>JAXCMG010000018.1:11577677-11611679 GCA_034642415.1 Podarcis siculus
GGAGCCAACGGGTGCCTTTGCAGCATTTCAGTGGACACTGGAGCCAACGGGTGCCTTTGCAGCATTTCAGTGGACACTGGAGCCAACGGGTGCCTTTGCAGCATTTCGGTGCACACGTGGTTCCTGCGACAGAACTTGTCATTGCCCCACGGAGGAGTTGGGTCTTGGTCAGGTCTCCAGCCAGCCTGGATCAGGAGCCTTGCCCTCAGGATGAGTGCAGAGTGGAGGATGAAATATGACTCCTTGCCCAAGGCCCTGCTGGAGGAACACCTGCTGAGATCTCTTCTGTGGAACTCCTTAAAGGCGCAGGAGCCCAAGGTCTCTAACACCTGGCCACTCTACTTGAAGGTGGTGAGAGGAGTGGCCACAAGTGCCCGTGGCCCACAGTGGCATCAACTCATCTTTTGACTGTGGACCACTTCCCATAAAGGCTGGTCAGTGGATAGGGGGGCGGGACTGAATTTCAGTGGTGGAATAAATGATGCTTCGTATGCAGGCAGTTCTAGGCAGTTCCTATCTGATTAAGAGAAACCCAGGTAGCTGAACTGCAGATAAACCTCCACCTGCTCCTAATCGGAGCAGGTCGCAATCAGGGGCTCAGTGGATGGACTCTGCCTAAGCCAGGGGTCAGCAATCTTTTCCAGCCGTGGGCCGGTCCACCGTTCCTCAGACCATGTGGTGGGCCAGACTATATTTTGAAAAAAAAAATGAACGAATTTCTATGCCCCACAAATAACCCAGAGATGCATTTTAAATAAAAGCACACATTCTACTCATGTAAAAACAGCAGGCAGGCCCCACAAATAACTCAGAGAAGCATTTTAAATAAAAGGACACATTCTACTCATGTAAAAACACGCTGATTCCCAGACCGTCTACAGGCCGGATTTAGAAGGTGATTGGGCTGCATCAGGCCCATGGGCCTTAGGTTGCCTACCCCTGGCCTAAGCCGATTCTATATGGAAGGCCAATGACCCCTGCCTGAAACCATAGGGAGCCATGGCCAGACAGCATGGACAATACGGAGCTAGATAGACCCTAAGGCAGCTTCATATGTCCCTATATTGCTTGTGGACATCAGAGACCCCTCTTTGATGAGCTTCCCTCCTGCAGATTTATCATTGCACTGTCAGTCTGCTTCCCTTTCCGTGGGTGGGGCAGTGAGGGTTAACTTCTGACAACAGCTCTTGGGTTTCCTACTGTTACATTACATGTTAGCCCATAGAAAGGAGGGCTAAAATTAGCTTCCCAGCTCAGCCTCTCGTAACAGCCATGACTTCCGGATAGTCTCAAAAACGAATCCCCTGCAAAGGCAACTGATTCCTCCTGCTATTTTTATGACCATGCGTCAGTTTAAGAGACAGAGAGCAATCTATTAATGTGAGATCGTGATGAAGACTGATGTTGCAATGCTGACTTCTCCAAATAGTTTGTGGACACAGCATATTGTTGATGGCTTCCCCAGGGAAAGTTTTACCCGGCTGTTCACCCTGGTGTTCCTGCAAAATAATCACATTTAGCTTGTTACGGGATGGGAGGACCCTATCCCTCTCCCCACTCCAAATGGCACAATTTTGCTAGCCTTGGATTGCTTCTAGGCTCATCTTTTTCCTGGAATTGCCATCTTGCCGTCACACATTTTTATGGGTTGCCAGATTGTTTCAGTTCACTGTAACGAAATCCACAGCAGTTTTCTGCAGTAAAATATATTTGCCACACCAACCCATCCAGCGGAAACCTACAAAGAGCTATCAAAACTTATCAGCATTTTTGTACCTTTAATTAAAAGTTTCTTGTTTGCAGGCGCCAACTGCTTTTATTGCTTCCTTTTGCTGTCTCGAGAAGCAACAGAGTGAGCCTCCGGGGGTGAAGTCAAACAACTGTGTTAGCAGAAGTGAAGTGACCTTTCTGGGGCGCAAGCCTGAGCAGTGTGTATGGAGGTCCTGCTTTGCCCAAACAACAAGACCCCCCTCTCGGCCTTGCTGATGTAGTCCAAATGAAAGCAGAGCAATACGTCTGGCACCAGTTTGGCTGCAGGAGTTGCCAGAAAGAGGCGTATGAGATACCATCCAACCGTCTTAGGGGCTCCCCTCCAGATTTGGGTAGGGTTTATTCCTTAGCCTTTTCTTCTCCCGTTTAGGATCAGCGTTTTCCTTCTCCTAGATATGGGCTACCTTCCCAGGTTGACGAGCCCCATCTGCCCCTCACTTCCCTCTATGGCATGTGCAGGAACCGCCTTCTTGACCATGGGACCCACTCCTGGTCTCATCCATTCAATCTGCCAGATGAAGTGGCCCTTCTTTGGAAGTGCTGGTTGCGTCTGTGGGTAGGAGTGCCAAGGTTGGTCCACCAACTGTGACTCTAACTAGAGAGATAATCCGTCATCCAGATAATCTATGATTCAGAGAGATTATCCATGCACTTAGTCAAATCTAGGTTTGACTACTGTAATTCATCTGCATGCAACCTTTGAAGGCAGTTTGGAATCTTCCACAGGCTCAAAATGCTGCCGCCCAGATATAGGTGGCCTCTAAAAGAAAGAAGGATGATCGCCGAAGAATTGATGCTTTTGAATTATGGTGCTGGAGGAGACTCTTGAGAGTCTCATGGACTGCAAGAAGATAAAACCCATCCATTCTTAAGGAAATCAGCCCTGAGTGCTCACTGGAAGGACAGATCCTGAAGCTGAGGCTCCAATACTTTGGCCACCTCATGAGAAGAGAAGACTCCCTGGAAAAGACCCTGAAGTTGGGAAAGATTGAGGGCGCAAGGAGAAGGGGACGACAGAGGACAAGATGGTTGGGCAGTGTTCTCGAAGTTACCAGCATGAGTTTGACCAAACTGCGGGAGGCAGTGGAAGACAGGAGGGCCTGGCGTGCTCTGGTCCAGGGGGTCACAAAGAGTCGGCCACGACTAAACAACAACAACAAATAAAAGATTTATAAAATAAGTAGTGGAATAGTAATTATTTTGCTTTCTTTTCTTTTTTAAGCAAAACAAAGCTTTTCCTTCACCTGGCAGGAGCAATTAAGTGGGGCAGTTAACTGACAGTGGGTAATTAAGAGAGGTTGCATGTGTGAAATCTCACAGCTGCAATAAACAAAAAGAAATCTCTAAAAATAAGGATCCACAAACAGGAATCGTTTAATGAACATTGGAAAGGTTTTTTGCTAAACAGGGCTTTCTTGTGAGCAAGCATTATAGCAGGATCTTGACCATGGAGAAGAACGCTCTTGGATAATGTAGAACTATATGAAGTTCAGGGGACGCGGGTGGCGCTGTGGGTAAAAGCCTCAGCTCCTAGGGCTTGCCGATCGAAAGGTCGGCGGTTCGAATCCCCGCGGCGGGGTGCGCTCCCGTTGCTCGGTCCCAGTGCCTGCCAACCTAGCAGTTCGAAAGCACCCCCGGGTGCAAGTAGATAAATAGGGACCGCTTTCTAGCGGGAAGGTAAACGGCGTTTTCGTGTGCGGCTCTGGCTCGCCAGAGCAGCGATGTCACGCTGGCCACGTGACCCGGAAGTGTCTCCGGACAGCGCTGGCCCCCGGCCTATAGAGTGAGATGGGTGCACCAACCCCAGAGTCTGTCAAGACTGGCCCGTACGGGCAGGGGTACCTTTACCTTTACCTTTTACATACCATTTTAAACCGTTATGGCCTCTTCCAAAGAATACAAATTCCCAAAGCTACAGTTCCCAGAGTTCCCTGGGAAGAGGGACTGATTGTTCAGCTACTCTGGGAATTTTAGTTCTGAGAGGGGACTAGGGGTCTCCTAACAACTTTCAGCAGCCTTAACAAACTATAGTTCCCAGAATTCATTGGGGAAGCTGCGCCTGTTTAAAGTGGTACCATAGTGCTTCAAAAATATGGCATGAATGTGCATCCCAGGGCAATGTGGGTGCATGGAGAATTGTGGCTGCCACATTTAAAAATGAAAATGGTGGAGAGGAGACTATCTGGAGAACATTTTGCAAAGTGGTCTAATTTTGCTAGGGGTGGGTGAGAAATGGTGTGTGTGTGTGTGGAAATCTCAGAAATAGATTCTATAATTTTTTAGCTCAGCTCTAGGTTATAGTGTGGACGCAGCCTTGGAGATTTCTCACCTGTTTTTCGAAAACTAATTTTACAAAGTACCTTGAACATCACCCAATCTGACAGTCCCTTGCTAGGCAACTGATCTCCCAGCTCTGCAGGTCTAAGGATGGTGAAGGTTTGCCAAGGAAAACAGACGTTGTTGATGCCAGACATCTCAGAGCAGAGTCACTTGTTGCAAGTTATTTAGAAAGAGGAAATGGGATGATAAGACGCTGCAGCTAAGAGGAAGGGAGATCCTGCCCAGTAAATAGCCACATGGTGCTTCCAGTTTCCATTCCTCACTTTTCTCTGAGGCTGCTTTGCATCAGTCCCGTTCACAAGATGCAAGTCCTTCCTTACAGCAGATTTCCTGAACTGTATTAAGTTTGGGTCTGCAGCAACAAGTCACATAAGGAAGACAGAGAAAAATAAGAAAATGAAAGCTGCAAACGCTGCAATATGGCACGTATTCTGGACATGTTCTAAATTTAGAAACTTATTGGAATATATAGCAATGGACACTGAGGTATTAACTGGCCACACTTTGCCCAGGGATCATTTCCATTTACTGCATGGATATGTTAACGAAACTGTACCAATAGGATAGGGAATGGATGCAACAGCTCTTAACTGCTGCCAGAATAGTAATTATTTGTCAATTTTTTTTGGGGGGGGGGAATGAGATCGTCATCCATGAGCAAATGGGTAAGTAAAATCTGGGGCACAGCATGGTTAAGTTTACATATCTGGGGAGAACCAGAGAGGGCAGACAACAATAAAAGTCTTCATTGAGAAATGGAGTATTTTTATGATATTACTTGGAACCTTGTGATAGTAATTTAGTATGTTTGATTTTGGTATTGAAGTTTGTACCTATATATTTAATTCTACTTTTATTTTTTGCTTTAGTTGCTGAGGGGATGGAGGTCAGTGCACAGGAACCAGAACAGCAGGACCCATCACCAGAACCAGAGGGGCTCCTGTCTCTATGAACACAGTGGCCTCTGAGGCATAGGGAGCAGCGGAAGGGACACTCTAGGAGGCTGAGACAGACAAGTGCCCACAGCCCAGGTGAGGCTCACACTAGTTCTGGAAGAAGGGGTGCGATTCCTCAGCTGGAGTAGGCTCCAGGGCAGGGCAGGTGAGGGTCACCTGCCTTATCAATCCTAGATGAGCATGCAATCAGCATGCAAAAAGGGAAGCAGACATGAGGTGCTGTGTCTGTTCAACTGCCCACACTGAGGGACCTTGGATGCTCCTGGACCTCTATGGGACTGTCCTTTGGGTTTGACTCTGGCCTGTATCCTGACTGCTGGACTTTGCACTTGGCTACATTCTTAGATTGACCCTGAACTGTGTTTCCTGACCTGTGGACTTGGCAATACTGACTTGCTACCAGTAGGCCAGGGGTTCAGGGCAATGAATCCCCTCTGTTTTGCTGAGACTGACAGAGGATTGACTTTGCTTGAGGAGTCGGTGTGCTTTCTTAGTTCTTGTGGTTTTCAAAAGCACTGCTTATAGATTGGGAGTGGGGCAGCAGTAAAGTGGCAGTGGTGAAGAGAGGGTTAAGAATTCCTGTCGCTTCTCTGCTCTGCATCCCATTCATGGGGGAAAGGACTAGAACAGGGGTAGGCAGCCTAAGGCCTGGGGGCCGGATGTGGCCCAATTGCCTTCTCAATCCGGCCCACGGACGGTCTGGAAATCAGCGTGTTTTTACATGAGTAGAATGTGTCCTTTTATTTAAAATGCGTCTCTGGGTTATTTGTGGGGCATAGGAATTCATTCATTATTTATTTTCCAAAATATAGTCCGGCCCCCCACAAGGTCGGAGGGACAGTGGACCAGCCCACGGCTAAAAAAGGTTGCTGACCCCTGGACTAGAAGATGACCCTCCATGTCCTTAACAACTCTGCAATTTCATGATCTGTTGGGTTCCCATTCCATTCAGTTTTATGCCATCTGGGGTCGGTCTCTCGGCTCCCAAGCCAATTGGCTCAACTGCCTGCCATTTTTTTCCAGGCCTCCAACCCTGACACCCAACAGAGTACACAGGGAGTCCAATTCATCTTCCAAGCATTTATTTCTACTGGAAAGGATTTTGCTTTGCAGGCAGAGGGAGGAAGGGGGGAAAAGACCAATTTACGCACACCAGAAGCAGTTTAAATAATCGTAGGAAGAGGGAAAAGGGGGGGGGGGGTAATCGGTTTCACAATCTGCATCACCCACCTTCAACTACAAAATCAAACCTTTACTATGAAAACTCAATTTGGGGGATTTTTGGAGGCAGTTGAGAACGCTGGTACATTTGAAAGCGAAGAAACCGCTCCGAGAGGCTTTCAAAAGCCACAATCCATTTGACCACCACTTCTTCCCTCAACTGCATTACTCGATTAAACAACAGGATTGAACAACCTCTTAATTCAATAACAACAAAAAACAGGAAGGGAATTCTGCAACAGAAAGTTCCTGCCTACCACGCAAAAGGAAGAATGTTTACTGCAGCAGTTCCAAAGCAGATAAGCCACCTTTCTCCCATGTTTGTTTTCCCAAGATTGCTAAAGCCTCCAGCAAAACTATCCTTAAATCCCTCTGCGTAACATTATTTGGGTCCCTTTCTTTTTTTGTAGCAGGATTAATTGCTGCTTCACAAACAATTCCATGGGGAAACCTGCCCTGCAGGTGGATTGCAGCAAGGAGCTGTGGCTTCCCACTGTGGGCCCATTTCGGGAATATGTAAAACCAACACAAACCAGCCCTTGTGGTTTGCAGCACACTCTGCCAAGGGGGAAGTTTTTGTTGCATGAGAAGCATTTCCAGTACTGTCAGGTGCGTACTGGTTCCTTCTCTTGCTCAACCAATGCAGCTTTTCCTATGTTCCAGAGCTGTTAAATTTCTTTTGTCAAAAAGCACAGGAGGAACCTCTGGCATCGAAGGAGCTGGCCAGTCTGTTGAAGTGCATTAAGACTCGCTCGCTGCATTCAGACTTCATGGGTGCTCTAGTCCTTCAAACCTCTCCCCGTCCCATGTGCCCGGCTTAATATAGCACTTCCTGCTTTGTCAAAAATCACAGTTTGCCATGGCATAAGAACCAGACACTATGGTTTGTGCAATCCCAAAAATGAGGATGCAAATCATGATTAGACTGTGGTTTGCAAGCCTGGCTTGGAGAAACCAGGAAGTTTTCTAACAAGCCAGGCACACACATTCCCAAACTATGGTTTGAAGAATCGGGGAGTGTTGCATCTGAATGAAACCACTGGCTTGCTGCTGGCTTAAAAGGTTGTATAAAAACCCCTCTGTGAATTAACTCCCAATGCAAAGGCAGACTTAAATGTAAAATGTCTGGGAGCCTGGTTCAGATGTTCAAAAACCACATCCGTGGGGTGTAGCTGGACAAATCTGCAAAGAGAAGGCTACCCATGGATGGAACTGCAGCTTCTGAGACGTAATTCTCAGACTGGAGTGCCTGCAGCTGTTTCTGCGGACAGCTTGAGTCAAGTTTATAATTTCTGTGTGAATTGATGAGTCCCCAAGAACAGGCAAGGCATATCCTATTGAGCTGGGGAATGTCTGAACCAGCCCTAAATCTGCTGAATTTATAAGCATTTTTGACAGATAGTTACCGCTGGAGACAACCAAGGGGAAATCAAGTGCATCAGCTTGAGTCAGCTTTGCGAAACTGTTGTATCACTCTCTAGATATTTTTTTGCCTCAAGCCTGAGCCTGTGAACAACGTTGTCCTTGAGGGAGAAGGAATATGGGGGCAGAGCAGCACTGGGATTAAACCTTTCTGGGATGGAAATGGAATTGGCTCCAGTAAGGGGGGGGCACAGCGGTTTCCAGTCAGGGCCTTCATTGCCACATATCCCCGTTCTCGCCGTTCTCGTGGAACTTGTGCAGGTGGTCGGCATATCTGAAAGAGATGGAAGCAACTGGATCAGCACACCTTGGTATGAATCTATATTGTGCCCCATAAAATGCAGAGTGACAAAAAGCCAAGCCCCTGACCCTGACAGGCTGGCCATATGAGGGGCAACGCCAGGAGATGATGGCAGGGGGAGCAGTGCAAGGTCAGGCGTTCTTGAGGACGACAGCATCCAGCACCAGGCCCCTTCTGCCCCACACAGGGAGAGCAGAATCATAGCACTTTAAAGAAATTTGGGAAGTGTCGTTTAAGGGTACTGAGAGTGGACAGGAGACCATTCTCTTCCTCCCACAGAGCTACAGCTCCCAAAGTTCCCTGGCAAGAGGATTTGCTTCTAAACCACTCCAGGAATTCGCCCCTTCTTCCCTGGCAGGGAGGAGATAGGGCAGCATTTTGTGGTTCGCCTCAGGTGCCAAAATGTCTTGAACCGGCCCTGCCCTAGGGGGTTGTTCATATGTAGATGACCAAAGTTCAACATATGGATGTGGGTTGGTGGGGGGAGCACCGAGACGTGGGGCAGGAAGTGTGCCCGCCCCCGGACCTGCTTCAAACCGCAAGCGACGGATTGGCTCAACTGACTCGACACCTGCAGCCCTGATTTCCACATTTGCAGAGTGAGAGGCATGTTTGCAGAAGCTGAAGAAGCATCTACGTGGTAGACTGAAGGAGAGAAGTGGGAAGGCGGCTCCTCCGATACCTACTTCTTTGCACAGAAGGCGGCACAGTCTCTGCCCACGCTCTCGCTCCAAGCCGTTTTGTAGAGA
Organism: Podarcis siculus; assembly: GCA_034642415.1. Lineage (NCBI taxonomy): Eukaryota > Metazoa > Chordata > Lepidosauria > Squamata > Lacertidae > Podarcis > Podarcis siculus. Next base: position 11,586,437 of record JAXCMG010000018.1, read on the forward strand.
ACCTGAGAAAGCAAAGGCAGTCTGTTAATTGTTCAGATGAGAGTGGGAACCCCCACCCCACAATGACCCTCTTTGCTGAGGTTCCCCCTGCAACATCCTTCCTGCGGCAACAGAGATTCAGGCTTTGAGGTCCAATCAAGTGGGTGCCTGGGGGTTTGGGGTTCCCAGTCAACCAATGGTATGCAAGGCACTCCGAGACCCCTTTCTGGCTGGAGAGCAGAGTACAAATGCTCTAAAATAAATAAAGCAACTTAAGGGCACCAGGTTTGTCAAGGCTGAACTGCAGAAGTTGAGAGAGAGAGAGAGAGAGAGCAAGCCACAGACTTACCAGGAAAACAAGGCAATGCAAGAAGAGAGTGTAGAAAAAGGCAATTGTGCGGGCCGTCTTGTTGGAGAGGATGAATCTTCCCTGCAGGTGCACCAAAAGAAGACAGGGTTAGGCATAAATACTCTCTTCAGAAAAACCAATAAATAAAAAATTCTGCTGATGAAAAACAAAATGTATGCCACCCTGTACAAATTAGGCAAGTTCATATATTATTCTTATTCATATTTAATCAAATTTTATACCGCCCTTCATCTGAAGATCACAGGGTGGTTTACAATATAAGAATACATACCATTGTACCAAACGAAAACAATGCCCCTTCCTACCATACCATAGACTGTGGAATTAGCCAGAGGCCTGGGAGAAGAGGAATGTTTCTGCCTGGCACCTGAAGTTATGTAACGAAGGTGCCAGGCCAGCCTTCCTGGGGAGAGCATTCCACAAGTGAGGAGCCACCACTGAAAAGGCCTATTCTTTCGTCTGTCCTGAATCTCCCCGGCTCAGATCCTTGGCTAGCACTGCTGGGTTCTAGTTTTATGAGGTAGAGAAAACATCTCTCTGTCTACTTTCTCTGCACCATGCTTAACTGCTGCCTATAACTCAAACATGTCACCTCCCCAACTTACTAGCCTATTTTTTAGGCAAAAAAGCCTCATATTTTGAAATCTTTCCACATAAGGGAGTTGCCCCATCCACTTGATCATTTCGGTTGCCCTTTTCTGAACCTTTCTCCCAACTTTTTTTTGAAGCAAAGTGACCAGGACTGCACACAGCATTCCAAGCATGGCTGCACACTATAGGTTCGCACCAAGTTATTCAGAAAGGGATTGCAGGCTGTGGAGAGGTGCTGCCAGTCAGAGCAGGCGACAGTAAGCTAAGTGGACCAGTGGGCTGACTCAGGGAAAAGCGGCTTTGTGTATCCATGTATGAAGCAGGTCGCAGCTGGTGCAAACTCTGCTGGCAACCAGCCCAGACCTCTCTGAACATCTGTTTCCCTCCTCTGGGTATTTCCAACGCAACATGGGCTGCCAGTTCTGTCCAAACTGTGGGACAGGATTGCCTTCAGAGGCAAATATGATCTTCCTGGCATGCCAGGCTTGGTGACATCAGTACACAAGGACGGCAGGGCAACTGGTGACGGCGCACACCTGCTGGGCCTCGCGTTTCAGTACAGACACACACGGACATCAGCTGTGAAACAAGGGCTTGTCGTTCTTGGCCAGGCCAGGCTGGTCCCAGTGACCCACGGCCTTCTCTTCTCCATGCATGAGGAATGCACACTTGCTAACAACCGGGATCAAATTGACTTTATATAAACCTGTGATGTAGCTGCCTCTGGAAAACCACGTCCTGTTCTGGTTGCCTCATCTGAAAGTTGTCAGGAGACCCTCCCTGTTCCCTTTAAGGTAAAGGTACCCCTGACTGTTAGGTCCAGTCGCGGACGACTCTGGGGTTGCGGCACTCATCTTGCTCTATAGGCCGAGGGAGCCGGTGTTTGTCCGCAGACAGCTTCCGGGTCATGTGGCCAGCATGACAAAGCCACTTCTGGTGAACCACAGCAGCGCATGGAAACACCGTTTACCTTCCCGCCGGAGCAGTACCTATTTATCTACTTGCACTGGTGTGCTTTCGAACTGCTAGGTGGGCAGGAGCTGGGACTGAACAACGGGAGCTCACCCCGTCACGGGGATTCGAACCGCCGACCTTCTGATCGGCAAGCCCTAGGCTCTGTGGTTTAGACCACAGCGCCACCCGCGTCCCCTATTCCCCTTACCAAGTGACAATTCCCAGACAAATTCCTCTTCCCTGAGAACTTTTGAGAATTGTAGCTCTGTAAGGGGAATAGAGGGGTCTCCTAACAACTCTCAGCACCCCTAACAAACTACAGCTCCCATCATTCTTTGGGGGGGGGAGCCATAACTGTTTAAAGCGGTATCACGCTGCTTTCAATGTCTAGTGTGAATGTGGCCTAGGTCAGTGTTCCTCCACACCAGATGGGAGAGGACAGAGCACCATTGCTTGTCTTACCATGCTAAGAGTGGCCTTATCCCACGGGCTGAGACTCAGGTACTTCCTCTGGCGCTCCTGAGTACAAACAAACACAAAGCAGAGATGGAAAAGTGAAAGGCAAAACTGAAATCAGCCGTGCCTCACGGAATTTGCAATGCCAACATCAGCCCATGATCTAACAAGCCCACTTAAATTTACCCAGTGCTTAAATGTGAACAGACTCAAGGTCAAGATGTTATCCTCCAAGCTTAGTTTGCCGTCTGTAAAATGGGCCCACTAATGCCTCCCTGCCAGCCGGGCATAGGGGCATTGCCAGGGTGGCTGAGATTGCTGCTGTAGGAACACTGCATACCCCTAGAAGTGCTCTTGCAGTAATTAAAGTTAGTAATAATAGTAATAATAGTAGTAACAACAACAATTATTTTATTATTTACACCCCACCCATCTGGCAGGGTTGCCCCAGATAAACAATATGTAATGGGGGGCGATGGGGGACGATGACAAAACAATGGTGGAGCACTGGTTGAAGCTGGCTGATAGCCATCACCATCATTTAGGAAATTTAGTACAGTCATACCTTGGAATTTGAACGACTTAGTTGCCGAACGTTTTGGCTCCCAAACGATTGAAAACTGGCAGTGATTGTTCTGGTTTTTGAACGTTCTTTTGGAAGCCGAATGCCTGGTGGGGCTTCCGCAGCTTCCAATTGGCTGCAGGAGCTTCCTGCAGCCAATCAGAAGCCGCACCTTGGAGGTCAAACATTTTGGAAGTTGAACGGACTTCCGGAACGGATTCCGTTCGACTTCCAAGGTACGTCTGTATTTCAAAGCCCTTCTTTCCCTTCCCTCCCGCAGCTCCATACGAGAGTCTCTCTTACCTTCCTGCTGAAGGAGGCGAAGGGGTCCAGGCGCTCTTCATACTGGGTGGAGTAGCGGAGCTCAGTGTCGTCACTGCCGCTGCCCTAGAAGAGACCCAAACACGGAAGTCAGGGTGAGTTTGTGGATGTGTGCTTGCTCCCGGATGTGTGGAAGCAGTTGTCACAAAGCTACTGCCTCACTTTGAATGTCATGGTTCTTCCAGAGCTGTAGCTCAGTGGTAGAGCAGCTGCTCTGCATGCAGAAAAAGTCCCAGGCTCAATCCTTCTCTGGAGGAAGCATAAAGTTAGTGCAGACTGGGGAGGGGGGGACATTTAGCAACCTAAGGGAGCAGGTAGGTGCATGTCTTTGTGCACGACAGAGCAGGAGAGAGATTCAAGCTTCACTGCCTGCCCCAAATCAAAGCATCTAGGGCATGGGTAGGCAAACTAAGGCCCAGGGGCCAGATCCAGCCCAATCGCCTTCTAAATCTGGCCTGCGGATGGTCCAGGAATCAGCGTGTTTTTACATGAGTAGAATGTGTCCCTTTATTTAAAATGCATCTCTGGGTTATTTGTGGGGCATAGGAATTTGTTCATTCCCCCCCAAAAAATATAGTCTGCCCCCCCACAAGGTCTGATGGACAGTGGACCAGCCTCCTGCTGAAAAAGTTTGCTGACCCCTGATCTAGGGCCTCCAGTCCCCAAAGGGCAAGCAAACTTTCCCCAGTGTGCCACTGTGCCACTAAGAAACTAGTGTGGTTCCTGCTAACTAGGCCACCTTTACAGTCCTCTATTTCAAGGGCTGTCAGAGGAAAGCACTATATTTGAAGGCATCCTGTGTTTCAGGGATGGGCAACCTGTGCCTCCCCCGATGTTGTTGGACTACAACCCACTCTGCCCCTGACCGCTGGTCCAGGCAGGCTGGGGCCGATGTGAGTTGGGAGTCCAAGAATGTCCGGAGGGCCATTGGCTCCCAGTTCAGAATCGCGATTTAAAGAGCCATAAGAAGGGAGTACCGGCAGGAGGGGCCTTGAAGTTGCCCATCAACAGGGAACAGCTGGACAGCAGACGGAGAAAACACACAGCTCATCTGGTGCAGCACATTCCTCCCCACTAGGGTGAATGCACTGTATTTCTGTATTAAATTATTTGTAATTCCACACCTATTTATATCAATTAGCCTGTGTGATCTTTATGCATATGTTTGCCCTTTCTGTGGTGATGCTCTCCTCTGTGTGTGTGTGTGTTTGATATGATATGATATGAGATGAGTTTTGGGCCACCCTCCCTTTGATGGGTGGGATGCTGAGATGCACACCTGGAGAAGAGCCAATGGCGAGAGACGTCATGCAATAAACAGGGTGGTGCTGGAAAACACTGAAGCAAAGCGCTTTGCTCTGCCCTTCTCTTCTCAAGTTGGCACATGCTCTCTCAGCAAGCGGATTCCCTGAAGCCACTGGGTTACTTGGGAAGGGGAAGAGCTCTCTCTCCTGGACGTGTGGAGGACCAGCGCTGCATGATGAAAGCCAAAGAACTTTGCTCTTGCAAAACGTTAAAAGGTTGTGCAAACGGGTTGGAGCTGGGAAAGTGGCCTCCAAGCCAACTAAATTACTTTAATTTGTGATTATATACTACCCTGTTTCTGAAAAGGTTGTGCATGTGGGAACCCGCTGGCACCATAGCAAAAAAGGGAAATGTAACCAAAAGAAAATTCATCCACCTGGCTTCTTCACCTTCACTTGGTGCAGTGGAAGCTGATCTACAGAATGAAAAGCACCCACTGTTTCCCGGGGGGTGCAAAATGGCTCCACAGGATTCCATGACCGGATCCTGCCATTCCCCAGTTGGGGGGCCAGTTCATTCAACACATTAATGCACTGCCAGCCAAGGTGTGCTGAATCAGTGGCGCAAGGACAGGCCCTGTGTGAACCGCTGCTACGCTGAAGCTGGCTGTCAAAATAATCGTGAGAAACCAGCTTTGCAAACCACCATTCCCCGGAACCTTTCCCAAGGAAATTCACTTAGACATCACCAAAAAAGAGAAAAGGGTGTGTGTGTGTAGATTTACAGTAGATTTGCATATGCAAATTTATACATACAGGTGCAAGTGCAGAAATAATTCCTGTAATCTAGATAGGAAAACAATACGTCTCACCCTAGTGCGGAAGAAGGTAGCAGGTGTATATAATTGAAAAGGATATTTCCCTGCAAATATAAGATTATTCCGTACAGTTGCATTGATCATTTCTATTACTCTTTGCCAAAAATTTACCAGTGTAGGACATTGTAAGAACATGTGTTTTAAAGAAGCATTGTCCCTATTACATCTCCAGCGGCTAGATGACTTAAGACAGCCCTTTCATAAACAAGCGTAATGCCATTCTCGACAGGGCAGCCCACTGACCCGTCCGGGATAGCTTTGCAGGAATTTAATCTTCTCATACAGCTTGATGTTGTCAGCTCTCAGGTTGTCCAGCTCGCTTTGGAGGGCCTGCATTGTGTGCTGCATCATCCGGTTCTCCTGCCAGAACAGACAGAGAAAAAAAAGGGTCAGAATCAGGCCCGTCTGAGCTCCTGATAAAAGGCACAAGCTCTGCACGGAGATGGAAGCTTCCATAGTAACAATGTGAACGCTCACTTTTTGCATAGCTCTTCTTCATTTATTTATTAAATTTATGTCCTGCCCCGTCCTTCCCAAAAGGAGCCAAGAGCAGTAAACATAGCCTAATAAATAATAATAATAATAATAATAATAATAATAATAATAATAATAATATCAACTACCTGCCCTGTTCAGAGGCAGGCCTGTGTTTCTGGAAATACCCTCGGAAAACTCGCTATGAATGCACTTGCTTATATTCAGAAAAGTATTCATATACCGCCCTCTCATGAACTATCAGGGCAGCGCACAGCAATACGAAAACATCAAAAGCAGTGCAGAACGATCATCAGAATGACTGGCGGCACAAGGTTTTCAAGAGACGTGGTCCGATGGATACTTCCCCACGGCAGGGTCCCAGAGAGACTCATTTGATCAGATCTCCGTTTTCATTTCCACTGCCTTGTGCTTGGCCAGGATAGCCTTTTCAAGATGGTGGCTCAGCTGCGATGACCCCCGGCTGCATGGCCCAAGAACCACCAGGGCCTGCGGGGCCAGCCCAAGCCCCTGCTTCCCTCCAGGGATCCTTACCGCTTCTAACTCGTGGTTGCGTGCTCGGAAGCGCTCCCTCTGGCTGGAGATGATGGAGAGGAGGGAGTCCATCTGGCCCTCTGGAATCGGGGTGCTTGCTGATGGTGGGTAGCCTAGGAAACAGGTCGGAGTACAGGAAAAACGTTGAAACCCACAGCACTCCTGTGGGCTTATACCAAGGTCATTCACTGCAGTCAGTAAATGGCAATGTACATCTATCTCTTTGAACTCTCTTGCTTTCTTTTATTCTTTGCTTTTCACCAACAATGATTCCTCCCCCCCAACTCTGCCATTTTTCATCCTAACTTAGCTGGACATTCCCTACTGACTTTCCCCTCCCCCTGCTTTTTTGGGGAGAGAAACAGCCCTTAGAGAACCTATGAGGGTTTCTGCCCTCCTACCTCACCTGATTAAAACATAAGAAAGCATCACTGCCTCCTGTTGAGGTCACCAAAAGGACTCTGGTAGTTGGAGGCTGAGCCAGGCAGCAAAACGCTTCCTACAGAAGAGCAATCTCACCCACGGCCTGGGCAAACAGAGTCTCCATCTGCTGGCTAATTGCTTACCATAGAAAAGCGCTGTTGCCTCTTTGATGGGCTCAGGGATGTTCTCAAGGTTTTGAATGGCGGCACCCTTTGGGAAGGAAAGAGAAAAGGAGAACATGGATGCAGGAACGACATGGGAGAGTTTGCTCTTCTTTCCATTCACGACAAGAATCTGACAAGGAGCTGAGATGCTATTGCTGATATAATAGCGCCTCAGCCGACTGGGATCTCCTGGTGGATTATTTACACCTCCTGATTTAACAGCAAGAACGAAATTAGCATCCCTGATCTGTAATAACTAAAGTGTGGATTTGAACTTGTATACGCAGCTCATCCCGGGGCATGGCTTCATTGGGTGAGGATAACTAACTACATGCTCCCAGCCACCATTTTGCATCTGGCTCCTCCCACTGCCTGCCATTTTGAACTTGGCTCCCGCTGGGCCACCTATGAGTTCGAGTAAGATAAGTCCTGAAGATGTCCTATGCCTTGCTTTGAACAACCAGGTTTCAGGAAGCATAGGATAATTTTGCATAGAGTGGTTTGTATTTGAAATGGGTAGTTTTGCCGTACAGTATGCCATCTGTGTGTGTGTGTGTGTGTATTACATCCATTATGCATTCAATTTATGCGCAATGAATTATTATGCAGAATGAAACAACAGGGCAGGTTGGGAACTCGCTGAAAGCCAAATGAGACAAGTTAGCTGGGAACGGCGAGGCTGGGTTGAAAAAGCATTTCAAGAAAATGCACTGTAAACTTTATTATGGGAAATCACGTTGGTGAGAGATGGGACTCCACAGCGGCAGCTGGCATCGCAGTGATATTATAATGCATATAAAACACTTTTTCTTTACTAAAGTAGCTGAGTCCTGAGAAGGATGTTTCACAGGAAGGAAAACAGCAGGGGTCCCCCTGCCCAGTCCAAATCAAGGCCCAAGGTGCAGAGGGGCTTTAAAACTTTGCACCCCACTGAGGTCCCTTTCTGGAATGCCCCCCGACACCTGTTCTATGCATAGGAAGTAAAGCTCCCATTTGCATTACTGGAAGCTTTTCTTCCAATACAAAAAGGAGGTATATGGAGCTGCTGATAGGATAGGAAACACAGGGGGATGCAAATATTTACATCAGGCTTGGCCCCTAGTGGCTGACTTTGCTGCAAGTGGGAGGCAGCAAATGGTTAAAGGGGACTGACCTCTGCGTCGGGGCGGCGCATTGCAGACATGGACTGAATGGTGCTGAGGTCATGCTCCAGTTTTGCAATCAGTTCTTTCTGGTCGGCAACTGTGGAGACGGCTTCGGTGAACTGGATCTGCAAGTCAGCACAGCGACCTGTGGGGTTGGGGGACAAGGCATGGAGATTAAATAGGGACAAGTAACAATAGAAAAAGAACTGGGATCTCTCACACCTTGCGGTGGCAAGTCCGTGTTGTTATTATTTTTCTACGGTTATTTCCATAAATACGAAGGAAGACAAGAAACGGGAGGGTGAGATTTAATAGATGCATAATAGATGTTGAGAGCCAGTGCGGCTGTAGTGGTTAGTGTTGGACTAAGATCTGACAGACTAGGTTTCAAATCCACATTTGGCCATGATCTTAAGTGCCAGTCACTGCCTCTCAATCTGACTTACCTCAAAGGGCTGTTGTGGGGATTAAATGAGAGGAGGGAGAACTATATATGCTACCTTGAGCTCCTTGGAGAAAAAACTGGGATATACCGTATTTTTCGCCCTACAGGACGCACTTTTCCCCCTCCAAAAATGAAGGGGAAATGTGGGTGCGTCCTATGGGGCAAATGCAGGCTTTCGCTGAAGCCTGGAGAGCGAGAGGGGACGGTGCGCACCGACCCCTCTCGCTCTCCAGGCTTCAGGAAGCTATCCCCAGTTCCCGCTGGGCTCCCAAGGCTTGCGGATAGCAGCCTGTTCTGGGGGCTGGGGTCGGGGAAAGCTCGGGCTTACCCTGCCCAGCCCCGCGCCTGGGGGGGAAATAATCATCCCCCCCCCAAAAAAAACTAGGTGCGCCCTATGGGCTGGTGCGCCCTATAGGGTGAAAAGTACGGTAAATGTAATTAACAGCAACAATAACAAAAATAGGGGCAAACTACAGTAAATATAAGTGATAACATGGACTTCTTGGGATCCCAGTGGACAACCACACACTTCAGATGGCCTGGCTTTCAGACATATTTGAGATGCGACAAACAAAACAAAACCTTTTTAAAATAGAAATTAAGTAGTGTGTTCATGCAGGTGCACAATGAGCTATACTTAAACATCTAAAGCACCATTCTGGGTGGGATATTGCAAACAATAGAGAGCTAATTTTTCAGGCATGCCTCTCCTTACTGCTAAATTGTTTTGCTCCACATCTTCAGAGGGCAAAGATTCCCCAGATCCATGGAGATAGATAGATGATAGATATTGCAATGATCCACATTATAAATAGGATTTCCTAGTACAGAACCAAGCCACTAGAGGTCACAGTTTCATAAGAAATACTGGTATACAACCTTTTTTTTAAAAAAAAAAAACCAACCCACAGTGGCTTTCAGATTTTCAAGTATGGAATCTTGAGGACCAGAAGACTCTTGGGGGCCTTAACCTCACTCTTTTTCCATGTGGACTCAGCTGCCACAACCCCCCTGCATGCTGCACAGGGTTCTAGGACATGTTCTAGGTGTCTGCGCTCACCACAGTGGGGCACCAGCAAAGACTCCTGGCCCTTCCTGTCACAATCTGAGCGCACCTCTTATATTCTTAGAATATGCCCCTCCTGTGGCTGAGCACTGCCGGGGCAGCCTGGTGACAGTGGGCAATGCTCATCTGCCTGTACCGAGCATGAGAAGTGGCGCCAAGGGGTTGACAATGTTGGGCACCTGCTGAGACCCACATCCCTGCAGGGGGGCCCTTGTTGACCCCGGTTCCTGCTCCTCTGCCTCCTTGCTGGAGCTGTTAGGTGCTCCCTTGCCCCCTCTGGGCAGGTGAGGTGTGGCAAGGCAGAGGAGCATCCTTCACTTGCCTTGCACAATTGATCAACTTATTTTCTGTGTTGCTGGTTTTCCAAGCTCTGCTTAGGATCTCTCTTCTTAAGGAGACAGGCTAAGCCATGTAGGCTCCGGATTCCACCCCACCCCCACAAAAAAAGCATCACAGCCTGCTAGGACAAAAGTACAAAGATACAGTGCAGCTCCCAAGGGATAATAATAAAGTATTATACAAAGATTTCCTTTACAAATAATAGATTTTTTTAAACAAAAAAGTACTCTCCATCTATGACTTCCATCATACTTGAGAATAAAGGTTCCATATAGTCTTAAACGAGCCAGATATTTGCATATACTGATGGCACCAAGTGGCTGTGTGCCTCAATCTTTGTGTATTTCTTTCCCCTGGCTTTTGACACCCGAGAAATTTCCAAGCATGAGATTGCCTTATCCCACTCGACGGCTTTGATTCGACATTGAGCAGGCACTTTCGCTGCACTCTTTTTGGTGCTTACTAAAAACATTTTTGTTTAGACAAAAGCTTACCTAGACATGTAGAATGCTGATGTGTGTTTTTAGTTTATTGCTGATTTTAATTTTTTTAAAAAATGGTTGCTTTCAACAGTTTTTAACCTGTAATTTTATTGTTTTGTTCTTTTTATAAACTGCTTTGAGGGTTGTTTTTTAATAAAGCAATCAAGTGGTGTATAAATATTATGAATAGAATAATTAAATAAAACGTGTGGTTTTAAGACCCACTTGAGTCTTGTGACTGACATTAACTATTTTTAAAACTGAGTTTTAAATTGCCATAACCTGCTCTAGGACCTGCTGGTGAAGGAGAGACAACAACAATCACCACCACCACCAACGACAACCAACAACAGATCAAATACCTTCCTTTGGCACCAGCTCTGTCCTTTTTTTGTTGAGTTTTTTGACTGGACTGAGTGGAAATGCCTTCACCCTCTGCAACGTTGTCATCCTATTTGCAAGTGGTGAAATGGGGGTGGTATTTTTGTGAATTTACCAGCAGCAGTGCTCATGGCAGATGCCATTCCTTCCCACAGAAGCCCTCAGACTACCTCCCTGAGCTTAGAAGAGGTGGGTGATGAGGGCAAAGCAAAGAGAGACAAGACAATGGAGTCTTAGGCTGCTGGAGAAGGACCTGAGGGAACAGAACCCTTAGAGAGTGACAGGAAGGCCTTCTGTCCTCGCAACTGCCTCATTGGGGCAAGACCTACTGGGAAGAGTTTCTGGGATCACTAGGCCTGCGCTGTTTGGGTTTCTTTGAATAAAGAGTTATCTTCGCTGGCGGGTGTTTTATTGCTGACGTGTCCCAGACTCCAGCTCAGTTGTGTTCCCCTTTCCCGCCTCCTGCCACTGACTCTGTGTGTGTGCTTTAACTGTTTATTGTATGTGCATCTGTACGTATTTTAAATGCTGGTCATGCGAGTTGCTGATGTGGGGATAGGCACTTCTGCGCATGCTTATTCAGGAGCCCCACCTGTTACATATTCAGTGGCTCTTAAGTCCTGAATAGGGCTGTACCCTCAATTCCTCTCCCACCTCTCTCCAAAGGGTCGAACATAATATATCCATTTCTAATCCCACCCCAACTGTCCTCTGAGCAGGTCTAGCCCTCCTTTTTTCTGTTTGCCCCTAGAGTAATAGAATTTAGGAACATAGGATGCTGCTTTACGGAGTCGGACCATTAAATCTCAACCTGGGTCCCCCACCGAGTTATCCCAAGGGGTTTGTAGCTCTCCTCTAACCAGCACGTGAAGGGATTTCACCTGCTGCCCTCCTCTGCCTTAGTGCTGAGGTGATGGCAAGCGCTGGAAAGCAGGGGAGTGCCGCTCAGTGGTTGGGCCCGGCCTTCCCTGCTTTCCTGCCTTGGGGCCTTAGCAGAGCCTGGACAGAACAGAGTCACTTTTGGGTGTCTCCTTTGCTTGGGGTGTTTTTTATGTGGCACAATATATAGGGATTATTGGTAGGAGGCGAAATACACAGCATGGTGGCTTGAAGGCCCTTCTTTTGATTTAAGAACAGAAGATTTAAGGCCCATGGCCCATCTGGTCTAACATCCTGATCTCTCAGTGGCCAACCTCTCATTTAAAATTCCTCCCATTAGATGTCAAGGAGATAACTAACTACATAATCTTTAGAAGGCACCTGAAGGCACCCCTGTATGGGGAAGGGTTTTTTTTTTTAAAAAAAGTTTAATGTTTTATTGTTTTAATGTATTTTGGAAGCCGCCCAGAGTGGCTGGGGCAACCCAGGCAAATTGGTGAGGTATTATTAGTAGCCGTATTATGATTAAACCTATGGGAAACCAGCAAGCAGGATTCAAGCCCAAGAGCCCCCTCCCCTCCGGTGGTTTCTGGCAATTCACAAGCACAGCTGCCTCCAACTTCAGAGGATGCGCACGGCCATCTGTAGCCCTCTGCTTCATGAATTTGTCCAATTCTCTTTTAAAGCCATCCAAATTGGAGGCCATCGCTGTCTCCTGAGGGAAGGAGGTCCATGGTTTAACTATGCACTTTCTTTTACCCATCTGGAATCTTCTGATGGATTTTAGCTGGCTCTATGCCAAGGACTGTTGGCAGACTTTCTTTTTATTTTATTGCCTTTTTATCATCTCTTTTTCTCTCAATGGAGTTCAAGGTGGTGTACCTGGTTCTCCCTCTCCACAATAAACTTGTGGGCATGGCTTAGTGGGGATTTGAACCTTGGTCTCCCACTCTGAATCACTACTCCAAACTGGTTGTGTTCAGGTTCCTTAGTTTTGGCATTATTTTAAATTACTTCTGGTTCTTTATTGGGACAAATTGTGTGGATGGGGTTGCCTTATTCTTTGGTTATTCCTTTTCACCTGGTTTAGGTTGTTTTTGTGGGGCTTGGGGTGGGAAAGAGCTTTGGGGGCTGTTTGTTGCTCAAGAGTAGAATCAGCTGCTTTCACTGCGCAGCGATTCCTCTTGCTGTTCTGGCTTCTGAGATTCAGAATATTTTTTTCCCTTGTTTTCCTCCTCCAAAAACTAGCTGCATCTTGTGGTCTGGTGCATCTTATAGAGTGAAAAAATACGGTAATTGATATACAAATGGCTTTACTTAAATTTCTGCAAGTAAACTCCACTCAAGTATACAATTGATAGTACTGATTCTATGTGTAGGAATATATTAGTGGCAATTAAAACTTGGACTTCAGTTCTCTTGGGAATGATTTCAATGGCATGCACTTTGAAATAAACAAAAAATGTATTTAGTTTAGTGATTAGCTGGGTTGTTGATCATTGGTTATACTGTGGGGGGTGGGGATAAAGGAATGAATTTATAAAGAAACTTTTTTTATCTTTTGTACCTTTTTGGATTGATTGATTGGGTTTTCAGTGGGTATACTGAGGAAATAAATGAATTTATATTTATGAATGAATGAATAAATGTATACTTAATACCTTTTGGAATTAATCACTTGGGTGGTTGAATGGCGGTGGGATGAATTTTTGCTGCCTTCTTTGATTTTTGGTACATTTGCAAATTTATCTGCGGAGGGCAAGGGAAGGGCAAAATGGGCTGTGGTACAATATGAGGAAGAGTGAATACGGAAGATATGGACAATAGCCAATATACTCCAGTGGACCCCCCCAAAAGGGCAGAGAGATAAAGCTTGTTCAAGTGGAAGATGCTGGGATTTGGGAGCCAGTTTTCTCACACACAGCGCTCTTCCACCAAGTTGTAAACATCTCTTCTGTTGAGTGCAAGAGGCTTTCTCCCAGCGGAGGGGCACCTACGGATCCCACCTGCTGTGTGTGTGTGTGTGTGCGCGCACCAGGTAGGGGGAACCTTTGGCCCCCCAGGTGTTGCCGAACTACAACTTCCATCACCCCAGACTACACTTGCTGGTGCTGATGGGAGTTGTTGTTAATAATAATAATAAAAATTAATTCAATTTGTATACCATCCTCTACCTGCAGGTCTCAGGCCGGTTACAACACAAAACCGCAATATAAAAACAAGAAATTCATGACAGAAATGTAAACAATCCAATAATCCCAATACATTTTAAAAGGGCACTGCATGTCAATCAGCCAAACATCTGGTTAAAAAGGATGCTTTCGCTTGGCGCCTAAAGGTGTATAATGAAGGTGCCTTGTGAGCCTCCCTGGGGAGAGCATTCCACAAATGGGGAGCCACTGCAGAGAAGGCCCTGTTCTCGTGTTGCCACCCTCCATACCTCTGGCGGAGGAGGCACACAAAAGAGCTGTAGTTCTGCAACGCTGGGAGAATCAAGTGTTTCCCCACCTACGGAAAAACACAGATTCCACCCCCCCCTTTCTATTTAAAAATGAGCAAATGTGAATGATGGATAGATGGATATTGCAGCGAAAAGGCTGCCGTCTTCTCACAATAAACACACAATCGTCACGTCCAACGTATTTAACTCCCAGACGAGCGAAAACGGACCCCCTGTCAAAATGTTTGCTGCCTTTGAGTCCAGTCTGCCTGAAGAAAGACAACCTACACGTCGTTATGTTTGTATAAAAGATATTTACTTCAATTATCACACCTAGGGTGCTAGTGAATTATAATAATACATCATGTGAGTTTCGTACAGTGATATTGCTTCTCCATATCATATAGGGACTGTTGTACAGTGCTGAGAACAGAACATTGTATGGCGGGCCCAAGACAGGAAGGAAATGCCGCCCCCCCCAACGGAGGGAGGCCCCCCCACTCCGTCACAGCCGGCCATATAAAACTTTTTTTTTTCTTTAATAAACTTCTGAACAAGAAATAAAATGTTACAAAAGATGAAATCACAGCAACACAACGTGGGGCTTCTCAAAGCTACTTGTACAAAAAAAAAAAAGAAGACACTTTTTTTGGTCAATTGGGTCTTTGTGAGGATATTTCATTAAAATCTGTGATTGTGAATATAAGAAATGAGCTTCTAAAAACATCTAAGACTTAGTGCGTTACAGGAAAATAATAATAATAATAATATAATATTTATATATATATATATAAAATACTGCTAAAAATGTCGGACACCACAAGTACACGGGGGTAAAATGGAGCTTATCATCAATTTTTTTTTTTAAAAAAGAAAATATTCTCAGGAAAAAAAATACACCTTTTTTTTTTGTTTCGAGTTCATTTTGTGCTGTGTTAGTAGTCAGGGCAAGTCCAAAGGTTAGCCCGATAAAATGGCAAGTAGTTATTGCACAAATGCAAAAAAATAAAAAATAAAAACAAAAAATAAAATCTTCAGAGCGCACGACCCGCCGGGAAGGTCTCCTGTGCAAGTCCCCAGGTTTCAATGGGACGTGCACACAAGCCTCTTGAGGCGGATCGTGGCCCTGACTTAAAATTATATATATATATATGTGAAAAGGGACTTCGGGGAAGCAAACAAACAAACAAAAAAATTAGGTTGCCATTTACTTTGGATTTAAAACGTCCAAATTCGCACACATGACATTCTCAGAGTGTTGTCCACAGAGCAGAACACACAGTGCCTTTTGGGCAGGGAGGGGTGGGGTGGGGGGGGGGAGAGCGGCAGAAAACGGCTTTCGACATTGGAAATGCATAGACTATTTGGAGAAGAAAGAATAACAATTTAAAGGAGGGGGGAGACACACCTTTACCAAAAGCTCATTATTTTAAAAGTAGACCTTCCTTACCCCACCCGTCACCAGTCCAAACTAGCGCAAGAAAATAAAAAATAAAAAAGGAAGGGGGAAGTGGTTGGGTTTGGCTGGGGGCACGATCCAACAGGACCTCCTCCTTGCTCTCCAGAAGTTTACCAGACATGTTCCCACACGACTCCTGTTCATTTCGATCCTGTGCAGTTGACTCATGCCCAAAGACCCTTCAAGGGGGCTGCTTGCTCCCAGAGAGGTGACGCACCAATTTGCTTCGGAGACTCCGAGGAAGGGCAGGGGTGGCATTCAGGGCTAGTCCTACTCAAAGTAGACCCACCGAAGTGAATGGATACGAGCAACTTTATCGTTTGGCAAGCTCAAAGGGTCTACTCGGAACAGGACCTAGTTGAATACAGCCCCAGGACTCCCTGGAATCACCCCACGGGTTTGCTAAATGAGTGGCAAGCCTTCTTCTGCACAGTAAACGGGGCTTTTTAAAAACAAAAAAGGCAACTTTCCCCCCTTCATTTTCTTTGTTTCTGCATAAGCTGCTGCATCTTGTATTACCACCTCAAAGAACAGGTGCATGCCATACCACTCAATTGTGTTCATCATTACAAATAGGCAGAGAAAGAATCCATAGCTGTCAACTTTTCCCTTTTCTTACAAGGAATCCTATTCGGAATAAGGGAATTTCCCATAAAAAAGGGAAACGTTGACAGCTATGAAAGAATCCCCCTCAGACCTGGACCAATTAGGCAGGGTGGTGCAACACCACAAAATGTCCAATTATTTACTGTCTCCTTGTATTTTGACCACCACCAAGTGAGGGAGGTGGGGGAGTGAGAGAAGAGGCAACGTTTGGATTTTTGCCTCAGGCGCCAAAACTTATTGGGCCTTTCCGGCCTCTGTGGGTGGGGTCTCCTGTTCTCATCCCCACTCCCTCACCTGAAAAGCCCAGAGAATCAATTTCTACACAAACCCAAAAGCAGGTCGAGATGCAAGGTTGACAGCTGCATGGCTCACGTCATCCTTAACCCTCACCTGAAATTTTCAAAGGGAGCAAGTGTATAGTCATCTCTATTCCACGCCAAGATGCTTTTCAGTCTACTTCTGGAGAGTTACTATGGCACATGGGGCCTGGTGCAGAGGCAATGGAAGGAGCAGAAGTTTCTTTTAAACACTCCCCCCTCCAAAAAACCAAAACCACACCCCTAGGGTGAGACGTCACTCATAGCATCACCAAAGTCAACACGCTCCGCGCTGCCAGATGTTAGCATGCGGTGGGTATTCTCACATAGCAGAAACAGACCTTGCCATTTTAAATTGGGGAAAGACGCACTCAGGTGAAAGAGGAACCTTGCTGAGGAAAGCAGTCTCTCGGCTGAAAATACTTTGCTAGAAACGGCTATGAACTTTGGGAACAGCAAAAAATGCCTCTTCACGGACCCATTCCACAGACTCAAGGAGGCTCAGAGCGCTTTGTGCATTTGCTTCATTCCTTGCCCTCCCCGCCCAAAGCTGCGTCCTTCTGAACTCTCAAAGCAGAAGATCTTTAAATTAAAAACGATTTTATACACATTTACAAAGTATCCAGAATATACAAAGGAATGATATGAGTCTTGGCTGACCACCTGAGGTGCAAGTCAAGCCGCGCAGCCACTTGCTTGGGGCAACGTTGCATGCACAAGTCATGCAACTGTGTACACTTGGGACAGATATGTGAGCATGGCCGTTGCAGTTTTATGCAGGAAGCTCTGGAAAGCACTTTGGGAAATAATAATAATAATAATCTCATTACATGTAGGAAAGGCTCAATGTTTGTGCGAGTTTTCGAGATGAAACAAAAGATAAGATATGCTCGTGGTGCAGTTGATTAACAAAACCACTTCACAGATAAGTGCTGATGATGATGACTAAAGAGGCAGAAAAGCAGATGTTTTCCATTTGTTTTTAACAAGTCCCAGTTAAACTGGAATGAACTTATTGTCAAGTCCCTTTTCCCAAGAGACTAAGAACGAGATACTTCAGTGCCTTTAAAGGTTGCATAAGACAGGTCGGGTATGGAAGTGGGTGGGGTGGGATGTTTGAGCCACTAAGTGCCTAGCAGATAACTTGCATGATTGTGTCTATCAGGTAGAATAATAGAACTGCAGAGTTGGAAGGGACCCTGGGGGCCATCTAGTCCAACCCCCTGCAAAGTCGTAACTTTGTCTATCCTGTCATAGCTAGGCTGTGCAAAAGGGCCGCCACAGAAGTACAATTTGACAGGGAATGTTCGCAACACGTCTGCTCCCCAAATGGAGGCAGAGTTATGTAAAATTGAAATTTGGTAATTACTACTTCAACAGATTGTAGTTACTGGTCTTCAAATCCATTGATGACCAGCCTGGAGGAGTGTTTTGCAGTCACAAACGCAAGAGGACAGATGATTACGACGCTTTACCAAAGGAGAACAAAATCGTAGCATGCAAGCAACCACGTGGCAAACCTTTCCGGTGTATCATTGTGCCAAGGAACGAGGCAAATCTATCCACACCTGTAAATGCCTAATAATAATAATTTAAAAAGAGGAGTGCAAAAAATTATCCCTCGTTGCTTGGCAGGATAATGTCTTACCAAGTGGTTACATTGCAAATTGTGGGACATAACTAGTGCTGGTGCCTGGCTATTTCGCACTGTAGGCAAAGTTATTTTGTGCCATAGGCAAAGTAAACTATTTGCATTGCCCTCCCAAAATTAACTTGCAATTTTCAAAAGCAGGTGTCTGGTAGAAATGACATTCTTGAAAGATTATCAGAAATTTTAAGATATCACAAAAACTAATCTGTATAAAACTGTGCTCCTCAAAGGTCAGTACTGTGTACCTCTGAGCAGTTGGCCTAATGAGAGTACCAGCCTTTTTGTAACCACTTGGTAAACAGTCATATACTCAGTGTTCCTAATACGATGTCACAATTCCACCTGTAGTTTCACCAATTATGGATGCCACAGTTCCATCAAAGAGGCCACTGCCAGACTCTTCAAAGACAGAGGAGCTCATATTTGCTAACTTAACACGTTCCATACAGGTTAGCTCCCTACAAACAAATATTTCTTATTGCACAAAGATTTAATGCATGCTATTAAGTGCTTTAGAAAAATTAGTGCCCCGACAACCCAGATTTCTGCATTTTTCTTAATGGATCCTGAGTAGATAGGCATTCTCTGATATGTGCTGAAATCAAAATCTGTATAATCTAGACTGATAATGTGTAAGAGTTATGCTTGTTAAATTGTTAAAAACTGGGGGTGGGGTGGGGTAATATAATAAAAAAAGGAAAGGAAATCCAAATCACTGGTTAATTTCAGGTTAGAAAAAGCTCACAAATGCAAGTTAGTGAAACATGTAAATGACAGCAGAATTTAGGACTTTGGACAAAGGAAACAAATCGTAAAGCAAAACACAAACTTTCATCTAAATCTCCTAAATAAAACTCAATATATCTGAGAATTATAAAACAGTGTGTGTGAATAACCATTGCCCTTCTCTAGTAAACTTGGTTACTTAAATATAGCAAACAACTTTAAAAATGGGAAATACACAACCCTAATTTATTTTGGGGGGGGGGCATGCTCTTATTTTTCTCCATCATAATAGACCACGAAACGAAATGCATGATGATGGTTTGCTTTCTTAAAGCCATGAATTTTAAAGCTTATCTCACTCCTACTGGAATCGAGGAGACACCTTGAACGGCTTGTCGTATGCAGGCTCATGCTTGCCTCCACCTTCCATGTAAGACCATGCTTGCCTCTACCTTCCAAATCTCTGGAGAGCAGAAACTCACAGGAGATTCCCTCTTTGTTCAGCAAGATGTCCAGCATGGACTCCTCATGTGCACAATTCCAACAGAGGGGCATCCACACACACACACACACACGCATTTTGTGTATGTGAAGCTGTCTCCCTCACTGAAGAGACCAGGGGAGCTGGTTCAAGCATGACTTCTGTGTGCGCCCCAGTGCGCAATGAATCCCTTGCAGGCATGAGTACTTGGTGTGTGCAACTGTGAGGAATAACTGGATCAGGGTGATGGGGTGTTAAAATGATGGGGGAAAGACTGCTATCCTGCACACAGGTGATGCATGCACAGCTACAAGCAGCATGGTGACATGCTAAGGCAGGGAGGGAAAGGTCAGCTTCAACAACCGAGGCCTTAAAATATGCAACCTTTCCCCCTTCGTGGTTACAAACCCTGCATGGCTGCTGGTTATTGCAGAAGGAATCAGCACTCTAAGCGTTCCAGTGTCCGCTGGTGACATTTTAAAGCTTGGCCTCCTGTCCGTGCTCTGACATTATCCAGTTGGATGCTGCCAATGCCAGAGGTACAGACGTCCTACATACATAGTAACTTCTGCAGAATATACTTCGAAAACCAAACCCCATAATGCTTATTCCGCATGTGTGGCTACAAAGACAACGGGTAAGCAGGCAAATGCATTTGAATCTTCACTGCATCATTGCTAATGCAGCAAAATTTAACTGCAAGCTTTAACGATTATGTTATTGAACAGTACAATCCTATGCAAGTCTACTCATAAGTAAACCATGCTGACTTCAACAGGGCTTTCTACCAGGTAAATGCAGCTTAAGGCAGATTTCATTGGAAGCAAGGCTCACTAGACACGTTTGGCTGAACAACAGTAGCAACTTTCTGAAGGTAAGAGCTGTTTAATAGTGGAAGCCTCCCTCTGAAGGTGTTGGATTCCTTGGAAGTTTTTAAGCAGAGGTTGGGTGGCCACCTGTCATGGATGCTTTAGTTGAGAGTCCTGCATACAGGGGGTTGGACAAAATGACCCTCGAGACCCCTTTTAACTCTATGATTCTATGATTTCTGAGTAAGCATGCACAGCACTAAAAGGCTTTTGCTACTGATATTAGTGGCAGCTTTCGTTTAATTGTGTTATCTCCAAAAAGCACCTGCAACGTGCAAATTGATGTAACTGATTAAAAAGGCAGGTGGTTAATCTAGCATATGGGTATGGGACCAGTGGCCATGCAGATGTTCTTGGACTCCAACTGATATCTGCCCCAGGTAGCATGGGCAGTGGTGATGGGAGTTGAGAGTCCAGCAATATCTCGCAGGTTCCCCACCTCTGATAGCCCTAGAAATTGCAGAGTGACTGCAAAGGACAAGGTACCTTAAAAGATGGTGGTACATGTGGCTGGCAGACTGCAGGCAACTTCACATGCTCATATAAGAAAATGCATGCCACCACGCTGCAAATTAAAGGTGCCCCCAAGCGCTTGTGTTCATTTCAGCAGTTTCATAACAGAGTGGGAAATGAAGATGGGCAGTCCTGACAGGAATTGGGCTGGCCGTTACCAAAGATCTATGCCCTGTTCTTCACAATTATATCCAGATTTTGCTATGCACAGGTTGTGCGAAAGCCTCTCTTGCTTGATAAAAAGCACTGCATGTTTTCAAGCCGTTGAAGATTCTTATTCAGGCTTCAGCGCTATGTGCCCAAGAAGTGGAACAATTTGTGCATGCCCAGGTCTAACTGCTGGCCATTCAAGGCTGTTCAAAGACCTACATTTTGGGCAAGTTGCGTTGATCCCAGCCATGTTCATTTGGAGTTGTTTGAGGAAGTAGGTTGTATAATGAATCTGTTTTTTAAAAGGTAAGTAAATGGATGAACCCTGCAAGAATGACACGAGATAGGCAACTCATACTATATGCACTCAGAAATGATCCATGCAACTAAATACATTGTTTTCAACAGAGTAAAAAGGATAGCAAACTAATTAATGGGTTTAAGTAAATGAATATTTTTGAATTTAACCAATTAATTTTCAATTAAAACAGGATGTCTTGAGTATTTTGGTAATGACTGTTGACTAAAGTAAGACATGCTATTGCTTCGAAAACTATTTGAAACATATGTGCTCCCGCTGCTGGCTTCCATGCATGCTTATCAAGGGCCTTTGTGGAAATCTTAATACATAAATCCCCTTGAGCACATGGAGCCCTCATGTATGGGACTCCCAATATCCTGTTTCTTGCAGTTGTGAAGACTGTGAACTGCATGATACTCAGAGAATTTGTAGCAGATCCAGGAGTACAGGCTTCCCTTCCATGATTAAAAAAGAAAGATATTTTTTGGGTGTGTGTCTAGTTTTTAAATGAATTAAACTAATTAATTTCTTCCATTATCAAACTTATTACTTCAACAATTTCAGCCCTAGGTGCTAGCCACTTTTAAGTGTGCTTGTGCAATACTTTTCTAATATGCAAAGGTCCACAATTAATCTTTACTGTGGGCTGCAATGTCAGTTGTTGGGCTCACAGAGAACCTTGGGATTCTTCTTCAGTGGAGTGCTAGACTATGCATTCAGATCACAAGTCACGAAAAGAAGTGACTCATTGGACTGGAAGCACCCTACATATTTCTGCTCAGAAGCCAGCACTCCTGGGTCCAGTGGGACTTACTCCCAGCCTCCACCTTCTCATTTAAAGGACAAGAAAGGAAAGAAAACATGCAATGATGAGCAGATCTCTGCATGTCCCCCCTTCCGAGGCTGACATTTGCGCAGAGGGATTGCTGAACGTGCCATGGAAAGCAACAACACCTCAGAAAACGGAAGCAAACATGTAAGGTGGCAACTATTTAGCATTCTGCGTAGGATGGGAGGAATTTTGGTTTCACTACAAATGGTGGCAAACGGCTACTAGATCAATGCACCAGCAAGTTAATTGCATTAAAACGTCCCAGCAATGTACAACTGAGTTATAAAGAACCTAATTTCTTTAACAGTCCCAACAACTGGGTGTGTGGCTTAAAAACATCACCCCACTACTTTATTTCAAGGGATTGTTTCCACGCGATATTAAGTGCTTAGTGGTGCCTGAAACACAAGGCACCAGCAACCTGCTAGTCCTGTGGAGGTAACAGAGGTAGCTTTGTCCACTGGTGTTAGGCTGCTCCTCCTCCTCTCATAACTAACCTTGGAGATAGAAGACCTCCTGGATGTACCCCACAGGAAGTTCTAGTCCACAGGAGACCCTACTAGGAGAGCTGTTCTCCTGGTACAGGGCTGGCCAGTGTTCCCAACGTAGCTGGCCTGGGGTGCATTTAGCACTATCCAGAATACAAGGGGTTGGATGCATGGAACTGTGAGCAGGAGGAGGGGGAGTAGCTAGGGCTGGTCCACAAATCCGGTCTGTTTAAGCAAGTGCTGTGATAGTGTCCACAGCAGTTCCCGAGCCCCTTGCTTGTGTGCAAAGCTGGTTCCTCACTGCTTTGCCTTTCTTGCTCCAGGAATCATTCTTTGAGCTGGGGGCACCTACTAGGCAGGGCACCCATCCGATTCAACCCAGTATGGTTGGCAATGGCACCTAGCATCCTCCCACCCTAAGGAGCCTCCCTCACTGTCTTCAAGGTTATATAACCATGAGTAGGACGAGGAGGCCAAATTGGAAATGATAGGTCCTAATAATAAGAATCAAAGCATGCATTGCTGATGTTGACAATTTCTTGCATTTGCTCACAAAGTATCTGAACTCAAGGTGATTCTGCTCCAGGCAGAGTCTCACACAATCCAATACATTTCTTGGAAAGCAAGGGAGTACAGAAATATTTTAGTTCTGAGCAGCGGTGTGGCATCAGCTAACCGGCTTCAACAGGGTTTCAAGGGCATCTAAGTGGTCATGGAGGTGACTTAAGGGACATCATCAAGGAGGTGTGAACACCATTCCACCTACCATCACCCCCTAGTGCTCAGAAAAGGTTCTCAACTGCAGCCCAAGACTCTGAAACAAAACAACTTCCTTGGGTGCTTTCCTAAGGATTTCGCCAACTCTGAACTGCCAAAATTTGACAGTATTGGGGGCTTTTGAAATGGAGCATGAGAGACAGAACTGCTGAGTGTCCTCTGACTGCTGCAATGCTAGTAGAGAATACATTTAAAAAAGAAGCAGCTAAGTATTGTGCTAATACTTTTTTCTTTTTCTTTATCTGATTTGATTAACACTGAAGCTAAGAGTGAGATTTCTTTGCTGTTCAGTTTTTCTTTCAGAAGTTCGCACACAAAAAAGGAGCGGGGGAATCCCTTTAAATCGCAAGGGCATCTATTGCATATTTTTTGAAGCATATTATTCTCTCAACAGCCACGCACACAAAAGATAGGAGTGCAACTCTAAGGACTGCCTTTCTTATTTTGGATCTCCTTCGATCTAAAGGTAGGGAGTGGCCTTTAACGAAGATGTATAGTCAAAATGTAACTGGAATGGAGGTTAAAAGTACCGTATTTTTCGCTCTATAAGACACACCAGACAACAAGACGCACCTAGTTTTTGGAGGAGGAAAACAAGAAAAAATATTCTGAATCTCAGAAGCTGCTTTCACTGCATAGTGATCCCTCTTGCTGTTCTGGCTGCTGGGATAGCTGCCCAGCCTGCATTCGCTCCATAAGACGTACACACATTTCCCCTTACTTTTTAGGAGGGAAAAAGTGAGTCTTATAGAGTAAAAAATACGGTAATTTGTCCTGCAACTGTTCCTCTGGGAGGTTTACTCACTTCTTCATCAGGAGCTGTGTACTGATTAATTTGTCTTTTAAAAATATCCAAGGGTTGTGTTTTAACTGCAGTTTATCAAAATTATCAACCTCAAATTTAGAAATTTCTAACTTTTATTGCTTGCCAGCTAGCAAGGCATTTGAGAAGGTGTTTGCGGAAACGGGCTCTTCCAGGCCTCATCCCAGGCAAACACAGGAAGAGCTGGGCCAGTCTGCACCTCATCTAAGGAGGTGTCAGTAATTAGGGGTCCAACTCTGGTTCCTTGATGATGTGTAGAACCAAAGAGGTACTAAATTTCCCACAACATTCTTCCTGATGTCCTCACACCCCTTATGCGGAACCCCCTTAAGTCAGCTGCCTATCTGCAAGAATACTATTTCTTGGCTTAAGCTAAAGAGACTGATTTTCTATGAAATTGAATATCAATATACGTATCAAGGCTCTGACATGAGACCGCTGAAGAAGCCCGGAAAACTACCTTGGGAGTGTGCTACCTGCCTACCTGCAAGAAGGCAAGTTAGCTTGATCTTTCAGGGCTGCAGGCTAGTGCTCCTCCTCTGAGATAAATTTACTTGCAAGTCAGTGCCAGCATGCTTTGGTAACGTGGGTCAATACGACAGTTGACACATAGTACCAAACATTCTGTGAAGGGCTCTGGGTGCGGAATCCGTCCCCCTTTGGTGCTGTGATTAAAACTACAGTCCAATGCACACTTCCTTGGGAGCAAGTCCAGGCCCGGCTCAATACACTGGGTGGTGTGGGAAGAAGGACAAGGTGGTGCACCTCCCAACCTTTCCAAGCACGGAAGTTTTGCCCAGTCAGCTGCATCTTTCTTCAACACTGGCAATGGGGAGGCACCCTCTCATAGAATCATAGAGTTGGAAGGAGACAGCTTTGGAGACACAGGTCAGGTTGCATGGTACATAAAACTTGCTGCTGCTGCTCTCCATCTCCCAGCTTCCGCTGCCCAAGGTAGTTGCCACACTCTGTCTAATGGTAGGGCCTGCTCTGGGCCAAGTCACATTGAAGTCAGCGGTGCTTACTTTTGATAAAGCATTCATAGGATCAGCTCCTTTCCACAAACTCAGAACCCAAAGCTGCTCTTCCCTCTCTCACCGGG
>JAXCMG010000018.1:11611689-11765754 GCA_034642415.1 Podarcis siculus
ATTTCATGAGGCCAGTTATACACAGCTCTATTTCTCCAAAAAGCATTTGCAAAGAGGGCTTCTTTTGGCCTTTCCCCCCCTACAAGGGTGAGAAAAAAATACATTTTTTCAGAAAAACAGCACCTGAAAAAGCCTTCCTTTTAGGTGAATTTCACCCTCTTGGAAAGAAAGGGCCATGAAGGCAGTGGTGGGTGTTCATTCTCCCATGCTGGACGCCTTCTAGGACTGTACAAAGCCTTGTTGGCAAACTGGAACTATTCTCAGTAGTGCGATGTGGCTTACTAAGTAGCGTGAGCTGCCGTCTTCACCTTTGGGGCTCCCACGTTGCACAATAATCCATGCAATGGCAGACAAATCGTGTCAACGATTCTGGATGGGCTCTGGGCATAGCCTTAGTTCATGTGGGACATTAGCCAAGGCTGCAGACTTTCATGAATAGTGCTGCCTTTTCAAGGAAACTTGCCTGCTATAATTGGTATTCTCAACGTAGTTTCCCCCAAGGGCAGGGTTTTCTGTAGCACAGGTTGGAAATGTGCTTCCTCACTGAGCTATGGCCCTTCTGTTAAAATTCTCTAGAATATTTTCCCATGGGTTTTTTTTTTGGGGGGGGGCTGGGGGCTGGCAGGGAACTACTGCATGGCAGTAAGCTTCAGCCATAAAAAAAATTGCCAGGAGTTTGCTGTAAAAGAAAGTATTGGGGAAAGCGCCTATGCATGAGGTGCTGTACAATACAGAACTACACTTGCTGAAATGTGACCTCTTAATGTAGTTTTTCACCACCGCGACTAACAACTACTGGTTTGTAATCCTTTGCGCTGCAATGAACTTGCCAGCCAGGAGCGGGGCCGTTATGCTAGATTTCCCAAGGCTGAAAACCGGATTGCAAATGGCACACCTCGCCAGGACCCAAATCCAACCAAGCCTAGTTGAGAACTAATTGGAAAAGCCAGCCAAAACCTTCTTGCCAAAGACACAAGAATCAGATTTTGGATGGAGAAGGCCCTGCACAGATGATTCTTTCAGGGGAATCTCTCTAGTGAGCCCATGCCAGCCTTTCCCTTCAAAGCCAAAACAGAAATGGTGGAAGGAACCAAAATGACAATACAGTGCCAAATATATACTGAAATCTCAAGCGCTTTCCTGCTTCAAATTTGCAGCTGCTGGCAGAGCGGCAGCATCTTCTTTGATTTGGCCTAAGAGTGCTTCAGTTCTGTGAATAAGGGTCCCTGCAATGAACCACCTGCCCTAAAGCAAGCTTTGCTTCTAGATTTTACATGAGACAGATCTGCTTGGGCCTAGGGAGGAAAAAAGGAAAGAGAAGGTTACACAATATTTACGATATGCTCCACAGGCACCAGGGTGGGGAGGGGAGGAGAAGCACAGCACATGAAAGACAACCAGAATTCTGTTATTTCAAGGCACTTCAATATTGCTTATCAGGATGGGTGGCAGAACTCTGACTGCTCGGCTAGGGCATCCTCTAAACCACACAAGTAACAACGTTATGGGATGCAGGTTTCCATGGGGAGACATCAAATCATGGGGCCCTGACGGCGGCAAGCATCCTCATATCTATCTGGGAGGGGAGGAAACATCAGAACGGGAGATCTATTGCTGTAAGAAAAGATACAAACATCTGAAGGCAAGAACGGATTCCTTCATCGACTCAGACGCTTGGCCCTGATAAAAGTGAAGATGGGTAAGCTGACGGGAAGATTTTAAAAAAGAGAGGCAGATCCTGTTTGGAGAAGCAAGTGGGGAATTCTCACGGCAGATGCTGAGCAACCCCTCAGTCACGGGTCCCACTCTGATATGCTCACGCAAAATTCCATGCATATGTTAAGAGCCGCTGTACCACGGCCTTCATGTATGTGCCAAGAGCAGAAGGTTTATCTGCTGGGAAAGGGTGATTATGCCTACGTCAAGAATCACCAGCGCTTATTTACTTCTCCAGATTTTCTTCTGGAACAGCTGGGCTTTCTCTGCTGCCCAGATTCTCGTATCAGCCACAATTTTTGCAAATACGTCTCCTCAGATCATCATGGAACAAACCAAGAGCTGTCGGTGGATCTCAAGCTCCGACATTCGGACCCTCTAAACAGTTATGAAATTATAAAATTAACAGCAAGAAGTGGTCAAAGCAAGCCTGCCTTGCAGCCTCCTAGAGCCTTCGTCCTGGGCCATGAAAAGGCATTTTTTTCTTTTAAAGCTACCAAACATTTAAATTTATGAAGATCTGAACTAAGTGCTGCTGTCAATCCTTGAAAAGAGACTGCAAAATACACAATTGCCTTTTAAAAAAAAACACATGCAAAGAAGGTGGTTTCACATCTTGTAGCCCCTCCCCCCATATCAATTACTAATGAACTTCAAGCATGTTGAGGTGTAATGTTGGGAACACATTTTTAAAACTCAGAATACCTTTCCCCCTGCCCCCTCCCCATATCACAAAGAAAAAAATATTAATTAGAACTTAAGAAGCAATGAATGCACCATTAAAGTGTCATCAAAAGATGTTGACCTAAGACAAAGTTTTCCATGATACACAATACGGACCCAAAAAAACGAAAGAAAAGAAAAGAAAAAGTCTGTCAATAATATACAGTATGACAACTACATCTTGTAAATTATACCCAATACTGCCGGCAGTCTATCCCTCTAAAGAATATTTGCCCCCTTTCATCCCTAACAATCAGATAATAAAATACAGCACCTATAAATAAGCAAAAATAATATATATATACCGAAATCGTTCTATCGTTAGTTTTAAAGATATGGCAATAAAGGAGTCTAAATCAGCAAACTTGTAGAAGCCGTAACTGATAAAACAGCTTATTGAAAAAAGGTGGCAGTAATGCACTCTATGCGTGCAAGAAGTACGTAAGAAAATACAGACGTATAAAATTGCACACACACTCACGCACACACTCGGCTTTCCACACGGCTCTATGCTCACGCATATACACATAGA
The DNA here is from genome assembly GCA_034642415.1 of Podarcis siculus. NCBI lineage: Eukaryota > Metazoa > Chordata > Lepidosauria > Squamata > Lacertidae > Podarcis > Podarcis siculus. Next base: position 11,614,661 of record JAXCMG010000018.1, read on the forward strand.
CAACAGGAGGCGTCAGAGACAATTTGGAAATTTGATTTTGTACTTTGATCGGCCTTGCAGCTTTTGCAAAACAAAGTGGAAGAGCTGACAATTGCGATGGGCGCCATGCTTCTGCGCATGTTTTGGTTAGGTGTTCCGTGGTTTACGTTGCGATTACCGAACACCACGGGCTGCTCCTGCAAGCCTTTCCTCTTTTTGTTAATGAGGATTCCCCCTGCCATAAGAGGATGGTAATAATAATAATAATAATAATAATAATCCCACAACTGAAACTTAAGAGAGAAATCAGTGCTTGCTGTGGGACCACAGCCAGTGATTAACCAATTAGTTAAGGGTGCTGAAAGGTCCTTTTCTATCTTAGTGGGATGTGAGAACAAGAAAGTGCCCAGTGACTGATCTCACCGCCTGCCATCAAGTCAGCTCATGATAAGTCAGGAGTGGGGAACCCATCGCCCTTCAGATGTTGCTGGACTCCAACTCCCATCAGCCCCAGCTGGCATGGTCAATGGACAAGGTTGGTGGGAGTTGTAGTCAAACATCAACTCAAGGGCCACAGGCTCCCCACTCATGTTCTAAGTGCTTCTCACTGCAAGATGCACCTCCACTCTTCCCAAAGTGGTATCAGCCAAACGCTTCCATCCTTCTAGTCAACACCACCACCCTGCCAAGGTCCTACGTATAACGTAGGCTCATTATGACACCCACCTGTCTGCAACCAAGTGAGCTAATTTCTTTCAAAAGCTGGTGGTTCTTTTCCCATAGGGCACAAGTGACTAATGTAGGCATGTGTGACTAGGCAGGCTGAGGACTTGTAGCTGATTTGCAAGGCTGGCATGACGCAATTCAAACTGATCCGATCAAGTACCCATTCCAAGCTGTCTCCCACACCTCCTAGAAATGAGGTCTGATCTGCGTGCTCTGTGGTTAGAGGTTAAAAAGCAGATTATAAAATACCTAGATTTCAGATTTTTTTTTCAGATTTCTTCCTTTTTCTGTCCTGATTTGGCCTAAAATGGAGTGTATTAAACAAATCCCAGCCCATAAAGAGACCAGAATTGGTTAAAGCTATGAAACGATGTGCACTACAAGTCAATTTTCTATTCCACTTTACAAGAAAAACACTGAAGTCAGCTACCACAAATTAAGATATTTTCCTGATGTGACTTTTCTCTTTTGTTTAAAAAATACGAGGAGTAAATGTGTATTTTTTTTTAAATCCCAAGTTTTAAACAATATTCTTTTCTTGAAAATATTTAGGAATTCAAACTAGTGTGTTTAGAGTCGGGTTGACTGTGCAATCTCTTAGTGGCAACTGAACAGCTACAAAAAACCTTTTTTTCTTTTTCTCAAAAAATCTCCCCTTCCATCTTTTTTCGGTTTTCCTGCTTAAAGAAGATAATAGTGTATTATTATCGCTCTGTTTAGCCATTAGATGGCGGATAAAAAGCCCCCCTTTTAAATATGTGGGTTTAATTTTTTTCTTCTTCTTGTTTGTATATAATTTTTTTTTTGTTTTAAAGCCCACACCAAAGAGGAGGGCAGAAGGCAAAAGCTGTATGAGTTTTTTTTTCTTCCCCAGAAACTGTGGAAAATCACTTTAGGGCAATTAATAGAAACACTTCGGGGTACAAAAAGCTTGACTACACATTTTCAGTTTTCGTCCTTGAAAACACAAACATAAAACTGGGCTGAAACGCTCCTTTCGTTCTCTATATGCACCTTGGCCTATGGCATTTTTGCCCCGTGGCCTGCAGGGCTGTAAGTGCGGGACACAATTAAAACCAGAAGAGGTCCAAGTGTTTTTTGTGTGTGTGTTTTACTTCCCCAGCTCCTCAGAGTTGGGTGAGCTTAATCTCAAAACTCCCACTCCACGGGCTCCTCTCGACTTGCGGCCTTCTCTAGGCGGTGGATTATGCTGTTCAAATTCGCTGCCTTCTTTTTCCTCAAGGTGTTGTCCCGCGTGTTCTTCGAGCAAACCGCCTCGGAGAAGCCGAACAGGGTCTGGAGGGAGTTGGTGGCTGGCGTGGAGCTGGTACTTGGCACAATGGGAATTTTCTCCACACGTTCCCCTGCGGCCTTGCAGGAGCTCTCCCCTGCAAGGAGCGAGGTGGAGGCAGCTGAGGTAGAGGCATCCTCTTCTGGAGCAGAGTTTGGCGTCGTCTCCAGAGTTTCTCCTGAATGTAGGGAGCCCGGCGGAGAACTCGGACGCGGCGCTCGGAGCCTCCCCTCGTCGTCAGTGTCGTCCAGGCTCTCCGCCCCCAAGTGGAATGTCTCCGTTTTCTCCGAAGATCCGGCGTCTCGCAGTGCCTCTTCCCCTGCATCGAAAGCTGACGCTGCTCGCCCTCCCTGAGACTTTGTGGTTGTGTTGCTGCTGTACTCGTCGGCTTCCAGGCGGCTTCCCGGCTTCCCGTCGGGCGGGCCCTCTGCGTCCACCCCATCACAACTGTCTCCTTCGGAGCTGTGAACTGCCCGGCTGCTTCTGGCCGAAGGAGAGTCGCTGGACCCAGCCTGGCTCTGGCCTCCCGCTTGGATCTCTTCAATAAAGAGCTCTCGGCGAATGCGAGACCTGGGGGGGGGGGAGAAAGTGTAGACAAGAGGAGAAGACGGTGTCAAGACGGTCACGATATGTCAGTAAGGTAAGTTCAGGTGATAGTAGCAGTAGTAGTAGTAATAATAATAATAATAATAATTTATTTATACCCTGCCCATCTGGCTGGGTTTCCCCAGCCACTCCGGGCAGCTCCCAACATAATATTAAAAACATGATAAAACATCAAACATAAAAAACTTCCCTAAACAGTGCTGCCTTCAGATGTCTTCTAAAAGTCAGGTAGTTGTTTATTTCCTCGACATCTGATGGGAGGGCGTTCCACAGGGCTGGCGCCACTACCGAGAAGGCCCTCTCCCTGGTTCCCTGTAACCTCACTTCTCGCAGGGAGGGAACTGCCAGAAGACCCTCGGAGCTGGACCTCAGTGTCCAGGCAGAACAACTGGAGACGCTCCTTCATGAATACAGGGCTGAGACCATTTAGGGCTTTAAAGGTCAGCACCAACACTTTGAATTGTGCTCAGAAATGTACTGGGAGCCAATGTAGGTCTTGATACAACACTAATTACCTTTATAACATTTTCCACTCCTCAAGCAACTAAGAATTCAAGTAGAGCCTGGTGGATCAGGCCAATGGCCCATCTAGTCGAGCATCCTGTTCTCACAGTGGCCAACCCGATGCCCCCAAGGGAACCCCCCAAGCAGAAGCAGTCTTGCAAGCAGGAGGACCTGCGCCACACCCCCAGAACGTATGCCAGCCATGCCCCGACCTGCTCTCCGCCCTCTGGTGCCGGAGCATGAAGCTCCGCCACTGGGGGGCGCATTTCATAATTGGGATGCCATTTCTGAGAAGACCCTCTGGTGCAGTCACAGACCCCCAAGCTGCACTCAGTGACAGAACTATCAACAGAGGCTCCCTATCACTTTACCTGTAATTGTGGAACCAATTAATGACGGTGCTGGTCTTCAAGTTGAGCTGTGTGGCGAGCTCCTCAATGGTTTTTGGTGATGGGTATGGCTTTTGCTGATAGGCTCGCTTCAGAGCTTCTTTCTCTTCTGGGGCCAACACGACTCGCGGCTTCTTTAGTTGATGCTGCGGCTGTGGACTGGCCCCCTGGCTGTAATCGATGCCCACCGAAGAAGACTCTGAAGGCTGGCTGTCGCTGACCGAGCTGTGCCTTCGTTTCATGTACGCTGAAAGACAAAAAGGAAACCACAGGGATCATTTCAGGCACAAAGCCAAGGAACTGGGAGAGCTGGCATGTATGAAAGGACAGATTGGTAAGCACATGACAGTGTGGGTGCAGTGGTTAGAGTGCTGGGCTAGGACCTGGGGTGGCAGGGTTCAAATCTCGACTCAGCCACGGCGCTCGCTGGGCAACCTTGGGCCAGCCACCGTCTTTCAGCCTAACATACCTCACTGGGTTGAAATGGACTGAAATTGGAGTGGGGTTGGGGCCGAGAACCATGTATGACACTTTGAGCTCCTTGGAGGAAAAGTGGGATAAAAATGTATTATAAACCATCATAAACCAAAGCCAGGATCAGATTGGCAGAGCTCATGGTCACTCTTGCCCTGGGTCTAGCCATTTTTGAGATTAAAATGGTGGGCAGTTGGGGCCTCTGGGGAGCTGGCTACCACTGCCCTTTGCTTTGTAGCATGTGCCAATTAGCAACATTGCCCTCAATTGCCTGCTTGCCAGCCAGGGAAGGAAGAGAGAAAGGGCAGAGGTAGCAGAAATCACAGCTAAGTTTATTAAATTACCGGTACTAAGTAACAACAACATGTGCAGTACATTTTCTTGTAATCTTTACAGAAAGGAAGCAAGTATTAATATCTCTACTTTGTAGGTAGGTGTGTTGAGGTTTTGCCCCCAGGTCACCTGGTGAGTTCTTGACAGAGGTACAATTTTGCACCTTATACCTCAGGATTCATAGATCCTTCGCTACACCAGTTTTCAATTTATGCTCAAGGGATGTCAGGTTGCAGACTTGCCCCGGAGCTCCATAGATCTGGTGTCAGTAAGGGTTGACAGCACTGATGCTAGAAGACCAATGGTCCTAACGTGGTATAAGGTAACTCATTATAGCCATTTTACAGATGGGTATAGTTGGCAATGCAGCCTGTCCATGTTGAGTCTCCCACCTGCTCAATAACCTGTACTGTAGGTTATTCCAGGGGTAGCTAATGCAGTGCCCTTCAGATGCTGTGGACCACACTGTCTACCCCAGGCTTATTTTCAAGTCCCGGTGTTTACGGCAAAGGTAAGAAATGAACCAGGGGCTTTGTGTCCAATCTCTAAGCCACTGGGGTAAACAAATTGTATGCTAATATTTTGGGAAGTCAGGATAAGCATTCCCAACTAATGATTTGTTTTTTTTGGGGGGGGGGGAACAGACAGGAGCTGAGGAGGGTCTGGTTCAGAATGAATTCCCCCCCTGAATGAATATGATTAAACTGATGAAAATTTAAATGGGGGTGGCGGGGAGCTAGGCGCTGTGAGTGTGCATGGGCACAGAATAGCAGAGAGGCCAAAGCACTGCAGGTCGAAACAGAAGTGACGAAGATGCTTGAAAAGCTTTTGACAATGTACCTCACCAAAGACTCCTAAGTAAGCTTAGCTGTTAAGGAGTAAGAAGAGAGGTTCTCTTGTGGATCAGGGGCTGATTTAAGTTGCAGCAAAAAGTAAGAATAAATGGACAGTTCTCTGAATAGAGAGATGTAGAAGCAGAACCACCCCACCGAAAGAATTGGTATTTTAACTTGTTCATAAACGATCTAGAGTTAGGAGTTAAGTGTTGAGGTGGCAAAGTCTGTTGATGATACTAGATTGTTCAGGGTCATTTTAAGAAATAGATTTTGTAAGAGTTCCAAAAGGACCTCTCCAAACTGTGTGAATGGATGGTAAAATGGAAAATGCAATTCAACGTATAAAAATAATTGATGCAATAATTTCACAAATATAATCATGGAGTCCGAACTGGTGGTGATAATTGTGTCTGGTCCGTCACTGCAAGTTCAGACCCCAAGGGCGTGCAAGGTGAGAAAAATGTGCATAGCTGCAGGCATGATGGAAATTACCTTTCTTTTCCATGCGTTTCATGTCCATCAACTTCTCCACGTTGTTGGGGTCATTGAGCCATAGCTGCATGCGAACAAACGGCTCCCGGCCCTTCAAGCTCAGCTTGTGCCAGGGCTTGGGACGTGCCAGCAGATCTGAGACTGAACCTTGTGTTAGCCCCAGGATTGTCTCCCCAAACAGACGCTGACCTGCAAAGAAGCCAAACATCTAGTTGTATTTGTGCCATGGAGAGAGAAGACAATGCGACAGGAGAAGGCAACACAGACACACACATACATTAAAGCAAAAGGGGCCCAATGTCATTAAGGAACAGAACACCATGCCAGTTAAGCCGTTTGGGCTTGTCCTGAAAAGAGAAGTGGCACAGGACCACCTCTAGGGAGGTGCAGCTAGTTTGCAGGGGGAATCCGCAACTCCTTCAACCCACCGAAAGCTGTTCTACGATTTTAAAAAATCCCAACTGCATCATGTCACATTGAAGGTGGGAGCTGGCCACATTTTATATTCCACGTAGAATTCCTGGAATTTACTGAGCCAGCACATCAGGGTGTAGCCTGCAATAAATGTCCTGCCCTGGTGTGCTTGTTTTCTACATTAAGGGAGTGTTCTTTCTGACTCCCATGTCATGATACAGAAAGAGAAAGAATAATTTGTTTTTGTTAAAGCCTCCGCTTTTGACTCATTTCAGATTGATCCGGTTCTTGAACACGTAAAATAAAAGCCAGAGGATCCAATGACTTCACCACCAAACTTGGTGATGCCTGAAATCCTTTCTGATAATCTTCTCCGTATTGTTCCAATTTTGGTAGATGTGCTGCCGAAGTGAGCATGCCTGAAATCCTTTCTGCCCTTAGGATTCTCAGTCTGGGTGCATTTGAACTTCTGTCCACTGATTGAACACCTGACACTCCTGAGAATAATGGGCTGGTATGCGGATAACATGTACAGGCCTAATTTTTACTTAATGCTAAGCCAAACTATAGCTTAGTGATGTCGAGCAAGCATGTAGTTAACTCTACGGAGAGCTAAGCTGTAGTTTGGCTCAGTGTTCAGTGAGTGTGAACGCAAGCTCATGGTGTGCCTTGATCTGAACAGCTAGGGGCTGCAAACAAGGTGTGTCCTTGGTTTATTGCTAGTGGCTTGTTTGGGGAAGGCAGACCACAGGCCTGAGTTCACATACAATGCCAGGCCAAACCATGGCAGTGCAGCAACAGGAGAACTAAGACAGTTTGGTCTAGTGTTTTGTATGAGACAATATTATTTTTGGTATTATTATTATTTATCGCTTATATAGTGCTCTTCAGGGTAGCTCAGTTGGTACAGCATGAAAGTCTTAATCTTGGGGTCGTGGGTTCGAGTCCCATGTTGGGCAGAAGATTCCTGTATTGCAAGGGGTTGGACTAGATGACCCTTGTGGTACCTCCAGATCTGCAATTCTATGATTCTATGTACATGGTGCTTTTTAATCAACCTTAGTTACATGAATGCACGTCTTCTCCCCATGCTTTCCCCATCTGCATCCCTACTTAGCTATGGAAGTCTGATAATAACATTTCTTTTTTCTGCTCACGCATCTCCATGATTGCATGATTGCATATGTGTCAGGGTCAGGATTCCATGATTGCATATGTGTCAGGGTCAGGATTCCATGATTGCATGATTGCATATGTGTCGGGGTCAGGATTCCATGATTGCATGATTGCATATGTGTCGGGGTCAGGATTCCATGATTGCATGATTGCATATGTGTCGGGGTCAGGACAAAGGGTACCAAAATCCATACCTGGGGTGCTTAAAACTTAGAATGTTGTGAGCAGCTCTGAGGACTCCTATCAAAAAGTAGGATAGAAATCCACTCAGTGGCCAGGCTCCAAATATTTAGACCTTGCCTAGGCAAGTGAGAGGTTTAATACTGCCTGCCAATTGGAGGGGTTGACCTTATTTCTTTCTACACCTGAACTCTGAGGCCTGAGCTGTGGCAGTCCCCATAAACTCTAAATAGCTATGACACAGCCTCATGGGCATGAGCTTCCTGCTTCAAACTCCAGGGTATCGGAAGAAAATGTTATCCAAAAGAGCTACATCCAAACAAAACTTCCAAGGCCACAAGCGGATGTAAAAGAACAACCAAATTTTCACGAGTTTCTAATTAATCTGGGTGGTCTTGGCTTCCCCTTCAATGCTTTCTAAGCTACCGGGTTTCGGTTTTCAGCTGGGAAAATTAAAGGATTGATTCCCCTGGCTGGGAACACTTCCCACTGTTTAAGGTGAGGACCCTACAAGGGAGATAATGGAAACAGGGAGCAGAAGCAGATTGAAACGATTTCCGCCCCGTGTTTCCATCACTGGCTCCTGCCACTCAGAGAACAGCAGATGCTCAAACTGTACTGCAGCTGGACTCCATAACAGCTCCATTCCATTAAGCTAATCGAAACCATTCAATCAATGACCCTAGCGATGCTCACCTTGGAGCCTTCCAAAGAATCTGCTAATAATTTCTCCTGCAAGTGTTTTTAAACTCTTAGTGCAGGTGGACTTCTGCTGCTGGCCATGTGGAATTTAGTATGTATCTTCCTTTAGGAAAGATTCCCAGTGAACAATTCTCCCTTATAACCCTGCTTTAAGCTCAAGGCTTAGCTCCAATGCTTGGGAACAATGGCAACCGCCTCTGCCCTTTTGGCAACATGCTAATTATAAAGGCTCTTCATTTCATAATTACTGGGATGCTTCCATCTACCGTTGCTGGTGATCCCAGGCAAGAGTCTCGAAAGCGGGCAGAGATTACAAGGCACAGCAAAGATAGAAGCACCTCCTCTTCAATTGCCCATCCCATCCCATAGATGTAATTTGTGCAGCAATCTTTTTTTACATGAGGAAAAAACACAGTGATATTTCCACTTGGAATATGTACCCCAGGCTGGCTGTTTCAGCAACCTATGCCTTATTGACCACAAGGCTTGCTTTTCAAACCCAATAGTAACTACAAATAGCCCTTTAGCTGAATCAGACCAAAGGCCTATCCAGCCTGTCACCCTGTTTCCTACAGTGACCTTGGAGAAGCCCGTAAGCAGGGCACAAAGGCAATAGTCTTCTTCTCCTGCTACTGTTCTGCGGCAACCAATATTCAGTGGTGCTCTGCCTCTGTAATTTAACCATCATAGTCAACTGCTGTAAATTGGCCTAACAGGAAGTTGGCATATACTGCTTACTGCTAGACCATTGGTCCACCTCTCATCATCCCCTGCACTGATTGACAGCAGCTGTTTCTGGGGTTTCAGACAGGAGTCTTCCCTGGGTCTACCTGGAGATGTTTCTGTACAGATGGTCTTTTCCCTTATCCATCCATGAGTTGGTCTAATCTGCACACAACTTTTCCCCCATGAAGCTGATTATAAAATGTCCTAAACAAACAAGCCCTTTTCAAAGTTATCTGAGTCAGACATCATCGCTGCACCAGCGAGATCCAAAATATAATTATGTGCTGTGTGAAGAACTTGAGACTGTCCTGAATCTCCTGCCAAGCAATTTCATCAAGTGATCTCCAGTGTCTATTCTTGAGACCATATTCACATACAAAGATAAACCTATTATGATGTGCATAAGCCACAATGGACATAAGACTACACTCTCCTATGCCCTCACAAGCTGCCAGGATGACAACTTTGGAAGCTCTAAGTTTACTAGACCAGGGCTTTCCATTTCCATTTCATTTAAACTGGGGGATCATGGTTCAACTCTAACTATGGCCAGTTTCGGTTTAAAAACAAATTGGTGTAGTATAAACACTGACAACTGGGAAACACTGGCCTAGGAGCACTCCAATTGGAAAACAGCCTTGACCAAAGGTGGGCTTTGAAGACTCTCAAACTCAGGACGAAAGGGAGAAATGTGCTAAGAGGAAGGCACGCTTAGCAGACCCTCACTATGATCAACTGTCACTTGGAAACCTATGTCCCCACTGTGGAAGGATATGTGGATCCAGAATTGGCCTCCACAGTCACTTAGGGACTCACTGTTAAAACCATGTTTATGGAAGACAATTTTGCTCGGATACGAATTATCACCAAAGAAGAAGAAAAAAAATTGACTTCAAAGCATGGGACTTGCTTTTTTAAATTAGTCATAGCTAGTGCAATGTATGATCTACAGTCTTAATGAAGGAGGAAGCTGTGATTCACAAAAACTGAAAGGAAAAGCTTCTGAAGTCCATCTCAACCATGGGAGAGGAGCAGGGAAAGGAGGAAGCAAAGGACCCTGACACTCACTGCAGCTTTTGCATGTCACAATAAGCCATAGTTTAGGGTGCAAATGCAGTCTATATTGGTATTTACCAGCACATCTCCATTGCTTAGAGATGTGGCTACATGTCTATGTTATAGTTCTGCGGAACTGCTGAAAGTAACATCATCTTCTTGAATATCTTAAGCTCTCATTAAAAAGGGGGCGAAGTCTACAAATATATAGTTAAAAGTGTGTGGGCAAAACCTGCTGAAAACTCAGAAGCTGACTTGGTGGATATAAGAACTTTGTGGCCGGAGTGCCCCTTTCAATGAGTAGCGAAGTGAGAATAGTGCAGAATAAATTACACAAAATTTAAGTGAAATTGGGCAAAATGTGTTCAATTTGTGTAATTTAGACAGGCCGATTGCTTGGCTTTTCTCAATGCAGAATTTGGTAACTCAACCCAGGAAACAGAGCAAACTCAACCCCTATGCAGTAGTTAATCAGAATGTGACCTTGTGGCTGCTTAACGATACAAGGGAAGAATGACCACACGACACCTGCTCTGCGCTGTCCACCTCCCGTCCCTTGCCAGGCAGTTGAACGACTGAAGTTAAGACAGGTCTACTACTGTAAGAATCTAAAATTAGGGATCTCCTACATTTCAGATAATGGTTCTGGAGACGCTGTGAGTCCTGCCATCATACTTTAAAGCAGCAGCTGACCAAGAGTTTGCTGCTCCTTCCAAATATTTTTTTTTCTATTCCTCCCTCTATCCCAGGAGTGGGGAGGATGTTGCCCTCCAGAAGTTGCAGGAGTACAACTCCCATCCATCCCTGACAACAGAGGCCAACCATTTCTGGAGGGCCACTCAGGTTCCCCACTCCTGCTGTGTCTCTTCAAATAAACTCTGCACCCCACAGGTACTTCTAAAAAGATACTGCTGTTTTCACTCAGTGTATATTTTGTTGTTGTTGCTTTCTACATATTTTTGCTCTTACACCCTTGCTGTACTCTATCTGTCTGTCTGTCTGTCTGTCTGTCTATCTATCTATCTATCTATCTATCTATCTATCTATCTATCTATTCATGGTTTTATGCTTTTATGGAGCAGACCTCAGCAACAGGAGCATGTTAACATAAACATAACTAATTATAAATCATGCCTGTGAGACATCTGAAAGGACACCTTACTTAAATATAGGAAATCCTGCTTGTGCAGATTCACACAGTACCTGCTAACTATGTCATTGCTGGCATCCGGTTAGCTTCCAGGTACAATACAACGTGATTCTGTGCCCAGAAAAGAGCTCAAAACCATGGGTGGGGAACTTGGGACTCTCCAGATGTTGCTGGAATACAACTCCTGTAAGCTGTTGGGGCTGTTGGGAGTTTGGGTTCAACCACATCTGGAGAGCTCCCCACCCCTGACTTAAAATGGTCTGGTCTAGAGCAGAGGTCTTCTGCCTGTAGGAACAGATCCCTTAGCCACATTGCTGCTTGACTAGTACCACATATAGTAAACAGTGGATCCCATATTGCAATTTTAGTTTAAAAATTAATACATGTTTGGCCTAAGTGTCATTCCCAGGTCTACTGGTATCTTAGTTTACTTTATCAAAATGTACATACTACATGTATAAAACCCTCTAAGTGGGCTCAGGGATTGCCTTTTTTTGTACAAAGCTCACTGGTGAGATCCTGCTCCTGGGCTCTTGGCTTCCTGTGACTATGAAGCTGACACTCTGTCCCTGTCAGCCCTGTACTTAAGGTCTTCCAATGAGAGCCTGCTCCAAAATCCAACTTATGGGGAAGCTAACTTCACCAGGAAGAGACCCTCCTAATACTTAAGATTTTTAAAATAAATAAGCGTATTTATTTGTTGCCATCTCACAGAACATCAGGGCAGTGTACAGCAACTTAAAAAAAACCAAAACCTTTAAAAGTGGAACGGACTCCCTCTGGAAGTTGTGGACTCTCCTTCCTAGGAAGTTTTTAAGCAGAGGCCATCCATCATGGATGCTTAATTGATATTCCTGCATTGCAGGGGGTTGGAGCAGGTGACCCTGGGGCTTCCTTCCAACTTTACAATTCTCTGATTCCATGAAAAGTAATTTTTATTTTATTTCACAACATTGATATACCACTTGTCTCTAAAAGCCCTGATGCCCTGGAATTCCCTTCCAAGAGGAGTTGGCCAAACCTGTAGCCTTTCAGATGCTGCTAGCCTACAAACTCCCATCAGCTCAGCCAGCCTGACAACTGGGAGGGCTGCAGGTTAGCCACCCCTGCCATGCAGCCTCCTCCGTGCTGTCTTTCAGGAAACGTTTTAAAAATTTGGAAACTCAGATTCTGCCTTGCTACTGCTATGATATACTGTGATGTGCTGTTCTGTTCAACTGTGCAATTATGTGGTTTGATCTTTTTTATCGTTGCATATAATTTCCACAATGTTGTTAAGGTGCGAGTGTTTGTGTGGAGTTTTAGAAATGTAGACAGAATGGGTTGGATCTAGAGGGCATGTGTCTGCCGCAGGATTAGCAGAAGCCAGTTTTCCCCCCACCCTACCTCCTCCTAATCACAGCCTTGCTTTACTAAGCCAGGTGATCACAGTGGTCTTAAACTAGAAAAAGAAAACAAAGGAGAGCCGCTAGCGACCTTGGCTGAGACAGATACAGACAACCAGGGGCCCCAAAACAGAGGTGCTTCCGCCCTTAGCTAATCTAGAGATTCAGGCAAACAGAGGGCAAAAAGGAAACATTGAAATATTGTTCCACACCTAATGCAAGGTTTGGGGTACATTTCTTGCCTCTTCTGCTGCGTTTTAGGCTTGTCAGCCACGCTGTAGAAAAACAAAAATCATGGAGGGGGAAAAAAGATTTATGTAAAGTGACATCAGAACAATAGTTAATAAAAGCACTTTTTAAAATGTTCCTCCTGGAGCACAAGAGGACACAGAATCAGGGACCCTGGTTTTCTGCACACTCTGAAACACGCTGAGAATTTGGCTTCCGGTGTAGAATCCAGAGGAGCCGACCTACTCTGGAGAAGCCCCGGTTTAATTTTAATTTTATTTTTAAAAGTAAGCAAGCTTCTAGCTCTCAATGATAGGGGGGAAAAAACTGAAAAAAATGTATTAATCTGTTAAAGTTCCTGAAACTAGAAGGGGTCTGGGTGGGTGGAAGGGGGAAGGGATGATTTTAAAAGCTCCCTGATCCTAACTGCAGCCCACCAATTCACCCAGAGTACCCAAGCACCTCCTTCCCCTTTACGGACTTTGTCGCTGTACTGGTTTGCAATTTGGAGTACATCTTCTAGAGCAGGTGGCAGTGCCTTAAATTGCTAAGGACCCACCTTAGATTTTGCTGAGTTTGCATCCACAATCTGTGCACCCACAGTCAATTGTTTCTACCTGCACAATTGATTCTGCTCATAGTAAACCTGCTGCTTTTGGCTTTTCTGGTTGCAGAATGACTTACAGTAAACCAGCGTCCCTGCATATATAGCATGCAACGACAATGCATCCAAAACCCTACAGGCCCTCGTCTGCATCACCCTTTCAGACTGGCAGGATGTGACTTCACCCCAACAGAATGGGAAACCCATCATGTTAAGTTTGAGCAGTTTAAGCTACAGGTCCTGGCATGACTGGAGTACAGTCCCACAATTTTTAATAGCGTTGAGTAGATAGCACATTTTAATCTAAGATGGCAGTCAAGTTATTCTGCAATTGGCTAAGAACTGGGAAGCCAGTATTACGGAAGGCTGCCATTTGGAAACAGTAGAAGCTAAGCTTCTGAAAGAGTTATATTATCTAAGAGAGAGAAGGGATACCTAAAGGGTAGCCGCATTTCTACATCAAGAACTGCACATTTTCTGATGACATGTACTTCAATGGACCCAATTTACACCTGGTTTTGGTACCATCAGAGCAACTAGGCTACGTTATCAGAATTTCTGTAACCAATACAGCTTGGTTGTGTAAAGATGGGTAGATAAACATTATACGCAATTTCTGCATGTGTTTTTTCAGCATATCCATAGCTATTAATACCAAACTAGTTTCTGTACTCCCCCAGTCTTGGGAGTAATAAGAAACTGATCAAAGGCAATCTGCCTCTGCCCCACTCTACAGGAATAAAATTCCCTGACATCTTAATTTTACAAAGTTACCAGTTTTCCCCCTTCACCGTGACATAACCAGTACAGAGGGATGCCTACAAATATGAGATCTCATTGTAAGGAATGGAGTATTGGTTCTTTCGTCTTATCCCGCATAGCAGTGTGAACTGTGATGGAGACGGCTGCCAGCCTGCAACCCAACTAACTGTAGAGTGGGTCCCCCCTTTGGGTTGGGGAAATCGAGAGCAGCGGTTCCCAATTAGCGAAGTACTGGGGACCCCCTGTTTTTCAAAAAAAGTCATCGACCCCCTACTTTTGATAGCTTTATGGTAGTTTTTGTTATGTGAATGGTGCCACAGAACCCCTGGGTGGGTTACGTCCGCAGACCACCAGTGCGGAACGGCTGATCTGAAGTGTTAGGAATCCATGCCAGTCACTTCCTGTTTCTGCACAACAGCTTGATTTCATGCCGTTCCAGTAATGTGTGGATCACGGAATCAGCTGGGATTGCTAGGATCAGGTGGGTACTGCCATGCTAGCGTGCACAGGCACACAATCCAGCTGAGGCTGGAGTGGTCAGTACCTATGTGATCCTGGCTAACCCTCTAAATTCAGTCATCTAAGTATGATGGGATCCTGTCCCAGGGAAAGCACAATCATGCCATTTAATGTAGTGGTTGAGATGTAGCCACAACTAAAAGGAAAGATATCTGTGAGAAGGACACCAACCACATCCTTCCTGGAAATCTGCCCTGAACCACAAGCAATGAATGAACCCTCTATTCCTGTGCCACAATGGGAATTACCTCTGATAATGCAAACGCCGCCACCTAATCGATGGATATCTAAGAGAGGCCTTGCTAGAAGCAACATAGAACGCAACATGCTCCATGCTCACATGTCATCACCTCACATGGAGTTCTTTGCCATATGGGTGGTAATACATACCTTCTTGATTTCCACCTCCAGGAAATTCCCTTCTTCCAACAACTAAAATAGCTATCTGGTCAGTTCAGCCCTTTCAGACCTGGAACTCACTTTTCACTGACTACGGCAATGGGCCCATTTTAAATGTTTACTGTGTATGCCAAACTTTTTGCCTGTTTCTCCTACTTTCTCTCTATTTTTTTAAAAAAGAACAAGAAGTGGCAATGGTGCTAGTGGTGCAACTCATAGGAAGCTGGAGCATGACTCAGTTTTGGTCACACAAGCCACTGAAGAGCAATGATCTGGCGCATTTTGTATTTTTAAATTTCAAAGAATGATTCTGTATACTTGGGTGCTTTTGATTTGCTTTTCCCAAATCTTGGAATTGGTGTCCACAGCAACAAAGCCACTCATCATATAAAGAATGCTGAGATATGTGGCATTTGGATAATGTCATAAAGTAGCAAGCAAATTTTGCAGGAACCGTATTCACTTCATCTAGTTCATGGAATAGTTTCCAATTGACTTGCTCCTGACCCAGTTACCTGAGCTGGCTTTAAAAAGGTTCCTGTTTCCAACATTATTTTTAAAATAAAGAATCTTTTTTTTTTAAAAAAAGAACTGTTCTCTTAGAACAATCCGAAGCAGTAAAAAGATATTTACCCAGGTTGTTGTCTGTGAGCACCTCTTTGACCCGCTTTGTGATGCCGTAGGTATCCAGTTCCGGTGACATAGCGACCAGTTCTTGAATGCTGAGTGATGAATGGCCAGAGAGGGGCAATGGCGTTGTGGACTGGGACTCTGAAGCAGACGCCTCACTCGACTCCTGCAGCTTGCCCTCCTTACTTGTCTCTATGGCAGGACACGGCTGCTGGACCAGTTCCGTCAGGCTCTTCACAGATTCGCTGGAGCTCATGGGGGACTCGGGAGCAGGACTGCAACTGGCAGATGTCTTTGGGGTGCTTTCTGCAAATCAGCAGGGGAAACAAATAGGGAAAACCTGGCTTAGGCAAAAGACTACTTCATCAAGGTCTTCCTTCCAGACTTCTTAGTGCTTATAAGAAAAGTCAACAACCTCATGTTCTCCAAGTTCACCCTTAACCCCTTCATTTCCCACTTTCAGAAATTCCTAGGTTTGCTTGCATGCAACCTGCAACCCCACAGTCTACGGTGCCATGATTTAAATACCAATTTGGAGAAGACATCCTTGCATGTACATCAATGCAAAAAGTAAGCAAACCTACATTTCAATGCTATAAAAAGACACACGTAGCAATTAACATGCAAAGCCTATCTTATTCTAAGGCAAACCACGGACTCACCCCCCCCCAACTCTGCCTGGCAGCAGCTTTCCAAAGTTACCAGCAGAGACTGAACCTGGGACCTTTTGCATGCAAAGCATGTCCCCACCATGTAAGTCAGCAGTCCTACATAATATACCAGGAGCCTGGCGCTCCATATTACTAGAACCCTTATTAGCTTCCATATTAGCTGAACACTAACACCTGGCTCGGAAGAGTGGAACATTCAGCAAAATTCTACAAAATTCTAAACACAAGCAACAATGCAAACGAAAAGCTTGCACCAGTGCAAGAACGTGGCATTTCGGTCTTTATAAAGTTGATGTAAGGATGCAGGGGAACCCCAAAACAACGCCACATTTCCCTTACTCCTCAAGTGTATATATTCAGTTTGTCTCTGGCATTTCTGCCATTTCCCAAGTTAGCCTTAGTTAAAGAGGAGGGTTTTTGGTTTTTTTGGGTGATGAAACTAGCCAGAACTGAGCCAGAAATGGCACCTCTTATTTTTTGCTGTTCAGCTGGGCTTTGCAAATGGGAGGGATCCTTCAGCTGGATAGGGCGGAAAATCACCTGCCCTTAGTGTGCATGTAGCTATGTGCATTTTTCTGAGGTTCTGGGGCTCCATGGCTTTCATCAGATTCTCAGAGGGGTCTATGACCCCAAAAAGGTTGAAAACCCCTGTCTTAGGAAGGAGAATGTCTACAGGTATGAAGGAGACCAGGGTGGGTGGGGAGAAGGGAGGGTGGGCTTTTTACTTTAAAGCATAGGGAGATCACGCGTGTGCTGCCACCTTGTGAAATGCCTGGAAAGAAGCAGGTTTTGAGATTTCTCTGCTTCTCCCATCCTTCTTCATGCCAACAGAACTTATGCTTGCTACAACTAAGGAGCAAGCGACTCGAGAAGCAACACACAAAGGAAGGAGATTTTTATTTTATTTTAAAAAACCCTCTTCCCACCTCCACAGGTGATGGGCTTCCTTGTCGGTGCTCCAGCTAAGGGGAATGAACAGGACTCAAGAAGCAACACAAGCTGGTTTTTAAAAGCTCCCTGTGCATCACTCCCTCCATTTCTATCTTTTTCAGGGATCTGATGGCTGTTGCTACCCGCAGTACATTAAAGTAGCCTTTAAAAAACCCCTCTGGCTTATCCCCCCCCCAACCCCTTGCAATCATCAGGCTGAAATTGATGGGCCTCTGGTGGCCTTGCCTGCTTACATGACCAGCTCAAGAGGAACAGGGGGCTGGGCTGGAGAAAATGGCTGGCCAGCGTAACTTAAGAAGAGAAAGGTTGTTCTGGATAAAGGAGGGGGAAGCAGGGCTACATGTGTGTGTGTGCTGCTAATTATGGTTTAATATGACCTGGCAACTCTCCCCCTTGGTTGCTTGCCCCAATTTTGCCTGCTTAGTGCTGATGATGCTCTTCGTCTGAGAGCCCTTGCTGTTTGACAAACCATGCATTTCTCTGCATTTCCTCTATGATGCCCTGCATTTTCTGAAAATTGGTGTGTGTGTGTGTGCATGCGCTACTTATGACTTGATTTGATTTGACATGTGATAAGTACAGTGATAGCTGTTGCACATTTTTATGTGGGCATACTAAGTAAAGAAATGGATTGTACCCTTGATACTGTGATGCTTGAAGGAATATTATTATCTGAACCTGTTGGTAAAGGAACTGCCTGTTTTTTTAATGGGATTTATTTCTGCCCTGGCAGCAGCAACGATCCCATGCACCATGTAGCTGGCTTAAAATAAGTTACTGTTGTACTGTGGAACTATCTTATTCAGTAATAATAGAGGTTCGTCACTGGTGAGCAAGGTGCACTCTGTACATGGTTTTGCCTTTTATTTCTGAGGCTCAAAGATCCTAATTATGCTCCTCTCTGCCCAGATCTATATGTGGAAGCTGTGGATGACCAGGGGGGGGGGGGGGTTAGTGGGGCAAATATAAACCTTTATTACTATTAACTTTGAGCAGGAACTTGAACACATCCCTGCTTACCCAGACATTGATGGCCGAAATATACCGTTCCTGGCAACCTTGAAACTGTTAGCTGCAAGGATCTGTGATTGTTTTAAAGATGTTATGCATGTTTTTAAAATGTTTTAGATTTGCTTTTAAACAGGTTCTTATTTTTAATTGAATTGTTTTGCCACTTTAGTGTTTATTGCCCAGGGCTTCTTTGGCAGGAACAGAAGTACAGAAATGTGAAAGTTAAATAAAAAATAATACAGAAAAGACCGAGTTGTAAGTTGCAAAATTACCATATTTTTTGCTCTATAAGACTCACTTTTTCCCTCTTAAAAAGTAAGGGGAAATGTGTGTGCGCCTTATGGAGCGAATGCAGGCTGCGCAGCTATCCCAGAAGCCAGAACAGCAAGAGGGATTGCTGCTTTCACTGCGCAGCAATCCCTCTTGCTGTTCTGGCTTCTGAGATTCAGAATATATTTTTCCTTGTTTTCCTCCTTCAAAAACTAGGTGCGTCTTGTGGTCTGGTGCGTCTTATATAGCGAAAAATATGGTAGTTATCCTGCACACCTCCCTTTGTGGCTCTGCTGCCACAATGCTAATAATTTATTTGCCACCATCAGCAGTGCTGGGAGGAAGGGTGCTTGGTGAGCGCAATAAAGATGGGGAGGAAGGAATGTGGGAATGACTCTCTCCCCATGTCTCCCTCCCTCTTCATCAGAACAGTGCTTTTCCTCAGTGCAAGAAATCAGAGAAATTTGGCGTTGGGGCAGGGAGGGGCTCAGACACCCATGGGGGCTACATGGAAGTCCCCTAAGTGCTGCATACAGCCTGCAGGTTGCTCACATGTGCTGTATTACCAAAACTAAGATGAAATAACTCCCAGAATTCTTTGCTTCTGTCCCCCGCTCCGCCGCCCCCATCTGCTGGTATGACTCTATATTTTTATTCTTATTTCTGTTATTATTGCTGCCCAGTTTTTGACCTTAGATCAAGGTCAGGGCTAAAATGAAACTCTACGTTGCTTCTTGATGAACGATCTTTCGTCAATAAACAAAAAGAGGTGTCAATATATTAACTTCTGACAGTGTAGCAAGAAAAGTGGCGTAGGAGTTGGGAAAGTAATTGCCAAAGGAATGTCTCATTAAGTAGTACAGACAAACAGTCTTGGTTTTGTTTTTGTCCCTGTATGGCAAACAAAAAAAACAGTGGGTATTAACATTTCTTTCAAGAACACAGAGCTGCCAGGACATACTGTCCGTCTCATTCTTGTGAAGAGCTTCACAAGAACGGTACTCTTCCAGGACTGTACTCCTAATAAATTTGCACACTGCACATTCTCCAATATTTCATGGACAGAAATGGTGTGTCCCTGTAACCGCCCTATTCTCAGAGCAAAATGATCAATGCTTCACTTCATTCCAAATTACTGCAAACTCCATTTACATTTTTTAAAAAATGGATCACTACTTTTTTTTTGTTTTTCTTTAAGTATTTAAATTTCACTACGAGTCTGGCTGAACGTGCTGGTGGCAGAAGGGAAGCTGCCCCCAGACATTTTGTGATCATGTGTGTGCACTGACATCCACGTGCACCAGAGTCGGCCTGCATTCTTTTCTTTTTTAAAAAATTAATCTTTATTGGTTTAAAATCAACACTTAGACACACAACGAAAGCTTGAAAAAAGAAAAAAGAAAAAGAAAAAGAAACAAAAGAAGCACAATACATCTCTTACAAAAACAACGATAGAACAATACATCACAAATTCACAAAAATGTTCCATCAACTTCCGACTTCCTTGATATAGAGTTGGCCTGCATTCACACCCCCCCCCCGCCCCGCACTTAGAGCTATCAAATGAATGCTACTTTTGTGTGTACTAGCAGAAGTTTAAAAAGCACTTCCAACATCTTCTGAAAAGATAAAATAGGGATAGGAGATAGAGAATATTGTACCTGGAATAGGTACAAGAAGACGTGGGCTGTTGGAGTAGGGGCAGAGGAGATAATTATTTCTAATCTATGCCGGTTTCACAAAATGCTCAGTCTTGCGTCTGTTCTGTTCCATTTCAGCATATATATATATTTTTTAAAAAAACAGTACCGAGATTCATATTATCTTAATGCACATTCTTTTTTTTAAAAATACACTGTGAATTATGCATTTTAGAAAGACATTTTGGTCATGTTTTGAGAAGAGAACTGTATTGCAAAATTTGAAGACGTGTGAGACTCTAAGGGCAATTATTCTCCAGTACACACAGTTGTGGGAGGTGTGGATTAGGTGAGCTTGCTTCGGAATTCACAGAAACCGCATTTCTATGTTAGAACTTATGGCACCTCCTTTTGTGTACAATATTTCAAAAATCCAGACAGAAAAGTTGTTGAGCAACTGTTTTTTGGCAAAGGTGTTGAGCTTTTATTTTTAGTTCCCCCCAAAATCGTTGATTGTGACCGCTGCTCTGTCTTGCCAGGATGCTTAAAATGGTTTAGGATCCATTAAGCTGGCACCAGAGAGAGAAGGGGTGTGTTAGGAAAAGGACACAAATTATTCCAAGTCCAGTTCTGGTTGAGTCTTCATTGGACAAGGAGATACAAGGGCCCGCCCACTCCCTTTGCAACCATTGGCCTGACTACTTGTAGTAACAATCCTGAGAACCAGCAAAACTCCATTCCGAATCATGTTTGGGGTCCTCTTAAGAAAGATTTTAGAGTGAGGAACAGGATGAGAAGCAGGACTGTGGCCTCCCTCCTAACTCTCATGTTTCCTTTTGCTTTGTCCATCCTCTGGATAGAAATGAATGAGATCTCTAGGCAGAGGCCTGCTTATTCCCAGCTGCATGTTCTGGGCAAGTAACAAAATATACAAAACTCCAAAACAAATGTCTAAAATAGCCTCTGCTTGTCCTCAGCCAAATATTTGCTCAAGTAAGAACTTCTTCCAATACTATACTTGGCTTCCTTCTTTTTCCAACACGAGTAGTACTATTTGCTTTGGGGAAAAGAAACAAGAATGTCAGAGAACCTCCGGACGCACACATCAGGAAATTGGTACACACGCCAACTGCAGCACTGGCAACTATGCCCTGACGTTGTTTGCTCTGCACTAAATGCTGGAGTTAGAAAGGAAAAGTGCAAGTTCCACGTTACTTTTGCAAGTTCTGTGGGTATGTGACCCCAAAATGGAACCACGTGTGTCCACTTTGGAGCCACTGACCTGTGAGTGGCACCTTCCACTCCCCCCGTTCGTAGGGCTTGGCTTGTTGCGTGTTTTGCTTGCTCATTTGCATTCAACCTCAGCCGCAGGGACAATTCGTGAAATTAGTATATTTAGAATTGATGACATACTGTGGCCCTTGCAGTGGTTTCACGTGTCACTCTCCCAAAGAAGGGTCTGTCTGAGACGCTCTCTGTTTCATTACAATAGAGAAGACAGTCGACTGATTTTCGTAGCAACCACTAGAGGCAGATGGCTGAATCAGTCTGCTTTTTCCTGTGCTGCAAGACAGCCCTGTTCTTGGAAGGAGTAGCAGTAATCTGGGATGGGAATCTGTGGCCTTCCATAAATTGTTGGCCTCTCAACACCCATCAGTACCAGCTAACATAGCCAGCAGCTTGGGATGATGGCTACAGTGGTTGAAATAGGAGGCCAGCACTAGGACCGCGAGGGACACTGCGTTTGTTTTGTGGTTTGGGAAGAGTCTCTCTCCCCCGGCATATGAAAGCTTTAATGCCTATTAAGGCTGATATTCTAGTACATGCAATTATTACTAATCTATTGGTTTTTTAAAGGATTTTTTTCAAAATATTTTCTGAATATCTAAACTTTTTTTTTTTGAAAAAAGCCTGATTGCTAGACACCTTTGGTGTAGAAGAAGAGCAGGGTAAAAACTGTAATGAAATAAATAAGTAAAAGAGAAGGGTATCTGCTCCCTTCCCCAACCTTCAGGAAGGAAAGAAGGAAGGAATTTAAATACACATGTCCATGCCAATGTGTGAAATGATCCTTAGAGAATGGGATGTGTGCAACTAATATACTACCTTGGCTATTTTACAGACAGGCATACCAAAGCTTTTGATGTTAAATAAAAACAAAAATAAAAAAGGACACAGGGTGGTAGAAGTTTGGCCCTGGCCTCCTTATTGAAGAAGCTCACGCTTGTGAAGTTAAACTCTTTCTGCCTAAGATTTGTCTGCCAAGGAAACCCCGTGCACTTTCTTCAGGACAACCTTCCCTGATCATCTTGTTCCTAGGAGGTGCAAAGCCCTTTCCAAACATTATGACATTGAGTTAGATAAAGAGAGTAGCACTGTAATAAATCAAAGCTATTTAATAAAAATTACTGAATCACTTTTTTTTTTTTAAGTATCAAATTGTATTTAGAAAAAGGTGTCCTGGCATTCCCATAAAGGTCCTTTTCAACTCAAGTAATTGGATTTCTTACTTCTTCTTTTTTAAAACAGCTTATGAAAGATGCAAAGGAGAAACCCCTCTTTTCCTTTAAGCCACCGCAGTCCATATGTAATGTTTAAGGCAATAAGAATGCTAGAGATCTAATTTCTTTTCTCTGCCTAGCCTCAGGTCGCTGTGCAGCTGCATCCAAAGCCCAACAAATGTTATTTTTGTATTTGAAGCAGTGAACGAATGGCAGTGTAAATTTGCCCTGATTCACCCATGCGAGGGACCAATTTGGCAGATCATCCATCTTGTTCACTGTACACTGTCAGGGATGGCATGAATTCCGTACATGATAAACAGATTTCTCCTCAGATCTGTGTCCTTTAACCCACAGCAAGGTCAAAATGACGGCTGCCTGGTTAATAAAACTGCATGGTGCTGGTTCAAGCCCCCACTCTCTAATTTCGTCCCTGGTGCCAGCTTAAAGAAATCGCAAACTACAGCAGCTGTGAATTTTCCATGCAAATCTCGGACCACACAATGCTAACCCCACGCAGAAATAATACTGGTGTTGGATGGAAATAAAAGGAGAAATGATGGAGAATAATTTGGGGAGGAGGAGAAAGTCAAGTAAGGACTAAATGAAAGTATATTGCACTTAACAGCTACTTTTCCCAACCTGCATGCACTCAAATCTGCTGTCAGCCTGACCATTTGATTACTGGTGAAATGTTTATATCGCTTGCATTTGCTTTGTGTTTTTCATGAATCGGAAACACACAAAGGGATATGAGGTCTCTCCACCCCACCGCAAGAAAAATAATAACCGTATATTCAGTATGTGATTTCTACAGCCTGTATTCGTAGGGGTCACTATGTGTTCTGGACAGTAGACTAGAGAAATTAAGGGAGAAGGGTGTAAGAGAAAGGATTGGAAGTATTATTTCCCCCCCCAACCCCCCCAAGCTGTTCAAAGATGGTCAGGCTCCTCACTAGGGATGGTGCTATCTAGCAGTTAAGGGTTGCTCAACCCTCCTTTCCATTTATAATATGAGCCCAAGGCGGCTCGTTTGAATAATTAAAACAATGGTTTTAAATAAAATAAAATAAAAAGCCCAACCCCAAAAATACATGTTAAAAACAGTCCAGAGCAGCAGATAAAAAGCACCAAAAGTTAGATGGCCAGACACTCCAAGCAGGCCAAATACCTGCCAGAATAAAAATCTTCAAACTGCTGCTTTCCTCTTGATTCAGAGGATTTTCCCATGGTAGCCTATCTCCCTTGTCCTGCAGGAGCCAAAAGGTGCAGAGTAAGTTTAGGGCCCTTTAACAACCAGCCAGCTCCTCTGAGAAGAGGTAGGGGCCTTCTACATGACCAGTCTAGTCAATGTACATATGCTTTCCATCCTATCAAGGTGCTTGTAGAGACGACAGCTGTCTTTGCAGGACCCTGGGAGCTCTCTGTCCTGCAGGTAGTCTAACTGCCTTGAACTCCTGCCTTGGCCTCTTGATGGGGCATAAAGATATGTATATGTATATACATATATCTATGGGCATAAAAAAGATAAATAGATAGCCCCATCAAGAGTGACCACAATCAATAATGTGGTGGCAAATCTAACTATTTTTGCCTGTGTTGGGAGGAGGTGCTATTTGGGGTAGTGAAATGCTTTGCCTCGTTTTTAGGGTGTGGATTTATGGGTAGCTAGGACAGCAAAGTCTCTCTGTGCTTTGCACCTTTTAAAGACACTCACTGTGGGGGCAGGAGGTCTTTGTGTGAGTGTCTGGTGTCTGCGGTGGCCATTCATCTCCCATAACGCCTTAGCCTGCATGGAATTATGCTGCAGACCTTCCAGTCCTTAACTGCCCCTCCCCCCTTTAAAAAAAGTGAGTTGAATGATTTTGCTCTCCGAAAGTTGAAATCCGTCTCCCCCAATCTGCAATCCACAAATGGTGCGGAGGGCATTTTGGCCTACCCTTTTCAAAAACGATCCTGTCTGAACTTGCCTTTTGTGGAGCTGCTTGCTGAACTCCACTCTGCCGGGCTTTCTTTGGGTTTGACTGCTAAAGGGAAATCTGTTGCTCTGAAGGGGCAAACCTGAACCAGCCAGCCTGCCCTCTTAGCGGGCTCATAAATAAAGCTGCTTTGCAGCATGATCAATCAGTATTTATTTGTTTAGGTTAAAGGTTGTAACAAAGAAGGCGGTACACAAAATGACAAACTGTAAACCAGACAAAATGAGAAATCCCAATTTGTACACACAAACCCGTGAATCAAAGATTTGACTGGCTAATTTGATGCACTCTATGAATTCTGTCCCCACTGCAACTCTGCCCTCTGTCTCACAGGCATGCACCTGTTTACTGGGTTCTGTGAGATGTTTTTCTACATCTTGACTCCCTGATTCATGGATACATAGCCTCCCAAGTCGGCTGAAGCAAGCTCTCCTTCCCAAGGAGTCTGTATAAGCTTCTTTGTTCTCTGTTCCCAGCTGAATTACTTTTCTTCTAAGCACATCCCAACCTTTCCCCATTCTATCCAAAATTATGCCAGGAGCTTCAATTGTAGAGTTGGAAGGGACTATGGGGGTTATCTAGTCCAACTCCCTGCAATGCAGGAATCTTTTGCCCAATGTGGGGCTTGAACCCGCAACCCTGAGATTAAGAATCTCATGCTCTACTGAGTGAGCTATCCCAACATTCAATGACTGGGGCTCAGTAGGCAGCATTCTATGTTCTATGATGTCAGACAATGGCTCAGGGGGCTACTCAGCAAATTTAGCCAATCACTGTATTAAAGAAGGGATTTTATTAGCAACGCCACTTTCTACACAAGCTAGAAAGGCAAAACTTTCTTTGCTTATAGAATGTCCTTGGTGTAAATTGAGGAATCCCTTTTGCAGCTATTTCTCAAGCAATTTTTATTGAATTTCATAACAGGGGTTGGTTTCACCTTTGGCTAAAACAAATGACCGTAAAATGATCTAGGAGATCATTTTGGATTCCTCTCCTGGAATGTACCTGGAAGTCGCACCCACCTGCAAGTTGTAGGCTAAAACCAGTTTAGCTCGCCTGATGGAAGTCATTCAGATTTTCGTTAGCAGTTTGGATTTCACGGGGCTCAGAAACTGCTTTGGATTTGGAAGACTGCTGAAATTCCCATGGCTAGTACTGTCTGCACACTTACCATGCATCCCTGTGATAAGGGACCAGCCAATATATCGTACACAAAATACTGCAAGGAAAGCAGGAGTTTCCAGGAGCCTTTCTTCCGAAAGGAACTGGTCCTATAAAAAGTGACCCTGGATTTCCCACCATGTGAGGAACGGGGAGCGTAGAACAATGCACAAGATGAAAAGGAAGTGGAACACATGTGGACACATTCATTCTCTGGCTGCTTCTCAAATCACAGAAACACACATCTTCCCTCAAAAATCCAACACCACCAGGTTCAAAAATTTGAAAAGTGACACTGAAAATCCTATGATATTTGTGAACAAATAGAAGACATTTTCAACAGTGTGTGGAGGATTGATTCCGCAGTGCGCAAGCATGACAGAGGCTTTACATGATACATTTGCTCAGCACCTGTATCACTCAGCTCTCTGACAGGACAAAGAGGCAAATCCAGGGTGTTTGTGTGTGTGTCTGAAAAAGAGCAGCAGCAGAGAAGGTCCGATGGAGGGCTCCTTTGTGCAAATGCAGCTTCCCTGATCTGAGCCTTTAGAAGGCAACATAGCTTAAAGCGACATTTTTCTGCCTAGGATAAACAGGGGTTCCAAGCAGGTTTGTGTTTAGAAGTAGTGAGGAAGCAGACTTCCAAGCAGACTAGCACCACAGTAGAGCATTCCTTAGAATGAGGCTGCATGAAAAACAATGGAGGGAGTCAGAGTTCCAACAGCCATACCTGGAGGGCCACCGGTTCTCCATTTCAGCTCTAAACCAACCAATACAGTGGTACCTCGAGTTACAAATGCCTCAGTTTACAAATGCTTCAGGTTACAAACTCTGCCAACCTGGAAGAGTTGCCTTGAGTTAAGAATTTTGCCCCAGGATGAGAATGGAAATCGTGTGCTGGCGCGCAGCGGCAGCAAGAGGCCCCATGAGCCTCTAGTTAAGAACAGTTTCGGGTTAAGAATGGACCTCCAGAACAAATTAAGTTCATAACTAGAGTGGTTCATAACCACTGTACTTAAAAAGGGAACTACTGTGGATGGTGTGTGCCCAGGCCTCAGAAGAGAGCAGGGGTCTGTGCCATCGGCTCCTGATGATTGGCAGGTAGCACGAGGCCAATGGATTGGCCAGGCCTGGCATAAGCATTTAGAGCTTGGCTGTCTACCTTTGCCTGGTCAATGGACCTGCTGCACCTCAGGATCCCACTTGCAGATCAGGTGCCTCAACCTTAAAGGTAAAGGTAAAAGGACCCCTGACGATTAGGTCCAGTCGTGGCAGACTCTGGGGTTGCAGCGCTCATCTCGCTTTACTGGCCGAGGGAGCCAGCGTACAGCTTCCGGGTCATGTGGCCAGCATGACTAAGCCGCTTCTGGCGAACCAGAGCAGCGCACAGCAACGCTGTTTACCTTTCCGCCGGAGCGGTACCTATTTATCTACTTGCACTTTGACATGCTTTCGAACTGCTAGGTTGGCAGGAGCTGGGACCGAGCAACGGGAATTCACCCTGTTGCGGGGATTCAAACCGCCTATCTTCTGATTGGCAAGCCCTAGGCTCTGTGGTTTAGACCACAGCGCCACAACCTTAAGGGTCCCTAAACTGGGGAAGGCACCCCTTTCAGTTCAGGGTCTGGCATGGCCACCTGCAATGCCTGTCTCACTCTGGTATGCGGCAGCTTTTCCTCAAGAAGTAGCAGAAGGAGTCTAAAAACTCATCCTTGCCTGCCATCCAGAGACAAGGTATTAAACCCATGTGTATAATCATGTAGGAACAAGTGCAGGCCCCATGCACAAGAGACCAAGAAAGAAAGACAGAAAACAACAGCAAAGACAAAATCCACCCATATGTATACAACTTGGGAGGGGGGGAATTACTAAGGAAGAAAATGAGAAATAAATACTACACTCTCCAGATGGCAAGCAGACAAAGGCCATGTTCAATCGGAAACTGGAGTGGACTGAAAAGCAGATTCACTATGATCTGCCAAGATATGTCTACCATTGATCTGATCCACTATTTAAATTCCAGTGCACGGCCCTCGATCTCCAGTAATAATAACCCAAATTCCATTTAGTGTTCATTTGAGCAGTCAGGATAAAGTCATTTCTTATTATCTCCCCACTGTGTAAAAAACAGCTTGAAGGTAGGAAGTCAGCAAGCATTTCCACCAAAAAGTAATTATCGGGAGTGACATTTTTACTGCTGGCGTGCCATAAGGCGGACTGCGCAGTTGGAAGGACAAGCCGCTGAAGCAAAATGACAGGCCATGCCGTGACATTCCAGCAAAACCCAGACATTATTTTCCTGGCGGTTGGGTCTGATGTACCACTTCTCATTAAGTCCAGGGCCTGGGCTTCAGGTTCATGCCAAACTAGTCAAATCCAAAAGTTATGTATAAATTAATACCGGGGGGCGGGAAAGGACCAACCAGAGAGGGCAGGCAGCTGCTGTGAACTTCTGCTGGGAAGGGTTCCCTGCTCCGGCCATGGCTTCAAAAAGAAATCGGAAACACATGGCTGTGGAACGTCTACCAAGGACAGTTCAGGGTCTCTCTTTACCTTTTGATACACCTTTAGGGGGTGGGGGAGAAATCTGAGGATTGCCACAGCAGTGGTTTTCCAAGTTTTCTTGAGAAAACCTTTTCCATATAGGCTGGGCTGTCAAGGGACCCCTGCATGGCTGCCATGGATTTTGGGGACACACTTTAAGTCACACACTCATGCCACAGGCTAGGCCCACTGCCACCCTGTGTGAATAAAGAATGTTGGGGAGATCAGGAGTCGAGGGCAAAGTGTTGTTCAATGCAGTTTCTCTGCCACTATTGATCTTTTCACTGAAGAACATCCATAGCCCCCCACAACTGAGCTTGAAAACTGAACAAGAGGGACACGAGCTGCTCAAAGGGGCCAGTGATGGCACTCTTGATGTCATCAGGATGAGACAGACTGCTAGACACAATAGCAACATCCAGTCAGGGATATTGCCTTCCCTTGTTAAGCCGGGATTCACAGGCAGACCATCCCCAAATCTACTCACCCAAGTGCAGAGGCCAGCACAACCAATAACTTTCCCATGTGCTACGCTAAGGTATATTTGTTTGGGTACATCTTTTGCTGCTCTGTGTCTTAGGTGTCACTTAACGCAAGGTGCTATAAAACACAACCGTGGCAAAGCATCGGCAGCTATGCATCCCTTCTCTGATGGTTTTTACAATATGGGCATTCTTCCATGAAGGTGCTCTGTTTTATTATTGACCTGACCCAAACCCAAAGGATAAGGGGGGGGGGGGACAAAATAAAAATGGAATGAATGAGCAACAGATTCCATAATAGTGTGTAATGAAACAAGAGTCAATGATTTGCTTTTGATACCCTAATTCTGCTCTATGGTAACGTAAACCCACTGCTTTTTATCCTTTCCGAGACATACTTTCCCTAAGGATGTAAGAACAGCCCTGTTGAATAAACTGAAAGGCAATCTAGTCTAGCATCCAATTTTTTTTATAGAGGCCAACTTGATGCCTTTGGAAAGCCCTCAATCAGAGCACAAAGGTAGTTCTCATCTTGTCTGTTTCCAGATGTACACTGTTTGTGACACAGAAGTTAGATCAATCCTCCTCCATGATTTTGTCTAATCCTCTTTTTACGTAATCTAAACTCAGAGGTCTTTGTCATGCGCCTTGGCACAATGAACCATCTAGCAAACTGAGAGGACTCTACTTTCTCTCTTAAGTCAAGCTGCTGTGGTCCCATGAAGTGCAGTAAGACTTGAACTAGTATTCTGGATTACTTTTTTATTAATATTATTATTATGTATTGTTATATATTAAGTTTATATTATTTCATTGTAATATTGAATTCATCTTATGTTTATTGAACTGTTTTTGCTTTATTTGAATTTTAGGTGTGCTTTGTGACTGATTCTGCCCCTTCCCCCAAATGTTACATACTTTGATAAGCTGTGACAGCTGCAGTGATGTAATAGATTGAATGCTGAACTTGTTAAAGTTCATTGGGTGACTACTTCTTAGCCTAACCCACCTCGCAGGATTGTTGTGAGGATACACTGGGAGGAGATCCATGTACACAGCACTCCATGGAGTAGATAAAGATACTTTCAAATGCCCATCAATTTAATTGGGTGATTCTGAGTTCTAACATTATTCCTTCCCATTGTACAACTTAAAGTAATTATCAAAGCATATCCATGCACAGATCTCGTCACACCCTATACTAAAACAGAGCTGAGGCTCTTTAGGCAGGTCAATGGGTGAACTGAGGCATCAGAGTTGGAAGGGTATTTTAGCCATCAAGTCCAACCCTTTGTTTGGTGCAGGAAATCCAGAACCACAGCATCCCCCAGCAGATGGCTTTCCAGCTTCTGCTTGAAGGCATTGAGAAAGAGAGAGCCCGCCACACCTCTCGGTCATTGGTTCCATTCCTGAACTTCCTTACTGTCAGAAAGTTTCTTCCAATGCTCAATCGAAGTATACCCTCCTGTAGCTTTAGTCTATTACATCGAAGTCCTGCTCTCTGAGGTAGCTGCACAGAGAGCCAAGTCTTTGCCGTCTGGGTACTTCAAGAACGCTATCATGCTTACCCCCCACAAAACCTTCTCCATGCTAAATAACACACCTGGTTCTTTCAACCTTTCCCCACAGAACCAATTTTCCTTACCACTGGCCCTTTTCACTGCCATCCACCCAACCCACATCAATTTGCCTAGATACTTTTTACAATGTGGCACTGGAACTTGACCATGGTACTTAAGAGGAATGGACCACTTTCCTCCAGCAAAGGACACTGTTGTCTTCTACATGGTCACACTACAAATCTATCTAGCCAAGTGGGGTCTTCTCTAGCTGGCAGGAGCTTTCCAAGGTCTTAGGCACAAGCAGGGGCCTTCCCCAGCTCAGGAACCCAAGATCCTTCAACTAGATATGCTGAGGACTAGAGGACTTCTGCGGACAAGGAGTCCCACCCCCATTCAGACCCCCTACCTCTATTTTGGGAGGTTATTCTTTACCACAAGCCCCTGACTGCCGCCAACTAGGCTGGTCCTTTTTCACTCTGTGAATATTTGCCTTCCTGCTTCCAAGAGCGAACAATGCTCCTGCAAACCGCCCTGAAGTTATAATAAAAGCTATTAAGGTACATTATTTTACACATCCTCACATTTGCGCCATCCTGCTTTCCTTAATTTGTGATTAAAAAAAATTGTTGAGAGAGGGTACTTAAATGTAGGACAGTCAGTAAAAAGTAATTTATCATCTTCCCGCTTCGGTGGATGCGCTATCAGCCAACTCATTTTCCGCATTCATCATGCAATCAGCCTATTATTTGCATATTAATCAGGCAGTGGACCATGAACGAGCCGCATCCCAGCCAAATGCTGTACTCTCTCAGGAGGAAGACTCAGTAATTATCATACATCAGTGTTATGATGTGGTAATTGATTATAACATCTTTCTGTTGCCCCTGGGGAGTCCCAATGCTAACCCAGCCCTGGGCCTAAATCTCTCTCTCTCTCTCTCTCTCTCTCTCTCTCTCTCTCTCTCTCTCCCTCTCCCTCTCCCTCTCCCTCTCTCCCTCCCTCTCCCCTTGCTCAGTGTTTCCCCTTCTCTTCTGCTCCCTTCCCTCCCCGTTGCAATTAGTGCATTTTCAAGTTACTTTTCTCATTTTAAATAATCATAGGTTGAAGAGGTGGCAGGAAATCAATTCTGCTGGAACAGAAGATAAAAATATAGAGAGAAGATCACAGGGAAGTTCTCCTGGCCTGGGCAAACCTCGCTGAAACAAACAGGAGGCTTACGTAGGAGAACTTCTCCAGGAGTTGCTGCTCCTCCTGTTATTTATAAAGCGCCTACGTTTTTGTACGTGCTGCACAAAGCCGAAAAACAAACAAGCAGTCCCTGTCTGTCGCAGCCTTACATGTGTTTAATTGTGTCTAATTATAAACATGAAAGAAAAGGAAAACGGCAACCATAAAGAACATTAAAGGGATGAGGACGAAGGTAGTCTAGTCCAGCTTCTTATTTTCCACAGTGACCAAAGAGATGCCTCCAGGGAGCTCCCCAGCAGAGCTTAAAGGCTGCTACTTATGGTGGTCAGCTGGAAGCACGGCATGAAGACAACTGGCATTCAGCACCATGCTGCCTTTGAATATGGAGGCCCCAGTTGGCCACCACGCTAACAGCAATTGACAAAACGTCTCCTCTTACGGCAAGCTGGCAACCACCATCACATCTTGTAGCACTGAATTCCATAAATTAATCACATATTAAGAATGTAAGAGCAGACCCAGGCTGATCAGATGGAAACTCACGTCTATAGCCCAGCATCCTGTTTCTTACAGTGGCCAACCAAGATGCTTCTGGGAAACCCGTAAGCTGGACATGAAGACTATAGGCTTCTCCTGCTGTTCCTGTCCCCCATGCTGCCTCTGATCCTGGAGAGCAGCACACAGGCACCATAGGATGGGTAGACCATCCTGAATTCACCAAATCCCTTTTAAAAGCCATTCAAGTTGGCAGCCATCGCTAAATCTTATGGCGGCAAATTCTGTGCACGGTGTGAAGAAGGCCGTCCAACTTTGTTGGTTCCAGTATCGTGAAGGAGGGAGAAAACCCTGTTTTGTGACGATGTGTCATTTCCAAATCCTCATGACCAATGAATTTCAAGTTATTGTATTAAAGGTAAAGGGACCCCTGACCATTAGGTCCAGTCGTGGACGACTCTGGGGTTGCGGCGCTCAACTCGCTTTATTGGCCGAGGGAGCCGGGGTACAGCTTCCAGGTCATGTGGCCAGCATTACCAAGCCCCTTCTGGAGAACCAGAGCAGCGCACAGAAACGCCGTTTACCTTCCCGCCGGAGTGGTACCTATTTATCTACTTGCACTTTGACGTGCTGTCGAACTGCTAGGTGGGCAGAAGCAGGGACTGAGCAACAGGAGCTCACCCCGCCGTGGGGATTCGAACCGCCGACCTTCTGATCAGCAAGTCCTAGGCTCTGTGGTTTAACCCACAGTGCCACCCGCGTCCCTAAGTTATTGTATTCGGAGGGGGGGGGAAATCTCTATCCACTTTCTCCACATTGTGTCTATAACCCATGATTGTGCCCCACTTAGTTGTCTTTCCTGAACAGAAAAACCTCAAATGATTTAGCCTTTGCTGGTAGAGAGAACGCTCCAGCCACCTGACTGGCCCACCTCCTGGCATATTTTCCAGCTCTTCGGTGCCATTTTTGAGTAGAACTGACTGGGACTGTGCACAGTATTCCAGACATCACTGCACTGCAAGATTTATATTAAGGCATTGTAATACTGGCTCCTTCCCAGCGGTTGGGGCCCAGTCAAACAAGATTTTGTCCTGCGCAAGCCTCACTGAAACGGAAGCGGCTTATGCAAGAGAGCACTTGTCATGTTTTGGTCCGATGCTGCATACCATGGAGACTGCAGCAAGGTTTGGAAACAGGTTGCGTGAACACGGACAGCTCTAAGTGAGCAACTTGCTTTGACAAAGGTTGGGATAAGACTGGGGCCTTTTCAGCCTCCGTCTCCAGACTGCCTCCTCCAAGCCTAACCCCCCTGAGGAGAACATTGGAGCCTGAAAGGGTTAACTCTCTGACCTGAATATGGGCACCGCTCCATAGGCTCCCTCCTGATACGCTCCCTTGTGTTACCAGACTGGTGATATGTGTTGGGATGAATCTGGTTCTTCAAACTCAGGAAAGGCTTTGGCCCTACAGGTTCTGGGATGTTTGTCTGGGGGCTCCTGTCTAACAACCTCGGGTGCAATGGCCTTCCTATCTTCAGCAATTAGCTCTGAGCCTGACCCTGACCTGGCCCTTGCAACATCCTACTCCATGTCTAGATCACAGCTAGATTCTTTTTTTATAACATTTTTAAAATTAACTTTTCAAATTTTACATAGAATAAATCTCTCAGATCCGTTGACTTCCCATGGTGTTCTTTTCTTACCTTATAAAGCTGCTATATTACTTAT
Source organism: Podarcis siculus (assembly GCA_034642415.1). NCBI lineage: Eukaryota > Metazoa > Chordata > Lepidosauria > Squamata > Lacertidae > Podarcis > Podarcis siculus. The sequence goes on from JAXCMG010000018.1 coordinate 11,648,404, forward strand.
ATTTTACCCATTATAAACACTGATTATAAATTATTAAATTGCAATTTTCATCTGCTGCTATACTTCAAATACTGCATATGTTTTAACATAACCATAGGGGTTTTTTTTTCAAGTAATCCACAAAATATTTCCATTTTTTGAGATTTTTTTTCTTCATTCTGTTTTTTAATTCTCACAGTTAATCTACCCAACTCAGAATGTTCTGTCATCTTCATAAACCAATCTTCTTTCACTGGGACTAGATCACAGCTAGATTCAAAGGTCCTGATAGGGCTTGCTGCTGCTGGATCGTGCCTGGGACGTTTATTTGCAGCCATCCCTTCTCCTGCCTATGCTTCCAGGCTATTGCTTGCATAATATGTTCTTTCTGCCCCCCCCCATCAGATAAAACAAAACACTGCAACCTCCGAGGGTAGCAATTGTGAAGTTTTTGGACAAAAGGCAGTTTCAAGATGCTTTATTTAGGTACCAACTGACAGGCTAATTTCAGTCCCTTTTGCAAAAGGGCACACAAAACATCTGCCAGTTGAAATTGGCACTATTTTAGGATCTGAGTTCCTAAATGGGAAGTTGGGGGCGGGGAAAAGGAGGGGAGAAAATAATCAAAAATGCAACAAAAGTAATAAATAAATAAATATGTGGATAGTATGAGAAGATATGGAGGGGCACAGAGGGAAAGGAGAGATGACGTCTGCTACCTGCTCTCAGCGCAAGACTACGTGACAAAATTCTAGTAATGGAAATAATTTGTTATTCTGAGGAATGATGGAATTTTGGTGTGTCAGAATGTCATTCTTAACCTGCATCTCCACTGCTCCACTTCAGACCACGTGACTGAGCATTCCTTGCAGAGAACAAGTGTGTCAAGGAGAAGGACCCTTCTTTATTGCAGAGCTGCTCTCTACATGGATGGAACTGCTTTCTATGGAGAAGCAAGAAATCCCGTGAGCCCTTACAAAAGCTCTGAAGTGGTTATAAATATACTGTTATTCGCAAAGAAGATCTCTGGGTTCAATCCCAGGCTGTGCTGGCTGGTATGATGGGAGTTGTAGCTCAAAACATCTGGAGGGAATGAGGTGGGGAAAGGCTGTTTTAAAGGATGCCAGGCAGCAGGCTGGGCCAGGCCTCAGCCTGAGATTATGAAGAGTCACTGCCAATCCAGGGGCAAAGCTGGGCTAGATGGACCAAGCGACCAAGTGCTTCATATTAGAGTAACTGATCTGCATGCAAAAGCTTCCAAATTCCACCCCTGACTTCTCCAGCTAAAGGATCTCAGGTTCTAGGAGGTCTAACAGTCACTACCTGAGGCCTTATACAGCTGCTGTCAGGCTAGGTGGACTGATGGGAGCTTCAGAGAAGGACTCATAGCACATGCTTTGCAAGCAGAAGAACTCATAGCCAATCCCCAGGAAAAAGAGCTCAGTTTGCATGCCTGAAAGACAAGCCACAGTAGATTGCATGGGGCTAGACCAGGGGTTAGCAAATTTTTTCAGCAGGGGGCTGGTCCAGTGTCCCTCAGACCTTGTGGGGGGCCGGACTATATTTTTTGGGGGGGGAAAGAATGAATGCCCCACAAATAACCCAGAGATGCATTTTAAATAAAAGGACACATTCTACTCATGTAAAAACATGCTGATTCCCAGACTGTCCACGGGCCAGATTTAGAAGGCAATTGGGCCGGATCTGGCCCCTGGGCCTTAGTTTGCCTACCCATGGGCTAGACAGACCAATGGTTTGATCCAGGCTATTTTCAAATTTTATTTTAAAGGTTCCGTTCTGAAAGAACCACTAAGAGATGCAAGGCACTCACTTTCCTAGAAAGGAAACAATTTTCTTTGTTTCAGGGATCTAAACCTAGGTTTGTTTATGCTTCGCTCTGGGACCTCATCCAAGGAAGTGCCGGAGTTCATGCTCAGACATGCACCCTTCACCTCACACGCCCTCAGTGCCATTTCCCCTCCAGCTCCTTCAGGAAGGCAGGCTCCCTCAGGCGGCCCAGTGCTAAGGCGACCCCCTGCCAGCTGCAGCGGCACCCAACAGGAAATGCCACCTGGCTGTCAGGAGCCATTCCCGGCTGCTTCCACCAGCTGCCAAGGAAGTGCAGAGCGCCTGGTGCTGTTCCCCCAACTGTGACCCTCTTGCTGTGTGATGGTAAACTAGCAGCTCTTCCAGCAAGCAGAGGGCAGATGTCAAGCCCTCCTGCGTGGCAAAGCTCTGTACTCTTTAGAAACCCCAAAGTCATTAGCTTGAAAGAGCTGATAGGAAAGATCCCAGAGAGGCTGAAGGGAGAAGAAGGTGAGGGGCAGAAGATGCAGAAGGCAAGGGAGCCGTGGGTGGAAAAGGAACTTAGTAGTTCATTTGGGGAGCCTTGACGCTGGAACACTTCCTCTAGTGAGACTTGGCTGGTAATGATTTGGATTTCTTTTTTGCACCTGAGAAAGACATTTTCATTTCCCCAGGCCTTTTAGACTTAAGAGTTTTAGATGTCAGCATAAGTAAAGGTAAGTCCAGTTTAATGCGACTATGGGGCTGCGGCGCTCATCTCGCTTTCAGGCCGAGGGAGCTGGCGTTTGTCCACAGACAGTTTTTCCGGGTCATGTAGCCAGCATGACTAAACCGCTTCTGGCACAATGGGACACCGTGACGGAAACCAGAGCACACGGTACCTATTTATCTACTTGCACTGGTGTGCTTTAGATAATTAGCAGTAAAGACAATTAGGCATACTGCTTTGGAATCCACTTTCTTTGTTCTTGACTCAAGATCTCATCATTCACAGTATCAGTAAAGAAAAGCAATCCTTTTATTTATTAATTAAAAGTATTCCTACTTTTGGGCCACCCTGTATGCTGACCATCCAAAAACTATTAAGCACTGAAAGACAACAGATGGAAGAACCTTTAAGGACAGGCTCAAGGTAAAGAGGGTGGGAAGCAAAGCAGCTAGATTTCTGAGTACTGTGCCTATAAGACAGGGGCATGCAGAAGGTAGATTAGGACCAACAGGAAATTCTCTGGGTCATTGGCGGCAGATTGGCAAGAGTTTCTGACTCCCAATTGTTTAACAACAGCAACAACAGCCTCCCTTTACAGTGGTGCCCCGCAAGACGAACGCCTTGCAAGATGGAAAACCCGCTAGACGAAAGGGTTTTCCGTTTTGGAGGCGCTTCGCTAAACGAATTTCCCAATGGGGTTGCTTCACAAGACGAAAAAATCTTGCGTCCCCCATGGGGTTTTTTCGCTTTTTTTGCCCTTTTCCTAAGCCGCTAAGCCGCTTATCAGCTGTTCCGCTGATAAGCCGCTTATCAGCTGTTCCGCTGATAAGCCGCTTGACAGCTGTAGCGCTAATCCGCTAAGCTGTCAATGGGCTTGCTTCGCAAGACGAAAAAACCGCTAGACGAAGATAATCGCGGAACGGATTCTTTTCGTCTAGCGAGGCACCACTGTACTTTTTTCCACCTCAGGTACATTGCTGAAATGAAGAAAGCTAAAAAGAAGCAGACTTCTGTGCAAAAGGACTGTGAACTCAGTTGAGTTCTGCTACTGTAAACCAACACCTAAGGTTCTGAATGTGTTCAGAGGCAAACTGCTCTCAAACTAGATGTATTTTACGCCTGGCTCTGGTTAGTAGATCTTGGAGTTCTAGTAAAAACCAAGTAGATCCTACAAGGGAGAGGTCTGCTCACCTTTGCTATAAATCACTAGAAAGAGCCACAGATCTATGCTCCACCCAATCCCAATGTTTTGAAATGGGTAACAAAATCAACCTGTCCCCTCGCAGAATGGTATAAAATTTAATCTTGCAGACCCCTTATACCAGTCCCCAGAACTTATATTCCCATCTTAGAATTGCCAGGTTAAGTTTCAAGGCAGCCCAATTATTAATGGAAAACTGTAAGTAGAACCTAGTTCAATGTCCTCACACATATAATTCATTTAACTCAAGTTGCACAAAACCCTCTCCAAAATGCTGCCTTCAAGTAGGAACTCTGCTTCAACGTTTACTTCCTTCCTAAGGAGCCTTAGAGCAAATGCCAATTCAAATTATCCTCCAGATTGCACTTTTCACATGCAACGGGTTTTTTGTTTTTTTGTTTTAATCAGCTTCATTTGTTCCCCAAAGAGCATGGCGGTGAGAATAGGATGCCACAATTCACATTTTGCAGATGCAGAACCAGAGTTTCCCAAGGAAGTGTTTTCTTTGGAAGAAGAGTGTCTCTTTATAAGATTTGCGGCTTTAAAGTGCCATATAAGCAGCTACAGGCTTGCAGTCAATAATTTGGCCGGTTACTTCAAATCAGTTATGAGGTTTTTCATCTTTTGAGCTCCTGGCCATGTGCCCCTTCTTCTCTCTGCCCAGAGCTTCCCCCAGCTTCCCTTCCCCTCTCGATTCTGCTGCCCCTTCCTGCTGTATCACTCCCTCTTCTAAGCCCCAACATACTTCCCTAATCTCCACATCTTCCTTGGCATACTGCAGAGGCAGGGAAACCTGTGGATTACAACTCCCATCATCCCTGACCACGCTGACCACACTGGCTGGGGCTGATGGAATTGGAGTCCAACAAGGTTCCAAGCTTTCTCAAGTTCCTACATCTTTTTACCCTGCATTTCCCCTTTCCAGGGTTTGAACAGCCCAGCCACTGGTAGCCAGCGGCTCTTTCGCCTGCCACACTTCCCTGTGATGTTAGAAAGAAGTATCACTGCCAGAAGTTTCACCAAAATGGATTTGTGCATGTCACAATACAAATTATCTCAGGATTTTCACTTTAGAAAAAACCCCACCTCTTACTGCATCCCATAACAACCACAATTCCCTGAGCAGCATGAAGCCTGGAATGATGAATGGGACTCAAAAAAGAAAGACAAATAAAATGAGAAATCTGAAAGTCCCCCAGGATTACCCTGGACTGTATCAGCAAATTAAGAGTTCCATTTTAGAATGGAGACGGGCAGACCCAAGGTGATACACACGCCATGAAGAGGAGCACACTGAGTTCAGCTCTGCTTCCCTGCTGGTGTCTTTAAGTCTTTATAAAGTTAGAACCAGTATATGGGAAAAGAAGATGCCTTGTGAATGAGCTGTACAAAAACTCTCTCACAAAGCAGCACCGTCAAGCTGACTAGCCAGTCACTTCTAGCACACCTTTCTGTGGATCCACTCCAGGGAAGAGTCTGTACCGTGAAGTTGCCTTAAAACAGAATTCACAAGTGCACAGTTTTCTAATAAAACATGGTGGTTGACACTGGGGTGTCACAGACAGCGGCAGAGCAAGTCAATTGGGTGCCTGGGGCAGCACACGTGTCCTGAGCCCAGGGGCGGGGCCAGCTGCCCCTGGGTGGGGCATGACGGGGCAGGATGCTTCGTAGGGCCTCTGAAGAGTCTGCATGCCTTCTCCCACTCAGCTGCCCTACAGCTGGGGGGAGGCAGTGGGCGGACCGTTTGGGGCAGCGGGGAGTCTGCAGGCACTCAAGCCACTGCGTCACTCCCAGGAGAGACGTGTGGCTCGGGTGTGCTGCAGGTCCTGTGGTGAGTGCCGCCTGGCATTTTGTCACTCCCCCCAGTGGTGACACCCAGGGCAGCCCGTCTCCGCTGCACCCCCCTTCCTCCGCCCCTGGTCACAGGCCACCAGAAGTGGCAGGCAAAGACCACTGATAGTGACCATTAAGGCAAACTACCCCTATACTTCACATAGAGGAGGGACAGAGACCGCCAGTGGGAGAGAGAGTAGTTTGACAAAGGCTACCTATGAAGTTCATTGCAGAGGCAAAATCTGAACAAGAGACGTCTTGGCTTATCCATCACCCTCAACTGCTATGATCCTGTAGCACGTAATGTGAGTCATAGGACAATCTTTCTAATTTGAATTGTCATCTAGTACAAAACCAAGGAATTCCCCCACCCCACCCCAAGCCGAATGAACACAACCCACTGAACACCTCTGCTACCCAAAGGACAACACACATGGAGCTATTAATTCCAGAAACTCAGTAGAAGATTACTTGGGACGAGGCATTCTCGATGGTGGCACCCAAGCTTTGAAACTCCCTTCTTAGAAAGGTTTGTCTCCCTTTCTTTTTTGACGTCTAGGCATCTCACTAAAAGTGGTGTGTGTGTGTGTGTGTGTTAAGCTGTGTTTGTCATTTGTCTGATGCTGCTCAATTAGTTAGATTTTAGTTGCTGCACTGTGGGTTTTAAACATAATGCAATTTCTGAATCATAAGGCAGGCTATGCACTTTAACAAGTAAAAACAAAACAAAACAAAAACCAAAGACAGAGTAACTGGGGGGAAACGAGGAATTAAACCTTTAAACTTTTTGCAGGGTAAAAAATCCAGGAAATGGAAGGTGCAACTCCAACACAACAGAAGAGAATGGAACAAAAGTTGCTCCCCCACGCCCCATGAAGAAGCCAAAACACAACGCAACCAAGCAAAAGATTTGTAAGAAAGCAGCTGATTACCTGAGCTTGCGCATCCCTGCTGAAGGGAATCTTGCAGTGATGACACAGAGTGAAGAACTGGAGAAAGAAAAGGAGGACTATCAGGAAGAGATAGGGTAGGAACATAGCCTACAACTTGCCAGCAAAATGAGGGTCATTAAATGGCCCAGGACTAACAGAGAAAAGCAGCACAATATCAAACCAGCTCAATTCTCATTCCTTTATACCAGGAAAGTGGAACCTGCTGCTGAACTACAACTCCCATCATTCCTGATCACTGGCCATGCTGCCTGGGGCTGAAGCTGGACTCCAGGAACTTCTGGAGGGCCTGGGGTTAGACACCCCTGCTTTAAACCTAGATCAGATGTGGAGAACCTGCAACTCTCCAGATGTTGTTGCACTCCCCTAAGCCCCAGCCAACATAACCAGCAGTCTGGGATGTTGAGATTTTGTAGTAAGCAGTATCTAGAGAGCCACAGGCTCCCCATCTCTGATCCAGGGGGTGGTTTGGAGGAGACTCTAGGGCAGGTACAGAGGATACCCACAGTTATCTGCTCTCTACATATGGTAGAGGAGCAAGAACCTGCCTATGGAGCAACACTCCCAAATACTACATTTGCAAAGGGCACAACATATGTAAAATCCAATGCCTATAGGCCCAAATGGTGTGATTGATTCATTTCCGCACCCCTGACTGACTGAGGAATAGACTGTGTGATTTAGGTATGCACCCTATTAAAATGTGATACCCGTGCATGGATGCTCCAGGGTGCGCAAGGCAAGCCTGGTTGATGGAACAAGAAGGGCTTTCTCACTCACCCCTACCATGAATACAGAAGAGGCAAATAAGGGATTCCTGCTGCTCAATTGAGGTTGGTTCCACACAGTTAAGTGCTTCATAAGCAGCCAGTTTTACTTCTGCTTGTGTGGTTCAACATTTATATTACAAAAAGTGTCCAAATGCAGTCCAAATCACAAGAGGAAGTGGACAATTCTGTAAAATCTAGTAAGTGTGAAAAATCCAGAGATCAACTGGACAGTTATCAAGTAGCCCTTTGTCAACATCCTCCATGATTTCAGCTGTTCACCCAATATGCAAATACCAGAAACCACGGGACCTTCCCTTGTGATGGTCAACAGTCTCTGCATCATATTTAAGTCTCTTTCAGATAATTTAGGAATGCCCTCTCTAGCAGGCCATTGCCAAGCCCTTTAAAGTCTCATCCTAATGAAATTGTGCCTTTCTTCCACATCCACTTGGTGCTTTCGACCACAAATAAAAACTATCCAATGAAATCCTGCCCAAATGCACCAGTTTTGATCTGCTATTTGTTAAAATCTCCCCCTTGAAAGGCATTTAATATTCTCTCTGCATAGAAGCAAGGCCTGAAAATTACCTTAATTAGTTTAGGCACTGAGTCTGCTTGGTGATGGGGTGGAATCTTAAAATGGAAGCGCTAGGTATTGGTTTTATTGCATCTGCATTCTAGATCCATTTGAAATAGGATCCAAGAGCCCTCCAGAGTTTGGGCTGATCTGAAGTAAATGGTTTTATCTGCAAACTTCCCAAGGCTGGTGGGATGACTGAGAGAGCTCCTGGGAAGCACTGTGATAAGCCCCAGGACCACACAGCATGCAGTTTCCATGCTTCCATGTGTTGCTGCAAATATTCCTGACCCTATTAAAGCAGCTACTTCTAGCCCCCCACCCCCATTTTTGTAAGTCAAAGGGTAGGGAAAGTGCAGGCTGTATGATAGCCCCATCAGACTCTTAGAGATGTCTGGGGTCAGGGGGTCAGATGGAGGATTAGTGGCTTTGCTGATTCAGAATGGATCCAAATTAAATTCAAATTACTTTCCAACACTTGGCAAATGTCCTCCAAGTTAATCGGATTCACGTGGAATTGTTCTGAATAGGATGGTGGAGGATGGGTGGACCAATTCACTTCTAGTCCCCAATGCCCTTTAACTGTTAAAGAAAGCTCTCTAAGCAAAGAAAGGAATAGCTCAAGCTTCCCACATAATTCCACAGTGAAGTAGACCACTTTGCAAGGCTAACTTGTGCCCTCCATCTTGAGGCAAGGATGCTGAAGGAAAGGGAGGCGGAAAAACAGGTGTAACTTGAGTTCCTGAAGCCCCAGCATTGAGAAACACCACCAAGGGATGCAGGTACCCTCCGTCCAGCACATTTAAGGAGGTATACAGGTTGCAGGCATGAGTGCATTGAAAGAGAGTGCAGCTTTACCTTTTCCTGGAATTGCTCAGCTCTTCCTTAGGGAAGCCCAACTTATGGGGTTTTTTGGGTGTGGGGTGGGAATGCCTCCTGCCTTAATGTGGTTTCTAAAGGTAATGCAACCACTCACCCACTGGGGAGTCTATCGGGCCCAAAGATAAGGGAAAGATGGCAGCTGCAGTCCACTCTGTCATCTTATGAAATACCAGTAAGGGAGGGGGTGATTCTGCTGAAAGGGCGTTTGTGGTCATGGCCACAGTGTTGAACACACATCAGGATGCGTCTTTTTCTACTGCAGGGCATTTCCCCTTTCAGACACTGCCCAGGAGCTGGAAAACACACCAAAACAGCAGCTGCCTTCTCAACACCAGTGAGTGGCAGCTCTGGAGTCACCCAGTTACCTATTCTCTGAAGGGTAAAGACAACAACCACTGATGCTTTATGCATGTGTGTGTGTGTGTAAGAGAGAGAGAAAGAGATGTTTGAGTGTGAATGGGGTGTGCTTGCGACTTTGGTCCCAACCTGCACGTGCTCGCCCCCTCCCACCTTGAAACATTCTCTCGAAAGGAATGCAGCCCTCCAGCTGAAAAAGATTTCGCACTACAGTCTAAATGGAAGGGTACAAAACCAAAGGAAACACTGTGAAAGCCGAACCTGTGTATGGCATTAAAAAAACACACCAAAAGAGTCCAACTGTCTACTTACCCTGGCCTTGGGGCTGCCCTTGGGATGGCAAGACTCCCTGCCCCAGTTCACCGTTTAGCCAGAGCTGCATGCGGATGAATGGCTCGCGGCCTTTCTGCGTCAACTTGCTCCACGGCTTTGGCCGGGACAGCATGTCACTGACACTGCCCTGGGAGAGGCCCAGCACCTGGAGGGAAGCAACCACAGAGGACACGGGATTAACAGTGCCCTGGATTGGAACTGGGAAGATCAGGGGGTGGCCTGCAGGTCACATCCAGCTCTTATTACTCAAGAGGGACATCTGCTAGAGAAGAGGTGGTACCACTCTGCCTTCTTCCACCTGCTGGCAGAAAGAGTTCTGGGTGCCACAACAGCACTTTTAACCATTCTTATTGTTATGAATGCCTTCAGCCGCATCTCTGGTTATCTGTTGTTTGCCCTTCCAAGCTGGCAAGGGGGGAGCATTGAAGCAAAGGGACTACATGGAAGAAAGACAAGTGGAAAAAGCAGCTGGGCGTTTACAGCCCATGGTCCATGTGCTATCCAACATATACAAAGTGTCCTGGGCTTTGAAGACACTCAAAATCAGGACAAAAGGGAGAAATGTGCTAAGAGGCAGGCACACTTGGCAAATCCACACTGTGATCAACTCCTACCCGGAAACCAATGTCCCCACTGTGGAAGGACGTGTGGATCCAGAATTGGCCTCCACAGTCACTTACGGACTCATTGTTAAAACTGTGTTTATGGAAGACAATCTTGCTCGGCGACGAGTGATCAGCAAAGAAGAAGACCTGGGAGACTCACACAACACCCTTGTGCTGGAAGACACTGAGCAGTTTTCTGCCACTCAGCAAGCAGGGGATAGATGTTTGGCATCATTCCTCTATCACCTCCACCTCCACCTCCACCATTCTGTGGCTCTTACTCCCAACAAGCCTGTTGGTGGAGAGTCTCCCTCTTTCTGGTTTTCCTTCAAAGCCCAATTCTTTGAAAAATACAGGTTCTTGCAAGAGGATGAATGAAATATGCAAATTAATAAATCAGATCAATTTGCCATTCTCCCCTTCTGCAGATAACGTCCCTGACGGTCATAAAGCCACCATCACAAGGCACACAAACCAACAAACTAGCTCCAGCTAAGCGCTTACCTTTTCCCCAAATATCCTTTGGCAGATGCCGTTCTTCGCTAGCTTCTCTTTGACCTGACGGGTTAGCTCTATTGTATCCACTTCCTGGTACATATAAATCTCATACTGCTCGGGGGTCAATGGAGGAACGGAAGGTTTAGATGGCTTTGCTAAAGAGACAATGGGGGAGGAAGGGAGGGGGCTGTTCTGCGGCGTCTCACTGCGGCTCGCCCCTGTCACACTCAGTTCAGAGCTCTGGGAATAGGGTGACTCCGCGTTGGGCCACTCTTTCCAGTAGTCCGAAGAGGAAGGCCCTTGAAGCTGCTGGTTACGGTCCGACCGAGATTGGCTGCTGGCCTTCTCCTTCCCGCTGGTGGTTTCCTCCACTTTGGGGTCATCTGGAGGGGCGGCATTCCTTCTGTCAGGCTGCACAGTGTTCCACCAGTGGTCCTTCCACACCCCGCTGCGCCCCAGTTCATTTTTAACGTGCCTCAGCACCCCTTGCGTTGAATCGGACATCCCGTGGAGGTCCAGGATGGGGGCCTCTTGGGCCTCCTTCTTCAGACCAGAGAGAGTCTGCAGGGAGGAGATGCTGGAATCCACAGACGACGAGTGCTTCTTCAAGGACATGGCCAGGGGGGAATAACTGGCGACCGAAGAAATGGCGGGCGTGGGGACAAGTTTTGGGGACAAGATGGAGATCTCAGCTTGGGACAGAGGGGTTGCTTTTAAGGCAGGTTCGAGAGCGGCCTGCTGTGCTTCCATCTCTCGCCGGGCTTGCTGCAGAATGGAGCGGATGGCATCGTCGGATCCACCAGTGCTCGAGGTGGAAGGTGGCTGAGCCGGCTCAGCTATGGGGATAAACAAAGAACGCATGGTGAGATGTTGTGGCCCACGTAACTGATCTCGCCAACACATTGGAATCAAAGTCTTGCTGCCCCACCCCATGGGCTAACCAGAGAGGCAGGCCCAGAGAAAATGTCATTTACTGGTTAATCTCCAATGTTGTCTCAGAAGGGTTGTTTCTGAAATTTGCAAGCCAACCACTGAGAAAGTCCTTTACTAGAAACTTATGGAAATAAAGAAGAGAGATAACTCTTTCCCAAAATTACTTGACTGGAACCCTGAGGTCTACCAGTAAGCGTGAGATTTCCCTTAACTTTTTCATGCCCCACAAAATACCAAGAATTACTGGTGAATGGTCAACAGTCCTTGACTTTTCAACACTCTGTTGTCTATGATTACATGAACATCATCTTACTTATCAATGTTTTAATCATTCCAGTTCTCTATATTAGAGAACACAGAGCAGCACATTCCTTGACTTTCAAACAATTTGCTATTGCTATTGTCATACACACATCAGACTTGTGCCTGGACACTGATTGTGATGTCACTAACCCTTTAGTGGCACACAACCGGCAGGTTAAAGTTTTTCGCACACTCTTAAGTCTCTTGCCAATAGTTTCCAGGGTATCCTGAGGTTCAGAGTCACTCCAACCGGAAGCTCCTACCTGTTTTCTGTACCTGCAGCTCCCTTTTTGCTTGCTCTAGGATGGATTTGATAGCTTCATCAGAGCCTGCCTCTGTGGCTCGGATTCTTGTGGTGATGTTACCTGGAAGAAAGGGGGAAATGATCAGCTGTTAAGCAGCTTTCTGGGGATCAGCATTTCCATTCAAAATCTGTTGTCAGCGAAGCACTTTGAGAGAACTAGAGGAACATAATAAATAAAACAAGGAGCTGCAGTCACATCTGGTATTCCTATGCATATGCAAAATGCAGTATTTTCTTTGCAGGTTCAAACTGCCGCCCTCCGCCCCCAGTTGAGAATTTTACAATTCTGCTTTTTAATATTGACTTCTCTCTTTCCTACAATCTGGTTTTTTATTATTATTAAATGGTACAATGTAATATATGGATGTGTTGTGAGCTGCTTTAGGGACTCTGGTCAAGAGGTAGGGTGCACATCTAAGAAATATACTGATTCATGTGATCTAGCCAAGCGCTGTCTCCTACATATGGGAGAGGCTCTCCAAGGTCTCCGGTGGGGAAAAGGCTTCCCTATCACCTCCCACCTGAGATTGTCTTAACTTATGGTGCCAAGGAATGAATCTGAAACTTTCTGCACGTGAAGCATGTGTCTCACCATTGTGCTTCGCCCTCTCAAACTCCTCTGAATCTCGAGATAATTTGGCAAAGATTTCTAGCACTGTAATCTTGCAACAAGGATTTATAACAATATTTCTGTGACCTATTTAAAAACATGTGGTTCCTTTCAACCCACCAGCAATGCAAGGAGTTATTAAAAAGCACAAATTGGCATGTTCTTTCTCACATTTCTTTAAAAAAAAGAAAAATCTGCTAGATTTCAAAAGCAAAATATTATTCTGAATATAGCACAGTATTGCAGGCTGGAATAGGAAACGGACATAAGGAGGGGGAGGGAACACTTGAAATATCTTGGTCACTCTCCAAGTTGGCATTATGACAAAATATCATTCTAATTTTTCCTTAAGCATGAATTCTCTCTTTTTAGAAAACTAGAGGCAGAAAAATCCTAAAATTTTGAAAGCTGTTTTGTGCCATCACCCTTGATTAAAAAACGTACTACGGTATTCCTTTTCGGTGATACAGGAACATGCTTCCTGCACTTAAGCTGTACGTGGATATGAAGAGGGTGCCTAAGGCAGAATACTTTAGGCTCCTGTCCCTTATGTCTCCAGGGCAGTAGGGACTGTTACTAGAGTTTGGGTGGTAAGTGGCAGCAACTTATGTTACCCCAAGGTATTTTGGCATCCGTGGCGGAAAAATCCAACTGGCATTCATCATCTGCCCCCCCCCCCCCCAATGATACAGAGAACCATAAACAATAAAGTTCTCCCACAAAAGCCTTATTAAAATGAATGGGAGCTGCAAGTGAATCCCATCAGGACCAGTTCTGTGCGGTCTTTTTTTTCTGCTGCTCTTGACGGCACCCATCAGTTGCCCATCTGTTGCCTCATGGAAGAGACGCCTCTGCTTGCAACCCAGTAGTTGATTCACACCAATTCAGTTTTTATTCTCTGTTGTGCTACAATCCATTTTCTATTTTGTACACCAGTCTTATATACTCATAAGTAAGGAGTGCGAAAGTAATAATGTGAGCTGAAATGGGAAGAGTTCCCCTAGCCTAGGAGGACTCTATGAATGGGGTCTTCTCAGGGTCACAGAATCTAGGATCAGGAACAAATGCGTGGCATGGCTTGCAGTGGGGAGTGGCTCATTAGGGTAAGTGCAGTACTCAGCCTGTCCTTAGCTAGCCCCTCACTATCTCCTGACTTACAACCAGTCCAAGGGGTGACCCTGCCTGTCAGTTTCCTCCTGTGTTGCCCTTGTAGAATTCAGCAGGGAGGAGGCAGATGGGGACAAAACTAGAATTACATTGCTACCTCAGGTTACAAACACTTCGGGTTACGAGTTTTCAGGTTGCGGACCGTGGGAAACCTGGAAGTACCGGAAAGGGTTACTTCTGGGTTTCACCGCTTGTGCATGCGCAGAAGCACCAAATCGCGTCATGCATGTCCGCAGACGCAACACTGAGGGTTGCGGATATGCCTCCGTCATGGATTACGTCCGCAATCCGAGGTTCCACTGTAGTTGGCTCGGCCTGCCATTGGCTCTGGCGCCACCTACTGGTGGGCTCCCTGCCTTCTGCCCTCTCAGTCCCAATGAGCACCAGCCACCACTGATGGCTTGGCTTACGTACCGTATTTTTTGCTCTATAAGACTCACTTTTTCCCTTCTAAAAAGTAAGGGGAAATGTGTGTGCGTCTTATGGAGCGAATGCAGGCTGTGCAGCTATCCCAGAAGCCAGAACAGCAAGAGGGATTGCTGCTTTCACTGCGCAGCGATCCCTCTTGCTGTTCTGGCTTCTGAGATTCAGAATATTTTTTTTCTTGTTTTCCTCCTGCAAAAACTAGGTGCGTCTTGTGGTCTGGTGCGTCTTATAGAGCGAAAAATACGGTAAATAATATTCAATGACATGCTCCACAGGCTCCTTTAAGCACTGTGCACGTTCTCTGCTTTGTGAAATACACGGAAGCCCTATTCAAGGGCTCAGAATCACAGAATAATCCTTTGTATTTTATAATGATGCTTTAAAATGCTGTAAGCCACCTTGAATCCCAACTTTGGAGAAAGGCGGTATAGAAATCTTTGAAATAAATCAACAACATATAAACTTTAAAGTGTAAGCCTGTGGAGAAAAATCAACTTTTTTGCCCATTATTTTTATTGATTTTCCATATTTTTTAACGAAATGTCACCAAATTAAAAAAAAAATTTAAAGCTGACTTCCCACCCTCCCAAGAGAAAAATCAACAAGCATAAAATGTCTAGATGCCTCAGATTACTATTTCTGAGATATATGTGTGTGTATGTGTATGTGTATATTTTCTTTACCGTTCAAAGGGCATCATATACTTCATCTCAATAATCCTTAGATGTACTACCCTCTAAAGCTGGTCACAGCAGTATTATTCTCCTAATAAATGTTATTTTTCTAGTCCACTTTTTCTGTAAAATACACCTGAAGTGGCTTGTAAAAATAACTTCCAAAGGAGTCATCTTTTGCAACACAAACAGCAAAGCGTCTAGGCCAACAAATTTATTACGGAATAAACTTTCACGGGCTTCACCAGATCCACGACACACCACAAAGTCCACAAAAGCTTGTGCTGTAATAAATTCATTAGCCTCTTGGCTGTGAGCCCTGCAGGACCTACTCCCTGCCTTGCAAGCCTTTTCCAGATGGCCTGGGAGGGCAGGACCCTGACTGACTCCAGCTACCAAAGTTGAACTGCTGAACAGGTTTTTTGGGGTTAGGGTTCTGTTTGGGATTTTGGGGGGTGGGGTAGTTGCTGTATCTATATTTTAGATTGTGTTGTGATTTAGGTGGAAATTGTTCAGTTTGGTTGTGTATTTTTAATGTTTTATTTATTGTTTACGACTACTTTTGTTATGTTGTAGTTACGTATTCTTTTCATCTCTTAAGCCGCCTTGAGCATGGCTTAAAATGTGGAAAGGCGGCACACAAATAAAAATATGTATGTTAATATGTAAGATGCCACAAGACTCTTTGTTGTTTCCATTAAAAATAAGGTATTCGGCAGTAAAGTGGAAAACTAACGCCAGAAAAGTTACAACAGTGAGAATACAAAAACGGTACATATAGCAGCATGAAAAGTCCAAGACTCAGAAGGCAGCCCATCAAAGTTAGTATCCTTTGAATTGCCTTTTGACCAACAATGCTGGCTTTTATTTGGTTCCAGCTCTATCTACCGCTCTCTAAACAGGCTTTACACCTCAATCTTATACAGGCTTGCTCAGAAATAAGCACCATTGGACTCATGATGCGAGTGTGCTTACGACAGAAGTCTCAATTCAATTTCTTTAAAAACAGACACCACACCCAGAAAAGAAATGTATTAATCTAGCAGTGTTCGGCATTTGATACTGCTTTGGAAGTCACCTTTAGCATTGGAATTATTATTATTATTATTATTATTAAAATAAAAACAACTTTCTTAAGGCAACATGAGGGAGTTTGCAGCTGAGAGGTGATTCGAATTCAGAACTTCCTGGGCCCAAGCTCACCCCCCCCCCAATCTTCCATATCAACCTTTTGCTAGTTCTTGACTTGGAGAATGCTTGAAACCCAAATGGGGTTTCAAGCAAGGAACTGGGTATGGCTCGGAGCTGCGTGGTGCCGTTTCTGTGTCTTACTAAAGCGGCTCCCAGTGCCCCATGCCCAATATTTTTGGCAGCACCTGACCACTGCATTTCCTATCGATGACTCAGCTTGCAGCAGAAGACAAGGCTTCACAACCTCTGAATGCCTCCATAGCTGGTATAGGAATCCCTTGTCCTCTACCAAACTCTCATTTTTTCTCCAGCTTTGTGACACACTCTGCAGATCTACGCATTTGACGACAGCATGCAGCACCCTTGTCATCTGTTCAAGACCAGAGCAGAAGGGAACATGGCTCGGATCACACATGCTTCCTAGAAGGATCAGTTTACACACACACACACACATACCTTTCACACCAGTATTGCTTATGATTGACAACTGGGCGTCCAGTAACGCCAAAGTAATCAATTGCTTTAGTGGCTATAAAAGCCAGAGTGGTACTAAATCAGGGTTTAAATCCCTGCTCAGCCATGAAATTCATTGGGCAACCTTGGCCCAGTCACTCACTCCCAGCCTTGTGGGGATAAAATGGAATTCCCATGGCTGCCAACCTTGGAGAAAGGACAAGATACCAATAAGGTCAACATAAATGATAATAAGGTTTAGCTCTGTTGTGAGGTAGGAGTTCTATTTGAAGGAGACAAGTTAGTACAGCAGTAGAATTAGAGGGAAGCGGGGGAGAAGCAAGTGCTCTTGATGCTAACCCATGGTTTGTTTTATACTTACTGCCCCAATGCAGATGAAACACTGGCTACCTGAAAACCATGGTTCACAAATCAGGAGTCAACCTCAGGAATGCACATTTCTCTCTCTCACTCTCTTTCTCCCCACCTTAGTTTAGGTTAGGAATTCCTTTCTTCCCTGTTAACATGATACCATGTTTCATGTACACTGACACGATGCTAACCAGGTTTGTCCCTATAATGAGGACTTGCAGATCCATTCCAAATGCTGCTATCAAGATCTGATTGTGAGTGTATTTATTATAATTAAGCTCCATCATGGTTTGGTCCACATGCAACACAAAATCATGTTAATGGTGGAAAAGGAAGTGGGGAGCACTGTTCTAGAGAGAGGAAGGAGCATTTTGAAGGCTGGCCCTGAATCTGCAAACCATGGTTTCCAGGGAGCCAGTGTTGTGTCTGCATGGGTCCACCGTCTGTTTTTCTTTCAGATTCCAGGCCAGAATCAAACTGCACCCTTTGCATTTTGAGCAACAACAACAAAGACGAGACACAGCTAAGCACACTTCACTTCCCAGAGATTGACCGCGAAGAGAAACACCTGCCTGTGACGTACCTTCCGACCCATTTCTTCGTTTCGGTACTTCCTGAAATAGCCTGTTCAGGTTCTGGCCTGGATTCTCTGTTGAAAAACAAGTTGGGTAAGAACAAAACAATCAGGGGAGGGTGGTTCCGACAATCGTGGCTGTGAGATGCAACAAGAACTGCCTTGTGCTAACCAGGGGCTCAAGAGGAAGGAGATGGGGAGTGGGGGCAGAAGTGAAATCAAGCAGTTCAAACAAAAAACAAAAACCCCAGGTCTGTTCAGAGCAGCTGGCTACTTTGGAAAGGAAGCAAGGCAGGCTGGTTGGTTAATGAAGATTACTGCTACACTCAGAAAGGAGATTAGAAAGATATAAATAAACATCTAAAAAGGTACAAAAAGATGAAGACGGGTCAGTAATCCTTGGAAGAGCCCAAAGGAGGAGAACACAGTACGAGGTGCCACACCACTCCCTGGCAACAAAGGGAAGCTCTGAGTGATCGTTTGCAACTTGCTGTCATTCCGCTCTCCTTTTCTCAAAAACCTCTGTCAAATGAAATCACGCCAATCAGAAATGAATGCAGCTTCATTTTAGGAGGGGGAAAAAGCTCATTTTGCAATACTGTACTGTTGCGTAGCAGCCCCAGTGAGGTCCTCTGCCCAAAATACTCTTGCGGGGTGGGTGGGTTTTCAGACTGGCACATGATGCTATGTGGGGGGAAAACCAGATGGACCATAAGCAACAAATGAAATACAGGCGCTGGCAGAGGAGTGGAAGAACATCCTCATCTTTATCCTGGGTTTACAGCTAGTCATTCCCAGCAGCCAGCTTTTTGATACTCTTTATTTTCTCTAGAAATGAACAATTTTCCAAATCACAATTGGGATTGGCCACAATGTGCCATGAGAGGGAGCTCAGGAGGAGGAAACCTGACTTCTCACTTTAGCCACTGGAATTACCAACTTTAACAGGCATTCCCAACCTTCGGCCCTCCAGATGTTTTGGACTACAATTCCCATCATCCCTGACCACTGGCCCTTTTAGCTAGGGATCATGGGAGTTGTAGGCCAAAACATCTGGAGGGCAGCAGGTTGGGGATGCCTGCTTTAAAATATCCATTGAGTTCCCTTCTTCTCCTTCCATGGTTCATATTACATACCATACTTTCCTGCATATTTTACTATAACCATTCAAATCAATTTTCCACTTTCACATCAATCAAATATTGTTTACCCTGATGAATTTATCTTAATGCTGCCAGTGTTTTCAGCTGTGTACAGTTATTTTCTATATACTCAATAAATATTTTCCACACTTCTTTAAATATATGTTCTTCTTGCTCTCTTAATCTGTGTGTCATACCTGCAAGTTCTGCATATTCTAACATCTTAAGTTGCCAATCCTCTTTACATGGGACCTCACTCACTTTCCATTTTGGGGCCAACAGAATGCGGGCCGCTGTGGTTGCATACATAAGTAAACTTGTCTGGCACCTGGGAATTTCTGTCTGGGTTATTCCCAACAAAAAGGACTCTGGTTTAAGTCTGATTTTCAAGATCAAGACACAAGGAAGGCCCTTACCCATGTAAACTTTCTGCACATGCACCGTCACATGAACTGGCCCATTTACATGTTTTACGTAGGAAAAGGCTATCAACAGCTAATAGTCATGATGGCAATATCCCTTCCAGGAACAGAGGGAGCTTGCCTTAGAATACCAATCCACAGAGCAGTGGAAGAGGCTGATTGCCCTGTTCTCCTGCCTGGGGGCTTCCAACAGACATCTGGCCATGGTAGGAGACAGGATGCTGGACTAGAAAGGCTTTTGGTTTGATCCAGCAGGGCTGCTCTGATGTTCTTATATTCTGGCTGCACCTACCAGGCCAATAGGTACTTCTGTCCTGGAGCACATGGGCTGGCATGGACTCAGTATGACTGGGTGTGCATATAAAGCTGACTCAGCTACACTTACTGCACTGGAGCAGGAAGCTTGTGAGTTGACTGATTTCACTCATATCCTTAAATGCAACTGACGGGGCATGTGCACAAAGCTTGCACAGGTAAGCGCTTTTTTAAAGGCCTCATTCCTGCAGAGGAAAGCAAAGCCCTGCAGTTGGGATGGCACTGCAAGGGGGCAACCCCCCCCATTCCCTAACACCACTGACAGGTGGACCCTTCTCCCTTCCCATAAGCCAGCTCCTTCTGGCTATGAGTTTCCAACATTCCTCTTTCCTGAAAACAAGAGCCTGTTTTGGGGCAGGGCAGCTCTTCATTCCTTCCCTTCCCATCAAATTTTAGCTTGCACCCAGTAACAGGATGCTTATCATTCTTATAACCACAGTTGTTATTTGTACGGGCTAGTGTACAGATCAACACCCTTAGATTAGATTTGCCTCAGTGATAAAGCACATGCTTTGCTTGCAGAAGGTCCCAGCAGAAGGTCTTGCATCTCCAGCTAGGGCCAGGAAGGATCTCTGTTTGAAAACCTGGAGATCCACTGCCAATTAGTGTGAACCATATTGAGCTAGAAGGACCAATGATCTGACTTGGGATAAGGCAGCGTCCTATGTTCCTGTGATTTCACTTCCAGCGTTGATGCCCTTATGGTTTTTCCAAGCTTTGGCATCAGGAAATGCTTCTTAAAGTCTAGATTTGGGTTCCACAATGCACCTTGGGGGCCATCTGGATTAACCATGTGTGTTAGGGAGAGCAGGTTAGGATCTTCATCTTGCCCCATTGGCAGGTGAACTATGTGATACAGTGAAGCAGGAAAGGGTCTTTGTCATGGTGGAGCCACATCATCATTTCTTTACCCAAGCTTTTTGGGAAGTTTGAGGAACAGCACTATTCGTTGTCCAAGTTTGCTGTCTGTTATATTATTATGTCTGAGTTTGCAATTTGCATTTGACTTTTAAAACTGTTTTTATAGTAATTGGTGTGTCTGACCTGGATAGTGTGATTTGCTTTATGTTCGTTTTATGCCGTAACCCACTCTGGGATCACTCAGAATCGAGGGAGGGCTTATAGATCAAATCAAATCAAATAAACAAGTGTATAGCTTTAGGCACTTATCTTTTTTTAGCCCCCCCAATTTCCCAGTTGAGCTCACTGGGGGAGTCCTTGGGCCAGTCATTCTCTCTTAGCCTTCTCCTTCTTTCAGAGAAGTGGTCGTTTCCTCTCTTTTTTTTGGGTGGGTGGAAGACCCATGTATGTGCACCCCCTTGACCCGCCTTGGAGGAATGACATAATTCATGACTTGGTTACAGCTAAAGCCAGGAAATAAATGTGTTCATTTGAAGAAAAGACATCATGAATTTATGTTTGAAGATTTTATCTTTCATTGGAACAGAGTTTGTGAATTTTAAATAATTTTTTTGATTTCTCACACATACTACCTGGGCCTTTCCCTCTGACAAGCCTTAGCCCTCCCCCCTTAAATAGCCCTGATTTGGGCTGACAACCACAAGCCTGAAAAGGTTGGAGAAAACGCCTCCCCAACCCCCCAACTAGCTTTCTGGGGTCTTTCCCAGCCTGCAACCAAAGATCCCTTTAGCTGAAAAATCTGATTCCTTAACAATGCCTTTTAGGAAGCCAGGCAATTGCCCCATCTAGCTCTACTTTGGTGGGCAGCGGATGCCCAGTGGCTCAGTCTTTTTAGCTAGGTGCATTTTGAACCTGGGACTTCATGCATGCGCAGCCTGTGGTCTACCATAGGATCTGGCCCCTCTCCACATAGTGATGATGTCACACAGTACATTTTCCCCCATGCCTCCTGTTGACAGCCAGAGATGGGAGGGGTGGGGAAATGCTCAGCCCAATGTCATCACCTTGTGTCACATACTGTTAGTACGGGAGCCATTACCAGGAAAAGAAGGGGGTGAGGGTGAGCGAGAGAAACATGAAATAGTGGCAGCTCTCTCTCAACAAATGCAACCATTTGCAGAGAAGCGGCACAAAGACAACATTTAGCAAAGGTGTGTTATTTCAGTGGATTTTACAGAGAACCTGGTAGCGGAGGGAGACAGGATGACAATAACTGTCTCAGTATTGTTTGGGCTCCTGAAGAGTTTTGCATCAACCCTTCTGTTAATGAAGATCAATAGCCATCCTCTCCCCATCCCCAACAGTTTTGCTTTGCGCTTTGGCATCTTAAAATATGTTACACATTTCTGATTATTTTACATTCTATGAATCTGCTTGGTCCAGAAGCAGAGGGCAAGAGTTTACTGTGGCACAATTAGGCCTGTATTGAGAGTGGGGTGGATACTTGTGTGTCTGACTTGGGGAACCTGCAGAGAGGGCTGGATCAGATTTCCCTTGACCATAAATTCTGCTGAGAATTCAGAGTTTTGAAAGCGGCAAAACTTCTCACTCGCATTCATTCAAGTTTTATTGAATGAGTGAGGAGTCATGGAATCACTACAATGAAAATGAACTACTTTGATAAATACACACTCAAGGATGGTACAGCAAAAGACAGCTGTTTCTGCTATGCCAGGAACACCACGTTTTCCAAGTTCCGCACACTTAAGATACTTAAAGAAACAAAAACCTATTTCATTGATACCCAATGAATCAGAGCGGGCCCAAAGGTTTGGGCGCCTGAGTTAAAACATCAAAATGGACCATCCCACACACTAATAAACACAGGGCGCAATTCATGGGGATGCTCTCCTGTGTTGGCTCATGGAAACAGATGGCAATGGGAACCATATATTGTATGGGGGCAGCACAGGCAAACATAACCACTGGATCGTACTGTCCCAACTTCCACTCTGCCACTTCTCTCTGACTCTGTCCATTCAAAGACTAATTGGCTTAAGAGGTGAAAGCCAAATGGACCTCTTCAACCACCAGATGAAGGAAGTCCTGTTGACAGGGCCTCCCATCTACCAAGAACAGACATGGAAAGGAAAGCCAGTGGCTAATGCCTCACTCACCTCTTTGCCTTCCCTGGATGCTGCGTAACGCCAAGATGTTCTGCTCGTCCGACAGGAACTGCTTCATCTTGTGGAATGGTTCCTTGCCTCTCACCGTGAGCTTGTTCCAAGGCTTGGGCCGAGCCAGGATCTCGCTGACGGAGCCTTGCGAGAGCCCCAAGACATAGTGTCCAAAGATCCGCTGTCCAATATTGTGCTTGATCAACTGCTCTTTGACCTGACGTGCAATTTCGGCCGTGTCAATCTCCTCGCCTTCCGAGGCGCTGCCAGTGCTTTCGGACTGGCTGGGGGACGGGGCCATGCCGTTGACATCCGGGCTTTGTTGCAAGGGGCTTTGGGAAGATATGGAGTTTGTGCTGTAGGGACCTGCTGAAAAAATCATGCTTGTGCTTCCTGCTTCCTGCATTGCCTTGGAGTAGAAGGACTGCATAAGCTGGCGCTGGAGGAGAGAGTTTAGTGCAAATTTTCCTGTAGAAGCCAGGGGTAAGCCGGAGCTTGCCAAGGATGAGCTGAAAAAGTCTTGACTTAAACCCGTTGGTGAGAACTGATGTGTACCATTAGTATTGGAAGCCTGCTCCCCTGCATTGCGGGGCAACTGAGGAGGAGGGGAGGCCGGCAAGGTTGCAGGACGCTGACTCTCAGGCTGGTCTTTCCCTTTTCTCCTGGCTGACCCTACAAGGAAGGTCAAACATAATGCATTATGGGGGATCAAAAAGGAGGGGGGAAAAACCAAGACCAAAATGCAGAGTTTGCCCCACAAAAGGGAAAAAAGTGCAGGTTGTGTTTTGCTTTTTAATTTTTTTTTTAATAAGGGCCAATGAAGAAGGTGGTTTGGGTTTTTGTTTTTTTGTTTTTTGTTTCTTTAAATTTTAATAAGCCAAACAAGGCCCCCAAGACAAACAACATGCATTTCATGTTTGCACCTTTCTTGTATGTTGCAGCCTGGAGAATCCCCCTTTCACACATTAACATTTGAACAATGACATGAAGTGCAGTTATACAATTTTTTTATAAAAATAATAGTAATTTCATTGACACAGGAAAAAAAATATATTCCCTTTAGTATCCCCTCTCCCATTCAAGTTGTCTTGTCCCCAAAACAGACCTTGGTTGAACCCAAATGCAGCAAACATTTATAAATGCCAGATGAAACTCAGATTAGAGAAATCATTGCTCGAATAATGCCAAAGAATAGTTGAGACGCTACTGGGAAAATGCAACCACCACCTGGGTGCCCAATTTATACAGTTGTCACCAGCTGCGAAAACCCAAACTAAAGAAGCACCTGGAAATTCCACAAATCCACTGAGCCCACCCATATATATATATATATATATATATATATATATATATATATATATAGGCATGTGCAACATCCCCTGCCTCTGAGAAAAGCAAACAAGAAAAGGAAATGCACCACCTCTGGAAATAAAAGAACAGGGATTCAAACTGACATGCTAGCTAAGTATATGAGACAGGCTCACTTTTGGAATCCACTTTAATTTATGTTTGGGGAAGGGTGGGGGAAATTAGCACCAATGTCAGGTTTGCGACCGAAATGGAAGACAGACTCTGACGCTGCTCCTCACAACATTCGGAAACATTTCTCCTTCCTAGCCCTTTGGACCGTCTCCGAGGTCTCGAAGTCTTATTCTATTAACTACAGTATAAAGGGTGCAGGGAGGCGGCGGCGGGGAGATGAAACACGATTCAAAGTTCTTGCTCTCCATTACTCTTTCTGTCATGCAGCACAAGGCTTGGGCTCAGGCCCCCTTCCCCATCCTCACCCTCGAATCAGCAAACAAAGACTCGCAGCCCAAGAAACACGTTTGTTTCCCCCCCACCCTCTGCCCCCGCCAATCCACTTACCGCTCAGGTCACTGTTTGTGATACGGAGCGTGGCGTTCTCCGATTGTAGCAGGCGGTTCTTTTCCAGCAGCAGGACTTCCAGCGGTTTGGATGCAGCATCCTATGGAGAGACGGAAGAAGGGTTAGGCGCCAAAGAGCCTGAGAATTGCACCTCAGGGTGGAGTTCACGAGGGCCCTGATGTGGCTCGGCCAGCAACCTAGAATTTGTCATCTGCATTTTGGCACATCTGCTACGACTCCCTAGTCTACGGCCGCGGAACTGCTTGGTGTTCTGGTGCAGGCTGCTTATCAGCTCCAGAGATGTATTTTTAAGTGCTCCATTAATCATTTCCCTTTCTTTTTTTACACCTGTTTGCCTTCAGACGCAGCACTATCGCGGCGTATCTTCCCTGAAACACTGCGTCTCAGCGCTATGGAGAAAATGGACAAATTAAATCAGTCACAAACACCGACCCTTCCCCTTTCCCCACACGCGACTCTCAATCATCGAAACCCACTGGAAATAATAAAACGCCTGGCACACAGGGAAGCGGCTTCAACTTTGCACTAAAGATGCCAGAATCCAATTTGTAACCTTTGATCCTACAAGATTAATATGTGACGACACCACAGGCTTTGGATGCTTCCCTCCCACCCCACCCCCACCCCCCACTACCCAAAGGTTTCTTTGTTCAATGTAGTTCAATTGTGCATTTGAAGGAGGTCTGAAAAAACGGGGAAATTGTCTTATTGTGAATTTCTCTTTGAAGATCCAGATGGAAAACATTCTTCCTATGGGATGACACTTCCTAACTGGAGGTTCAGGCAGGGCCCCTTCCAGGCTAATGCCTCCTGTACAGGGGGAAGGATCCAAACCAACCACGCCTGTAGTCAGCGAAAGCTGAGCTCTCAGGCTTGCTTCCTTTAGGCCTCTTCTGTCTCTCTCCCCCCCCCCCCGTTCCTTGTGCTCCTGCTGTGTGACATTGGCTTGTTCTTTGTCTCCTCTCTTGTTCCGTTGCTTATTAGCTGAGCTGTGGGCACATGTTTGGTCTTACCCCTGCCCACTGCACCCCCTCCTTCTGTGATTCCCAGTGTGGTTCCCTTTTGGGGCAGTTGGGGTTGGCATCGGAGGAGGGCCAGTGGATTTGGGGTCCCCTGTGGGAGGGTATTTTTGCGGAGCTTCGGACTTTGGCGCGTCCTGCAAAGAACCGTGATCAAGCAGGAGCACAATTTTGAGTGGATTTGATGGATTGTCTGGCTTTGTTTTTCTCGCTGGCAGGGCCACAGTAACCTTCAACCCCCCAGATGGTGGTTAGTCATCAGCTCCTGGGAGTCACAAGTGGATCCACTGCAGGTAAATGCAGTTGACCCATAATGGGTTTTGCAAGGGCATAAGGCTTTTGTGCCAATGCGGGAACATTTCTGGGTTAATTAGGGCGGGCCCATTTAGCCTTCCAAACTGCATCAAGGGCATATGGGAAAGAGGCACTGAAAGGCTTGTCAGAAGCCAAAAGAAAAGGCTGCTTAGCCCCCACAGCCAGTGATGGAGAGGCTTGGACTTGAGCAGGCAACTCCTCAAGCAGCCATTGTGGAACCTCCATGGGATTTAGCCAAAATTGCTGGGAAAAAACTCAACAGCAAATAATTTAGAGCGAGACTGGGCTACCCACTCCTACTTAGACAGCTCTCCTTCCTTCTGCTGGGAAGGAAAGAAAAGGCTTCAATATCCCATAGGAGCAATGTATGTATTCCATTTGGATCTGGCAAATTTAGGATTCGAGTTACCACTTCAGTAGGCACTTCAAGGATCAGTATGGTGTAGTGAGGAGTGTGTTGGCCATAGAACAGGGAGATCTGGGGTTATATCCCCACACAGTGGATATGATAGCTGCATGTTCACACACTTGTGGAGACAGAAGAGAATTGCGTGTGTGCATCTTGCAGCCCTGGTAGATTTTGTTGACTAAATATTGACACTTCGCTTCCAGATTTTTCAACTCTACGTCATGGTCCCCATTTTCCACCCTGAATAAAATCATATCTGTTCATTTTCTCCCTTCTGAACTATTAAATGTTTGTATTATTGAACAACTTCATCATCTGTCACTATCTGCGGCTCACATTAAAATACAGCAATACCCACAGACCTTTTGCTCAGGAATTACTACAATTCCTTCATAAGGCAGCAGCTCATCACCTCTATCATCACATCAAAAGTGGTTTACAATAGAAATAAAAATAATTTTAAAAAGCAAGCAATGGAAGAATTAAAGCAGCTACCACAACAAGCACATCAGATTAAAAACCAAGCAGGCAGTTAAAAGAACAAGTGAAACGAGAACAGCAGCCATGAACCACTCTAAGATAAAAAGGTATAACTTGTCCTTTGAAAGACAAAAGAGCTGGTGTCACACACTTGCAATGCTGACTCTCTTTAGCTCGTTCTGTTATTTCATTTTTCCTCACCATCAGCTTGTGAGGTAGAGGGTTTAAGTGCTGGAAATGCAAACTGGCAGGCATGCTCAAGATCACACACAGTTAATTCCCTGGCTGAGCAAGGTTTGAACCCGGATCTTCCACGTCAAAGTTCTTTACCCAAAAAAGCCCCACGGACTCTTCGTGTGTCAGACACAACATTTCTCAATCCAAGTTGGCATTCAGAAGTGACCTCCCCACCCTCAGCTCTGCTCGCCCAGAAATCCAAAAGCAGTCCTGTTACCTGTGTGCTGGAGCCATCAGAGGGTGCAAACTCCATGGACTTCAAGATGCTGCAAAGTGGTAGAATAAAGAGTTATTTTCTCTTCTGTCCTTTCATAACAGCTCCTCTAATAAGCATTAACATTGTAATTTTCAGCTCTCCAGGAACACCCTAAGTGATAACTTTAACAACTTTTCTTGGGAGTAATATAATCTGATAATGAATATAGAATAACTATTCACACTAGTTATCAGAGAAGAACATTTTCTCAAATGCCCTCTAAATCACTGCACAACGCAGTCCCACCAGGCCCGTTTCAAGCATAAATTTAAAGGTTAATAAGGATATAACATTTTAAACTGTCAGAAACAATATAAATGTGTGTGTGACGCTTGAAGGGAAATGGGGGGAGGCTTATAACAAAGCTGCAAAAACAGGGAATCGTCATCATGGTCATAATAATGCCCACGAAATGCGAAAAATGAAAACATGCAAAATTTATCAGCTCACATATCAAGGAAAACGAGCACAAATTATTTGCATGACCCAACACAGGCTTAAAAAACAGAGGAGACTCTGTTTTGCATTTTAATAATCAAGCACTCCACAGTGATAGAACCAAAGAATTGTTTGGTATTTCTTAAGCTCTATGAAGCGCCTGGAAATTACAAAGACATTCCCTTTGTATTTTACTCTCCAAGTCCTCAATAAGTGACTCAACAAAAGCAAACCATTCAGTTGGCTAGCCTGGTGTGCTGGCCTGTCAAGGCTGCTGGGAAAGTCAAAACTGTCCAGTTAGGCCAATGGTTTTCAAAACTGCCCACTGCAGAAAAAACTCTCCATTTAGTTTGAATATTTATTATTATTATTATTATTTTACAAATTTATGAACTGATTCACTGCCCGAAGCCTTTGAAACGTTGTACAAGAAGGCAAAAAATGAGATAAAATACAAGTCCTACAAACAATAAAAGCATTCTTACAAACCCTAAAAATAACAAAACAATTTCTACAGGTATAAATAACAATCTGTAAATGAATGGGTCACACCCCAGGGAAAGAGTTCTTACACAAAAATGCCTTCAGAAGGTGCTGGGCACCTGCCTAATTTCAGCTGGTTACTAATTCCAGAAGGCTGGAGCTGTAACACTAGAAGCCCGGATTCCAGTACAAACTAGACACGCCTCTGGGACACGTGGTAATCTGTAGTGCTTAAGCAAACTTCCCAAACTAACACGCAATTGGAAGGTAGTTATTCTTTGGTTTTGGCACTTTAAGTGCTCCAGAGTCATTTCAAAAAAGACAGTAATATGCATATTTTGTGAGAAAAATACTTTTAAAATGTGAGTATCTGTAGGCCTTTAAAAAACAATCACAGAATGATGAGAAAATGGGACAGTGGACTAGACTGGAAAGAGATTGACATGTTCTTGGGTTAGTGGATAAGCTTCAAGGAGGCTCACTAAGCTTCTTGACTTACAAGCTTTTGAGGAGGTAAATGATTTTCTGGAAAAGAGATAAAGGTGTGGGGAAAGCTGCATTTATTTAAATTTCTGTGCATGAATTGCAGCAAACAGGATGCTGAACTAACTATATCTTTGGTCTGATTCAATAGGATTTCTCTTATGAAAATCATTAATCCACAAAGGAATTAAAGACCTTGGACAAAGTTCAGGGCACTCACAGCTCCTAGATTTTTTGGGTGGTAGTGAAGCAACATGTTTGAAGCCACAAACATGTCCACAACCAACATGCATCAGATGTATTCTTCTCTCGGTTTTAGTGAGTTGGTTCTTAGTTTGAAATCATTGTAATTTTTCCACCCAGAAAAAAATGTATTGCTGATTTCAACTATATATATATACTTACTTTAATTCTTTCTTAACCTCGTCATAGTCAGCTTGCACCTTCAATTTTTCTTCCAGTTGCTTAAAAGAAAAAGTGCAGAATTGTTTTGATTAGATTAAAATTCTTCAACCTGACAAGTCAGACCCAACAAAAACGACAGACAGGATCAGATTGGTGGGTGGGATGGCCCCATTCTCTGGAGAGGAGGCAGAAGACTGTTTGGGACCCTGCCTGTCATCACCTGTGGGATGTGTTATCCCTATCAGAGGAATGACCTTCCTCTTGATCCAGCTAACACGATGCCCACCAAGGCAGAAAGAGGAGATACCTACAGTCTGATGTGATCAGGCCATTTAGGCACCAAGTGCCCTCCATCTCACCACCCTTACTGCAACAGTTGTGGGAAGAAATTAGCATAGCAATTGTCTGGAAGAACCCAGCAAAATGCAAAGCAGAACAAAAGGTTCAAGCTGTGAGACAATCTGGAGGAACTAATATCTGGCTCCAACTATCGACTTGGTTCGTTTTCAGACAAAATAAAAGGCATGTTTCTAATGTCACGCAAGGTCTAAAAATACACCCTCTGGGAGCTTGCAAAATGATGCACTAACAGGAGTGGAGTTGGTGGGGGGAGACTCCCATGCAGTAGCTCAGGAAAAGGCATCTTATCAAGAAGCCAATCTAAGTTTATTAACCTACTCACTGGGTACAAAGAATGAACAAGAAAAAGCAGCCAAGAAGCAAAAACGGTTCCTCTTCCAGGTCCTACCCTTAAGGCCTTTATTAAATGATTACATAATATTTTCAGATGGCCTGCATTCAAAACAGAAAGCTGCATCCCTTTCTTCTTAACCCCTTCTCCCAAGATAAATGTACCAGTTTTGATTTTTGCTGCTGAACCAGGACAGCCACGTTAACAGTGCACAACCAAAGATATACAGACAGGAAAGGCTCAGTTTCTCCCTCCCTCCCCTGCCATCCAGAGCCACTACCAGACAGGGTTGACAACACTGGGTGAGAAAGATCAGTGGTTTGATTCATTGTAAGGCAGTTCTCTCTGGCAGGACCCACAGCTCAGGGGTGGAGCATGTGTTTTGTTTGCAGACATTTTCAGAAGCAACAACCACAATTATCATAACAGGGCCAGTTTCAAATCATAAAGATGGGCTTCGTAATGCACACCACCACCCATAACTTTTGCTTTGCTTCCCGATCAGCGGTGGTGAGACGAGGAGGCCAGAGTGCGCACCCTGAGAGCAGGCAACACTTGTTTGCTGAGCAAAGCAGTGATGCTCACAATTCGAACCTGTGGGCAGCACCCAAATTCCTGGACAGGGGAGAGAATGGAATCCATATGAACTGGTGCGGTGAAGTGCTTAACAGTTGTGGACAAGGACTGAGGGACATCAAGATTCAAATCCCTACTAAGCCATGAAGCCTCTTGCGTGATTTTGGCCACTCGTTATCTCTCAACCTATCCTATGCCATAGGGTTGTTGTGAGGATATAATGGGAAGAGGGAGAACCAAGAACTGTGTGCGCTGCTTTGAGCTCACTGGAGGAGAGGTGGAATATAAACGTAATAGAAACAAAGGCTTGCTCCTTCTTGTGCCAAATGTTGCTTTCTCTTGCTTCAGCAAGACTTACAACAGAATGGATCTGAATTTTGATTGTCATTTGTGTTGGAGGATGTTTAAAAGTTAAAAACAAAAACATTGCAGGGCTGGAAGGAGCTTGCACCAGGGAAAAAGAATGCCCCTTACAACAGCACCACAGGTATACATTGACCACTAGTCATGATGCCCACATACTACCTATGGGATCAGAGGTGCCATGTCTCTGTGTACCAGAAGTGGGAGAGGGCTACTGTCTTCCCACAGGCATCTGATTGGCCACCTTGGTAAATAGGAGGTTGGATTAGATAGGCCTTTGGGCTGATCCACCAGGGCTCTTAGGCTCTGATGCAACTTGTCTGTGCCTCTGTTCCCATCCCAAAAGAAAGATGGAGCAGAGAGCCCTGGGGGACCTTACTTTGAGTGTGCTGTTCTTGGCGGTCAGCTGCTGCTCAAGCTGAGAGATCTGGCTGGTGGAGTTTTCCCGGAGCTTGGTGAGGCTGCCTTGGAGTCTCTGCACATCTTCTACCAGCTGAGCAATTTCACGCTCTTTTGCAGCCAGTTCTACTTCCAAGCTGGATCTTGTCAGCACCTCGATGGCCTGCTCCTAACAGACAAGGGGGGTGGGTTTGAAGTGAGAAAGGGGTAGAGAGATAGAGAGAAATCACACCCTGGCAAAACAGGAGGCCTAAAAACACCTGTAGTTCATCCAGAAATGATGGCAGAGGCAAGAGATTAAAGGGCGGGTATCAGAGACAGGCAACTCAGAAAAGTCTATCCTTCTCATTCCCCCCCCCCCCCATTTAACTTTGGTTGCTTCTGAAAGGTATGAAAACATGTCTGTTGAAAAGGGTGACAAAAATATTTCCAACTTAATAGGTCAGATTACTGTAATGTTCTCTACATGGAGCTGCCCTTGAAGCAAGTCTGAAAACTTCTACTGATCTAAAATCATTGACCAGAACTTGGGAAAATGAAATATATTTCCATTTCTGTTGGCTATCTATTTGTTTCGGGGCTTGATTTAAGAGCTGGCAATAATTTTTAAAGCTCCAAACATCCTGGGACCAAGATACCTTAAGAACCACCTTCACCTGTATGAATCTGCCCAAAGTTTAAGATTGGTGTGGTCTAGGAATTTACTTTTCAAAAATAAATAAATACAACCATGCAGATTCAGCTTTTGCATGAATTTTCATAACTACAGAAAGTGAAGAGCTGACTAGAGAAGCAACATGCCGCCTCTTTGCACACCATCTAGCACATTGCGACCATGCAAATAATTCTGATAGACGTTTCACTAAAAGAACTTCAGGGTCTTCAGTCCCTGATTCAGGCACAGTCCCTGGTTTATTCCTGCTTTGAAATCTACAGGCTAGACAAAGCAAAGCTCCAAATGAGCAACCCCTACGTTACAGCTCCCCTATGAAAAAGGCAAGGTTGCTAAGCCCCCCCCATCCTCCCATCAATGTCCCTGCTCCAAACCCGGCACAACAAGCAGCTGTACTTGAAGGCGTCGCAGGGGAAAGGCGATTCCCAAGAAACACAATTCTGGCGGCAGCTGAAAACCTCAGCTCTGCCTGGCAGCAAAGTGCAAGAAGCTGAGCTGGAGGTGTTTCAGAAAAGGGCAAAACCCAGTGTACATATACTGCCTCTTACCACATCGGGTGCTTTCTGGATCTGGGTAGCTAGCTGGAGAGATTTGTTAGCGGACGAGAGCTGCTCCCTGAGGGATTCGGCTTCTCTTTGAGCTACCTCTGCTCTCTGAAAGAAATGAAAAGGGTATATATAGTCTATATATATTTTTGTAAAAAATATTTTTGGGGGAGGGGGAGCACAGGGTGTAGGGGGGAAGAGAATGTACATTTGATTTAACAACTGGCAATTATTGCACGAACATTCATCAATTCATGCCCGACTGAGTATAATTGATTTTCCTAAACACTCAACCTAATAAACGATGGGGGGAGGGAGAGCCTCAGAATGTGATGGATTTTTATTTTAAACAGTACAAGGAAGAAATAATTGAGCGATTATGACAGCAATTTAACGCTAGGAGCAAGGAATCCCCTGCTGACACAAATGCTGCGGCCCACTGAATTTCCCAGGCTGGATGAATGCAAGTGGAAATGGAACCCTTTGATTCAATTGCCTTCTATACTCCCAGCCAAAGCAGGCTGTGCTGCAAGATTCCTCATGGGAATAATTCTCACGAGTAAATGCTGAATTAAGAGATCCTCAGCCTGCTTTGCCTGAAACAAGCACAATGTTTTTTTGTCAAGCCTCTTTTCTCCATCGCTATTTCTCTCTCCTGCCCACACAGACAGGGTGAAGCTTGCAAGCTAGGGAAAGAGGTTTAATCCAGGGGAAGCCAATTTGCTGATCTAGAGATATTTGGACTCCAAGCTGCACCAGCCCCAGCCAGGATGACATGAGAAGTAGCACACGATTTGGAGGGCTATTCCTGTTTGAGTCAATGAAAACATTGATCATCCAGCATAACTGTAGTTATATAGGTGCCCCATAACAAATGTCCAATAGGCAGCTCATAAAACAGATGCTACAATTAAACTACAATACGAACAAGGAAACAATAGTTATTAAGAACAAACACACACACAAAATTAAATCCCACATTATATTTTTATCCTGCCCCCCCTCTAAGGAGCTTGTGCCATTTGGTAGCAAAAGGATTACTGTATTAAAAGCGAAGTCTCAAACTGACAAATACATTTCTCCTTTTCCTCCAAGGAAACCACGGTGGCACATTTTATCCTCACATTAGTGTTGTGTCATAGGTATGGCTAAGACAACAGAATGTTCACCAGAATGTGTGCAAGGCAAGTGAAACTCTGCTTGCTAGGCTTTGCATTAGACTTAATAGTAAAGTGGAATGGGTGGGGGTTCTCCAGATGCTGTAGGACTACAATTCCCATCATCCCTAGCCCTTGGTCATGCAGGCTGAGGCTGATGGGAGTTGCTGTGCTACAACTGATAAGCATGACACTTCAAGGCTGTCTTTACAATCCAACCAACAATACTGGCTTAAAAAAAAACCCCTTACCTGATTTGCTCTTTCAAGGTCTGTCATGATAATCTCAATTTCATCAGACCTGGAAGAAAACAAGAAATAGGATACATTAATCAATGATCAAGTCAAATTACTGGTCAGCTGTGGGTAGCTTTGCACTCCAGTGTTTGATTTTTTTCTTTCCCCCCTACACAGTATGCTACATCTCTGCAATAGATTTGTAACACAGCAGGGTTAAGTACAAACACACTGATTTCAAACTGATTTTTAGGGTAGTCACGCCATACCCCTGATCATCCTAACTCATCACAGTTTTCAATGGAATATTAACAGA
This sequence comes from Podarcis siculus, assembly GCA_034642415.1. Classification (NCBI taxonomy): domain Eukaryota; kingdom Metazoa; phylum Chordata; class Lepidosauria; order Squamata; family Lacertidae; genus Podarcis; species Podarcis siculus. The sequence continues at coordinate 11,682,199 of JAXCMG010000018.1, forward strand.
TAAAACTTTCTCCAGTTTCAGACCCTTAATAAACCCCATCTCAATGTAGAACATGGATTTCGACATGCTGGTTCCTTGTAGCAGGGTAACACCATGAATGGTAAGGAAGGATTTTCAAGTTGCTACCATGTGATCAGATGGGCCAAACACACCTGAACTCCCATTCAGAAACTACTCTTTCAAATGTGAGTCTATGGGGAAGAATGCATTCTTGTTGTGCTAATTTATGTACTGTGGCATGGCTGGTTATGTTATCCCCCTGCCCCCCAAAAGTGGGCAAGGAGGCTACATCAAAAAGATAAAGCCAATTATGTGCAACACCCTTAATATACTCTTAATGTGACTTCATAAATGTCTGGTGTCCATAACAGCATAAGTATCTTCTTGATTCCATCTCTTCTATGTGACTGACTTAATATTCCCAAATTTGGTATAGATAGCCATAGTCAATCAAATATATAAATGTTTGTACAGGTTGCCTGTGCACACATGCATTCAAAATTTCACATTTCTTCATGGTGGTGGGAAGCGTTTCTCTGTGCCTACACAGTTCATGGAAATGTATATCTCTGCTAATTCTACAGCACTTTTTTAGTGGTAGGTCCTAGAGTAAACTGCAGTGCAAAGCCATCCTAGTCCTATTTAAAGTTGCTCAGAAATTCGATGAGGAATTGAGGGGAGGAATGACTTTTCACGCTATAAACTTTGTGTTGGGCTTGCAGCTTCTATCTCAAGAACTCAGACAGGTGATAAATATTTTAATTAAAGCATTTAAACCAACAAGAAACCTCTAATTTATTGGTGCATGGTAACAGCTTTTCAAACGGTGCTGAACCGCTGAGCCTACAGAAAAGCAACCATCTGAACCATCTCTGGACCTTGTTTCATTTCCAGTACTGAACACAGCAAAAACACTACTGAAGTCTTCTGCTAACATGCACTTCCAGAAGAACTTTAAAAAAGACTACCCAGACAGAACTGGCCCAGAATTCCCACTTCCACAAAAGTGAATAAAGATAATTGCCATCCATTACTATTTGCTCCCAGCAGCCAAGTATTCAGAGGTACGCTGCTTGTGAACACAGATGTTCCATTTAGGGATCATGTCTAGTAACCATCGACTGCCAGTTACTTGGTGAATGTGTATAATGCAGAATTCACTGTGATGTAGTGATGGCCGTGGGCTGAGATGCTATGCAAGACAATTTAGTGATAAATACATAAGGAAGAATATAGGTCTATCAATAGCTATTAGTCATGAAGGTGAAATGGTCTCTCCATGTTTAGAGGCCATCATCATCATCAACAACAACAACAACAACAACAACATGAGCCGGGGTACCATTTTCTAGGGAATAATAGCAGGAGTGGGCTATTGCCTTCAGCTTGTGGGCATCTTGAAGGCATAAGCTTAGGTGCTAGTGGAAAGAGGATGCTGGACTAGATAGAATTTTGGTCCGATCTGCATAGATCTTCTTAATCCTATTCTAACATAATCTAAACTACCAGCCATCACACACCTTGAGCCAGGGAGTTCTATTAGACACAATCTTCTCTGTCCAGAACTTACTGCCAGCCTACATACAAAGAGTTCACTTAACATATGCAACAAGTTGGTCACCTGCCAGTTCTGCTTGTGGCACTTCCTAGGCGTGAAAGGCTTGTTGTACCTTCCTTTTTCACATGCAGGAGGACCAAAAACCCACAGAGAATATATATTTGAAATTTACTGCGGAGGCAAACGTTTCTGTTTTATTAGCTGGACAGGGTAACGTTTTTGGCAAGGGGAAAAAAGTAACATTTTCCCCGTTGCTGTTTTCTTCTTTTTATTGCACTGAGTAACTGTTAATATGAAGCCACAAGGGCTCGTTAAAATGCGCTGCTAAATTTTTTATTACAACCTCTTGCAAATAATAAAAAACCCTACCTGCTATTGATATTGGGGAACTGTACAATTCACTTAAATAAAAGAAAAGCATTGCATCCCTGACTTAACAATGGCAAAGAAAATAGAGACGATTGGGGTGCATAGCTAGTTCCGGTCTCCCAAGGAGGCTCAAGATGTTCCTTTCTCAGACTGGCAGCTAGGTCCGCCCAGGAGATTTTGCAGAAAATGCCCCCCGCCCCCCGTGCCTGCCTGTCACTGCTTGCCCACTGCTGCCCAAGAACAGGGTGGGTGGGGCTCAAAGCAGAGGAGGAAGTGGCTTACAAGTGCAGGAAGCAGATCTGCCACACCTCCCCGCTATCTGGAGCCTGCCACCTCATGGGCAGGCCAGCCCTGCCAGCTGCGCAGTAAGCTGATTTTGCAACAGAGGGGAGGTTTGGAGGCAGTTTCTGATACAGCAGAGGGGTCTTAAGAAAGCAAAAGGAGACAGGGAGAAAATCCCAGAGGGCACAAGCAAGCTTCGATGAAGGGTTGGCACATAAGACAATCAATTATTTGATCCAGCTTAAAAATTCAATGAATCACAAGGATGGTGATGCTTAGAGAATGAGCCATTTTGCAAAACTCCTTCTAAAAAGTCTCACATTTTAATAGCTACTGTTACTTTGCTTTGTTTCTGGTTTACATCCAATAAATAAAAAAGTATATGGAGGTTGACCCTGCCATTCCGGGATAAAAACCAGAGACTACAGCGAGTTCTATGTATGCTCTGCATTTTACCTAACCTTGCTGAAAGTAATAATACTACGCTTTTTAAAGTTACCGTAATTCCAGTGTTTTATAATAGCAGCTATGCTAATGAAACAATCTGTTTTGTTATGTTGATAATGTTAAAACATTTTTCTGCTTGAGCAAATCTTGTGGGGGGGTGTTGTTTTGTTAATATTAATAATAACAATAATTTACACCCAATCATTTTTTAAGATTATTATGAGCTCTGGTGAACAAATTATGGTTCACATGAGCATCTCTGAAGTCCAACTGCATAGCCTCTCGAAATTGTTAAGCAAAGTAGATATCCATAGCAGATCTTTTAGGTGAAGGAGAGTTCATTTCTTTAGTTTCAATTTGACTTTCTCTCCTTTGCTATTAATGGGGGCTGGTGGAAGAGTTAAACTGGAGAGAGAAACTTTTTATGTCCAACTGGTACAGATTTATCTGCTGGACTTTTATGGAAAACCTTCAATAAACCTTAAATAATTAAGGAACAGTCAGGAAGCTATTAGGCTGCTCCAAAAATTCTGTGCAACTGTGTCCTTCAAGAGCCAGCTACGTTACAAAGTAAACCATAAACTTAGGACCTTAACAAAGGGGGTGGGGATATTCTCTTGTACACTCTGTGAAGAGTGTGTGTGCAGAGAGGGGGAAAGAGAGAATGAGTGTATTTTTGTGTGTGTTTAGAAGGGGTGGCGTTTCTTTAGAATGAAGGAATCGGAGAACTACAATTTTTGGTAATCGAGAGACTTTACAGGAGCAGTGCATTAGGATTATGTTCAAGTGTGGTTTAAGAAGCTACTGTTCAAGAAATCGTAATGATAAAGTCCCACACTAAGTCAAGTTCTTTCTTCCCAGGAATATTAAGACAACAAAATGGATGGACACTTTCCAACTTGTAAACATTTTGCCTCTTGGCACTGTTGCAAAGGGAAAACCAGGTCAATCATGTTTTTAAAGATACCTGAAAAGAATACAGCGGTACCTCAGGTTAAGTACTTAATTCGTTCCAGAGGTCCGTTCTTAACCTGAAACTGTTCTTAACCTGAGGTACCACTTTAGCTAATGGGGCCTCCCGCTGCCGCCGCTGCGCGATTTCTGTTCTCATCCTGAAACAAAGTTCTTAACCCGAGGTATTATTTCTGGGTTAGCTGAGTCTGTAACCTGAAGCATCTGTAACCCGAGGTACCACTGTACACATTCTTCAGACAGATCCAGTGCGTAAAAATGGGAATGCACAGGTATACATATTTTGCTAGGCACTTGCAGTTCACTTTCATTCATTTGCATTCTGAAAACTCATTGTCATAAAATGTTGTCAACTTGGACAAGGTGGTAACAGGTGAAAACAATTACTGTAGGTAACCTATGTGCAACGCCCTTTGTGACAGGGTCAACCTTACATAAAATAGTAGAATATCTATCTATCATCTATCTATCTATCTATCTATCTATCTATCTATCTATCTATCTATCTATCATCTATCTATCTATCTATCTATCTATCATCTACCTACCTACCTATCATCTATCCACCCATCCACCCATCCACCCCTTGAATGACTTTATACACTCCAGCAGAAATGGGAAACCAACTGACAGTCCAGAGACATAATGCAAACCCCCAAACTGTGGAATGCCACTTTGAAGTGGTGTGTGAGAGGAAAGTCACACTTTCATGTTACACTTCCTTGGGATTTTGTATGCAATATGCCCTCTTTTGCTCCAGCACACAGTGTTCCATAATCGTGAAGCCCTCACTGCCAGGTGGCACCAGATTAAATGCAAAGCCTGATCAAGCAACAACCAAACCACACTTCTGACCTTTGGATCACTATCTGGAGAACTGAATGGCCCTTGAGAACAAATGCTGGCCAACCTTGCTCTACAGAATTGGCTGTCAAAATATCCCAGAGAAGGAAGGAAATGGACAGGTTTCACTAAAAACTATCTTGTCCACCACTACTGATCTTCCTCTGAAATAAGCATCTGAAGTGTACAGTTGGGTACACTCAATTCTCACGGGGTGACAAAAGCAAATAAATTGAAAACCACTACTGCCAAGATGAAAAGCAAACTGGCAAGCTGTGATCCAGTATTCCTCCTCTCAGGCCCCCATTATATTTTAGAATGCAACAAGGCAACAAAAATGAGAGCTGATTTTCACCAAAATCTACAACTTCATTTTCAGTAGGTTCTCTTCTCTACTCCTGACACTGCTGTTTTAGTGCTGCTGGGTCTACAAACAGCAAATCCCCTTCTCCTTACTTTCAACACAGAGTGAGTCAGGAAAAATATATAGAGAGAATGACCCTCAGTTTGGCCTTGGGCAGTCCAGCAGTGTGTTAATTTTCCATGTTCAATAAAACAGCATGTAGACAGCAGCAAAAAATACAGGTGATATTCAAGAATGTGATCTAAAGAATGATCAAAAGCTGTTGTTCAAGGCTCTCATTTTCAGCCGGCAAAGAATCACAATAACCAACAACAACCACCTCCAAATTATGGCTCAGAGAATTAAGCCCTGTGTTTCGCAATTCATTTGGTGCCTGCCATATACATGTCAGAAGCCTTTGATCATGTAACAAATGAAGCAATTCTAAACCAAGTAAGAAGATTCATAATTTCTTCTCATACAGAGGGCAGTCCAAACTTCATATTAAAATGAGTTACATTTGAATGTACCTATGTGTTGCCTTAATAGGGACGCGGGTGGCGCTGTGGGTAAAAGCCTCAGCTCCTAGGGCTTGCCGATCGAAAGGTCGGCGGTTCGAATCCCCGCGGCGGGGTGCGCTCCCGTTGCTCGGTCCCAGCGCCTGCCAACCTAGCAGTTCGAAAGCACCCCTGGGTGCAAGTAGATAAATAGGGACTGCTTACCAGCGGGAAGGTAAACGGCGTTTCCGTGTGCGGCTCTGGCTCGCCAGAGCAGCGATGTCACGCTGGCCACGTGACCCGGAAGTGTCTGTGGACAGCGCTGGCCCCCGGCCTCTAGAGTGAGATGGGCGCACCAACCCCAGAGTCTGTCAAGACTGGCCTGTACGGGCAGGGGTACCTTTACCTTTACGTGTTGCCTTGATGGACTTCTCAGTTAAACTCAGGCAGGTTTAGGCCAAAGGACCTAGGCGATATTATGCTAACTAGGGTGACAACTCAATTAAAGAGTCAATTAATAGGATGAGTTTTAGTTTCCTATGAGCAAACAATAGTTCTGAAACAAAACTCTTATTTACCTTGTTTTACATGTGAGATTTAGCAGACACTGTTTTAGAAGAGATACCTTCATTTGTGTGTGTGAGAGAAGAGGATAAGCCCTCTTTACAGATGGTGCTTACCACCTATAATTTTTGTAAATACTTGAATTACAAATAATATTTGCTTTTTAAAAAGTCTATTACCCAGTTATTCAAGGTAATATTTTTTAGTTGTTCAATGTTTTAAAAAGTAGACTATTCCCTAACTGATTAAACACTGCAGTACTATCGCTGATGGAATGAAAGGATTTTTGAATCTAGGAAGTCCCCTGAAGCAGGCAATGAAAACTGTATTCTTCTCTCTCTCTATATATATATACATATATATATATATTCCAATATACTCCCAATAATAGCCAAATTATAACAATATTGATTAATTCCCAAATTATACAATTATCAAAGTGCCAATCAACTTCCAATTAATACATTTTAGTTAAAGTGGCTCCCTGCATGACGGTTTGGGTGCATTTCCGATCTTGTATCACTGTGTTCCATAGTCTGAAGTAATGTTAGTTACATTTCAGTTATAATAATAATCCCCTAGTCTACAGCTACATAATTAATCATTTCCATTCGTGATGGTACAATATATAAATTTATAAAGCTTCAAGTGAGGAACTCAAACTATTATCTTTGGTCTGCCCTGTGTGTGAAAACTGTTATATCCAGGGAGATTCCTTCTGTCCATATATGGACTGCATTCATTTCAAGGAGACTGACATGGCATAAGCTTACTTGGACTGGATGCCCCTTCTTCAGATGCAGTGAGTGCTACCTTCATGCAACAAAGTGGGTTCTAGTCCGCAAAAGATGCTGCTACAGTCAAATCAAGGGTCTTTAAAGGAGAACCACGGGGAACTGACTTTTTGGCAGCTCATATGAAGGGAGACCCCTCAGCAGGCAACTGGAGCCAGGGAGGGGGTGTGGGGAGAAGTCATGAAATATTGTGTTCGGCCGCTGCTCTCTTAACTGCAGCTCCATTATGTCTGCTCCAGCCCCTAGCAGCATCAGGCCTGCCAGAGGAATCTTTACTATTTTTATGATTCGCCATAAACCTGCTGAAATAACATACCTCGTTCTTGTAATAAGCAGAGACCTTTCATGCAAAATTTAAAAGCTGCTGATCTAATGCCTGTTAACCTGCGAACTGGTCACTCTTTGGAAGCCCTTCCTTAAACTCGCCCATGATTCACCTGCAGCGCACAGAGCTCTGAAAAAAAAAGGTTGCATCCCACTAAAAGAGGAAAACAGAGATTTGCTTCCTTGCTAGCATTCGCAGAAAACAGAGACATCTGTAAGCTGAACGAGCATTTGGTACCAACAGTGAGGCTGCCCTTGGCCAAATGTTGCAGCAAGAAGTTCTATAGAATATTCTAGTTAGGGACTGCGACGTTGCTTAAGTCAAACTCTGCTGCACCTGCTGGACACTTCAGCACTCGGCAGGGAAGTAAATCCTGCACAGTCACAATGTAATGGATGGCTTTTGTACCCTCTGGGGGGGGGGGAGAACCCCCAGAAATAAACATTGCCTATAAGGTTGCAATTTAAGATTTGAATGTATGCTGCCAATGGCTTGCAAAATGTCACTTAGAGAGCTTAGCTTAGGTGTTGTGTGCAAACACAGTCTGTTTGAACTGAATTGACGAAACTTGGTGGTCACTGATGGAAGGAAGAAGTTGGGCTAGATGGACCTTTGATCTGATCTAGAAGGGCCCTCGATTTTCCAGATATGTGCTTCCTGAAAACTAAAGTATTCCACTAGGCTGCAAAGAATCTAATAAGCACCACCAAAATAGAGCCTTCTATTTGCAACGAAATCAAGGGAGGTCAGCCAGGTGTGTCCTCCAAGCACAGTTTACTATTATATGGCTCACTTGTAAGGATACCATTGTGCTAATTTGATGGCAGGATTGGGACCCCTAAGACAATTCTAGAGCCAGAAAAGGTCTCCCTTATATCCATCTCCAGGGCTCTGCAAGCATGTGCTAAAGGAAACCCTTAATAATAGCACCTTTAATGCTCAAAAGTAATTGGGCCAAATTGTGATGCCATAACACGAAGTCTCTGTTATCTCCAAGCTCCATTCCAGCAATAAAAGAGAGCGCTTACTTCGCCCCAGAGAACAATGTGATTCTATTGATGCAGTACTTAGGCACGGATGTACCAGCATGCAGGCACAGCTTACAGTGCAACTGCAGTTTCCTTCTGCTTTTGCCATAAGAGGCAAGTCTGAAAGACTAACCAATGAGATGCCAGGTGCTGTATTAACCTCCATGTCAACCACCTCCTATTATGGGGCTTAGTCACAAACTGGCCAGGTGAGCCATCTCTTGTCACTTGTGAAGTGTTATGAAGCAGGGGCCAGACGTTCTAGCCCTTCACAGGTGTACACATTATCCCACTCGGCTCTGCTCAGGCGGCTTTGATTTTCATTTCCGTATTAGAATATGTGGTGAGGCTGAGGTAAAGGATGCTGCCAAACCAGCATGCAGTGGGGCAAAGTCAGTCACTGTGTGTGTGTGTGTGTGTGAGTGAGAGAGAGAGAGAGAGAGAGAGAGAGAGAGAGAGAGAGCGCGCGCTGTAGAGACCTATAAAATTCAAGCTTCTTATTATCTAGTCCCAATGTATGATCCATCCCCCAGTTCAGACTCTGATCAGATCAAAGGTTCGGGTGCTTTAATGCTTCCCTTTTCCCTACTTGAAATTGCATCCCCACTTTCAATGCTGCAGTTGGCTTCAGTGGAGAAGACAAAATATACCAAAATCTCTCCCCACCCTGTGAGGCAAGTAACAGCTGTGTGTGATCTCAGCTGGAGAAACTGAGCAGCAGAAAAAGATTAAGTACCCTTCACCCCCACCATGTCATTGCTCCAATCAAAATCAGACCACCTCTCTTTCCCCACCAGCAGCTTAAAAAAAAAGTTTTAGAAAAACACTGGGAGAGCTGATCACAGTTCTGCTGTGTCACATCTGTTCTGACCCTCAATGGAAGAGTGTCTGCTTGACACTGGCTTTATTTAGTAAAAAAGAAGGGGTTTTCTTACTATGGATTCCCGTTCTCATTGGGTCAGGAAGAAACCCATGACCCAAATGGGAAGCAGCTGCTCCCAGGGACAGGAAGCAGGGCTCAGTTCCTGCCAACTCTCTTTACAGAAAATGTCCCTCACCCCAACAGGGCTTAGTTGAGCTTTGGGAAATCTTTCTCCTCCCGATAAACTTTTTGCCTTTTGTTCAGATTTCTCTGCCCTGCTGATATTTCCTCTCCAATACCACAGGGGAAACGGGCAAACTTTTTGGCTGAAGAACGCGAGCCCGTCCACGATTGTTAAAAAGTGTAAATGTATTTCTGTGGTATCACTTTAAAGTCAAGTTGTGCATGCAATTCAAAAGGGCTCAAGGCAAACACTTTAAACACTGCTTGAGTGTAAATCCTTTGCTGAGTGCCATTAACACCTCTGCCTGTTTTGTATCCAGTCTGACTCTCTGCAGCTAACATCTCCCTCTATCACATTTTAAACATGCAAGACTCTTTCTCCCATTATGGATGGTAGGCGCACAGTTCTCCCCTCTAATGCAATTGTTAACACGTTAATGTTATGAGTGTCATCAGAGGCAACACTCAGGCTTATTTCTGGAGAAAACTTGCAGTATTCCTGGAGCCTTCATGACCTATGCTGATAGGTGCACATGGCAGAGTCTGGAGTTACAGTTGTATAAAAAAGGATTAGTTGAGATAGCTCAGTGTTAGAGATGTGGCAAGGACAACGTCTCTCTGAAACACATGGTTGTACGGTGTTCTTAACAAGTTTTGGGAGAAAGTGCTGGACTCTGTAACTATGATTGTGCAGAAAAAGTTAAATCTTTCAGCTGAGAATATTTTATTGAACTATGTACCTGCAGTATGGAAATTATCAACGGGACAATGCAAATGGATTTTCCGTGCCCTAATGGTGGCCAAGAGATTGATACTGAGGAATTGGAATGATATCATGGGCTGTCCCTTGAGTCCGCTAAATGACATTGCAAGGGATCGTTGCCTTAGGAGAGAGAGAAAAATTCTCAGGGATGACTCACACCCTGGCCATCGCCTCTTTAATCTTCTACCCTTCGGTAGGAGATATAGAAGTATAATCAGCCATACCAACAGGCTAAAAAATAGCTTCTTGAAATTCTATGTTCTAAAATAACATAGCGAAATTGACTTGCGAGGTGGTGTGTTGTTTGATAAGAGATTGAGTGTTTGCAGGAGGGGGGAGGCTCGTTTAATTTCATTGTACACAGGTTGTACAATGACAATAAAGGTATTATTATTATTATTAATTGGGAAAATAAAAATATGATACCCTTCAATCAATGGACTGACAATATGACATCACTGGCAATTTATGAATGGACTGCTTACAGGCACAGACTCTGCATGGATAAATACGATAGTATTTGGAATGAGTTTATACAAAATGTGGTAGGCTATTAACATTTACATAAGCACCAGGACAGTAACACTATACCAATTTATACAAGAATGTATGGGAATATTGTATATTGCTTCTTCTTTTCTTTGCATATTTTTGCTTTTATATGTATCTTTGGTATTTTTCTCCCTCTCTCTCTCCCTTCCCCCAGTATCACTTTATTTCTTTTAACTGAAATCACCTTAAAAAAATATAAATACTTAAAAAATGGCAGTCTCTCAGTGTGAAGTTTGTGGCTAGGAAAGTTTTCAAGGGCATGAATCTATCCACAATGTGTAATGGGACTGGGTGGGAGAAGGGAGAGAGTTGGTGGGTTCTGAACACCAGGGGTTGATATCTCAAACTAAGAGGTGCTGGTCTCCTTGGGAATCACACCTGACTTGGAATACCTCCCATTCCCAAGGATGATGGTAGTTGTAGTCCAAAAACAGCTGGAGACCCAAGTTTGAGAAACCCTGATCTAGACGTTCTTGAACATTGCCAAACAGACTGATGCATGGACAGCACCAAGGACAGGAAGCGGGAGTGGGGGAGAGACCCTAAGCAGATGTTATTCAACCATTTCTTATCATTTATTGATCCATCAGAAAACTTTCCCGTACAGTCAGAAGAAGGTCACGAGACTATAAGAATATCAGTTCTGTGCCAGTCTACATGGCACCACAGAAGAGGCTACATATAACTCATTGGAGAGCCCTCCTTTATATGCAGGAAGTTCCCAGGTCTGAACCCAGGAATCATCACGCAATATGGCTGCAAAAGAACTGAGACCTTGGCAAGTCGCTGCCAGTACAAGTGGACAGCCTGGGGTTAGGTGGGTGAATGCTCTGATTTGGTACAAGAAAGCTACATGTGTTCAACTCCACATAATCCCCATGCTTCTTCAAGAGGAGAGGAGAGGGATCTATGCATGCTGTTGCGAAGAGTTAGCCACAAGTAAGGAAGGGTCCTACATGCTGATAGATTGCAGCAATCGGGATCAGCAAACGAGACCAACAATAAATCTGTATCTGAAGGCACCGTTGCAATGTTGGAAATAATCAAATAAACGGAACAAAAGCCTTTCGCCGTCTCCCTGGCTGGCTCTGTGGGGAAATTAACTGGTCCGCGCAGGGGTTAATGCCAGCTGATGCCGACTGCCCTGAGCCTGTGCTTTGTTCAGCGAAGCGTTAAATCTGAAAGCTCCAGAGAGGGCCGCGCCGCCGTGCTGCAAGGGCCGGGGTATAGAGTTCTGCATTAAAAATGCATGTCGCAGGCTTGCCATGGTCCTCGGCTCTGGCTGAAAGGAGTGCTGGCGGGAAAGTATTAGACACCCCACCATCTCCCTGGCAATTGGAGACATTCCTCAACAAACAGCACCTCGGGAAAGGAATGAAAGGGCAAACAAACCATGAAACAAATCAAAGCATTCAATTATCTCCCTCCCTTTCTCTTGGAAAGGAAACTTTTCAGTTTCCAAGCCAGCCAGCTGTTTGGTGCCATATTAAATTTGCTTTACGGGAGGGTACAGGAGAGATTTCCATGCTGGAGAGAGGGGGGAGAGCAGAGCAGAGGTGGGAACCCTTTTGTGGAGCAAACTGTACTCCCATTATATTATTTCCGCTGCCCCCCTGCTCCACATTTACTCTCAGATAAGGACCAAAATGTAACCTTAGCGAGACCATCATCCTGCAAATGCAGCAGTCAAACTGCACAGTGAGCAGCATCTAGAGAGAAACAAAGCAGGTAAGATGATACTGCTGTTGGTGAAATGTTTGCTTGCTATCGGAGCCACAGATCGACTTGTCTACATTTCTATGGGAGCAACAAAGCAATAGTAGGCCTATTTGGGAAGAGAGAAAAACTGATCACAAGGCTGGGTGGGGGTACAGTTAATACGCATAACATGACACATAAAACACTGTGGACCTGGGAGCTCAGGCGTAGCTAATGCAGCATTTACGCTTTAGGAAAAACTTGTTTTAGTATTACGGGCCTCAAAGTAAAACACGGCGGCAGCACAAAAATTCACGCACTATCCAACACTGGTCCTTAAAAATCTGAGTTTTAAGATTCTGAAGATCTTAAATATAGAAACATTACTACAGTATTTCAGATATTCATATCAAGGGAAGGCACACCTGATTATGCACAGTGGGGAGGGGATTAGAAATGTTACAGAGGAGAAAATTTGAGTACAATCTGCCAGATAAAAAAGAGAAACGCAAAGCCTTCTCTCAAACAGGGCTGCAATCTGAAATTCCCTCTCTGGCTGAATTCTGGGGAAGTCTCCCTGAAATCCACCATGCTGTGTGGCTCCAGACATCCAGATAGAGCCCTCCATGCCACAACTGCCAATCAACTGGGAAGACAGTCAAAGTAGGGAGGGTTTGTTTGCAAGGCCACACAATTTTAGGGGCCACACAATCCTACATTGGGGCATAGAAGTCTCTAGTTAGCTCCCAAACCTGACACAGGAATTAGAAGATCAAACCTGTCTCAAGAATGTTTATTTGCTGCCTTTCCACTTACCAAACGAACACTCAAGCGGCTAACAACAATCAAAATACAGCAAAACAATAAACAATTGTATCAGCTGAAACCCAAGCAGCAAAGGAGCAAATGCAAAGGTTGATAAAAAATGCAACTGGAAGGAGAAACTAAAAGCAGAGGGCCAAATAAACCTCCCATGGGATCAAGCTCTGCAACTGGGGAGAGGCGACAGAAAAGGGCCCTCTTCTGCCTCCAGACCAACTTAGAACCCAGCCACATTGGGACACAGAAAAGAGCCTTCCCCTCAGATTGTAGGGAGCAGGAGGGATAACATGGGAGGCCAGTTACATTCCTAAACTCCACCCAAGCTTCTCACATGCACTCCAACAATGCCAGGCCCCTTCCAATTTCACTAATTACCAAAAACAAATCTCAGGGGGGAAATAGTATGAATATTTAAGGAGAAAGCACTAACATACTCCTTCCCAAGAAATCAAAAACACCATCAGGGAAAATAAAAGAAATCCCCAACCCAACTAAGCTGTACACCCCATAGCTTAGAAAGAACCTACTAAAATCCACCTTTTAATATTTTTGCCTGGGGGGAGAGGGGCGTAGAGGGAAGAAAAGCACCCATAGAGTCTCCTGTTATTTTCCCTCATTCCCGAATAATGCCAGCAAGTGCATTTCCAGGACATCACAGCTGTGCTGATCATAAATTTGAATTGCCACCTTATTAAGGGCTGAAGGCTGCACTGGTAAGGTCAGGGGAAGAAAGAGACAGAGGTTACGCTATGTGACTGAAGGCGCTTAAAGCTAATCAGCTTCTGGCTAGAGGTTTCAGCCTCTCCTCTATTAGGAGAAACCCAGGCCCCATTTGGTGCCATATGCTGCTTGGATCACATTCACAGGGGGCAAGGCAGCCTGTCAGAAATAGGCAGAGAGTCACGGTGGGCATTTCCTTCTGCAGACTTGCATTTTATCCCAGAGTGCTTTACTCCTAGTTATGCTTATATATTCGGTTTTTAAGTACTTTAATTGGTTTTTTAACTATTGATGAAATTTTAGGTGCAATGCTGCTTTAAAAAAAAGCCACCTTGTCAGGCCATTCAGCTAGAAAGGTGGACTATAAGAATGACAAAATTAATTAGATTTATATCCCACCTTTCCTCCAATGAGCTCAAGGTGGTATACATGGTTCCCACACACCCCGTTTTATCCTCATAGTAAATACTGGGAGGTGGGTCAGGCTGAGAGGCAGTGACTGGCCCATGAGTCACCCAAGGAGCTTCATGGCTTAGTGGGGATTTGAACCCTGGTCTCCCAAGTCCGTCCAACACTGGCTCTCAGTCAACTTTACAACACTGAGGTGAGTGATTACATCATTAACAACACAGCTATAGACAGAGCCACTACAGTATAGCATCCTACCCCAACCTGGTTTGGACTGCATCATCCCTGGTCAATAGCCATGCTGTTGGTGAAGACTGTGAGACAAAAGCAGCAAAAACAATGGTAGAGAACCCTGCTTTTTCCCACAGAGCCAAAGTATCTGTCCCTTTGTTGTCCTACCTAATTTTAACCACAGTGCCCATTTCAGTCTCATCAGCAAACAATGGTTTCTTATCACAGGTGGGCTTCCAAGCTCCTTCTTCTCTTCATGCACTCCAATTCCATTTCTTGCTTCCAAGTCTGCAACAACTAGAGTTTGCCAAGATGTGCGAATTGGGAAAGCCATGTCTAGTGCAAACTAGCTTGCCTCCAGATCAGTTTGGGAAACCTAGTTTAAACTGCAGTTTCCCATTCTGGACTGCACAAGCCTGAAGACCACAAACAATGGTCAAATGCTGCTATGGCTGTGGTGCCTAACCTGAGCTGGAGCAGCTAAACATTCACCTACAATATCAACTGTGAGGACAAGGCATGTCATGATCAGGGTTCCAGGGCTGGATTTGGATGACTCAACAGTCGGGGGGGGGGGGGACGACGGACTCTCAGCACCCTCTTCTACACAAACAGCAAAAAGATGTTCAAACATTGTACTGACTCTGAAGTCCCAACAATTGAAACTTCAAAGTATGGTGTCAGTTGACTGACAGATGTGCAACTTTGTCCATTTATAAAATTTGGTTCACATTCAAAGGAGAATATTTCTGATCTCACCCAGAGGATAGAAGAAGTTCCCCACCCCAATCTATCTACTTTCTTTAAGTCCCTGTCCCACAGCACTTATATTTTAAGAGACATATCCAAATTCGTAAGGTAAAGTGGCTATTGCATAAATCCCCCTGGAAATTTAAAATATGCACATATAGATGACAGTGCTACCCAAGTAGCTCCTTAAAAAAACCCTGCATGAACAGTGTGTCAAAGTCCCTAACAAACTTGCTCCACCATTTCTAATGCACAGGAAGTTCCCCAAAATCACACCTAACATGCTTCACTACAACGTAGACCCTTTGCGTCTCATTCTTCCACTGAGGCTGGGTAAAACATTCATCCTGGTGGTTAAACACAAATGCAGACTTCAGAAACGTGTCTGCCCCACTGCTTCCAGAAAACTGCAATATGGCTCATACACAATGCAGGGTTGAATGGCCATCTTCTCAAGCCCTGGACCTTGCACGTATAGGGCCATGTCTCCAACATGCAGGTCTGAACCAGTCCTCAAAGGAACAAAGGGAGCTGCTGTCTATCAGGCCAGACTATTTGCCTATCTACTCCAATACTGTCTACTCTGATAGCATCTTTCCAGGGTCTTGGACAGAGTTAACAGGTCTTTTCCCAGCACCCTGACCCTTTTTAAAACTAGAGGTGCTGGGGACTGGACCTGGGATCTTCTACATGCAAAAGCAGGGGCTCTCTCACTGAGCTGGGGTTCCTCCCTTTGACCATCCTGGCAGAACAACCATGTCTCTCCTTGTCCTGTCTCCTCCTTCACCCTTCATTCACTGCCAAGTCTTGTCTCCTCTTGTCCAGTTCCTCCAAGTGCTCCCCAGTTATTGCTGCTGCTGCTTCTCTCAGGCTTCTCCTGCTTGGCTTGCCTCTTGAAGAGAAACAGGCAGGCCTGCCATCCATTTATTTAACCTAGGAAGAGCCGCAATCTGAAAACCTTGAAATCCTCTTACACAACTGTTTTGGCAAGCCCCACCATGTCCCAACAAACATTAAACTGTGCTTGCCATTTGTCTCAGGAATCCTGCATTAATAAACATGAAGAGGAGCACTTTCTACCTCCCACACTCAGTGACAGATGAAAACAAAGACCAGCTGTAGTCATCAATGGATCCTTGTTCTGCACATAAAGGCCTAATTGCATTTTATTTCAAGCCTACACATGGAAAACTTTACTGATGGCATCTTGTCGATTTCAGATTCTAGTATCCCAGTTGACGTGCTGCAAAGCCATTTTTGTTCTAGTCATTAACACCTTCACTGCCCAAGAGATAGGCAATAAAGAATCTTTGGGGGCATACTTCCTCATTGGACAAATGGTATACACAAATCCAACTCCTTGGGAGCAACCTGAGCCCTTTTCTCACTGAGGTTATCGGTAGGAAGGCCGTTAGTTGTTTGCTGTGTTAGCAACGGGCATCTAGTGCTGCTGGTCCCATAAATCAATGGTGTTGGATGGAGCCACCACCACAAGGTTTTCATTTTAGAAAAACCTATCTTGTTGGAAAGTGGGGTGTGGGTGTGTGACATTAGTTCCATCAAGAAGATGGGTTAAATCTTGGGCAGTGGCAACCTCTCAGTGTCAGAGCGCCAGACTCACTTTAAAGCAACTTCATAAGCTGGCATCAAGATCATCTTGGCTATTTTCATGCCTATGTGGATTTGGGGCCATAGGGAAGAGCAAGCATGGTGCTCTTGAAATGTTAAGACCCACTACATGGGCACCTGTGCCTCCCCCCCCCCCAATTTTATTGTTCCTATGCTAATCCAAGCATATAGAACCATAGAATTATTGTGTTTCTGCTGCACCCTGTGGAGGCACTTACATTTATATCAGAAAAAAAATATGTAGATGAAGTCATCATGTACACGGGTCTAAGAACAAGGCCCAGTTTTTTTAAAATTCTATTTTGCTTTACCCAATGAGATGAAGATGGCAGAGCACTAAAAACACGCGGCGTATATCTAAAGAGGAGCCAAGAAGTCTTACTTTGCCGTTGTTTCCTCATCATATTTTGTCTTCAGGTCAAATAACTCCGTCCGTGTCTTTTCCAAGGCTGAAGGGGATAGAGGGGGGAAAGCAACATTGCCAAGGCATTACTGACATGTTAAGAGCGACGTAATGATAAAAAAGGGCTACTCAATTACTATTGAACTATAAACTGTTCTCTGTCTGAAAAGTCATCTTGCATTAAGCTTTCTCCCTGACCAAACAAAATCACATTGCAGAAAAACAAGGCTTAAAAGCTTTTCAAAATTCTTTCTTTTAGAAAACACACACACATACACTCTCTCTCTCTTTCAGGAACAGTGAAAGTTTCCAGATTCTGTCCCGCTGAATCTAGCTAAGCACATTATATTCCGTTTATAGATCTGCTTCTGTGACACAAACCATTTGTGCCAGTTAAAACGGGGACCTGCTCTGGCTTCAGATGGGAAAGAAGCCAGGCAGGCTGAAGCTCAGGCAGGGAAGCAAAAGCAGGTAAGTCAAGAACAAGCTACTGGCAGGGAGGGAAGGAGAGACAGAGGGAAGGGAGGGAGGGGCAACTTCCAGTGACTGGGGGCCAAAGGAAGGAAAGTAACTCCCATCTCTAAGTCTTTCTGAGAACATCAGGCACAGAAATCAAGATGCAGCTGAGTCACAGGCAACAGACTGGTCTGGTCCCAGGTCTGGGGGTATAAGAGGGCCCTCCTCAACAAAAGGCCATTGGTGGCCACAAAATCCCAGGGTGCTTGTCGAGGGCTGAGGACCCAACCTTTAACTGGCCACAGGCAGAGTTGGTCTGGTAGAAGGGGAAAATCCTGCCTGAGCATGGCTTCCCATGAGCAAATCATTGGCCACTGTGAGGACTGGATGCTGGGATAGATGTGCCCCCTTTGGGCTCATCTTGTGTTCTAAGCCATTCCCATAGTACCAGTGTGGATGCTATGGTGAACCAAAGTTCATCCTCATCAGAAATCCAGGTAGGTAGTGGAGGTGAGTGGGAGTGAGTTCATGTACGGCAGGCTTGCTGTCTCCTAACTATGGTTCGGAAACTGGTAGCCTTGCATCTGCTCTGGGCCAAAGAGAGGAGGTGGCCAATGCTTCAATGAACCCAAAGCACCTCCCCCTTCTCCGTTTGAATCAGTCAAATAGCAAACCTGTTTGCAACGCTTGCACTTTGTGTTCAGCCTCCTCCAGCTTTGAGGCTGTCGAAACTTGCGTCTCTTGCAACATTCTGTAAGGAGAAAGCCAAGGAAACAAAAGGCAACTTAAAATATATTCATCTCCATGTAACATAAAATAGAAACATAAAAATGCATCTTACACAGGGTTGGATCCGAGGAGTTCTTCCACTGCGTAATTTCAACAGAAGCAAGCTCCTCTGAGTGCATTCCCTAAAACAAGGATAGCTAACCTTTTTTGGTTTGAGGGCTCGTTGGCCAGCTCTCTGGGATCTGCATACCAGCAATGGGTGAGACCAAAAGTGAGACCCTCCCCCCTGTGAGCCATTCAGCTGATCAGTGCAGGTTGAATTATCAACTCTCCCCACTCATCAATGGAGCAATCTGATGTTCAGTGATGGACATCATAGCCCCAATGCAGACAAGTCAATGTGGAAAAAGTGCCAGGCAGTTTAAAAATTCTTGCACATTTGGCATTTGGTGGTCCCTTTCTTTTTCAGAAGAGACTTATTTGGGAGCTTATGAGCTCCCAAATTATGAGCTCCCAGCAATTATAAATGAAATCAATGAATCATTTAATGATCAAGATTGGACTGTGGGACATAGGTTCCCCACCCCCGTTTTAAATACATGCACCTGACTGATCTCTAACACAGAACAAGTTTGTGCCCCAAAAGATGAAAAAAATGGCTCCTTTCCAAAAAATAACACTTCCTCAACCATGGACGGTTGTTTTCATGCGCATGCTCTCTAGTGTGCTACCTTTGGAACAAAGGGTGAGCAGTACAGGGTCGGTATCAAAACCCCTTATCACTAGACAGCCTTATTAATATAGATAATATGCATGCTTCACATTTCTGGAGCACATTTAAGAACTTTCAAGAGCTTCACATACATGATCAGAGCAGTCCTTCTATTTTCCTGGGCTTTTAAAATGGATTTTTTAAATTTTACTGGCTGTTTTTATGCTGCCCATGATCTCAATGGTCTTATTAACTGCTGTGTTTTATTTGTATTTGTAGTTTTAGCTGTGTTGCTTTACCTTTTACATGAAGGATGGTCTATAATGATAAATACAATATTAAAACAAGCACTACCACTGCATTCACCACCATCCTGCCCAGTGCTTAGTGCTTGAGGGGTTAGAAACCAGACCCAATATGCTCTTCTTTCAAAAGGGAAAGATTGGGGGCAGGGAATACAGAAATGCCCCACCTGCACACGTTAACTTACCTTTCTTTCTCAGCAAAGTCATTCTGCAACTTTTGTTCCTTCTCAAGAGCAATGTTCTCCGCTTGGTTCTTCAGGGTCTGCTCATATTCCCGGATTTTCTCTTTAAGTGCTTTTATTGTCACCTCTGTTTCGAGTGGGGAGAGGAGAAAGACAGAAAGAAAGCGAGGGGAGAAAATGAGCCAAGGTAAATAATGATACCACGCAGTGGCAGAGTGCGGCTATCTTGGAGGTGGTGCAGCAGCAGCAGCAGCAGCAGCAGCAGCAGGGCTTAAATTTTCGCTCTCCAGCCCTGACACAAAATCAATGGCCACAAGTCCCTTTGGATACCTTTTACTCCCTAAATGGTAAATTGAACTTTAAATGTTTAAGGTTAAGCAGGATCAATGGACGCTGCCGGGAAGCGGAGTGAAGGTTTCTCTAACCTGACTGCAGGGCGGAATCGCCGGCAAGACACCTCATCGCCCTACATTAAGCTCTAGGGTGATCAGAGATGAGGATCAGGAAATTGTCTGAAACACAGTCACACCATGGCCTGTCCACAGGGACCTCTAGGATTTCAGAGAGGAATCCCCCCGCCAACCCTAGCTGGAGATTCTAGGGACAAAAACATGAAACCTTCCCCATGCAAAGAATGTGCTTAACTACTGGACGAGAGTCCCTGAACAGCTCATGGCCAGATGTGCCCAAGGCCACTCAAACAGAGCCTCCTCCCTAGAGTGCTTAAAATATACAGAATTAGAAGCTTGCAAGCTTTTCTTAGCAGCCCTGAATGTTGCCCTGCCCAAGGGTAAGATGTATCTGCTGATACAAGAGGGCTGAACTGGGCGAGAGGAGCAGGGAGCAGGGGGAAGCCAGGTTGCAGGTTGTGTGAATTGTGCTGTGGCAGCAAGGAGACAAGAAGTAGCAGCAAAACGGGATGTGGGAATCCCTAGGATGCTATGGACTACCACCAGGGTGACCAAAGCTCCTCCTAGCCCCTCCTGGATCGTGCCAAGATTCAGTGTGCCAACACTTATGCTTCTTCGTTTTGGAGGAGATACAAGGGATGACCATGTAATCTATATCCAGAGGATTGCATCTAAGGCTGATCCAACTCAGAGTAGAAAACAATGGGCGTGAATAAATTGGGTCTATTAATTTCAGGCATTGTACTCTGCATACAACTTAGCTGGATACAATGCCAAGTGTATTTCTTCTGCCACCCTGAAGCAAGCAGTCTTTCCTGCTAGTGTGCTTGACTCCAAAGCTGGGGACTAACATAGGTATTGTAAACCAAAAACACTTTAAACTGCATTATATTTCAGGGTACTTTCGTTGTTATTATTCTCATTCTTTTGACCAGGGAAACTGCGGGCTGGGCAATTGTGTGCATGTGCTATGGCTCACAATAAACATCAATAGCAACCTGAGGGAGCACCTTCTCCTTAAAAAAAAAAAAAAAAAAGAATTCTTTACCATTCTAAGTATTAAGAACAACTAATGAAGGCTTTCTCTACGTTCTCTATTTTCATGGAGACATCTGCCAGAATAAATGGCAGGGTCTCTTTGGTACTAGCCCCCCATTATGTGAAACTCCACAGCAGAAGGGATATAATCCTCCCCACCGCTCATTTTCATCACCAGCGGAAGTTCAGTCAGGCAGCAATTAGTGCACAAAAACTGTTTGACCAATGCATCTTTTCAGCTAAATGCTGCTAATTTCCCGTTTTATACAGACATACAAACTCATACATTGCAGAAAGTTTCAGCGAGTCTTTCCTGTGAACCAAACTGCAATATAGAAAAGCTACAAAACATATTATCCACTCTTCAATATTAGGATGCAGGCAAAAAGAATAAAAAATGGTGGCCACCTTCACAACTCATAATTCTCAAAGCCATAATGCCCAGAATTAGGTACTGCTGTAGTAACCTCAGTCAGTAGAGCATGAGACTCTTAATCTCAGGGTTGTGGGTTCGAGTCCCATGTTGGGCAAAATATTCCTGCATTGCAGGGGGTTGGACTCTAGCACCCTCGAGGTCCCTTCTATGATTCTATACAATTCTATGATTCTAACCACAGGTCTTGTGTAAAAGGAAAAGTTTTAGAGTGAACAACTTCTCATTCCCATTTCAGGACACTGTTTGCTGCAAAGTCCAAATGGGAACACACACAACCCGAAGCATTTGAAGAGGTGAGCGCTCGCTGCTTGTAATTACAGTGTTTCTATCTACAAGGGACACCATTGACAGTTGGCCCGTCCACTTAAATAACTAACCTACATTGCTTCAATATCAGCACTCTACCCTAGGGATAAGCAAAGTAAAGTGAAGGCAGCAAATACCCACGTAGAGTCACATATTAAACTGACAGAAAACGGCACAGTGCTAAGCATTCCCTGTAAATGCGTACAAAGCATACAGGCAGTGGCTGGAAAAGATTCACATATAAATTAATACATTTATGTTGGGCCTTAACATTCAAACACTGAAAAATGGCAACAGCGAGAAGTTTAAAACAGGTCAGCTAAATCCTGAAAGACAAACGAGAACAACAGATTTAATTGAGGCAGAGATGCTGAGCATGTTTGATGCTTATCAAGAAGAGATCATGATCCAACACAAAAAAAGGCAGGCCTGGGGACACCAGAATCTTAACCTGCCCCTGGAAATCCTGGTGACCACAGGGGTGGAGAATAAAGCCTGCTGCTATCTACTTTACCCGCTCATCTACAAAGCTCCATCCAGAGTTCTGTTTCTTGGTCATGCTACAGTGCAAAAGGTTATGGAGAACTGGCTTTTACAGATGGCATTCCTTCTCTAAATATCATTATTATTTCCTTATCTAAATCATCCCCCAAACATTTATGTTCACACATAAGTAGGAAGAGCATTCCTCACCCTTCCCAGTTTACCTTGATTTTTCACTTCTGCAAATTCTTTGTTGTACTCCTCAAGCGTTTCTCTAAGTTTCTGGTTCTCTGTTTCAATATCGTGCATGCGCTGGACTTTCAGCTGGAGCTGCTGCCCCAGATCCAGAGCTGGTACAGGATCTGAACAATACAAAGATGAAGACAGATTGATCTCCATTTCCAGACAAGCAAGTTTATAATTCAAAGCAATACAATTAAAAACTCCATTGCAATCGCTTGGCAAACATGTCTGTGTGCGTGCAAGCAAATATACACACACATGCAAAAACCCACAATTTATGTATTTGACGTCAGGTCAAATCCTTTCCAAGAAGTCAAGTTATCTTGGTCATATTTCTTCAGGAAGTCCTAAATTTCCCAGCTGATTTCACATTTCTTTGGGGGGGGGTTCTAGATTTCTAAGCTTTGGGGAAGCTTAGAATTTCTCAGATCTAGATCTTTCCTTCCTTGAGGAAACAGGAGAACTGGCATGGTGTGTGAAGATAGGGAAGAATTAGGTTGCTCAAACATTCAAAACAAACACCGAAAAACCACACCAGGATTCCCCCACCAAGCATTTTGCCAGAACACTCAGGCAAAAGGGTCTGATCAAGTGGGAGAGACGCTCCAGCCCTAGTTAGCTAGCACATCCAGGCAGCCTAATAATGTTCAAAGCATCCCTAGAAAGGCGCCACAATACACCTGCCACGTATGGCTGGACAAGCACGTTTCACAGAGACTGCTGGGCTGGTCGTGGAGCTTTGCCAGCCAGAGCAGAAGAATCCTGGAATCCAAAAAGGGTCTCATAAAATAGCGCTGCATACATTTCTGCGGTGGGCGCCAGCATCACTTGTGAAATGGCTACAAAGATTTAGTCTCCCGCTGAGGAATGTTAAACACACCAATCTCGGAGGATCAACAACAGTACATATTAGGGAGCTCGCTTAATTTGCAGCCGCCACAATCATTAATTTTACAGACCACCCTCAGTTGCTGGAAACGCATAATAAGCCCATTGTACCTCTCTTAACGCATTAAGTGCAAGCCTGGGCACTTTGCAACGTGTCAGTCCAGCACCAGAGTTTATAAAAGAACAGCACTGGGTTATGTTGAGGAAAGAGAGGCAGGGTGTGCTGCGTTGTGTTAACTCTGCTCAGAGAGGGCTTCCTGCCTTGCCACCTCCATAATGCAAGGGGAAAAACTGAGGCTGCTTATCACTTGCCCTCACAGCACATGCATACTTTATAACTACATCACTTTCTCATTTGTGGTTTTTAGGCCAGGGTGGTTGTTTTCTCTTCTTCATTATTAGCACTGTTAAAATATTCATCTCACATTAGGTCTTTTTAAAAAAAGTTATTTAACACAGGGAGGATTTGAGAGCAATTATAAAATTTAAGTTCAGTGGCAGCTCGGGGAGGTAAAGCCCCAACAGGACTGTCCAATTAAGTAGTCCACAAATTGCTGCCACTATTTCCTGCCCTCTGCTGGGGCTGGGCTGGGCTGAAGGGTGAAAGCACTTGAAACAGCCAGTGCTCCTGCTGTCTCGCATCAGCTAGAGGCTTCGCCCGGGCCTCGTGGGCTGGAGCTAGAGCCTGGAGTGTAGCAGGTCCAACTTCCATGGGTGGCGAACTGGAAACACTGGTGCCCGAAGAGGCAGAGATGGGAGGAGTCTGTGCACTTCAAGCAGGAGAAGGTTGAACCAACAAGGCCAAGTCAAGGCTTTCACTCCAGCCGTCTGAGCAGAGGAGCACCCGTACAGGGAGATGTAACCAGAAGGGTCAATGCTGACTCTTTGCCATGACCTCCACAGTGCTGTCGAGATTCAGCTGGCAGGCTCTGGTGGTGGGAAAAATAAGGGGGGCGAATCAGGGGGTCCTGGGTTGGAGGGAGGGGGGAGTATCCTATCTGTACTGCAAAGTCAGTCACTTTGGAAGAGGGAGAAAGGATGCCAGCTCTCCCCTCTGACTTTCCGATGGAGCTGGAAGCCTCGGTGGAGGCTGGAGAGGGCTTTGATCGGCTAAGAGGGGAGGCTGAACAGAAGGTTCAGAGTGTGCACTAGCGTTCAGACTATTCCCACAAGACAACTGAGTCTTGTGAACAAGCACATCCTGCCCCATCTTTGAAAGCTTGGTGGGAAGGGTGGGAAAACCTGTTGGGGCATCTTCATCACTTCTATGCTGTTTCAAACTTCTTGCCCTGCTCCCTAACTTCTGAGCACTGGGTCTGCTGCTGAGGCTGCCTCAATAGGTATCTCTTTCATATTTCCAAGCAAGCGCCTCTGTCTGCATGTGCTGGGTGGGAGTAGAGCACTCTGACAAGAACTTCATGTTGGACCCACTCAAACTGTATTTCTAAGTGTACACACATCTTTAACTACAGGTACTGTCTGAAATAGAAATAGCATATTTGGGAGTATATTGCAGGATGCTCCTGCAGCCAATCGGAAGCCGCGCCTTGCTTTCTGAACATTTCGGAAGTCGAATGGACTTCCGGAACGCATTCTGTTCGAAAACCAAGATATGACTGTATTCTCTCAAAATTTTGCCCATCTCTTATATTTCTTCTTCTTCCTCTTCCTCTTCTTCTTCGTCTATTATTACTATTATTATTATTAGTTTGCAGGAGCACATCCTTGGCAATGGGACCAGAATCCAACCTTCACACTTTCCCTCAGCCTCCAACTCAACCAGCTCCACTGAGATCAGCCAGTTTCTGCTCAACTGGGAACTTTGTTCTCAAGAGGTGAAGCCTGTTAACTCCCCATCCCTTCAAGAGGCACCTGGCAGCCGTGCCATGAGACACTCTTCTCCATCACCCCCTGAACTTTGCCAACCCTCTGCCTCAGGGTCCTCCTCTAGCAGATCCTACCAGTCCCACCTGGCTTAAGTCACAGGGCCCATGACAATTTTTAGGGCCCAAATTAACAAGGCTTTCCTGGACTAAAATCTGCCAGGCATTTTGTATTAACTATTACTCACCCACCCCACCAACATCTACATTATAAAATGAATAATGACTAAACCTTTAGTCAATAAATTCCCAAATCCCTGGAAAACATTATATCGTAAATGAAAATGTTGGCACTCATAATTATTCATTAGGATATGTATATTTAATTTAGCTTTATTAAAGGTTAATGTCAAAGAAGCAAAACAGTTGCAGAATAAAGTATGAGCATAATGTTAAGCCTATCTCCTTGCATTAAACTCCAAAATTTGCTTAAGCCAAGATGAATGATTAAAATGTCAGCAGCTTCTGAATATTGTTTTGGGATATGCTAAAGAGGCCACACAGAACAGACTTCTCCACTTTAAATCGTATGGCTTCTATTAAAGAAAACTAATTTAATAATCACTGCTATAAAAACTCGGCCATGATTCTGCTACATGCCAGCCCAGCGACTGCTACACTTCAAACCTAAAAATGTAACAAGCTTCAAAAGGTATGTATTTGGGAACTCAGAAAAAATCCCAAGGAGGGCCCTTTTAAGTATTATTGTACAAACCTTGCAGTGGTATCTGTTAAGGAAAAATGATTTTAAAAAACAAAAATGATTTCACTAGAGCGTATAAAAACGAGAACCTACTAAAAAACTACACTTTGGTTATTAACTCTCTTACAAGAAGAATGAGACACAACGTTAGAAAATAGCTGTGAAGATAACTTAAACACCCCCCCCCCCAATATTCCACTCAGTGCCAAAAATTTGCACTTAATATCTCTCAACTGGGAACAAAAATATTCCAAGTTGCTGGGGAGCAGAATATCCCAACCAGACGTGAGGGTGTAATCATGTAAAATTATTTGGGGGACTGAGAAGA
This sequence comes from Podarcis siculus, assembly GCA_034642415.1. Taxonomy (NCBI): domain Eukaryota; kingdom Metazoa; phylum Chordata; class Lepidosauria; order Squamata; family Lacertidae; genus Podarcis; species Podarcis siculus. The sequence goes on from JAXCMG010000018.1 coordinate 11,708,344, forward strand.
GAAACAATTGCTCCCTGTGTTGATACCTGGGTTCAAATCTCTATCCAGAGATGTGAATATACTCTTTTTCTTTCTCCTCTAACATGAGAGGAACGTCAAGAAGTCTACCTCACAAGGCTGTTGGCAACTTTATAATTACTGAACAAGACCGTGAACACTGGAAATGTTACTAAGAAATTATTGTGTTCCACAGAACATGGTTGAGTGTAAATCTGCAGCTGCATCACTGGGACAATCATCACACACGCTGAAAGATTTTGCCTTTAACAGTAAACAGAAAGACCCTGGTTAGCGGTGAGAATTTCTGTGCCTGAATGCTTAGGTTCATCAAATAAAGTTTTAGAGCAGTAAAAGGTAAAGGTAAAGGACCCCTGGACCGTTAAGTCCAGTCAAAGGCAACTATGAGGTTGCAGTGCTCATCTTGCTTTCAGGCCACGGGAGCCAGCGTTTGCCCACAGACAGCTTTCCGGGTCATGTGGCCAGCATGACTAGACCGCTTCTGGTGCAATGGAACACCATGACGGAAACCAGAGCGTATAGAAATGCCTTTTACCTTTCTGCCACAGTGGTACCTATTTATCTACTTGCACTGGCGTGCTTTCGAACTGCTAGGTTGGCAGGAGCTGGGAGAAAGAAACAGGAGCTCACTCCGTTGAAGGGATTCAAACTGCCGACCTTCCGATTGGCAAGCCCAAGAGGCTCAGTGGTTTAGACCACAGCGCCACCTGCTCCTAAACTCAGTAGCAAAGTAGACAGTTGAGCCCTGGAAACATGCCACCATCTCTGTATTTGAAGTGCTGCCTGGTCCAAGTCCAGTTTGAACCTAAGGAACCATCAGAAGGGGAACTGGCAAGGTTGCCCATTAACACTTATCACCTAGGCAGCAGACAGAGTAGGCACTCAGGCCACCTGGTCCCAGTCTTCCCCAAGACAGTGATATCAATTTTATTTTGATTCACATCATTTGCATATTTGTAGATATAAATCTGTACATAAAAATCTGCAAGAACAAATTTGTTCTCTTTCTGGGTGCTGCATATGTAGTTGCCCCACTACTGTGAGTGAGGATGACCTGGTCTTCTCTAATTCACTAGGAAGAGTCCCCAAAGAATCAACACTGCCCAGAAAGCAGAATTCCATTCCTAAGCCCTACATGAGTGGGTAACAGGGATGCAGCATTAACTGGGCAACCTGCCAGTACAAGGAGGCTGGCTGCCCATTATTCTGGGAGCTGTTCTGCTGCTGTTTTCACTCCATTTTTGAAAATTATGTTCTATGATCTTCCTGTTTCCAGAGGGGTAGCCATGTTATTCTGCAAAAGGAGCAAAGAATCCTGTAGAACCTTAAAGACTGACTAAGAAACTAGTTATGGCATAAGCTTTCGCAGTCATGAATATAATAAAAATGTTCTTGTTCTTGTTGTTATTGTTGTTGTTGTTATTATTATTATTATTATTATTATTATTATTATTATTATTATTATCCCACCCATCTGGCTGGGTTTCCCCAGCCACTCTGGGCAGCTTCCAAAAAAATATTGAAAATACAACAAAACATCAAACATTAAAAACTTCCATAAACAGGTCTGCCTGCAGGTGTCTTCTAAAGGTCAGATAGTTGTTTATTTCCTTGACATCTGATAGGAGGGCGTTCTACACGGCGGGTGCCACTACCGAGAAGGCCCTCTGCCTGAAGCATAACCAACAGTTGTAGATATATGCAGACATGGGGTTCAGGATGGAATTAAGAGTTATGAAGTCAGAAGGGAAGGGAATGCAACATGGACAGACTCTGGCAATTCATTGAGGGGCAGACTGTATGCAAACAAGTGACCCTTCACAACAAGCAGTGACAGGCAATAGAAAACCACAGGGTCCATGTTTTGTAACTTTTTCTTGGTGAACCATTAGGTTTACGCTATAAATAGTTCTAGCCACTACCTTCCGCACATTCACATACCTGTGGTTTATTTATTTTAGTTTTATTTTATGTCTGTATTTGTTTGGCAGTGATCTATAATTGTATATGGTCTATGTATATTGTCATCAGATCCCATTTGATAACAATATATTTTGCAGAATCCTATATAACCTTTTTTGGGGTGAATTAATAACAATTATTAAAACAAACAGCTTGCCAATGCTGAGCTAACTAACACAGGCAGTAGGGACAGAAAGTCACCATCTCACGCAAAGACCCACATTAACAGACCCGAACTTCTCGATGGACTGCAACTCATTCTTTCTGAAGCTGTTTTTGAATCATTTTACTGATGGCTTTTATTGTTTGTTCTTTTTGTGTATTACTTTTTATTGTATTTTATTATTCTTGTAAGTTGCCCCAAACAATATATGAGGAAGCACAGGCTTCAATATTTTAAAAAATGTATAAAATAAACATGCATGTATTTTTCTTGGTCCTTTAAGACTAGCATATGCCACTAACATTAACCTGGAAAATCCTGTTTTATTTTGAACTCAAGCCTTGTTCCCAAGAAAGAGGGTAGTGGACTAATAGAAAGGCAAGATGCATTTTAGAAAAATGCTCTCCGCCCATGGGACACACCCTTTATTCTCCAACGTAAGTGTTTACAAAGGGAACATTGAGGTTGACCCTGTCCTTCTCCTCCCCCCCTTCACCATTAGGTGAAGGGCTCAATGCACCCCTTGTGAGCCTTGCTTCCACAATGACATCATGGGCCCACGTGGATTACTTTGCGCTGGGGCACTCTAGGCTAATGTAATCATATGATTACATAATTAACCCAGCTGTCTCATTAAAAAAATCAACTGGAATTCAGGGCATAATTAGTCATACAGCAATTAGCATGCTGATGAGCAAAAATGATGAAAATCCCTCTAGATGGGGAGTGTGTGGGGACCACCCATGCCATTTCCAAAAAGAAAGTAAAACCCAACACGGCTGAACAGGACCGGGAGCAAAAGAAAGACCAGATCTGGACCCAGACCTCCAGTGCAGGTTTTGCAGATTGCCAACCGTGCTTAAAAAGGAAGGGTGAGGGTTGGACCTAGCAGGGTTGGACCGAGAAGGCAGTGCAAAACTGACTGACAAAGAGGTCGGTGGAGGTCACTTTTTAGAGAGGTGTGGCAAGGGTCAGAGAAGCTTAATATGAAGAAGCTGGGGCAGCAGGAGGAAGGCGGCCGGTGAGCTGCACATAGAGATATAAAGCTGGGGAGGGAGGAGAGAGAGAGAAGAGAAAAATGTGGGTCTCTTTTGGCAATGGTGGAGAACTGGGGTCATTTCCCCTCCATAGGCCAGCAGAACTGTCACTTAGCTCTCAGCAGAGCATCCTCAAACACCTGCCCAGCTGTGGACCTCTCTCCCCATGAAGGGGTAGATGGGATTGACAGTGGTGTTCTTCCGCTGCAGAGTGAAAAATTACTTGCTCTCCCCAAAGTTTTTAGATCTTGTTTAATTTCATTTTTACTTTTTAAAGTCTCTACTCCTTCTGTGTCTTACACTGATTTTTATTATTTTAATGGGTGGTTTTTAACAGTATTCTTGGTTTTTCCTTTCTTTTCAAGATTCCTGCTCTTTTGTTTGAATGCAAACTGCAATGAAGCCACTTTATTTTTTACGGAAAGCAAGTATACAGGCACATACAAAATAAAGTCAAGACCCGCAACTGGCCTCCACCAAGCTGCCTGTTCACCTGTCCTCTCTGAGTGGGTGAAAACTCCTGCTTACTGTGGCCTCTTCCTCTTGGAGGTGGTGCAGATTTGAGGAAGGGCAAGTGAATGAGCATTTCACCCAGAGTCCTCTGAAATCTGAGTAGGTGTGAGGCTAACTGCAAGACTGCTCTAGTCTGCCTTTCAGAGCTCTGAACAACATGGGAGCTTCTCTGCACAGAGCGTACATCTGATTTTGGAACAATGCCTGTATGTATGCACACAGAACATAGCATCCATGGTCCTCTCCTGGAAGACCACTGTGCCATCTTTGGCAAAGGCAGGGTTTCTCTACATGGAGGAGGTTTTGCAGTGGCAGAACGGCATTCTGGAAAACGTGAACTCCAAACCACACCAGGAGTTAGAAAGGGCTCCCTGGACTCCACCAAAGGGACTGCCTCCTCTTTTGCTGAAAGAGAGAGCAACAGTGGAAACTCAGGAGCAGAATTTGTTCAACAGGATCAGAAGGCACATCTAAGCCTCTCTTTGAAGAGATTTTGCATTAAAGCATAGCTAATCTGTTTTCTCTCTCTTTTTTTTTAAAAAAAAGACATGATGTGTAAAATGCTCATCTGCACTAAAACAGAGGTCTCTGAACCACAGCTTTGCAGCTGCCAGCAACCCCATAATCACCAGTGTAATATCTGCACAGAACTGAAGCATGCCCTCTATGGGCACAACTTCAATGCAACGAGACTGGCTATCTTTATTTATCCTGTTAAATTCCCATTTGCCACGCAGTAACTCATTCGTCTCCTGGTGGTGGAAGAGGATTGCGACAATGGGGTGGGGGTGGGGGGTGGGATGGGGGAAGAGAACCAGAATACTAAAACAAAAGGACTTCATTACAGGCCGGTAACACTGACAACAGCCAGACAGCCAGTTATGAAACACGAGCAGAACCACAGAGGCAATTAATTTTTTATACAGCTGGTAATGCGCTTCCGAAGGTTTGGCTCTAAAAATAATTCATTCCTGACGCTTCAACTCCTTTTCGGAGCGGCTGTATCTGCTCTTCCAAAACCAGGTCTCCACGCAAAAGCGCTCAGTGATGGGTTTTCTTTCGAGAAAACGCCCACAGAGAACAACGGTTCGGTCTGGTGGGGTGGGGGTGGAGAGAGAGAGAGAGAGGGGAGGAGAAAGAAAAGAGAGCGTCCTCCGGCAAGTCCTTTGAAAATGCACTGTTTGGTTTTAAAGGCCACTGCACACCATCAGCAGTGCCACAAAGCAAAAGGGAGTTCTTAAGTGTCCCTTTATTTTGCCCCCAGGACGTTCTGAGCAATGTTCACAGCACAGAGAGGCCTCAAGAACACACTCGCCACCCTCCCTCTCTCTTGTTTATGCCAGAGCAGAGCAATGCCTCAACTGGTGTGGATCAAAGCAGCACCTTTTTCTCAAGGCCGGTGCAGAGCAGAGGGCAGAATGCTAGCCTTGGACCCGAAGACACCCAGCTGCCTTCAGAGCAGTTATGACTCCTTGGCTTCACCCAACCTTGCGGGATTCATTGGGAGGAGAGAACGAGAAGAACAATGAAGCAACTTGCACGCCAAAAGGAAGCAAGAACAAATTGTCATAGCAAGTCCTTGCATATCCATCCACAAATGAAATTGCATCTCAGACCAAATAAGAATAATTACACTGTGGCTCCTGAATATTCAAACGCCTTCCGGTATAATTAATTCATTAATTATTCCCCAGAAAAATTAATAAACCCACATCACCTAGGGCTTTCTCGCAAGGAAGCTGTACCCCGCCTCCTGACGCAGCCAGCCTGGTGACAGAAGAGTGATGGCCCTAAGGCCCAAGCTCCCCCAGGACTTCTTAGGAAGTGCAATAGAGAGCATGCTTTCAAACACTGGCTGCACCAGGCTCTCCTCTAAATCAACCCAAGCTTCCTTTAATATGCTGATTTTTATTGTAAAATGAGACTCACCCTGGAGACTAAATGTTTGCAAAATAGTCCGTCCTCTCTCTTGCTAACAGGGAGGAGTGTTTTGGATTGGGATCATGGTGCATGAAGACAGGGGTTCAGTATTTTTATCCTTGCACCATTTTCCCAGTTAAAAAACCCCAAGCTACCCCCATTATTTGTTTATTTCCCCAGAGGGCCCCCCCCCCGGCAAAGACATTATGAAAACCTGTATTCCCATACATACACCACAATTTATAACAGTATATCTCTACAAAACATCTTTTTTTAATTACGTGATCCACAAGTTAGCATTTTTACAGATCTGGAGTAACAGAGTTTGGGCTGCAAGGGCAGCCAGAACTGCTAGAGTTAGTGAATGTTATAAATGAATCCAAACGAAGATTTATTTTCTGGAAATAATGACAAGCCAAGAGCTGCTGTCTAAACAGCAACTGTTTTCAAAAGTGGGGGTGCGGCTACTCTTTAAACTAGTAAGTCACTCATCCGGGGTATTGGTAGGTACTTTAAACCACCGAGGGCACAAATCTGCAAAGATAAAAATGCACATGCTAATTTATATGCATACATTCCTTTGGGCTAATTTGAGACAGTGGGTGGCTGGGGTCTCCCCTGCCACTGTTCTTTGCTTACAGGCAGCTGAGCACTCTGCAGTTTTTGTTTTTTAATTTAAATATTCTTTAAAAACATCTGGGGGAGGGAATGGGGTAAGAGATCCAGAGCCCTGCACACAAGTCCCAGGGTTCAGGACTTCTGGACCATCCTCTACCAACACTCCAGCCATTTAGCTAGAAACATAGTTTTAGATGAACAGCTTACTGGAGCTTTAGAGCCTTGGGTTGGGGGGTGATGATACAAATACTGGCTCTGTATACGATCAAAGTACCACAACAATGTTATATGTGGAAATTCAGAAAAGCAAAGTCCCTCAGAAACAGACACACTGCAAAAATTATGGGAACAGGTTGAAATGATTCCACCGGCATCTTTGTTGAAGGATACCATAAATTTCAGAAAAGAACTGGCCCTGCACGATACAATAGATATAGGAAAGAAGTTAGGTTTTTAAAGGAACAGAGGTAGACTATATATTACTACCCAGTATCATCATGTTAGATGTTAAGCTTTCTTGTCCAATAGTAATAATAATAATGTCACACAAAGCAAAACTCCTAGGGCTTGCTTGCTCTACAAAAGGAAGTCCCGTGTGCACAAAGTGACCTTTAACACCAAACAAAGAATTACAGGCTCAATCCATTAAGAACTCCTGCCACCTATTTCAATAAGAATATGGAAGGTAAAGATTCACACAAAAGTCCTGTACATTTTCATCAGTGTAAATAAGGGCTCAAAGTTAAGTTACTAAACCATCTAGGCCAGATCAGACAAGAGCTTCTACCTTGACCTGACCCCTACAGGGTGTCCATGCACGAGTGCAGCCATAGCTCAGTGGCAAACCACATGTTTTGCATGCAATGAATTTTAGGTATAATCCCCCAAATATGGTAGGGTTACTTTCTGAAACCCTGGAGAGCTGCTGCCAGTCAGAATAGACAATACTGGGCCAGATGAGTCTGTTTTGGCATGAGACGGACTTCCATGTTCTAACATTCCTAAAGGTGCACATGTGTACAATTCAATCTGTGTAGGCCCAGAATCACTCCAAAGTCTGGGCTTAGGCTCATTACATATAATTCTTTGGTTTATGATTGTGTACACTGGATGCGTTTTCTCTGTTAACCCAGTTTGTCAAGACTGCAATCAGTTTTCATGTAGGGCATATTCTAGCTGCAGCTGTTTCCTGAGCCTTATTATGGGATAGAGGAGCTGTCCTTGCTCTACGGAGCTGTCCTTGCTCTACCAGTCAGTCTAGAAAGTGAGTTTGCGTCCTCCTGCTGGTGAGGAGGCAAAAGACTGGCAGGAAGCTGACTTATCCAACCAGAGGAAGGTGCTGTCCATATTTTAGGAATGCCCTTCAGCATCATCCAGCAAATGCCCCTAACCACTGGTTCCCTGGTTAAAGAATTCCTCCAACACTCAAATCAAAGCTTTGAAACCATGGAGTGTAGATTGCTGAATACCAAGAACCAGCTCTTTTACATTGCTGCAGTACTACTTTTAGCTATAGATATAAGCAGAATTTACAAGACTAAACAGAGTGGCCTAAAAAGCCTTTTATAAACTATGGGTATGATAATGAAAAGAGAAAAAGAAAAGAAACAGGAGAGCCTGGAAATCAGAATGCTAGGAATAAAAGCCAAACACACACAGAGAGAGGGAAAATCTTGCTTTATAATTACAGACAACCATGTAATAGAATCAGTCCTCATTACTCACAATACATTTCCCAATCATATCAATTTTTGAGCTTGGAGAGCAAGCTCAGAGGAAGCACATGGCTGATGGTTGCAGCATACATTTGGTGTGCATCCTTTCCGACAAAGTTTCCAGTCTGCCTTATATTTGCCCAGGCTTTTCCTGACCCATAAAATTGGACCATGTTTTATGTGTTTGAATATGCTTGATTCCTCTTTTATATGCTTTTCTGTTTGTTTTTTTATATTGCTGTCCCATTTGTTTTAGGTTTTTTTTTATTTTAATCACATATCATTTGTGTGTGTGTTTTTAAGACAGTACACCACTTAGAAGTTTTTGAAATATTTTGCTGTATATAAATGCTTTTAAAAATAAATAAAACAAATAAGAGGCAACATGACCAAGCAAGCGGACCATCCATACCCAACATAGCTTTCAGAAACAGCCTGGTCTTGAAACAATGGAATGTGAGCAAACGCTCCAGTGGCAGTAGAGCTAGTGATCTGGTTGAGGTCCTAGTCTCACCGTGGGATGGCAAGACGAAGACACGATTGTTCCTAAGGGTCCTCTCCAATGCTGCAGGGTCCATAGTGCCCTTTAGTTTACCAAGGAGTTGTAGACGATGAAGAAGCAGCAGTTTGGCACCTGCATTGCATCTTCAATGAGCCATCGGGGGGCGGGTGTTATTCCAGGTGGTTCAGAAGCTAATTATACCCAAAGTGGGCCTTGGCCCACCGGGTAACATGCTGCGCACTGTTTGCATGGCACTTGGATGATGAAGTCACTCAGCTCTGTAGCGCCTTGGATACAGCAGTATCTAGTTGCTGTGTCTAACGCAGCACCTCCCATAGCAGACCCAGAATTTTGAGATGTGATGGACTGCCTGCCTGCTCCCATGTACACAATGGCCTAGACATTTGCCAAGTGTGTGATATTTGGCAACACGTGAGAACATACTCAGCACCTGCAACACACCTGTGGAATGTATTCCCATCACAGATTCTACTGCCACCAAACCTGATGTGTTTTTACAACCATTTAAGAACCCATTTATTCACCCAGGCCTTTGGCTGAACTGGCTGTGGAGTTGAGCAGTCTCCCCTTTCTGACTTGTCAAACAACTTTATGCAACGATGAATTTGAGTTTTATGTAACTAGCTTTATTGTGTATCTATTTTTTGTATTGTAACCCGCCCTGGGGTTATTTTGTAATAAAGAGTGGGCTATAAATTCTCTGAATCAGGTTATCTTCAATATTTTCACACCAAGGACCCACTTTTAACCAAAACATGCCATTGGGGACCCATTTCTTATTTTTTTTTTTACCCATTTATTTGTATGGTCATAGGGCTCTTGTTGCGACCCACCTTGGATCAGGCTGCAACCCACTAGGGGGTCCTGATCCAGCAGCTGAAGACAAGTGCTCTAAACAAATAAACAGTTAATCCCAGATCGTTCCCTGAAATGCTAGCCAGTAAACCTCACTTACAAATTCTTCCCATTAGAAAGTATTGCAGCGTATTGATTGGTGAAATACTTCTCAAATACACAGCCAACTGACAGGCAAAGGAGAAAATGCCCGCCAGGACATGAAACTCCAGACATCATTTGCTTTTCATAACAGGACAATAAGTCTGCATACCTGGAACATCAATTAATCTCTTGTAGACATTCAAGAATGCTGCCTCGGCTTCTTTGCTTCTTTTGCCCAAAGCATCAATCTGGAAAATAAAAGGGGGAGAAGAAAGCATCTTCAGATCAGTTATAGAGGAAGAAAATACTACCACTTACACAAGCAAGGGTAAATTTATGACTTCATAAACATTTCTGGGGATGCCAGTTCATGTCTCCTTTAAAGCTAGAAGGTCAGAGCTCCACATGAGAACAGCAGGATTGGAAAAACATTTCCAGTTCCTTAGTGTGGGCATCAGATTTTTATTTTTTACTACCAACCTTTTACAGCCAGATCTGGTTCCTGCAAAGAGGAGGGTAGAGTGAGGAGGCAGCAAGAAGAGGCAGCAAGGAATGGGCATTCCTAGTATCTCAGACTGTCCAGCAAGCCTGACTCATAGACACCCTGCAGAGTGGCCTGTGGCTGCTGTGACTTGCTTGGCTGGTCCTCCTACAGTTCCTCCTCCTTGGCCAGAGCAATGCACTGACCTCTCAAACATTGTGTCACCAGTCCTAGACTCACTGGGGACTAAAGTCCTGACATTTGCAGACTGAATGCACTTCTTAGATTTAGAGGTGTAGGCAAACCGTCGTTATTGTGGCTATTCCTTTTTTGGGCATATTTTGTATTCATTTTCAAGAATAATATCTAGGTACAGAATAAAAAATATCTTCAGTAGCACATATGTTTGTCATTTTTAAGCCAGCAACAGTTATGGCAGAGGTTGAGGAATGCCATGCATCAAGTAACAATAGAACAAATAACTATTCTGCGCGCGCACACCCATTGCTATAGCTATCCTATGTGTGAATTTTGTTGTTGCTAATGAATCTCCCCTCTGGCATAAACTACTAGGTAGTCTTAAGCAAGCTACTCTCTATCTCTCTCTTTCTCAATCTCAACTCTCCCATATGCAATATGGATATAACACTGACCTCGCTTACAGGGCTTTTGTTCACACCACAGCATGATAACGAATGTGAAGAGCTTTCAACACATGAAGATGCTATACAATGCTAAGAATTATTTAATAATAATAATTCTTTTGGCGGCAATAGTATCAGCACCACTGCTATCATAATCATTGTTTCCTTCTATATTTGGGGAGATGGGCTACCTTGATGCCTCCTGCTTCTTCCAAAGAAGCCACAGCAAAGTGGTTGGCAAGGAAGCATTTTGTAATTTCAACATTCATTCTCTCATTAACAGAGAAAGCACATCTGGTTAAAAGGTGTCAGCAAGCACAGAATCCATGCAATGTACCAGTTTAAGGGTTTATTTCACTTTGCTCTAGCATTCTAAGAGACGTCATTTGTACTCTGTTTACAGTCTCATTTATCATGACTTGCTGTGGCTTGACAGGAAATAAGGCTATTTGCAATATACTATCCAGGTTGGGTAATTCCTCTCAAAAATTGCTTTGCACATGAGACTGGTGGATCAGTATGTAGGAAAAAGCAGAGCCCCCTAGTCCAAAATATCCCACAGACCTAATTGCTTCCTAGGCCTCTCTGCTGACCATCTTCTCAATCTCATCCTACCCAGGTTGGTCTCCTAGCTTTAGGCCTTATCTCAAGTCATCTCAAACCCTCCCCATGTCTCTGGCCCCTTCATCCTTTCTCAGGTTCAACTTCTTGTGCTCTGTGGACCAGAAGACCTTTAGAGACTGATGCGCTTTGTGCATATCCATGTCTTAACAGTGCCCTCCCTGCACATGTTGCCTATTCTGGGTCTGGCAGACACAATGACACAGCTTCCTTCCCGGCAAACTGGGACCTTAGGGTGAAGAGTGGGCAACCGATTGATTGATTGATTGATTAAAGCATCAATTGCAAGCAGTTGTGAAACTGTCCTGTAGCACCCCATGAAGCTCCAAGTGGTCCCTTTGCCCATCTTTTCCAACCTGCACCACCCTGCACAATTGAGCAAGCAAACCTAGCAAGCAATGCAGGAGCTGTGGCCCAAGAAGCGCGATTAATAGAGAGCAGTGACACAGCTGTTGCTTCAGAACCAGGTCTGCCTCTCAACCAAGCCATTAACATGTCAGCTTAGGAAGCGATACATCCTAACAGCCCCATGATAAACAATGCATGCTCTAAACCATTATGTAGCACTTACTGGACAGGTACAATATCGGCTGCGCCAGGATCAATAAATGCACCTTTTTGCTTTTAATGCCAACAGCGAAACCTACATCATGAACTAATAGGCTGCAGCGTGTGCTTTATTTATCTCAGCAAAAAGGAAAAAGACAGCAACTTTCTACCAAATCGTCTTCTCTGGATTGAAAATTAACACACAAAAGAGTATAGCTAATTTCCAGGCAGTTTTAAAAACCGGGAATGCAAGCTATAAGTTGGCTACCACTACAGAGAAGGTCGTATCCTGTATACCCACCAAATGAACTACAGATGGCACTGGAAACTGAGCAGGTCCTCCCCTAATTACAAAAAAAGGGTAGGCTGGGAGGGTCATTTAAGTATCCTGATCCTAAACCATTTAGGGTTTGGAAATGAAACAGAGTCCAGTGAAACTGGCAAAAAAAATGGAGCCATGTGGTCCCAAACCTGACCCCAATCAAAACTCTTTGTTGCAGTACTTAGCACCAGCCAAATCTTTCAATTTGTCTATTTGCAAGGCACCTGACTAAAGAGTTCCAGTCTTCTCAAAGACTTAACCATTTGCAAGCTCAAAGCAGGAGTTTTAAAGAAGATCCATGTTATTTTTTTCTTTTCTTTTTTTCATTTTATGGATTTGCTTTTTGCTGTCATCACTGCCACCCCGCAACACCCCCCCCCCCCGATTTCAGTACCTAGGGCAGGGGTCTGCAACCTTTAAGACAAAAAGAGCCACTTGGACCCGTTTCCGAAGAAAAAAAAACTGGGAGCCGCAAAACCATTGCGACATTTAAAACAAATATAACACTGCATATATTGTTTCTTACCTTAATGTCCGATCTGACAGTGGGCGGGAAGGTGACGTTGGGACGGTGTGTGACTAACGCACGCACTGCCCCCATGCGACGTCACAGCCAGTACAGCGCCCGCCACAGTGGGGAGTGTCGGGGCGCACAATGCGCCTCCTCCCCTCGCTAGTATCCACCCCGGAGCCGCAGCAAAGGTGTAAAAGAGCCACATGCGGCTCCGGAGCTGCGGGTTGCAGACCCCTGACCTAGGGTATACAAGGTAGGCACATGGCTACTGCTGCCAGAACAATCTACCACGTGTCTACACCTTTTCTCGAATGCTATGTTTCAGAGGGGAGCCAGTTGGCTGAGGCAGGACGCCTCCTCTCTGGTACGGAAAGGAGAAACGTGCCATTCTTCCACCTCTAGGACAGCCAAGCCTCTTTGGCACTCTATCACCAAACTTCAAGGTTTTCACACTTGCTGACTCTACTGCCACTGCCCAGCTTCGCCCTCCTTTCAGGATATGAGTAACTCCTGTCAGTTTCACCTCAGAGTTGCTCACCACCTTCAAAGGGGAATCACATGGCCCACAATGATTTGGTTGGCATGGCACGAGGTACCCATGTCACTGGCTCACAGCCGCCGCTGGCTTGAGTGAAGCAGCTCCTTGGCTCCGTCCACTCTGGGCAGACCAATTCTGCAGAGAAGGTGCAGAGGGGCACGCTATCCGCCCTTTGTACACAGCACCAGTCAGATACTTTCAAGAGGAAGAACTCCAGGTCAGCTGAGTATTTCCGAGACCTCTCTGTGAAGCCAACAGTCAATTCACAGAGAGGTTTCTGGAGTGGAAGGTGTCGCCCGCAAACTGATTGGGGAAACAGATTAGGCAGCAGTCTTCTGACATGCCCCAAATGCATCAAAACTGCCAGTCAGTGCGCTTGGAAAATCACAAAGAAAACAAGTTCTTTTCAGGACACAGTAACTTGAAATTTGACATTAAGTCTCTTTTAAAAGGGACTGGGGGGGTGAGGGGAAATATCGGCTTTTTTCAACCCTTTCACCCAAATGAAATCATGTGAACTCTTTATGCATCAATGCCTGACCCCCAAAACCAGAAAAAAACCAGAATAAACACTCTTCACTCCTTTCCTACCCCTAAAATCCAAGTTGCACCCATCAAATATTCTGTAGCCCAAGCCCATCACTTCCACCGCCACCCCCCAAAAAAAATATCATCAAGGCACTTTGCTTTTCTCATGCCCCCTTATCCCCCTGTTCACTTTGCCTCCCTCCTTGGAGTAGAGCCCTTACAACCTACAGCTGATCCAATGCCAGAGATAAGAGGGGAGCTCCTTCCCTGGCCATCCACAACACACAAGTTGCTGCTGCCGCAGGAAGGAAATTAAAGGGTATCAATTATCCTGGAGGACATATTAGATTTGCTCCAGATTGTTTGGGTTTTATCACAATGGCTGAGTAAAACCTTTTAATCAAAAGGCTGCAACTTTTGGAGCCTCAATCAATGAAACAAAAAGCTGTAGATTTCAACACATGACTTCCACGATCTGGAGCAATTTGTAATAGCTTTGCTCAACGATCGCTTCTGGGAGCGATCTGGTGTGTGTGTCCCCCCATTACATTGTTTCTGACCGCAACACTGCATTTATTCGACAGCAAAGCAGCTTTGGGTCTTGAAGAGGTTAACTTCTGGAGCACCTGGCTGCTCGCCAGCCTCTCTCCTCAAAATCGGTGCTAATGCAACAGAACAAGAAGCGCCCAGACTGGCCATGATTAATAGACTGCTGAAGACACTGCTTTCCACAGAACACACACTTTTCATTCCCCTGCTTCCATAGATCATGGACTTATCCTCAAAATATCTGACTGAAATTGAATTTGGCTTCTCTCTCAACCGTTCATTTCCTATGTTATGCAAGGTTATATCCTTTTTCTGCATGAGCAGAACCAAACCAGCTGCAGCTCCTCAGAAGGAAAATGTGGTTCCAATTACAAAAGCTGGCCTGGATATTGAACCACAGTTCAGATGCTGCTCTAATTGAGCCATCATGGAGCAAGTCTAAAGTAAAGAAATTGGATTAATTAGGTTTGCAAAGTTCAACGTAAGGGATCTTGGCAGCGGGATGGGGGCACTAAATAAAGCAGGTAATGCTATGAAAGAAAGCAAGGGAGGTGATGCCTTCGCTGGAGTATTTGACATTCAACAAGCTTTTGGGTCGCACAGAACTCTTTTCCAGAAGTAGGTTTTTGATAGAGCATTCATGCCCTATAAATGATGACATTCACCAGGTAATCCAGCATTCTAAATGAGTAAACTGTGTGATCTATAACAAGCAGGAAATGGACTTAAACAAGGGGTTGTGCTCAATAATGCTTGGTCACTGGGATTATGCAAGACTGTGGACTCTCGGAACCTGTAAGGAGGGCTGGAGAGAGGAAGGCAAGAGCACACTCTGTTATACCATCTGCTGCTGAAATATTTTGAAACAACAGAGGCTGCTCCTTCTCTGCCTGGCCCCCAGCCCAATTTAACAACGGCTAAATATAAAATTTAGCATATAAAAAAATATAAATATAAAATTTAGTACACACAGCTGCATCCATGAGCACCTATTGTTTTGGTGTGCCTTACTGGCTTATTTGGCACCATGGAACCCAGTCAGAGAAACTAAGTTAATTAGTGGGTGCCACCCATTCATGTCCTTGTGCCTCCACATTAAAAACGACTGAATGGGTTTACCTTTAAAATCCCCTTGCCTTATCAAATGAGAACTCAAGAATGGCCGGCACAGAAAATGCACAGCTGGCCACGTTATTTCAAAATATCTGCCCTCCAGCAGGCTCCGGATTAGGAACTCCTCTGTTGCTCTTGGACAGCCCTGCTATGCCACATGAAAAGAATACGGATGACCTCAGGAAATCCTTACCCAGTCTTAAAAATAGCTGCTCAGTGACATCACAGAATCAGGTTTAGATGCTCCCTTTTCTAATATTCACATTTCTTTCTCTGTCTCAGAACAGTCAGTCTAGCCAAGGAACCTTCAAAAAGCAGCACTCATCAGCTTATATAAAGGGCCAATCCCACTGGAAACCTTTCTGAATTGTGTTCTGACTGCGTTCCTTTTGAACTGTGAAATTCAATCGTATGCATGGAGAGTTGAGCTTCCCTCTTATTTGTTTTCAGAAATTGGTGGAAGTATAGATCTTGATATTAAAAAGAGGCTAACCGTATTGAACTGTGCAGGGATAAAATTCAACGACAGCCCTCTAGCCAAGGTGGTGTGGTTAGAGTGCGCCACTAGGATGTCATGAATTCAAACCGCTACACAGCCGTGAAGTTCACTAGGTGAATATAAGAGCAGCTGGGTTCAAATCAGACCTTAGGCCCGGTCGGTCCAACATTCTCACTCCCTCACTTGCCAATCCCATGCCTCTGGGAAGACCACGTGCAGGACATGAGTGTAATAGCCCCCTCCTGTCCTTGCCACCCAGTGATTGGTAGCATATAGTCAATACAACTTGTGGGAATTGTTCCAAGGCTAACCTACCTTACAGGGCTGTTGTGAGGATAACATGGGGGTGGGGAACATGATGCCCTGTGCTCCTTGGAGGAACAGTAGGATTACTTAAAGCATGCAAACCAACCAACCAACCAACCAACCAACCAATAAATAGACGACAACAATAACATGCAGTCGGGGTGTTTCAATCGAGCTCTTCTTCAAGGGAAATGGGTGGTAGGTGTGCCATATTTGTAAAAGAGTTCCACAATTTTCTAAATGTCTCCTCAATGAAAACATGTGATGCTTGTCTCCCTGTCTTAACTCTAAAGAGAGCAGAATACACCAAATATTGTGCTGCATGAGAGCAGATGCTGCTTATTTACAGGGCATGCTGATGTGATTTTTGGACCCCTTACCCACTTCCTATGAACTGCAGCCCCTAATGTCAAATTATACACTATGGGGCTGGCTCTTGGTATCCACTGCTAGGGGAAGTTGGGATCACTATGTCAGGGAATGGTGTGGACCATCCTGGGTGTAGCTGCCATCCCCTTCAAAGGGAAACTAATCAAATCTGCAACTCTGGCTCTTTTAGCAGTATAATTTCAAAAATAAAAATAAAATGGGCTAAGCTGTTTACGAAGGTTTTTTTTTACTGAAAATGTTTTACCATCTCCTGGTTTTGATGCATTTCACTCTTATTGCTGATTTGGTTTAATGAGTTGGTGGGGGAGTTGTCCTATTATTATTATTATTATTATTATTATTATTATTATTATTATTATTAGCAATATGCCAGTTTGTGAAATATAAACTTGAAAAGCAGTCTTGAAATAAAAGCAAATTAATGAGTTAGGAATCAACAGCTCTGATTCCTCCCACCAGCAACATCCGGGCTCTGGGACAAACTACTCCCGCCCCATTGTGGCCTTCCAATGAGAAAAAAGGTTGCCCACTTCTGATCGTGTGTTTCAATCACTTCTTTAGAGTGCTATTTTAACAGATACAAAGAAAAAAATATGATTGCGCTCAAAGGTAATCCTCATTAATGTAATACAAATTAAATTATGCTCTCATAAGAGGGAATCCCAGTCCACCTTGAAATAAAGGACATGAGAATAAGAAGCACAAACACTTACCTCGCCCTGGAAACTTTTCAGTAGTGGAGCTACCTGTTTGCGCAGGTCCTGGAAGATAAAAGCAAACACACACCCATTAAGAAACAGATCACTAAAAAAGCAGCAAAAAATGCAACTGTTTGAATGCATTTGATGTAATTCCATCAGTTAGTCTTGCAGCACTTCTACCAATTTTATCATATTAGCTGAAGGCTGATTACATTTTTAATCGAAACACTGCTACGAGCAAGGAGTTCAGCAGAAATCCATTTTTAACTGGCTTATGATTCCAGCCTGATACACAATTACGGTTGTCCCAAGGGAGGAGAATTAGTTAACAAAAGCCTGTAGTAATGTTGGATAATCAGTGAACTCCTTCAGTCTAACAACTCAACTGAAACAGTGCAATGAATGACTAATGGGATGTAAAACATGTGTAGCCACATGGAAAGGGATCAAGCTAGACCCCCGTTTGAAGCACAGCCTCCTCCTGACGAGCCAGGAATTGGGCATCATTTATTTAGATTTACAGCCTTGCCTGCTCCATGGGATTTACACAGCCCTGCTTAAGGAGAGGGAGCACACGTCATTTAGCAACCCCCTTGCCTCTCTCCAAAATCCCCACCTCCAAGAGGAGACAGGCCTTCATTGAGCTTTGCGCAAGGCCTTTTAATGCCCAGCCCCCAAAGTTGACACTATTGTAACTGTAATTAAGAGAATCTACGATAGAAAATCCTCAAGCCAGAGAACAAAGAAACAAAGCAAAACACAAATAAAATCACCAAAAAGAATGGTGGGCAAAGAGATCAGATTGCAGCCAATAATAATAATAAAAAATGATTAGGTGCCTTAAACTCTGACACCTTGAATGCATTGTGTGCATAAGCCAGGGGTGTAAATTAATAATAATAATAAAAATAATAAATTTTATTTATATCCCGCCCTCCCCAGCCGAAGCCGGGCTCAGGGCGGCTAACAACAATCAAATAATCAAACAGTCAAATAATCAAACATTCTAAAAGTATTTCATTATAAAAATTAATTAAAATCAAGTTGATGGCAACCGATTAAGCAAAATTCTGTGCAGGTTGCCAGAGGAGGGAGTCAGGCTGCGGCCTGACCAAAGGCCTGGTGGAACAACTCTGTCTTGCAGGCCCTGCGGAAAGATGTCAGGTCCCGCAGTGCCCTAGTCTCTTGTGACAGAGCGTTCCACCAGATTGGGGCCGCAGCCGAGAAGGCCCTGGCTCTAGTTGAGGCCAGCCTAACCTCTCTGAGGCCTGGGACCTTAAGGATGTTATTATTTGCAGACCGTAGGTTTCTCTGTGGGGCATACCAGGAGAGGCGGTCCCGTAGGTACGAGGGTCCTAGGCCGTATAGGGCTTTAAAGGTTAAAACCAGCACCTTAAACCTGATCCTGTACTCCACCGGGAGCCAGTGCAGCTGGTATAGCACCGGATGAATGTGATCTCTTACAGAGATGAAGAACATTAAAATAAAAAAAAGAACATCAGAACATGCGCTGGGCCAGTGTTTCAAGGGCCCAGATCCTGAATAATTTAGCTGATCTCACTGGGCAGCTGGTTCCATTATCTGGAGAGCAACACAAAGAATGTCCCAACCACAGTGGCCAGCAGCCCAGCCAATGCTGGAACCATCAATAGGTTCTTTAAACTGGAGCTCAATGAGATATTACCCATGGAGCCCTGGGGCTGAGCATGTGAAGTTCTTGACTAAGCCTGCCCCCTACTGGAGGTTGGTGTGAGGAGCCGAGACAGGCTGGAGGTTTCATCCCATAGACACCAGGCCTGGTCAAATTATATTATTCAGCTATTGAAATACGTTCAGCTTGACTTTCTGCCCCAAGGCAGCTCGCAACAATAATTAAAAATGCAATAATAAAACAACTATATAAGTTTAATTATACATATAGACCCATGTCCCCTTAAAGGGACAGGGGAACAGGCTGCCCACATTATTCAGCATCCATGTAGCCATTTTCCAGGTCACTTGTGTCTAGGAAGAATTGCCTTTGGGTGACCAGGCAAAGACTCCCATTTTGTCTTGGAAGAGACAACATCTCCCTTCTCCTCCTATCAATGACCAACAGGGGCACATGTGGATAGCACAAAAGGACTATTGTCCTCATGCCTCACTTGAGGGCTTCTCCAAGAGTCTACCTGGCCACTGTTGAGAAGGCCAATGCCTTTAAGTTCTGCTTATGGGCTTCCCAGAGGAGATAACTGGTTGGCTGAAGTAAATGGGCTCTTAGTTTGGTTGGGGGGGTGTCTTCTTGTGTCCCCTTGCAAGAATTTTTGGGCAAGACTGAGCCCTAAATCTCACTGAAAACATACTATTTTTACCTCCCTCCCCATGTACCTTTGTCTCCCAGGAGCAAATGGGCAACTTCAACACTTCCCACTGTGGAAATGATGCACTGCTGGGGGCTTCGCTGGTAGTAGGAAGTTGTAGGGGTGGGGAAATGGGTGCAGAAGAGAGAACAGGTGGGGAAAACCCCTCATGCACATAATTGTTGGTTCTCTCCGCTGCTGACCTGAAATATTCTTCTAGATTTATTGTTGGCTGTTTTTGAAAATTCTTTATCCAACCATATCCCTCAATTTTATACCACTGTCAGCTGCAATTTCCCCTTTCTTTCGACTAAACTGGACAAACCAAAAAGGAAGGAAGCCGCAAGGCGTGATGCATGAGAAATCTGTAATGTTGGGAGAACAATGAAGGCTGTCTGATGATTTGGGTCGCAATCAAAAACCGGAGGAGGAGGAGAAGCCAAGGCCAGCCTTCTGTAGCAAGTCACTAATCACACATTAGAGCTCTGAAAGTCTATGTGGCACTGAACACTTGAACAAACAAGTATTTGTTAACACAAACGACTGAAACGTTCCAAGCACTTCTTCGCAAATTAAACTGGTAACATCGTTCCTCAAAAATATCTCTTGCTGCTTGCCACAAGAAAGCAATGAACCATCATGGTCTAAAAAAAAAGGAGGCTTGCTTTTTACAGTGGGTTGACGTCTGTCTCTCTCTCTGTGTGTCTCTCTCTCTAACAAAGCAAATGTTCACACACAAACACATTCCCTTTTCCACCAAAAAAGGAAATTATAATACATGGAGATGTTTGACAGCAGGGATGAAGAATCTGTGGCCCTCAACATGCTGTTTTACTCCGACTCTCATCAGTCCCAGCCAGCATGCTCAATGGTCAGGGATGATGGCAGCTGGAGTCCATCTTAAGGACCACAGGCTTCCCATCTCGGTTTCTCGTCAAAGGAAATGTGCCAACACACCATTTTTAGAAATTGAGCCTATGGCAGGGAGAGAGGAGGAGTTTAACTTTTCCCCACTGCCGTGATCTCGACACTCCCAACAGCCATCCTTTCAGTTCACAGAAGCACTTAATTCCCCACCACAGAATTGCACAAGTCTGTAAATAAAACATTACACACACACACACACAAAAATACACACACACCCTTCACTACTGAGATAATACATGTGCAATCCATTACTAGCATTTAAAAATCTGGAAATCCTGCTGAAATCCAAACTGAGTGGAAGTCAAGGGATATCAGAATAATCAATTAAAAAAAAATATTAACAGAGGGAATCCAATCATCCTGATTGAAAACCAGTCATCCAAACATGAGAAGCAGTTTTCTACCTAGTCAGATTGTTGGTCCATCTGAGCCAGTGCTGTGCACTCTTGACTTGCAGATGTCCTTTGAAAGCTTTCCCAGCCTGCTAGCATAATCTTTTAAGATGGAGATGCTACGGACTGAAACTGGGGCTTTCAAGGTTGAAACCAAAAGGTGTGTCTTTTAAGTTTTACGTTGTTACAGGCCAGCCTCTGCTGCCAAGCTGAACTTGTGACTGCAGGCAGGCAAATGTCCAATGTAAGTAGCTGAGAGGTATCAAAGACAATGGGGAAGCTATAAGAAATAAATGTAAGAAACCAGTCTCCTCCAGCTCCAAAACTCATCAATCAGTACCACTCTGCCTAACTCAGGCTTCCTCAACCTTGGCCCTCCAGATGTTTTGAGACTACAATTCTCATCATACCTGACCACCCGTCCTGCCAGCTAGGGATCAAGGGAGTTGTAGGCCAAAAACATCTGGAGGGCCGAGGTTGAGGACACCTGGCCTAACCATTCACCTAGCTTGCACAGGTGACCAGGAATTCCATGCTGATGACCAAGCAAGTGGGCCGGTGGAGGAGGAGCAAATGGCTCGGTCATTTCTCAGCCAGCCCACTTGGTAGAAGGCACACTTTTTACTAGCCTGCCAAGAGGTGAATAGCCTGCTCATTCCTTCTAGCTGTAGAGGTCAGTACAGTGGTACCTAGGGTTACAAACGCTTTGGGTTACAAACACTTCAGGTTACAGACTCTGCTAACCTGGTAGTACCTTGAGTTAAGAACTTTACTTCAGGATGAGAACAGAAATTGCATGGTGGTGGCACAGCGGCAGTGGGAGGCCCCATTAGCTAAAGTGGTACCTCAGTTTCAGGTTAAGAATGGACCTCCCGAACGAATTAAATTCTTAACCAGTGGTACCACTGTATGCATATATTAGGGGCACTGTAGATACAAGACCTCCTGTTTGGAAGAGAGGGACTGACAAAACGATTCGGTGCCTTGATTCCATACAGCTGATTCTGTTGCAAATTATTCAAAAGCCACCTAACAATATAGATTTTGCACCTTCTGTTTCAATTTCACTATCATGGCTCAGGTGGACAACTTCACCTTTTTGCTTTCTGTCGACAGCTGTGGAGAACCTTTTGATCCCTAAATGATCTTGCCTGCTCTATGGTTGCCCCCCCCCCCCAGTATGTGTACACACACACACACACACACAGAGAGAGAGAGAGAGAGAGAGAGAGAGAGAGAGAGAGAGAGAGAGTTTGTCTTCCAGAATTCTCCAGCTATTTGCAGCCCTCATTTGACAAAATGACCCTCCGGGGATCCTACGACCTAGACAGGGTTCTCATCCGTAAAGTATTGTATCTGTAAGCAAAATGAATTTGGAAGGAAGAGGCTCCTGGATTCCCTGACTCTGCCGTGGTTCATTTCTCTCTCTCTCTCTGCAAACGTCCTGCACACTGGCTGGAGAGAGTTGGAGTACTGATGAGGAGGGGGGTGGAGAGAAGCAGCCCGGTCACATCAGCGTCAGTGACATCATTAGTTCAGCTGTCGCATCCAATTGTGGAGCCGGCTCATCACGCAGGAGACGCTCCAGTTTTCCGACTGTCTACCCCTTTTGCATTTCCTCCCTTGTTAGGAGACATTTAATAAGGAACTAGCAAGTGACCCTACACTGAAAATTGGCCAAGGCTGAACATTATGATTCCAGATGCTTTCTGACAAGAACTTGAGAGCAACTTATCGAGGAGGGGAGGTATTTTGCTCGCTCAGGCCACATGAAGAGAAGAACCAGCATGTACTGAGCATACACTACCTCTTTAAAACGGAGGGGGACGGACGGACGGACGGCAGGAACACACCATTTCTTGGAGACAAAATGCTTACAAAGTGTGTAAGCCAGAGTTCCCCATAATTCTGATAGCTTGACATAGAAGCGCACGTTCCCCAAGGCATTTAAAGCCTGGATGGAGAAGTAAATATTCACCCACAGAGTTATCCTTTTGGGTCTCTGCACGAGTCACTCTTTTGGCAGAGGCAGAAAACAACTCAAGCAGAGAGGTGACAGGTACTCCTTCTCAGAGCACATGATTCTGCTGGGTCTTTGCATCAAGAGCAATTGAATCAAAGGAGGCTGAATTTATGGAGCTGAGGTCAGAGCAGCTACGGTAGTCACCGAGAGAGACAGTGGGCAGCCTCTGCGTGGATGGGTATTTTGGACTTTCAGGAGTCTTTCAAAGTTTGTTTATTCTTGTGATGTGCTTGTCATTCTACCACGGAACACACAGTTTGCTTATTAGTGGCAAAGGTTGTTGAAGAACAGAGAAAAATTTCCTGCATATAAATTCATAACAAGAATAGAGCAAACAGCCTCCACGTATTGCAGCTTAAAAAACAACAACACCGACTGATCAGTGGGAAGGAGAAAGGCAAAACACTGTCAGGCATCAACTGGGTCAGGTTCTGTGACAAAGAGCCAGGAGCTGGCTGGCTGTCCCAAAGAACCAGAGAGGGAGGGTGTTAGTTGCCTTTCCAGCCCAATGTAGTGAAAATAAGGAATAGAATTTAAACATAAATGAATACATGGAGCAGACAGAAGGGGAGTAATCCTGACCACCCTCCCCCCATGAATATTTCCCTTTTGTATAGCCAACTAAGTGAAATCCCAGCACTCACCACCAAGTATTTAAAGGCAACAAGCTCCCATTAATATTAAACCACATGCTAAAACAACCTGGCTGCTCAATAAATACACATTGTTTTGCAGCCCATAAATGGGGCAGGCCTTTGTGAAGAGTGCGTCTTGGGAGAACTATATGATCTTCCAGAACATCTATTTGCATATTTACAGGTCAAGAAGAAAGGGAAGAGTAAGAAAAAGCAGCAGGCGGCACTACCCTCAAGGCAGAATGAACCACTGGGCCGTTCATTATGTGCCCGACCAGTCAACGATCAATTCATTTACTGAAATACTTATTTCTACCAATGAGTATATACACGGCCCTCCCAAGAAATCTATTCCATGCTACAGCAAAATAAAATTACACTATTTTTCAATTACATCTCTGTTGCTAGCTACTTCTTTTGGCTTAAAAAAACACCAAACTTAACTTTTACATTAGCAGAAAAAGAGCACACTGGTGCTTTAAGAATTTTAGGCCACAGATCTTGTGAAAATTCCATTAGCTTTAATTATTTATCAGAAGAAGATTTAGATTACTGTTCCTGACCTATTTTTTCCGGCGCACAGGCCCGCCCAGCAAGGAAATCAAAGAGAATGGCATTTGCAAATAACTTACTGAGGTTGAGCAAGTCTGGTTTTATAAGTATGAATCAAACAAGAAACATGTGTCAAGATGCTATACACTTGCTTCTGGAACAGCTGTATGGTGTTAGTGTTCCAACCTTGTATTTTGACATCAAAACTGCATTGTCAAGTTTGCTCAGACACATCTGGGCACTCCCTCCTTTGTGCTTCCTCCAAAATCTCCAAGTTTTGAGTGTTCAAGTCAGAATGTTTCAGTTCTCTGTGGAGAAACTACCAGGGGTACATTTGCCCACATATGGAATGAATGTAGTTGAAGAACTATATGAATGATGTTTTATAAAAATCAACAAAACTGTACTACAGTGGACGCTCGGGTTGTGAACGTGATCCGTGCGGGATGCACGTTCGCAACCCGCAGTGTTCGCAACCCGCAGTGTTCGCAACCCGCGTCTGTGCAAGCGTGGGTTGCGATTTGGAGCTTCTGCGCATGCGCGACAGCCGAAACCCAGAAGTAACCCGTTCCGGTACTTCCAGGTTACGGCGATTCGTAACCCGAAAAAACGCAACCTGAAGCGGCTGTAACCCGAGGTATGACTGTATATGAGATCCTGATAGTACCTCCAACAGCATATGGCAGGAGTTTCAAATATAATTTGATGGCAATTTTATTTATTGATAATTTTGGAACATTATGTTGATAAAGAAACATGCTTGTGGGTGGAAAGTTCATGCAGGAGATATATTTAGGCAGAACTGGACCCCTTTATGTCATCCTGAAATTGAGTGAGACCTACACAACTCAGAATAAACATGGCTTAGATATGATTTGAAATTAATGCAGGATGTTGATTTCACTATGCAGATACTTGGAAGAATGGGTGGATTTATTGTTTACTTTCACGTATTTTTTAAAATTAAAAAGTAAGCATCTTGGCTGCCCACCAAACACTCACACACGCAGAACGGGATGGGTGGATCCAAGCACCAGGTGCTTATCTGGCACCAGGATTGCTGCTGCTACTGTCACTACATGTTCCTCCAGTGCCAACACAGCGCTAAGGATGTACAAATGCAACCTAAGCTCTGGTCCAGGGGGACTTACAGTCTGAGGCAAAAAGGACAAATGCAGGTTGTAGTGCATGTAAGCAGATTTGCAAACGGGCTTGAGGGGGAGAGGAACACGAAGAGCATGTGCTGAAGTAAGAGAATTGCTTCAAAAACATTTTTGTCCTGCTTTTCAGACAAATGTTGTCTCTTAAAGCAGCTCACATCATCACCAGCAGCAGCAGTAATAATAATAATAATAATAATAATAATAATAATACACGTGCCCCATCTTCAGGCTTATAAACTAAAAGTGTAAGACACAGAAGAGTGAGGGAAAGGCAGAGGATACATATCAGTTTTGGCAATGGAAAGAAGAAGTCCCAGCGAAAGAAGAATGGATACAAAAACTTACAGGATATGCAGAAATGACGAAACATACTGGACAAGTAAGAAATCAAGACGACAAACTTTTTTTTTTTTAACAAAAGAATGGAAATGGTTCATTGAACATTTACAAATAAGCTGCAAACAGATAAGAACATTGGCAGGATTATTGTAATAAACCTGCAGTTTTAAGGAGTACAGTCATACCTCGGGTTACGAACGCTGCGGGTTGTGCGTTTTCGGGTTTCAGACCGCACCGAACCTGGAAGTACCGGAATGGGTTACTTCCGGGTTTCACTGCTCACGCATGCGCAAAAGCACAAAAATGACATCACGTGCATGCGCAGAAGCGCCGGATCGTGTCATGCACATGTGCAGATGCGGCGCTTCAGGCTACGGGTTGCGAACGTGTCTCCCGCACAGATCACGTTCAAACCAGAGGTATGGCTGTATATATTTAAAGTAGAGGAATAAATGAGTAAATTGAGTTAATTTGGAACTTGCAGAAAATATAAAAAATAAATTTAAGGAACCGCAGAAGGAAGGAAGTGGAGTTTTGAAATGTTTAAATGATTGTAAAATTATTGAAATGCATAAAACTGAAAATCATAAAATAATAAATAAATAAATAATATCAGTTTTGGCAATGAAAAAACAAAGTATTGAGTTGTTTGCTGCCGGGGGCCATGTCGATGGCCTTCCTGCACAGAATATTACTGCAACGGCCACAGCAGCACTTGGAGCAAAGTGTTCCTGCAGCTGCTCCTTCTCCAGGCAAGGAGTGGGGATGGGAAAGTCCTCCCCTTGCAATGACACTCTTCCTGGGTGGCACAGGGTAAGGGTGGCCCTCTGAATGGCACCAGAAGGTGCCTCCCTTTGTACTGCAGTCCAAGGGCCACCCAAATGCAACAGTGCCCAAACGGCCGCAGAGAACCCGCAAGGCGCCTGTGATCACGGATCGTTTTCACAGGGTGAGTGTGCTCCCCCCCCCCAACACTTGCAAAGATCTCCTCCCCTTTAATGCTTTTAAGTCCACGTTTCCTTCCAGTAGCACGATGACACAATATACTAACTTCCCCTGAGGTACCCGGGTCTTTTCTAAAGCCTTACTGCTCACTATGGCAGACTTGAAACAAAAACGAAACCACCACCGCTCCTGTGTGCGAATGCTGAGGGGCTGCCTTCACCATTGTTTACAGGGCAAGCTGCACTTGGAAAAGGCTGTTGAATCCACAGACGTCAGAATCAATTCTTTTCACACAGCTTTATGAGTCAATCTCTCAAACTGCACATATTTCAGAACACACTAATATTGTGCCATCAGTTATGAAACAGTAAGTTAGCGCTGTCCAGAAATGACAGAACGGGAAACTATTTCCCCCCTCAATCACTTATGGAAAATGTCAGGGGACAGATTGCTTTTAAGAGAGACTACTCAAACCTGATCAATAAACACACTTTCTTCTATCGAGTAAGTCACAGAAATCTTCAATTCTTCCATTCTGACACGACCATACTTTCTTTATACCTATTTTTATCTTGCAGAGGAGTAAATTAGACATATGCAAATGAGTGTAATGAAGACCCAACTAGTTTATTATTTTTTCAAAGAAAAGCAGCCTTGGATTGCTATAAGGAAGAAAAGTGGAAGAGGAGGAACGGAATGCATAATCCTTTTCCCGGGCACTATATTTTTTACCTCTGTGCTGGTGGACATACAGTGGTACCTCGGGTTAAGTACTTAATTCGTTCCGGAGGTCCGTTTTTAACCGGAAACTGTTCTTAACCTGAAGCACCACTTTAGCTAATGGGGCCTCCTGCTGCTGCTGCGCCGCCGAAGCACAATTTCTGTTCTCACCCTGAAGCAAATTTTGAGGGAATATTTCTGGGTTAGCGGAGTCTGTAACCTGAAGCATATGTAACCTGAAGCGTATGTAACCCGAGGTACCACTGTATTAGATACTGTAGTCAGTGTTAAGGAAGCAGAACTTATAGGGTTCAGCAAAGCTGGAAGTGATAGGGCTGGTGACAAAAAATGAAGCATGGAGTGCATCAGTTATAGATTTGGACATGGTCATGGCACACTCTTGCAAAGCAGCTCAAGGGAGGGTAAAGTGGTTACACCGCTTCCCCATTCCTGCCCTAAGGAATGTGAAGAAGAAACAGCAGCTGCCTGGGAGTTGCCACTATCCCAGTCCCAAAAGTGGCCTCTCCCTCCCACAGCAGCCACCACAGAGATCCTGAAGAATCCACGTACCCTGAGGGGATCAGATAAGAAAACAGAAACAGATTCTTCCAAACAAGTGTTTCTTCTGTTCTACTCTAAAGTTTTAAATGATGCTTATTATCGTAAATTTTATGTAAACAGCTTTGCAAGGTCCACCTGAAAAAATAGTACAGTCGTACCTTGGAAGTAGAACGGAATCCGTTCCGGAAGTCCGTTCGACTTCCAAAACATTCGGAAACCAAAGCGGCTTCTGATTGGCTGCAGAAAGCTCCTGCAGTCAATTGAAAGCCGTGGAAGCCCTGTCAGACGTTTGGATTCCAAAGAACATTCACAAACCGGAACACTCACTTCTGGGTTTGCGTCATTCGGGAACCAAAATGTCTGAGTACCAAGGCGTTCGAGATCCAAGGTATGACTGTATATAAGCACCCCAAAAACAAACAAAAAATAGTGCAAAATAAATTCGTTTGTGTGGTGAATTTTTCTTTTTCTTAACTTATTTAAAAACGGTTGGCGATGAGTACAAGGGTCCAGGACATGCTCTTCCCCCAAGCAGAACAAACAGCGATCATGGCCATCTGGAGTCAGCAACTCCCTTCCAAATCCCCTGCACTTTCCCAAAGAAGTCTGCAACCTCCTAAGGCGCATAGCTGCAGAAGGGTGACGGAGACAAAGGACCATGCAAAATTAGGAAGAGAGAGTGAGCGAGAGACAAAATGCAGAAGAGAAAAATGTGTTTTGTACCTACACAGAGACCACAAGCAACATTTATGAAGAGCATCACACATGTTCAACAGACTTCACATTCTTGCAACAGCCCTGCAGGGTGTCCCTATATTACAGACCCGAGTGGGAGAGAACAGACACAATGGTTTTCATAGTATTACCAAATTAGTCCACAGAGAAGGCATCATTTCAACCATACAGCTCATGCTCTTAAGACACTCTCCTATGCAGATTCATCAGCGAATTTGAAGCACCAGCCTTTTCCTAGCTTATCTATGTTCAGATCAGCCCTTGGCCATTTCTCTCTCCTTCCTACCACCACTGGCCTCAGCAGCACTCAGAGTGGCCATCAGCACCACAACCCAGTCTACCAATAAAACACATACAAACATACAAACAAACAATATAAGGGAGTGGGTGGTGCAGTGGTCTAAACCACTGAGCCACTTGGGCTTGCTGATCAGAAGGCTGGAAGTTCGAATCAGCGTGATGGGGTGAGCTTCTGTTGCTCTGTCCCAGCTTCTGCCAACCTAGCAGTTCAAAAGCACACCAGTGCAAGTAGATAAATAGCTACCATTGTAGCGGGAAGGTAAACAGCATTTCTGTGCACTCTGGCACTCGTCACGTTGCGCCAGAATCAGTTTAGTCATGCTGGCCACATGACCCGGAAAGCTGTCTGCGGATAAATGCCAGCTCCCTCGGCCTGAAAAACAAGATGAGCACCACACCCCATATTCGCCTTTAACTGGACTTAACCACCCAGGGGTCCTTTACCTACAAACAATGCTTCTTAGTGACTCACAGAATAAGACAGAAATAGACTTCAAGAGATCATCTCCTACAACCTTCTAAAAACACCTATGAATTTTGAAACACTTTGGTTCTATATTCCTTCTCCTTGTCCACTGTCCATTTGGAGAGTGCCCATTTGGAGCTGCTGGAAGCATGTTAATGTGGAGTAGCCAGAGAATGTGTTGAGTGACAGACCTACCCTGGGGTTCAGCGGCCATAACTAACACCCAATAGTTTCCTCGATGAAGTTTGCTTTAATTAATTTTTGCCCTCTGACAAAACTTTGACCCTGAACAACAAGGCAGAACTCCAGAGAGCCCAGGTGGGTAGGAAAGGTCAAGATTATCCTCCCCTTGGCACTCTTCTTGCTCTGATATGTGCCTGGAGACTCTGGGACAAACTAACCTGTATAGCCACCTGCCCTCTTATGGTGCTGGGTTGAACACACTAATTTAACTGGAGACTTCCCCATCAAAGTGCATACCTGTTGAACTACAGAACTTGCTTTTTGAATGACACTATGGAAGGACCCTCAGGCAGCCACCACCACATTTGTTCACACAAGCTGTGTTTTGGTCTTGTGTACACACAAGCAACAGAGAATATGGCCATTACTGGGGCTTACTGGGAAGATTTAGAAGAGCTGGCTCACCAAATGAGACAAAGAGCCTAATGTCACAGGCCAACTACGATGAGCCACACTGTTTGCACTCACCCCCACCATCCCAACCCCTTTCTATAATATCTATGCCTCTCAAGATGCGAGCTCTAGGTCACAAAAGATTTAGACAGGATCATCAGTCAGCTACAGGCGTGTCATTTTTAAGCAAATAACGGTTAATTTGCTGCCAGGATCCTTATAACCCCAACTGAAGGTAGAAAGTGATTTAAACATACAGCTCTTGGGATGAAGAAACCCATCTCAGGAATGGTTTCCAAGACAGTTTACTTTCTGCAAATTGTTGCCTTTGAAGAACCCTAATAATCCAATGTAATACATCATACAGAGTTTCCCTCCACACAACTGCTCTAAAGACGCAGGTTGGCATTGAAAACGGCAACTGAATTCCACAACTGGCTGTTCAAACAGGCACTTTGGAAATACAAAATGTGATCAGCAAAAAAGAAGGAATGTCCTAGTCTCATAAAGTATTTCTCACTTTCACATACTTACAGATAAGAAAGCTAGTTGGTACCTGAATGTGCCCTTCAAGTATCACGTTGGGGGCTTATGATGTGTGTGCATGTGTGTAAATATTTTTTTTAGAAGAAGCAGTGTTTCTCTACAGGAGGGGTGGGGAAACTGTGGCCTTCCACACACTGCTGGACTTCAACCTCCCATCAGCTTTGACCAACGGCTAAGCTGGCTGGAGCTGGGGGGAGTTGGGAATTCAACAAGATCTGGAGAGCTGCAGGTTCCTACTGCTGCTCTACAGATAAGACCAGCACATTTCCAAGTGTAACTAGTATGTGGGGACTAACTTATTTTTCCAGACACATGTGTTATGTATATATACTTATAAGCCATAACTACCTTTGGTCTCCCACTCAAAAATGCATCTGGGTTTGCCATTCTTTAATGTGCGAACAAGCCCTGTGCATACTGTGATTAGAAGAGTGTTGTTCTGCCGTTCAAGTAGTGCTTACCGGAAAATACCCTCCCTAACTAGTGTGCTTAGTATGTCTCTATAGGGAATAAGTGGGCTTCAAAGAGATAAAACAATAAGAAGGAATCTGGAACTCAAGTCACATTAACACACAATTCTAAATTCACAAGTAATCCAAGTACACTGCAGAAGAAAGACCAAAAAAGGAAACTCTCAAGTCTTGAGCTCCATTTTCTCCTCCTGTCACTTCAAGGCATACTTGCTCAACAATCAATCACACCACTTTCCAGTGCAAATTTAAAACAGAGGTTGTGCTTGCCTATGCCAACAGAATGCATTAAACTTATCTTTAGTGGCTTAAAACAGAAAAACTGCATATCATTTTGATTTTTGTTGCAAACTGGGTTTATTGTCACTAAAGAACATTCTGTTCCCAACAGTCATCAGTGCCTATCAGGATGGAGCACAGAGCTTTCACTTGTAATGGCATCCATATATCCAAAGCCTTTAGCAGCTTGCTCAGTTTTCAAGTTTCAATGAGCTATTTTCTGCGACCACAATAATAGCAAAAAACCTCCCTTCTTCTTGGCTCTGCAGCAATTCAGAAACTTAACACAGTCAAACAAACACTCTGTCTTGGCCACGGCTCTTGGCTCAAGCGGATGAATCAGCAAAGTCCATAAATGTCTAGCCAACTTGGACAGACATTCCTAAGGCAACCATATACGGAGAGCAGAGATACCAGTACAGTATCAGCAATCTTGAATACACTATGCTTCTCAGCTAAAGAAGCTGCTGATCAGCCCCATTTTCTACACTCTGTTGATACCAGGTGCAGTTCCTTCTTAGGTGCTCAAAAGTTACTATCCCAAACCCTGCAAGAAGAACCATATTATCATGTATATGTTTTGCTGCACATGTGCAAGCCTTTTGAATGCTCTCTTCAGGCCACTGATTTGCCTGTGTTTCAGAGCACAACTCAGGGGGCTGGTGCTAGTTCTTATCATCATCAGCATCATCAGAATGCAAAAAAATCATGTAGCTTGGCTACAGGTTTGTCACTGTTAGCAAAAATACCACAACTTCAAAGGCACTCAGCAAAGGAAGCTGAACTGCAATCCACGTTCTACCCACGTTCTGGAAAAAATTATGCCTGGTTTTTAAAGTCCTATATAACTTGGAACCATAGAGTAATAGAGGGCCAGCAGTTCCCAAACGAATCTGCCCACTTACCACATTGCTGGCATGGGCTGCCACCTGACTGGATGCTATGGATGGAAACAGAGAATGGATCTTCTCTATAGTGGCACCCCAGTTATGGAACACATAGCTAGCTCTGTACACCTGGAATCATCATTTGCTTGTTGACATATGACCTAAATGCATTTGTACATACACTCAAAACCCTTATGACTGAGGGACACATTACAATCCCCTTCAATTTAAGAAAATAGGAGCTTACATGCAATATCCCAATTGTGAAACAAAGGATCACTTGCCCTCTTTAATTGTCACTAGATGTTCTTCTCTGCCTGCTGGGACTGACCACTCAAGAATCATATCCTCATCAGACCAAACTTAATACTGGTCAAATATCTGTATACAATAAAGTGTTTTTCAAATATTAAGAGGTTTGAATGGTTCTTCTTTTCAGCTTTAAAAATGAAAGTGCAGATTTAGGAACAGAAATAATATGAAGTAGAAACTTTGTAAGAACAGCCAGATTATACAGATGGTGCACCCCCTGGTTTCTTCAGGAAACAAGATGGTCATGGTTGATCCTAGGCAGGGACTTTCATCACTGGCAACAGCTTTTGTTCCTCTCTTGCACTCGTTTGGTGTCATCAGGTGAACAGTAAGAGAAACTTTACTTTGCTGCTAGGATTACCCATGACTATTGCAAGGTTAGGGGGCAAACTCCTGCCCTTGCTAACAAATGACACCAAAATAAAATAGAAAGGTAACCTGCCACTCTACATGGCAGTATTCTGGGATTCATGGAACATTTGGCAATATTTTACTGGTCAATGGATTGGCTTGCCAGGCCTACTTTAGGTTTTACTCCACTCAAGGCCAAGACATTGGATTAAAGACTGAATATAAACATGTAACTGTCCTGCAATATTTTGTTAGCAACCTCAGTAGCTGTAGCATGCGAAACAGCAAACTGTGCAGCACATGCACATGGATTCATAATTACGGGTGCCAGAGACAAAAGGTATCCACGCCTCTGGCATTTCTAAGATTCTAGGGAATGGGCTGAATCCTGAACACTCTTGGGTCACATCAATAATGTTTTATGAAGGCATCTCTGTAGGGCAAAAATATAGGGTCAAAACAGGAATGAGGAGCAGAAAAAAGATGTTCTGGGTAAATGTGAACAGTTGGAGCATTTGCATTATGCTAAGCCTCCTTTACAGAGGAAAATGGTACTAGAGGATCTTTTTAGGCATTCAACTCCATAAACTGAAACTTTCTACTTGGATGAAAGCACCACCTTCTGCCTGCAAGGAAGAGACCTTGAGATCCACAAGATTTAACAGCCTAGCGGAGCAATCAAGGCAGACAATGCTGTTTAAGATGTCGTTCTAACTATTTCAGAAGCCAAATCTGAAACTGTTTACCTTGAAATGCTTGCATGCATGCATAAAGTTAAATGGAAAATATGATTCAGAGATGCTTCATAAACAAGTGCCAAACACAATCGGAATGGAGAAAATGTAATAAATTCAGTTACAGCCAACATACTTCTCAATAAGCCTGGAGAACTTACAAAGCTGACCACATGCTTAAGGGAAGGGAGAGGTAAGTACACAGAAAGAAATCAACTGCTTTATCCTATTTTTTGGCAGATTAGCACACCAACATTATAGAAAGGAATAATTTGGTTTACAATAGTCAAAGGGCAACAAATTTTCCTTAAACTTTACAGAAGAACATAAGAAGAATCTACCAGAGCTGAACACCACCACCCTTAAAATAAATGCTAAACCTATACAGATTCTCACATGTAACTGATAGAGGAAAGGAGTGCTAAAGATATTAAAACATCATGTGCACTGTATATTGATTTGTGCTTAGGAAGCCATGGACCAAACCACAGTCCTATTTCTTTTTAATTTTTCCCCTTGCAAAAAAAGGAAAGATGTATTACAAAAATAACAATTGCAAAATTATAAAAAATGCTATTCCAATAGCATCTGTCAGTGTGTATCCCTTTAATTAATAAATGCATTCCACCAAAGTATTAAATCTTAAGATTATTTGTGTCTTGTGTGCAAACTATTTTAATACTCCCCCCCTTTCAACCAAATCAATAATTATTCAGTTTTCTAATCCCATGCCAATACAGTTTTGGCAGGTACTCACAGAAGACTCTTCTCTATTGCTAGAAATGAACCATCCTGTACACACAAAAGCACAATGAAAGTGTCAAGAGTTACTGTATACCCAACAATCACACCTAGCAAAGTAAGATCCTTGAATGCTGTCTACTGAAGTTTCAGAGATTTCCCCTTTGAAAAAAAAAGTTCAAAGTACCTTATATCAGCAATGGGAATTGTGATACATAGCGAAGAGTAACATAAAACACTGTATTGCATATTACAGTATCAATGAAACTTATTGTACAAACAATGGGTGGTATCTGACTAAGTCATAACAGTAGACCAGCTGAAATCAATAGACTCCGGCTAGTATTGGCTAACTGAAGTCTACTGATTTCAAGGAGCCTACACCACAGCACTGATAACATGAGTCGGGAACAAAGACTTGGATTCTTCTTCCTCAGGGAATGGAGGTAAAGATTCTGAACCTGAAGGGGACGGGCATGCAGAGCACACCTCAGAGACACTGTTACCATTCCTCTGCCCAACAATGCTGGACTGCAGTCCTCTGACTCTGCAGACTCTACTGCAGAAAACCCTGGAAGACCTGAGCCTCTCCAACTTTATCACCTGGATTCTGCCTTGCATCTAAACCCTGCGCTCAGCCTGACCCCTGCCTTGCCTTGGGTCCAACCTGAACCTCACTTTGTCCTACATCCCAGTTGAGCATCACTATACCAGAGAAGCAGGGCACAATGCTCCCACTGCAACCGCTAGCTAATGCAGCTCCTTTGTTCCTTCAACCTGCTCTGGCTAACAGAACGGCGAGGAGCATGGCCATATATTCACAGGGAAGAGCACAGAGGTATGTGTGTGCTCTATGGGGCCGGCCATTTCACAGTGAGGAATGCACATATGACAAACAGTGAGGACCATCATTATAGCGTAGTTTGTGTAAATGCACACTCAGGATGTTGATGCTGAGTGTGATATACAATAGCTATTAAATAGCTCTTGGTGAAATATCTGAGTCAGAATTGTTTGGTATACAACAATGGTGTCTTACATCTTCGTAAGATGGAATTGTATGTTTCTAGAACTTGACAAGTACATGGAAACTTTAACAGTGAGGTGAGACGTTTGGAGTATTTACGTTCAAGGCATCTCAGGACAACAGGAAGCAAATGAAGGTTGATAGATCTGCTCATTAGTACCCTGCATCTTTGCACGTTTTATGTGTGTCTGAATACAGGTATCCACATAAGCCCTTAAAACAGGGCCAGAATTTCTAGACATGTGGCATTTTACTTCTAAAGTACTTCATGTTTCTCAAGAGAGAAAAGGGACAGGCACTTATTTTGCACCTAATGCACTTGGAACACTAAGAATATTTCACATTTTTAGTTGAAATCTAGATCAAATTTTAATTTTTAAAAAGATCTATGAATTATCAATAGCCCATTTCCATGTCATTGGCTCTGAAAAACACCAATGCCTCTTGTCAAGTTCCTTCAAACACAAGAAGATATGATAGCCATGACCAGTTCATAGAACCTCCATTCTCAGATGCAGGATATTCCTGTATACTGGTTGCTCGGGGGTAGGGTAACAGTGGGAGGGGGCTGGTGCCTTTCTGCGCTACCCGCGGGCTTCCCTAAAACATTTGGGTCATGGGCGAAGGAAAAATGATGTTAGGTTAGTTGATAGTCCTTTGGTCAGATCCAGCATGACTCTTCTCAGCTGAAACTGAACGGCTCCTTCTCCTGTCAGTTATTAGTGGTCATTCCATCTGGCTGTAACAGAAAGGCCAAATGCCATGTTTCTTTTC
The DNA here is from genome assembly GCA_034642415.1 of Podarcis siculus. Lineage (NCBI taxonomy): Eukaryota > Metazoa > Chordata > Lepidosauria > Squamata > Lacertidae > Podarcis > Podarcis siculus. The sequence goes on from JAXCMG010000018.1 coordinate 11,744,361, forward strand.
AGGCTGCATACTGAAAGAACTGTTCTGTAAGGCGGAGAACTGGTGGCCTGAGTTTGCCTGTTGTCCTCTTCCCTCTTGCATTATGTCTAACAAACTGAAAAAACTGCACACACAGGGATTGTCATTGTGCAGTGCTTAGTAAATTTTAGGTGCTTTATGAACTCACGATAGTTGCCTTATTAAAGCAATATGAATGGCAACTGTAAGCACTGAGATTAATCACTATGTGAGCACTGTGGTATTTCACTGAGACAAAAATGGATGGAAAGCCCATCAAGCCATCTACTTGGGTGTCAAGTACCACCACCCAGATGGAACAGAAATAGCCAAATTGTGAACTTGGGTCAGGCTGCAAAAGAGATAGCTAACATGATGCCCTCCAGATGTTGTCGGATTACAACCAATGTTGGCTACCAGTCCACATTTTAATGGGCAGCCATGACTGTCATGACCTGTATGTGATTTTTGATAACATGCCTACTATGGAGAATGCTTAGGACTACTGAGTCTCAGAATTGTCTTAGCCAGAAAGGCAAACCTTTGCAAGCTCTCTGGGGTTTCAAATGCTCTTGTTTCCCTGTCTTAGGAGGAAGCTATCAAGGAATTGAGCTCATGGTGCCTCTCAAACTGTTAAACCTAAGACTTGTCATGTACCAGCACCACAGCTCTGACCAACAGCAGGACCTGCAAGGAGACAGTCACATCAGCAAGGAAGCCAACTGCATCTGCAATCCTGAGCGGGTGAGGATATACTCAAGGTGCTCTAGAGGCTTCTAGATTAAGTTTACTCATTAGCCCGAGCAAACACAAGACTTTCATCAGCATCTCCAGATCTTGCTGCTTACTCTGAAGCCGCTTGTTTCCAATTCCAGCCTAGTACTGTTGACACACAAACAAAAACTCCTATTTCAAAAGGTGACAAAACGACATTAGACAGTAAGTTATTCCACTGAACCCACTTAAGATGTGGCCAAAAATACCCCAGAAATCTGCACACAGGAACACCAAAACAAACTGAAAATAGCTTTGTCTTTGGAGAAGCCTGATTTTTTAAGCAATTGCAGCAACTGGCACTCTTGTTCCAGATGAATACATCATAAACTGTCACCCACTCTCTGAGCACCATTTGTCACCCAATGAGGATGCAGACGGAGCCTCCTGTTCCATGCAGGTCTGTGAATGGTGGCTGCACAAAGTCCTGCTTTCTGGATATCACACACATAAATCAAAAGGAGAAACCTGCTCCATTACAAAGTCTACTCGCTCCCAGAGTATTTGGATTATAAGTAATCTTTTGTAACAAAGAGTCAATAAAGTTCACAAGTGCTTTGGACAAGGATGAGTCAAGCTGCCAGAGGCAATGTTGTGACTGTACACAGAGGCAGGAAACAAGGCTGCAAGGCTGCATCTCAATGAGAAGTCAGGTTGCAGACAGAGCAGGGGCTCTTTGCAGAGAGCTGTCTTGCACACCTGGACCAAGCAGGATTGCATTCCCATCACTTCAGCCGATACAGGGAAGGGGGAATCCTGCTTAGCACTGGATTTGGGTGTACAAGAAAACGCCCTGCAGAGTGTGCCCGAGCATCCAGACCAAGCAGGAACACGGTCTCATTGCATCAGCCAATCCTGCTTAGCTTGGGAGGCTGCCTTAAAGCATTTGCAAAAGTGCTGTTTGAAATAGCTCACTATTTTCCTTTAAGTGAGCAGGTAGGCAGTGGCAGCAGGGTGGGGAGAGACTCCTCTCCCTTACACTGCTGCCACCAGCTTGCTGGTTAAAAAGAAAAGTGCAAGTCACTTCAAAAGGCACTTTTGCAAAGGGCTCATCAGCTGATGAGCAGGGATTAAATCTTGCTTCCTTGGCTGGGCAATCCTCTTCCCTGAGGGGAACAGAGTACGCAGACAAGGCAAGATTAAAACGAGTCCTCCCACCCATCAACTAACATCACCAGTGACGGGGCTCAAACCCACAACCCTGGGATTAAGAGTCTCATGCCCTACCAACTATGCTTTCAAACCTAATCTCTCTGAACTTCTGCTTTCACCAAAGTTTGGATTATAACTGGGTGCGTGCCATTTTGGTAGCAGTGGTTATAGATATATGAGGCAGCCTCAAGATGAGTCAGCCCATCCCTTCATCAAGCCCAGTACTCTCCATTTTGACTAGCAACAGCTCTTCAAGGTCCAAGGACAAAGAGAGAGCTTCCCCAACTCAGCAACCTGAAATGTTTTCAATTGGAGATGAACATCAGGCATTCCACATCCAAAGCATCCATTCTGACAATGAAGCTGCTTCAAGTTCTGTGAAATCACCATCCTATCTAGCCCAGGAGTTGTCTGCTCTGCTTGGCCTCAGCTCCCCAAGGACTCAAGCAGAAAAAAGGCTTTTCCAAACCTGTCACCTACCCTTCACAGGAGGCTGAACCTGGATAGATCACACAGATAGCATGTGCTTTGCTACTGTTACAGCCCAATGAATTATTCCCCCTCCTTCTCCTTCTAGTGGCTTTTAAAGAGCTGACCCTCTGGTCATATGTAGCATATACAGAATAACTTGCAGCTGACTATGCAGGGAAGCCCTGATAAAGTGGAAGTGAATGACACTCCCACAAGTCCATCAATGTATGTGACAAATAACTAAATGAGGTCTGGGAAGATGAGCTAGTAATTTTTGTGAAGTCATAGACCATTCTGACATTGCCACCCCTGCAGAACTGACTCCTTGTCACCCGTTCAACTGTAGTTTCCTCTTTTCCTGTTATTCCTGTTATTTTCCTGTTATTATGCAGTGTATTGGGAGTTTGGGGGCTTCAAATCCTGCATAGCTCCAAACGGCAGAGCAGCAAAAGACCAAGACCAAGACAAGACATTTGAAAACCAAAAGCAGAATCTGGGTTTCCTACCTCATGGTACACCCAGGATAGGTTTTGATTTTTTTGCCAGTAAAAACCACCTTCTCCCTCTGTTCCTTTCATCAACAATTTTGCAAAATGACCACATGATGAGAGACAAATCCATGTCCTCTTCCAGTGCCCTGTGAAATACCAGCAAGCACTTTGAACATACCAGGGAGAAAGGAGGGAGCTGGGGGAAGGAAGCCTAATGAAGTTAGACAGCTGCTAGCAAACTTCCTACACACCAGACCTCTGAATGCTGGGCATGCTGGGTTATTTTATCAGATGGCAAGCAACCAGCAGCAAAGTTGGCTCTTTTGTGTAGGAATGAACAGCTTGGAAAGTAGCAGATCTGCACTGGTTCCGCTTTGGAGGCTAGGGAGGTGAACATCTAAATTCAAGAGACCTTGATGACAAAGGCAGATCTGAAGTAAACATAGCAGAATGCTAATGGCATCCAGCAATTAAGATTTGAATTAGAATTAGCAAGTTCAGTCAGTTTAAATACCCATGGAGGGGTCCTCTGGACTATCCATTCTGCCAGTATTTTACTATGTTAGAAAGTCAGGCATGATCTGGAAGGCATGGGTTCAAGTCCCACCTCTTGATTAACTGCACAGTGTGCAATGATACCACACACGCTCACTTTCCCAGCTGCAGAAATAGAAGATAATGTCCTAGCTTTGTTTTGACACGTTGCAATTTGGAAAAACTCTTTACAGGGATCACAAGTGGGAGGAGTGCTCTCCTGCTTGTAGACTTCCCATTAGAGCATCTGGTTGGCCACTATGAGAACAGGATGCTGGACTGGATGGAATCTTCTTCTGTTCTTTTAACTGACATATCTTGTTGAGATTTGGAAAGGTAAAATGAGATCAGAAAGGCAAACCTCTAGAATTGCTCTTTTGGAGCTAATGAAAATCTGAATTTATCCTGCCCTCCTCCCCCAGTTGTTTGTTCTTTGTCCTATTCCTTCCACTTTATCTGTGCCTTTCTGAAGAAGTGCCAATTTAAAAGACAGACAAGGAATGAGAACTGTGGATTTTGTCTTTTTTGTTGTTACTGCAGACTAATGTGGCTACTCTTTAGGAATTTGTCTCTATGCAAGACTAAATAAATAAAGCCACTAAGTTGTCAGGACTCCAGTGCAAGATACAGATTCTTTTTATTTATTGATTTGGAAATGGAAGAGAGCTAAAAAACAAAAAACCACCTTTAAAAAATTCACTAATTTGCTGAGTGAAGAGAATTTTGCAAGACCAGAAACGAACTGGACCTGACTCAAAACAAAACTGACTCTGTGCATTATCTTTTTGAAGAATGTGTCTTTGGCACTCTGGAAGTCTGAACTGAAGACTCAATTTCCTGTTCTCATCAAGGCAACCGGATAAACGCTCTACAGGCAAAGATCTGCTTGTGCGAAAAAGTGCCTTTATAGACACGAGAAACAGGCAGAGTTCATTATTTGGGACACGGAGTTAAGTAATTGCAAAAACCAATTCAGCAAGAGACTATTATCAGCTGAGGCTCAAAGGAGAAGGAGAGGGAGAGGGGCTGCCGCTGGATGAGAACCATTTCCAACTGTAGGAGTGCACTTTCAGTCATCAGTTTATTTACACCCCTCTTTTCTTATCCTAATAGGCAGAAAATGGCTGACGAAAACAGCACATAAAATCATAAGGCAGTAGCCTGCAGGGCTGGACTAAGATATGCTGATACCCTAAACTATTTCAGTTTTAAGAGGGCCCCATAATGCTACCAGAAAGATGTGCATTGAAGTATTATTTTTAAACTAATTATGTAAAACTTGAAATATACTGATTTTAGTTGTTGTTGTTTCCCACCTTTCCCCCAGACCAGAACTCATAGCAGCTTAATCCGAGGCCCTAACCTATAGTTTTGATGGGCATGTATGCAATGCGATCTCTAGGTATTCTCCACTCCAGTACTGTCTACTCAGACTGGCAGCAGCCCTCCAGGGTCTCAAACATGGGGTCCTTTCCCATCACCTGCTAACAAGGATCTTTTTTTGGGGGGTGGGGTGTAACTTGCAAGGACTAAAACTGGGGTCTTTCATATCCAAAGCATTTGCTCTATCACTTAGCTGCAGCCCCTTGTAGGAAACCCCACAAGGACACCTACAGCCACCCTGTAAGAGTTAATATCAAACACATATCATCCAACTGCTTCTAACCAAAATCCCCCCACCATGTTGCCACCCCCCCCCGTTCAGCTCCCCCCCCCCGACCGCAACCTCCTCCGGCTGCGCTCTTTCCCCACCTCCTCTGCCACAATGAGGCTGCCGCTGCCACTATGAGACTAGTGCCGCCACCAGGCCCACTAAGGCTGCTAATATAGTTATGGAAGCCGGCACTGCACCAGAAGTGTACTGCTGGAATTGCGACTTGGCTTCCTGGAGCACTTCAGTGCAGGCCCCCATGGAGGCCTTGCAGAAGCAGCTGAGGAGGAAGCAGACGTCACAGATTGACATAAGAAATCAGGGCAGCTACTGTCAATCAGTGATGTCCCGGTCCAGTCAGGACAATTGGTGGGTGTGCAAATATGCAATGAAGTGGTGCCATAGCCCAAACCAAAATGCCTACCCTTTGAGCCTTTTGTCAAGCATTTCCCAAACTCCTGTAGTGTCTTTTTAGAGACACATTTTTTTGTTTGCTTGGAATAGCTGGGTGTTTTTTGGATTAATAAATATTTTATTGTAGAAAGCTGATCAAGAAATCATATGAACAAGTCACCACTTTTCCTCGGTATGTCTCCCTTTTTCTAGTTCGTTTCATTCTTCCACAAAAGGGCTCATCATGGGTGGTGCAACTGACAAACAAGGCTACAAATAATATCAATTATAGCCCAGCCTATGTTTAAGGGGAAAGGATGGTGTACAAAAAAAAATTCTTGCGCTATCATATGTTGCAAGAATAGGTCCAGGATGATACGACAGTGACTGAATTCTGCAATGGGTAGAGGCTTCCATGCCTATCCATACAGATCACCTTCTGAAACACATCCCTTCCCAGCTCAATGAGATAATCAGTGAGCCTTGTTCCACGTATCCCTGCTTCTACTGTGGTTTGGACTAGAGGTGGAAGAGGAATTATTTCAGTCCAATTTTTTGCAGCAGACCAACATGTTCCAACACTCCTATACCTGCTTGCAACTTCCAGTCAAATTGCGCACTCATTTGGATTTTGCAATGCAGTTTAAGGCACAAATGGTACATATCAAAATAATGTTTTATGTTAAAAAAATACGTGAGAAAAGCATATTTTGCATATGCACTGGAAAGCATGGAGAAAGTGTGTAATTTATGTAAAATGTGCAACAAGGTGAGGAAAAAATGTGTGCATATGTATTCTTTTTTAAAAATCTGCAAAAAGTGCAATGAAATTTGATCATTTATATAGTTTGCATTTGTAGAGCTTATTTTCAAATGTGTTGGATTTTAAAAGTTGATTCTTCAGCACTTTTATTGCAGGATAGTTTTTTCTATATGCTTTTCATGGTACAGTGGTACCTCAGGTTACAAACGCTTTGGGTTACAAACACTTTGGGTCACAAACTCCGCTAACCCGGATGCAGCGCCTCAGGTTGAGAACTTTGCCCCAGGATGAGAACGGAAATCAGGAGGCGGCAGTGGGAGGCCCCATTAGCGAAAGCGCACCTCAGGTTAAGAATGGACCTCCGGAACGAATTAAGTTCGTAATCTGAGATACCATTATATTGAACTTAGAACAATTTTTACTTTTTTGTTATTCTGAATATAACTGCGAAGGTAGTAAAATCCTGTTAAATTATTAGAAAGTCTTTAAAAAAGAAAAGAAACCAAGCTGATCTTATATTTGTTCTTCTATTGCACAAATTATGGCAAGAATTTGAATCAGCAGTTCTAAAATAGGATCCATCCACAAGGTAATTTGGGGTCCTGTTTTAACTTTTCACAGCCTAGCACACTTTCAATGTAAACTGTTCGGGGAAGGGCTGAGAAGCAGAATTATAAATGGACCTCACTTTAAAGAGATATTCCATCAAATTCACTTAGTGTATGTATGTTCAAAGCACAATTCAAAGTTGTTGCCTCCCGCTTATGCCACACTTATATGGAACAACGATCAAACTCATTAAAACATGAAAGTAGCCAAGGTGGAGCCACCTGAATCAAAAAACATGAGCCAAGTTAAGTAACATGAATAGCTGTGAAGATTTACAAAGACCAACAGCTTTCATGGTTCCATTGCAAAACTTTTAGAACATGGATTTAGGCATTTATTTAACTTGGTGTGTGAGTGTCCAACACAGCAACCACAGACACCAGGGCATCCACCGATGCTTTCTATGGTGCCTGCACAAGGTCTGCAGAATTACCTGCGAAAATGACCCATCCCTACCTATCTTTTATGGACATCTCATAGTCCGAACATATCTGCTTTCGCCCATTCAGTTCTGATTGGATGCCAGACTCCTCTGCCTTTAACTCCTCCCTTCGGAGGTAGGACTTGTTATTGGGGTGGGTGGGGGCGGGCACTGAAGTCAGCTGGCCATTTGCCACTTACTTGGCATGACCACCTGGTGCTTGTGGTATTGGTAGGCACAGATCACATCTCTGTCCATGGACTGCACTGTAAAAATTAAGAGCCCCAGCACTTTTCAATGCCCCCCCCCCCGGCACAAAAGCATAGATCCAATACAGCACCGACAAACACCAGATAAGAATGCACATGGGGAGTCATGAAATGTGAAATATTGTCCCAAACACATAGTTGCAGTAAATGCTTCAGATTTGTTTTTTTAAAACAACCTTTGTTTTAAAAGAACATTTCCTGAAAGCCCTGGAAATAAGCGGTTCATGGGTGCTAAATGTTTAGGAACTGGAAGTGGTCTAGGTTGGCGCATTCCAATAAAGGAGTCTGCTTTATTCCAAAGTCCCACTCTCTCCCCACAAGAGGTTCCCAATTCTTGATCTTCCACTTTTTTGATTGATTGATTGATTGATTGATTGACTGATTGCCCTCCAGACACATCTCAAGGTGATGTGCAAAATGCAATTTAAAAAAAAGCTTAGAAACTGTTAAACACAACGCAGAAAACGACAGTGGATAAATTTCTAAAGGAATGCAAAATAGACACCCATGCGCCAGCACTTTATGCATCCATTCTAGTCTGTCAGTTAAAGCTTTCTTTCCCAAGCTGTTGAGAAACAAAATCCCAGGAAGAACACCAAGGACAATGCTAGCAGTAACCTACCCGAGAATGCCTAAGTTATGCAAACTGAAACTGAATTTGCAGGGCTGTGTGGTACAGGGCTCATAAGGGCTGTGGCTTTTCTCCAGAGTCATGGCAGCCAGTACAATGGTTTGCCTTCAACGCATTTCGGTGGAATAAATTAAGCAAGCGGTAAGATGGGAAGGTAAGATGACAGGGACGCGGGTGGCGCTGTGGGTAAAAGCCTCAGCTCCTAGGGCTTGCCGATCGAAAGGTCGGCAGTTCGAATCCCCGCGGCGGGGTGCGCTCCCATTGCTCGGTCCCAGCGCCTGCCAACCTAGCAGTTCGAAAGCACCCCCGGGTGCAAGTAGATAAATAGGGACCGCTTTCTAGCGGGAAGGTAAACGCCGTTTCCGTGTGCGGCTCTGGCTCGCCAGAGCAGCGATGTCATGCTGGCCACGTGACCCGGAAGTGTCTCCGGACAGCGCTGGCCCCCGGCCTATAGAGTGAGATGGGCGCACCAACCCCAGAGTCTGTCAAGACTGGCCCGTACGGGCAGGGGTACCTTTACCTTTACCTTTTTAAGATGGGAAGCTTCTTGTTGTAGGACTTTAAGACCTCAGAACCCCTGAACATGGGTTGGGCTCCATTTGAAAACCTCCCTCCCCAGGACCACAAAATACAAGGAGGTTTCTGACACTCCTTGTGCTGCATTGTCTCTGCATCTTCCAGTCAAAATGGCGAACCATTTCTGAAGGCTTGGAAAAGCAATCTGAAATGAAACGGGGTGTGTGGGGGTGGGGTGGGGTGGGGTGTGTGTGTGTGTGTGTGTGTGTGTGTGTGTAAGATGGTGGGCTGCTTTTTTGGGGGGGAGGCAAAGGTCTGCTAAGTCTAAGCACACCCATGTGAATGCCTGTTGGGCGTCTTTTCCTCGCAGCCATATGTTCTAAACACAGTGCACTGTTCTTAAGTTTCAGTAGAACGTTTTAGCTCAATGCAGCCGTGGTGCCTTTGCCGTACCTTAAACTAAAATGTTTTTTTAGAAAGAAAGACTGTGCTTCCGCACTGATTTATCTTCTCGCAATTCAGGCCCCCTCCCCGCTCCCCACAAGCAAAGACACTTCCTTTACTCTTCCCTGCCTTTCGCTGTGGCTTGATTCAAGACTGCTCTGCATGGAAGGGAAAAAGCTCTGAAAGCCAGCTCTTAGGCAGACTGTACACACACGGCAATTTGTTACTGTGAAAAACCATCTGTTTCTCGGTATTACAATCCTCAGAGGGCAAATTATAGCCAGCATTCAACATAAAACATCAATTTAAACCATCAACTATTCATAATTTCAATTCTTTATTGGAAACCAAGGACATAAATGTCAGGGAATAAAGCAATATTTCTTTTATTAACTGTTCCATTCATCTGGCTATTAAATAAAAGCAGGACCCTAATAAATAGCATTACCCTGTGTACTGACAGCCACCCCAACCAACGCTGCAATTTCTCAAGACTCCCCCCCACCCCGCAACTTTCATATAACTAAAATCCATTATTTTCTTTACAAAACTACTGCAGGGGGGAAGGGAAGGAAAAATAATGCTCGGGCTAAAAGCACTTTAAATATTTATAACATATTTGCAATTTCATTGTACCTCAACAACTCAACATTTTACCACGCTCGGTGCTGAGTAAATGTATTTTAAAAATAAGAACAAAATCCAGCACACTTTATGTCAAAGTCTTCCATCAGCCGATGAACACCAGTGTCATAATACATCATTTATAACATGCAAGAACACAGATCTCTGCTTACTTAACTGGTGCTAAATGGGGGTAGTTCTTGTAAACTGAGCAATCGGCCTGACCTGCCGTCTTGGGGGCTTCCAGCCAGCTCATGTACCTGCTGGTCACAGAGAAAGGAGTGGTCACTCAGCCTCCTCCTTTCTTTTCAGAGATTCTCCTGCAACACAGCTGGAGGGGAGGAAGATGAGAGGACCCAGTGGTGGAGTCTTCCTTTCAAACACATGAGTAAAAAAAAGCTGCCTATACCCAGCCTTTACAGGGTACAGTGGTACCTCGGGATGCGAACGGGATCCATCCCGGAGCCCCGTTCACATCCTGAATGGAATGTAAGATGTGACGGCACATCTGCGCGTGTCACGTTTTGCCGCTTCCGCGCATGCCATCATTTTGAGTGTCTGCGCATGCACAGTCTCACCAAGCTATTCACCACATCTCAAACAGATGGGGGGGGGGTCAGTGGCTAGGCTCATAAACAGGACTCACAAGCTCATGCATGTTCTTAATAGATTAAAACACTACCTCCCTTCGCATGTTGCTGCTATAGACTAACTGAGCTACTCCTACAGTCTTGCAGATAATACTCTCCTTTTCGGGGGGGGCGGATCCTGTATCATTTGGCTGCCTTTACGTTTACCAGCATGAGGTCTTTTAAGATCATCACTATGAAGCCCCCCCTCGCCTCAAATTTCCATCATATCCCTTTAATCACAGAAACAGAAGTGAATTTAAATTATTACAAAGGAGAAGTGAGAAATTAATCTTCCCCTGTGGAGATTAAGAAACCATAACTTCTAATGCTAGAATTACGGAAGAATTTATACATCTCCTCTCCCCCACCCCCACCCCACCCCCAGGGTTGGAGCACACATTCCAAGCGGCTTTCCACATTTCAATTAATGCATCAGTAATCATTGTTTTGATTATGAATGCACTTCCTTCCACCCATAACAGCACTCTTAAAGACCCCATGCTGGAACATTTCAAAAGGAAGAGAAAATATTCTTAAGGAAAAGATAATGGACAGAGCGCATGGGGCATGAGAAAGGCAGCATGCCTCATGTACTACAGCTATAGCCATGTTGCCCAACTTATTGAAAGTGAACCTTTAGACATGCAGCAACCTCATTTATTCACTGGTTGAACCAAATTTGCATCAGCTCCCATAAAAAACTGAATCTAGATCAAGGTCCGAAAAGGGAGCAGGGGAATTATCGGAACATCTGACAAATTCAACCTCTATTCATGTAATAATGCACTTTACAAAAGTAACATTCAAAGGCTTCGGTGGTTCTTTCTTCCCACACATTCCAGCACCTCAGGGAGTCTTGGGTGCTTTGAGGTGTGGGCAAGACGCAGGCTTCTGCTCTAATTGTTTTAGGGAGGTGTCTTCACTAACTCTCCTGCCCCCACAAGAGCTGCTTTGATTTATCACTCTCAAGGAATTGTGTCCACAGGTAGGAACTCTACCGCAGAGGGAAAACCAGCTCTATTCCTGTTGTGATCTCCCACCAGCACCGGTCCAATGAGGCTGAAAACAACTTGGCCTTCTGGAGTTTGGCTCAACACGGACAAAAGCCATAGGGAGTCCTGAAGGTGACATGAGAGCCATCATGTTCAGTGGTGGAAGTGCTCCATCTTGCTACCATCTCTAACTAAATCAGTTTGGAATTATTATTATTATTATTATTATTATTATTATTATTATTATTATTATTATTATGTGAGATGAACCACCACAATCTATACAATCTAGTTTATCACCCTCAAGGCTCTCTCAAATGCGATCAGCTGCGCAACAGACACAAAAGGCCCTATTCTCTGCACATCTTTCCTCGACGCTCTCCCGTCCCCACAGCCAAGCAACAAACTCCTCCTCTTTGAACATAGAGCTGCTCTTCTCTTCTTTCTAGAACGATGCCCAATTGGGGTCGACACTAGAACCACAGCACAGAGCCAACATAGAGTCACAGCAACCCAAAAATTATACTCAAAACAAATCATGCACCAGGAGATGCTCAAACCAACTGCAACCGAGTTTGCAGGATACTGGAACATGATAAATGAACCTGCATTTGTGCCACAGCTTCCCCAATCTTGGGGCAAGACTAAAGATGCAATTTTAAAGATGCAATTCTGAAAACTCAGAAGCTAGAAACTTGTCAGCTAAAAATAAATAAATAAAAGATTGATTCACAGGAACCCAAAACTCGCCTGACTGGAGTGTTTCAGAAATGTATGTACATGAATTAGGGAAGACAACAACAAGATCCTCTGCCATATAACATACAGGCATGGTGGGGGGGCAGGAATAAAGAAACTTCTTAAGTGTCAATCCGGCTCCTTTTTCTAGTACTCACTGAGGCCTGTTGCTGTTCCTGAAGGAGCTACCATGGTTTTGATACCATCACTCCAAGCAAACAGATTATGGGTTAGAGAGCATTCCCCTGAAAGCTGGGAAGAAAATTAAATCTGTATTCTGTGGGAAAACTGGGATCCTGCTACCGGTAAATGCTTTATAATCTCTTTGAACGCTGCCAATCTGGTTCCTTATCACACGTTCTTCTGTCTGCACCTTTTGCTACAGGCACAGGGGAGATGAATAATGGTATTAAAAAACAGCCTGCCGTTGGCCAACTATGTGATAGTAGTCAAGGTATACAAAGCCAACACAACAGCTATCACAAAAGAATCAGTTGCCAAAAGTCGGCCTTGCGCAACCCTTACCACCCATTAGCTTTCTGGTGAGAAATGGAACAAACGAGTTGGTGTCAACCTATTTGTTGAGCTTTTCTTCAGAGGCACCCAGGTCCAACACTGTCAAAAACTTGCAGCTCCTTTTCATCTCAAAGCGCGCAAGAGCAGCATTTGGGAGGTTCAGCTTGTTTGCGGAGAATCAAAAGCGGGGAGAGTACTATTGTGCTCAAGTCTGGCTTTGGGGCTTTCTATAGGCAGCTGGTTGGTCACTGTGAGAACAGGATGTGGGACTGTGTGAGTCTTTGGTCTGATCCAGGAGGGCTCTTCTTATGCTCTTAATATTTTAATGAGAATAAGTATATAAATATTTTAAATAAACACATAGTTAAGTTATTATCACTTGTAGGTTGTGAATTCAACATTGGAGAGGCTGCAGAATCCCTTAACAGATTCTTAACCGCAGGTACGTTTTCTAACTAAACCCGGTTATTCTGCCTCCTCTGTTCTAGATCTTTCCTTTTGCAGAGCGCAATATGTGTCTCAGGGGACAAGATGGGCAGCATGTCTGTTTATTTAAAGTCCGCCTTTCTGTTTTTGTCTCCCTGACATGCTGCTTGACCTCAAATGCTGCAGATTTCAACTTGGGAGAGCCAAGTACCATGTTTGTTTAAACCCCACTAGAGCTACATTTTAATTCTTGTGCATGGTGGAATGAATAATTCAGGATGCCCACAGAGAACAGGCTTTCTGAAAAAACTAAGTCCAAATGGACGTAATCACTGGCTCATGCAATCGTACAGCGAATTACGGAGGCCTTGTTGACAAGCTGAAAATGAACAAATCACTGTGCTCTGATGGTATCCACCCAACAGTTCTTCAAGATCTCAAATGTGAAAATGCTTATCTTCTAAACAAAAACACGTAACTTGTCCCTTAGATCAATCTCTGTAATAGATAGAGATCTGAAAAGCCGCTAATAGAAGCCAATCTTTTAAAAGGGATGCAAGATGCAGTGGTAATTGAGGAAATTTATGCCTTTATACATATGTATGGTATAGTCAAATCTGGAAAATACTGTGTACAGTTCTGGGCATCTCACTTCAAAAAGGATATTGCAGGGCAGCCAAAATGGTCAAGGGATTGGAGAAACTGTCCTATGAGAAGAGGTTACAGCATTTGGGACTGCTGGAGCGTGATAAAGGCACATCTAATTACACATATTATGGAAGAAGTGGCTAGAGGTGGGGCGGGGGGGTTGTGTGCATCTTCCTGTCATGTAGAACTCAGGGCCATCCAATGAAGGTAAGTGATAGGAATTCAGGAATGCAGTAGTGAGTGATAAAAAAAAGAGAGCTAATAACTCTCCTCATTGTTTCCTATCTATAAGATCAGACTTGTACTAGACAGAATGAATTTGGAGGGGCTGCTGTGAGGGTGGACACAAATAAGCAGACTACAGGATTGTGTACCTAAGTCAGTGCAAGAGTTTCTGACACTATGACTTTCACACTTTTTGTCCAATCTGAGCCCCAGGGCAGATAAAAACGGACTGGAAAAAATCCACAATGTATTAAAATAAATTGTGCAAGTATCACAGAAAACAGGGAGAAAAATGTTTATAACTTGCATACAAAAAGAAATATTTTAAAGATTTATCTTAAGGAAACAGCTCCCAGAGATCTTAGCCCTGGTCTTTCAACTACATATTATAAACCAAAATTTTCTCCATTGTGAGAGTCACATGAAGGCGATCTTGTGGGTTGACTTCCCATCCACTGACTACATTGCTATAATGTACCAAAACCAGTCTGACCAAAGAATTAAGTTACAGCCCACTACATTTTGCCTCTGGTTTATAAAACAGCATTTATTCTGAGGAAAATCTGCAGAACTTGCGTTGTGAGGGAGGAAAACATGTCATGTCATGGGCACTTCAAGGAATTAGTGCCAAATTATTTGCTAATCGGGTTATTGCCCTATAAATAGTCGTGGCTGTAGTTATACTAAAAATGGCCCACAAGTTACACCTTGTTGGAATGTCAAATTTGTATGTGATGAAATGCCAAATATGACAATTTCTTCCCCGCCCATTAAATAAATAACAGAAATAGGAGCTGCAACAAAGGAAGGGCAACTCACATGGGAAAAAAGGAAAACAAAGAAATCAACTGCACTAGGCACCACCTTTATATACTCTGATTCAGAAACAAATAACTAGGCAGTCTCCCTATCCATACAGAACTTCCAAGTCAAACTGGTTACTGGACGGAGAGAATGTCAGCACACCTTCTTTGGCAGTGGAACTTGACTCATTCACATCATCTGGTACTGCCTGCTCTGCAGGCAGTTTCATGAACCACGTCCAAAATGCCAACCTAGACATGGCAGAGGCAGGACTGTAGCAGCAGCTCAGTGGCACTGAAGGTCCCCGGGACAACCCCCAGCATCTCCAAACAGAGCTGGGAAAGGCCCCTGTGTGAGTGCCAAATGATTCAAAAACTTGGATATTGGAGGAGCGCCTATTGTGCACTTGCTTCGCATGATCTAGCCTGAATGTGAAAATGGGGCTCTTAGCAGAGAACATAATGGTTGCTAATGAGCCAGGTCTATTATTGTGTGGTAAATGCTGAGCTATAATACTTCTCGTCCAAGCGATTCAGCAAGCTGATTTAAGTCAAAAAGAGGAGTGCGACGGAACGCTGAATTTTAACTGTGTTAATACAGCATACTTAAAACTAGCCGGGATACATTATCATTAGGCAAGACAATTAGGGACTCGGTATACAGAAATGAAGAAAATCTAAGCTGATGTTGTTGTGCTGCTTCTTGAATAGTGAAGGGCAAAAGTTAATCATGACCAGCTTGGCAGGATCTTAAAGGACCTTGACAACCCAAGTAACTACCTTGGCAGGCTACTTGCCTAATTAATCTCCCAGACATGTAGGAGAATTTTCTAACCACGTTTTGAAGCCAGGACGGTGCTCGTGTTTAAAACTGGATAAGGAACTTTGGGGAAACGAGGGTTCACAGGCAAACCCTAAAGCATGGAAATTAAGAACGCAGAAGTGGGAATCATCCCTTCTATGCCAAGCACAAGCTCCGTGGTCCATCCAATCAAAGCTATCCAATGTCTTGCCGCACCCTCTTTTCCCCAGCTATAAACTTCCCCATTACTTTCACTGTGCCAACTCCACCAGCAGCAGCCATGCTAAAGCCTCCTGCACTCTTAAATGAGTCCATACTTTCCCCCTTGCTACCTCCTAAACATGGGATGTCCTCCCAGAGAATGAATGCAATTCCACTTCTCCTTTTCCATTCAAATCCCCCCCCCAAAAGAAACATGTTCCCCATAAACTCTATAGCTTAGTCCCTTAGTCTTTATCCCCCAAAGGAAACCAACAGTGCACCCAATGACACTTGCCCCCTCCCTCATTAATTCTATTGCGTCTCTCTTTCCTCCTCTTTCCATGTCATCTTTCCCACTGTCAAAATTTGGATTTTAATCTCCTTGCAGCAGTAGCCCGTTTGTTTGTTTTTCCTGTTATTCTGCAAAGTGCCATGAATAGGAACAGCCCTATATGAATATAATAACACAATAGTAACACTGTTGACCTAACTCTAAATATTCTTTCAGCTACGGCAGCAACAGAAGCAATAATGAGAGAGCGCAGCATTTGTGTCAATCGCAAAATTAGAGAGGAAGAACAAACAGCATAACCTTGGGGTCTCTTGCGCTTCCCTCAGAATCATTACAATTACCAACCATTTTCAGAAAATTCTCATCAACCAATTTCATGTAGCCAAAATAATGGGAGCAAATATCACAAATAGAATAGGACACAAATGGTAATTTTACTTACGGGATGTTGGGACTTGCCATTTCAAATTAGCAGGAACTGTGAAGTGGGCATTACTGACAATGCGAATATAGTAATTGGGGTTGATTTCATGGCGCCTGGCCAAATCTGGCTGACTAGCGCCTTGGCGAGTTAATTATAGCTCTCGTAACAGAGCGGGGACACTTTATAGAGACATAATTGAGCAGCAAAGAACTCTAACAAAACAACCTTGGTGTGTCATGGTTAGTGACGAGGAAGAGCATGCATACGCGCGTGCGCACACACAATTTGTTCAGAAGATTTCACAAGGCAGACCCGCATAGCTGATAGAGTTTGCCAGTGCTACAAGTATCTGTTTTCTTGACCACTGGTTCACATATTCAGCGAAAACAAAGCTATAAAAGCAAGAACACATTGATTCAATTGGAGTTGTCATTAACATCCTTTAGATTCAGCTGGCTGGAATAAAAATACTTGACACTATTTTGGAGTGAACCAAAGACCGTTGCACTTTGCACTGAGCTACATATTTTACCACCTACATTTGCAAACTGTAACCCAGCTTTGGATAATATTTAAGGGCACATACTACGGTCACTTAAAAAAAAGAATGAATGGATGAAAGCATGTAACATGAAGAGTTGAGGGAGATTTTTTGCTGCATTTGCAGCAGCCAAGTGACCTCTCTGAGGCACAAGCCTGGGCACCGTGTATGGAGGTCCTGGGCTGCCCAGATGACAAGACCCTCCTCTTGGCCTCGCTGATGTGGTCCAAAGGAAAGCAGAGCAATACATTTGGCACCAGCTTGGCTGCAGGAGTTGCAGGAAGGAGGCAAACAACGCACCATCCAACCATCTCAGGGACTCCACTATGGATTTTTGTAGGGTTTACTTCTTGGCCTTTTCTTCTCCAGAAGGTATCCCACAAAGCAGTGGTACAGATTGTTCCTTGGGGGGTTTACTCCCAAAGCCTTTCTCATGAATGAGTAAAGCTGCAAGGTTTGGAATCAGAATTTCCCGTCTCCTAGATGGGCTATCTTCCCAGATTTACAAGTCCTATCTGTCCCTCATTTCCCTCTACAACTTGTGCAGAAACCGCCTTCTTGACCGTAGGACCCACGATTGGTCTCGTCCGCTTAGTCTGCCAGAGCCTGTCTTCACATGCAGGAGAAGTCCCTAACTCACAGGGAGCTTGAAATCCACAGGCTACCCTGGTTTAGCCAGTCAGTCAAAGCCGTTCCTGGCGTGTGGCAGCTGTTGCTGGCAGCTTCTTGGAACCACAGATGAGAGCTGAATGCAGCTCATTTTGTTGATCACAATTGGTTAATCCTGTCTACTCAAAAGAAAGTTCAGCTGAAATTACTCGAAGGTAGGTGGGAGTCACATTTTTCTTATGAGAGAAAAAGAGTGAACTGTACAATGAAATGTGTAATATGCAAGTGTTTAAATGCTGAGCAGGCAGAGTACAAGAGTTAAACAATACGGCAACTAATACAAGAAGCACGTTACTGAGACTGTTTTAAACTATTTATGGCCTACTTACAGACTTGTTGGTTTAAACCTCCAAGACCTCAAGTCAGAGAACAATGGCTGCTTTTATTAAGCACCTAAAAGTTACACAAGCACTATACAAGTAAGAAGCTCAAGCACGTCCAAGCCTTGCAAGAGCATTAGAAAGAGGAAAATACATATTCAGATACAACTAGCTTCTCAATTATTGCAAAGCAAAGCTGTCTTTTTTGGGACAAAATTAACTTTTGTGTTCCCATCTCTAACTAATGGGACAGAAGCAGTAAAAAAAAAAAATTTGCTGAACATTATCCTAGGTGGCCTGTGCCACCTACATGTTTGGACTGACTTTTGGCAGCTGGGAGTAATGTCAGGATGCAACAAGTTGGATTTTTTTCTACCCAACTATGTGGAATGTGACAATAATGGGGTGGGTGTGTTTTCTGTGCCGTTTCTTGACGCTAAGCCCTACGGATGGTGCAGGATAGCAATCTATAAAATATGTGCGCACTTCACTATTCTTCCTACCTGAAAGCTAAGGGCTGTCAGATGCTCCTACCAGGGAGAAGGTGCCAACCATGATGAAAAGCCAGAACTGAACTGCGAAATATCCCCCATTCGCCTTACTCTCATTGTTGTCTAAGCACATTCCTACTCCCAGAGCCAGTCTTAAAAACATACTTTGGGATGATTATTTAAAATACAGATATGCTTTTTCTATTTTAAAAAATCTTGATAGTGAGTTATTACAGATGTCAGGAAATTCAGTTGAAGGGAGAGCAGCTTGCATTTCTGGGAATTTGATGGTACTAGTCTGGGTTCTCCACCCCTGGTACTATGAGAAATTGTGTGTCCCCCCCCCTTTTTTTATTCCTTTCTTTGTCATAATGAACTTGGATAAACTCCAGCCAAAGATCAAGGCCTACCAGACCTTGCTTTTGAAGAAGATATCATCCTGTTTTTACATTCTGAACATCTTTCTCCTCTGCTTCCCATACTGATAAGAATTTTTCTTCCCAATAAGATCATGTGGAGGCAATTCCAAGACCAAAACTATATTCATAATATTGAAATGTTTAACAACAACAACAAAATGCTTAAATCTCCTTTCAGCTAAATCCAGAAATTATTTTATCTTTTCACAAGCAATTTAAAAGTAGAATAAATGGGAGTTCTGACAGCAAAAATTCAGCCTAGAAGCCAGAATTTACTTGGCACGACCTGGCCCTTGGTAATAATAAGGTATGCAACAGCTGCATTTACGTGTAACAAAGTAAATCAGGGTTTAGTGTGAACACATGGGCTTTCGGGGAGCAGACGAAAGGCACTTTGCTCCTCCCAGCAACAAATATTGACCACAGCTCATGGTTGAGGATCAAAGAGCTTAACCATAAGCCCAGGTTTGGATGACATTTTAAGCCAAACCTTGGTTTAGCTTCTGGGCTGAACTAAGTTAAAAAGGCTGGGAAGAAGCAAAATAGATGCAAGTTCCTCTCTGGGAGCTGGGACATTTGGGTGGTCCTGATAAGCCACAGTTGGCTAACCGTGACATGCAAACCATGACAACATTTTTTTATATAGTTCAACCCTTGCTGAGCAAGTGCTACCATAGCCAATTAGGTTTCTAAAGTTTGCCTTTCAAGTTATGGGATTTGTCACTGGAAATATAAGAACATGTGCAATCTGCTGGCATTTTATACTAAACTGAATTCAATGATTAAAATGTGTGAATCAAGAACCAGAATATTTTAAAAGGCTAAGTTTGTTGACTTGTTAAGATAACAAAGTCCCAACGTTATCACTTCATAATGAGTCAATAGATCTAGCCTTTGAAGTCTTCTGGGTTTTAATGTATTACGTTGTTAAAACCCTGATCCCTGGCATGAAATTAAAAAGACCAGGTTCAGAAATATCAAAGACAGACACATTACGGTACATAAATACCTCACTTTGAACAATCAGCGAATTAAGCAAAATCTACCTTGAAGATTGGATTATCCAAATAATATTTTGACTATTTTCATCCTCAGCAAGCTAGGAGGAAAGCAGCACGTTCGTGAAAAGTAACCAAAACATTAGTGAGCTCTCTGACATTTTGTTTTACAAAAAGAAAAACTTGATACTGCAGTAGCTTGAATACCATTTAAAGTCACACTCATTTCGAAGAAAAACAGGGATTAAATCTGCCTCGCATGTACTTTTCTACCGCAGAATTTACACAGAAGTAGGCATTCGACACATAGTCATTCCCACTGATTGCCTCCTTCTTGGTAGTAGAGGCAATGACCATTTAACCACATCCAAGTGATGTGCAACTGTGCACGTATGCATCGCACCACCCCTGGAAGTGTCTCTGGAAACAGGGGCAGCATGGGGTGGAGGCCAAAGGAGGCAGAGCAGGCTTACACGAGCTCCACTGATATGCGTGGGGGTCAGGAATGCAACCCCTGTGCAAAACGGTCATTGCCAGTACTCAATATGCCCAAATTGCAGCGAAAAAGCACCTGGGACCACAAACATCACACAATTTCTACTGACTTTTGCCTTTGGGGACACTCCCCCCCAGTCAATGTTAACATATTGGCATAAAAAAATGTCCTGGTTGGGTTTTCAAGCAAAAAATAACCCAAGGAAGAAGTTAGGTGCTCTTCGTGTGATGTGCCACACATGACTTTATTTGGGGGCAGAAAGAGTTGCTGGGGGGAGGGCACTTCCATGACCTGAGCCTAAATTTCCCCACCCCTTCAGTAGAGCCCAGTGTTTTACATGAATTTCCTCTTTTGCTTAATATGGCATTGCTGTCCAAACATGCAATAAAAATGCATTGAATTCATAAGCCCACTACATGGGAGTGCGGTGTTGTTTAATGCTACTAGTCAAGAGAAGATCGCTTAAGCACGTGTCCTTACATTTGCAGCACTGTGTTCTTTTCTTTTAATAGCACTGATAAATCCAGGGTGCTCCAGGCACCTCTATCCTGTTTACAATAGGGTGGGAAATGTTAGATGTTTATTGCATTCAGAAAGGGATTCGCTTGAGGGCTGTGGTGTACCAACGTGTGCCTCTGCCTGTCAAATAGGTCATATTTTCACATACCTGATATAGTCACTAATTCATCATGTTTTAACCTCCCCTTGCTCACTCCCCCTACCCTACCCCACCCCAACACACACAAGCACACCCTGATGTTAACAGACGGGGCAGGCAGGTTTTTGTTTGTTGAATACTGTGGTGTGGAATGTTCCTCCATCAAGACTCCCAAAATCAGCTTGCTGAACTAAAATTGTATATTTTAAAGCCTTTATTAATTGTCAGCTCACTTTGTCCCAAGCTTCTTCGATGTTGCATTCTTAAGGATGAAATCACTGAATAGGTGTGGTGCCTGGCTTATATTGAGATTTATCTTCCTTCCTTCCTTCCTTCCTTCCTTCCTTCCTTCCTTCCTTCCTT
>JAXCMG010000018.1:11768616-11784593 GCA_034642415.1 Podarcis siculus
GAGAGAGAGAGAGAGAGAGAGAGAGAGAGAGAGAGAGAGAGAGAGAGATGCTAGCTATACCTCATATGCAACGACTGCATATTCATCAGCCCTTGGAGCAGAAGAGACTAAGGCTATGCACTCCAGCACAAGTGGCAGGGCAGCCTCCAGGCTCCTGAGAAACAAATCCTTCTTTTAAACCCCAGTCTCTAAGAAAATGACGAAGTGATGGCAAATGAGGTTTTCTAAAGCCTCTCTCAATCCATGTGAATTTTTAAGCCTGATCTTTCAATGAAGACTCCCCAAAGACAGAAAAACAAATGGCTGCCCTGCCAAGCCTCCATCCTAGCATACACATTTCTACTTCTCCACAAGACCATAAGGCCACAACATAAGTAGAGCACTGGTGGACTAGACCCGGGGCCTTTCGAGAAGCTCACAAGGAGGACATAAGCAACAGGTATTCAGAGGTACCCTGCCACTGATCCTGGAGATAACACACAGCCACCATAGTAGCCTTTGATAGCTTTATCCTCCATGAACGTTTGTAATCCTCTTTTAAAGCTATCTAAGCACTATGTTGGCAATGACATTAGCCACAATCAAAACTAGTGCTTGCTTAACCAAGTTTTTAAACAATGCAACCAAGATGAGTTCAAATCTTGCTTAGGTGGGAGCCTTGGCTAGCCTTAACCACTGTTACAATTGCTATTAACATCACAGTTAGCCACAGTTTAAGGCTCGTAGAGAAATAGCAGGGGGAATTTGCATTCTCGACAATAGGAGGTACAAGGAAGGAGGGCACAGTCCTGGTTGGTTATCAAATAAGGTGCATTTCATCTGCCTTGGGCCCAACAGCTTTAGAATAAGAACATTCTGGACACAGCAGCTGCTTTTGGAGGCTCTCCCATCCTGCAAACCTTCCTCACTTTAGATTAGCTTGCCAGGGACCCCATGTGTGTTGCTGATTCTTCTGAATTGCCATGCACTCTCTCTACATGAGCCACCATTGGGCCTCTGAAGTTCTGTCAGTGCCCCTCAGAAGCCTGAGATGGCATCATACAAGATGTCCAACACAATCCTGCAACTGTACATTGCAAGGGAAGATCAGTGGTAAGTTGACATCCGTCAAGTCATGTGACCACTTGGAAGCTTCCACCATCTCAGAGGAAAGAGGACTGCTCCTGTTGCTTATCACCAAGAGCAGGCAGTGTTTCCAATTCTTCATGCCCTCACCTGGGATGGAGTCTCTTCAACGTATCTATTAATAATAGCTTGACATTTGAGACATTAATGCAAACAGCTCACAATTTATGGCAATTGCTTCCAACAATGACTTGAAAATTTGCTCCAGGCCAATTTCTTCTCATTGCTCAGGCATCCCAACCCATTCCAGAAGTATACAGCACAAATCAGTAGCAAGTTTGGGAAAGAGACGCCAGATGTCCATCCCATTTAAAAACCAAAAATCTTCACTGGCACAAAAATTAGGTCTTGCTTTTAGAAGTTTTGTCAGTTAACAAACAGTACAATCAAGGTTCTACTGCATCCAAGCCACAATGATTTAAAATGGCCTGAGTGCAAACATTTCTTTAGAACAGTGGTTCTCAAATTTTGTGCTGTAAACCACCCTAAGACCTCTGGGTATATAAATTCAACAATCAATCAATCAATCAATTAGGGTGTGGCATACCACGCTGGCATGGCAGGAAGATTCAAGGACAATAAAATAAACATCTAAACATTTCAGAGTAGTATGGTAAAGTACTGTATAGTTTCAAAATAATTTTATTTGCAGCCGAATATGGATAGATATCTGTTCAAAATCGAGCACTGCAGGTTGTTGTTTCTTTTTGTGTTCCAATGAATTTCTTATCAATAAAAAAGTCGGTGTGGCATGAGCAAATTTTTATTCTGAAAGTGTGGCCCAGAGAAAAAAGTTTGAGAACCACTGCTTTAGAAGAAGACAGAAACAAGTCAATTTTTGCAATTAACAAAAACACATATGTTTTTCCACACTTCATTTTGGCCAAGAACAAAAGCACAGTATTTATAAAAATAAAAAAGTAAACGTCCACAAAGTCCCTGGACTGACGCTTGCCAACTAAAACACCTACTACGAATTTAGTAATGGCTTAAGCAAACATAAATTACAGGGCCAGACATTTTAAAAGGGAAAAAAATTGATTTATCGTCACACTGGAGACACGGCAGGATAGCAGTGTAATTTCATTTTTCCATATATTCATCAACACTGAAAATGCATTAATTGAAAAAGAATCCAACAGTTGTTATTTAAAAAAAAATCTCTATTCATTTCTTTACTTCATGTGTCCCTAAATTTGCTTATAACTAACTCTCAAGGGGGGAGTTTCCTGTTAGACACAAATGGGGAGAGGGGGCTTGGGGTGGAGGCTCCTTCCTTGGGGTCGCTGGGTTGGGTTTGATGGTCTTCTACTTCCTTCAAGTCTTCTGAAAGCTTTTTTTAGCAAATATAATTTTCCTCTTAATTTATTTCCAGATACGACCATTGCCAATGATTCAAGATACAAAAAGAAGTAGCAATCATCACCGGGGAGTCACAGTACCAGTCCAGGGGACTGGATTACTGAAGGGGGGAGATGTTCTTCACCTCCATCTTCAACATGGAGCAAGCACCTGTCTACAAAACTCATGTCACAATAAATTGGTTCTGCAACATTCAGGCATTATTATCTGCCTTATTGGCTGCTTGAATCGGAGTTTCTTAGTTTCTGTTGTTTTAAGAGTTTTTATGGTGTGGTTATTCTTGTTGAGCTTTGTTATTGCAGTACATACTGGAAATTTGAAAGACAGAATAAAAAAAAGCCTTAATAAATAATAAAAGCTCAAATCCTCTCCCCCTTTCAAATATGATCGTCAGAAAGAAGCCCCAATAGGTGTTGAGACCTATTAGCAAAGCATGCTAATAGAACTTTTATATTCTCCCATTTTGAAGATTACAGATATGTTACAATTTACATCAACAGACAAGTTGCTTTAGATTTGAACAAAGATCGATTGAAGATTTTGCATCACCAGCTATTTGCTCATTCAACTTGGCAATTACTGATTACAGTTAGCTTCAAACTGAATCACTTTTAAACTTCTGTTTATAAATCAATCATCTTTATTACAGCAAGCAAACCTTCTGCCCAGCCAGTAAACCAATCAAACAATCGAGTTTTAGAATATGTAGACAAAATGTAAAATATATACATTATTGCTCCGCTACATTGTAGTTTCAAGAGTAACCGCTTAACCTTGCATAAACACTTAGATCACACTCACGAAAGTTGCGAGAAATTGCAGGGGAGGCTTTCCTGTCAACCAGTTACCTACCAACCACAAAAAAGGGAGGAACACCACTGGCTGGCAGAAAAGAAAAAGGTAGCATTTATTCCAAGCCCAGATCCTTCCATAGGGACACATTTTTAGCAGCAATTCTCAAATGCAAGGGACTGGTGAATATACATATACCAGCCAATATTCTACAGAATACTGAAAACTCCTCCCAATGAGGAGTTAAGAAGGAGAATAACAACAGGAGCCACAGACTTCCTCTGATCAGGGCACAATAATTGCAATAATTTTCACAACATACTACATGACCCAATTAGTCATTTTAGCACTTGCTGGAAAGTGCTAGAGTGTTCTCATTCAAAGAAAGAAATCAGATAGAGCTCACTTTAAAATGTTATTTGCATCTGATCTCTATATTCATTCACAGTCCCCTCATAGTCTCTACTGGGGGAACCCTGCAGGTGCTGATTGACTACAATTCCCATCATCCCTAAGCGCTGGGTCATGCTGGCTTGGTTTGGTGGGAGCTTGAATCCAACATCATCTGGAACTACACTGGGATCAAATTATTTCAAGTCAAGGCTATCCATCACAATGTCAGAAAACTAACACATTCTTTCTAAAAATGGTCTAAAATCCCCTTCAAATAAAATCATGGTCACTCCTAATTAGATTGCCATTCCCTGTCCCCAAAATCACTGCCAAATTAGAATCCCAAGAGTTGATAACGTATTTTTATTTTCTATGGGAATTTATTCCTCTTTATTCCTGCTTACTTCTTCAGAAATCCATTTTAAATATGATCTGTTCAAGACCTTAATATTTAAAACTGATGTTCATATGATTTCCCTCTACACATGAATATATGGCACAACTCGATCTCTTATAAATCAAACATTCAGTTATTTTAGGTAGATAAAAAATGCAGATTCATAATAATGAAAAAGTGCTCATTTGCGCTCACAGTAAGCTCTGTGGTTGGGGAAAAATTTCAGTCTATGTGAAGTTTCATACCTCATGATATCAGCCTACAAATTTATACTTGGGGGCTGCTCCTCTCTCACAGAAAAGCAAGAGCATGACACAGGACATCCTGTGGTTACTTGTGATATCCCTCAACCTGTTTCAAAAGTAAGGAAGGGCAGGGTGAACTCTATGCTCCTTTCCAGTCTCACCACATATAGATGCAAGGGGGCAAAGAGATGTCTGAACAGAATCCATGCTTACAAAAAATCCCAGGACCCATGAAATTACATGGTTGAATATGGACTTTTAACTGCATGGTTTGTAACGCAAAACTATGGTACAGAAAAGAAGTCTTCCTATGTGTATAGGCACTTTGTGATTAGTGTTAGCTGGGACATGCCCAGAGTTGTAACAAACACAGACCCAAAAGTACAAAAGAATTGATGCTAGTGCCTAGGAATTTGATACATGTTTGTGTCTGTCTTTTATAGGTGTCACCTAAAGGTTAGGTGCTGGCACTGAATTATTTGAAACACTAGACAGACAACCCAGGTCCTGTCTGGTTTTTCACAAGGGTGGGAGAGAGCACTACCAATTCTATTAACATGCAGTTGATCTCTCTCTCAAAAAAAAAAATAAAACCACATAAAATTAATTCCAATCCTTAAACCTAATTCTATCTCCATATCATAGAGAAAAGGCAATCATAGACACTTTGTTCATGTTTTGCAATATAGTTAAAACATTGCATATTGCGTCAGAAGAAAATATCTGATTTGGCTATCATACAACATGGGGGGGGGGAGAGTCTAATGAAATAAACAGCGATTGAAATAAATCACTGCCACCGCACACAAAATATTTTAGGGCAAACTCGGAAAGCCAAAAGCAAAAAAAAAGAGTCCATGGTGTAATTAACCAGATGCCTCTTAGGCAGTTCTAGGACCCTGGGAGTGAGATCATATGCTTTTTGGGAGAAAACTTCCCCATGGTTCAAAATTTCCATTTACTTAGGAGAGAGTTTGGGGGTCAGCAGGGGGCCATCACAACTCTGTAAGTGTTAAGGTGCTCTGTTTGAGAGTTCATTTATTCAGTTTCTGTCAGCATGCAAGATTCTCTTTTTCCAGGCCAGTTAGAAGCTGTTTATGCTCAGAGCACACCTACTGCTGGTTATGCTCAAAGGCTCTGCTGTGCGATTTCAGATTCCAACTGGATTTGACCATCAGAGTCTAGAAAACAGACGTCCGATGGGCAGTAAAAGCCCACTCTCTCACTTCCATTACTCACCACTGAGCACATATGCAGGGCGGATAGAGGAAATGGCCATGAGGCCGGCAATCAAACTTCCAAGGGCCTCTTTTGCCCAAAGGAAAATAGTCAGAAAGGGAGCAGAGGTCACTTCAGGCAGAGGCCGTTCAGACATCATTAGCAGCAATGGCAGATAGGGGAATCACCCAGGCTTCTGAAGCGATGTTAAACCCCTAACATCTAATACCATGACACATGGATCCCACTCACAATTATAAGGACATATTCCCCAATCCATTTTAGCACAATCATCTTGACCATTGCCAAGAGCTGCAGGTCAGCACATTCCATGGCTAATGGGGATTTGGACATACTAGTGGTAAGTTCACAAAACCTTTTGTAGCTGAGCCCCCTTGTTTTCGGAATGGGGACACCTTTCACTCCAATGGCTAAAAAGCTTCAGAGTTTGAAATAGCAACCATTACACACCCTCAGAAAAACTCCCCCTTCCTTCCATGGTTTCAGGTGAGTCAGTTTGTTAAGGGTGCTGAAAAGTGTCGGACAACTCTAACTGCTTTGCTTAGGACCACATCAGTGAGGCTGAGAGGGGGGTCTTGTTGTCTGGGTAACCCAAGACCTCCATACATACTGCCCAGGTTTTAACACTTCTCAGCAATGTTAACAAACTAGGATTCTTTGGGGGAGGCCATGACAGTTTAAGTAGTATGATACTGCTTTAAATGCAATATAGAGCAGAGAGGGCCTGAATCTTGCATCCAATCAGACTTTTAAACAGGTGCAGCTGCAAATGGCTATTTTTTTAAAGCCAACATCTTCAGACACCATTTGTGGCTACAGTGGAATAGCACTGCGAAACTGAGCGGGAGCCAACTCAGTTTCTCCCTTCGATACTCCCAGTTCTAGGCTTGAACAGATAAAAAATGCCTTTAGCTTTTTGATCCACATTAACCCTCCAAACTCTCACTTCTGATGACTTCCTGGGCATGCAGAACAAAGCCGCTAAAAGCCATTTATAAAATAAGTATTTCTACTAGCAATTATGTGGTCAAATCGAGCTCCTGAGTGACTTGAGAAGATTCTAAATTATCAAGATCCACCACATTCTCAAAAATTAATAAGGGATGCTTAGATGATGAGCTGCAGGACCTGTAAGAAGCAGCACAGCTGGCAAAACAAAATGGCTGTTTTTAATTAAAGCCTCTTCCCCCCCACCTCCTGATTTTAACACAGTATATGTTTCAGACAGTCTTAATCCTAAAATGGCCAGAACACCCTATAATTAACTATTTTATTAAAGTGACTAACTGCAGAAAATTCAAATGCATGATATCACCATTATGTAACAGAACCTAATGTAGAGTCCTAGTGAGGCCTTGTCCAGAAATATCACCTTTTGTCAGTTGTACTCAAACTCTCACAGCAAGGTTAACTCATAAATTTTACCTCCGAGCATTCGCTGCTTATTTACAATGAGAGACTAACTCCCCAGAGGGCCCATTGCTTTAACAATGCAACAAAGCTCTCTCCCGAGCTTGCTCAAAATCTAGCTGCTTTTTCTCAACAGATATATAAAAGGGAGCACATGAAGGAGGGAGTCGCTTCAGTTCTGCAGCCAGTTTCACAGGGAGCCAGTATTCTCCCAGCACAAATGCAGCAATAGCTGACCCTCTTTAATAAGGGTTAAAGAATCAGGGATGGGTCATGGGACAGCACGCTCCCTCCCCATCCAGACCTTTCCCTCTTGTGAACAAATCCCACACATTTGGTATGGCTGATGTTAACAAAAGCTCACATGAAGTTCAGGGACTGGGTTCCAAAACTCGGTTTTGGAGCACCCCCTAAATCTGGGTTAACTAGGTACAAGGCCAAGCAAAATTAATCTGAAACAGGGTAAAAAGCAGTGGTATTGTGGGAGGGGGTTTCCCAGCACAAGCAGAGACTGAACATGTTTGTTCCATTACATGTGCATTGCTCTTTCAACATTATAATCTGCTCGTATTATTGACTAACTCCCATTCA
The DNA here is from genome assembly GCA_034642415.1 of Podarcis siculus. Classification (NCBI taxonomy): domain Eukaryota; kingdom Metazoa; phylum Chordata; class Lepidosauria; order Squamata; family Lacertidae; genus Podarcis; species Podarcis siculus. The sequence goes on from JAXCMG010000018.1 coordinate 11,776,171, forward strand.
TTTTAGTGGGGCACGCAAAGGAATACTGATCAAAGTGTTGAGTTGTGCTTTAGTTACTGACTAGTTAAACTGGTAGTGGGCTGGTTATTCTAGAAGTGACTGGGGCATTTTTGCATGCTCCCTAGAGACATATTGAGATGGCACAAGATATCCATATAATTCACATTACCAATTTGGAAGTGAAACAAAATTCCTGTCAGCTGAAGCAATTAATATGCAAGCCATTTCACAACACATGAACTTAAATATTCTCTGAATGCATAATGAAGTAACCTGAAGCATTCCTCACACATACCTGCCAAAAAGAAGTTCGAAGAAAACTGGGGCCAAGTCAGTGGAAGTTCCTTTCACAGGGTCTTTTCAACCAAGACATACATTTTGGTAGCAATCAGTATCAAACTTCTGCGTCAAGTTGTTGAGGGATGTAGCCTCTGGCTGTTGCTCCCAAACTATGCTACATTAGCCGGAACACAGACATATGGCACCAGATGTTTTCCAAGATAATGTAATAAGACCCAGAGGGAGGGGAGGATCGGCTGAATAAATCTTTGAATTTAAAGATTTAGAAAACTTTTTTTCCTAACTTCAGTGGTAGCAATACCTGCACCCGCTACACATATTACAAATGCATCCATCTCCAAAATACTGTAGTAAAAATAAGCCAAAGCACAGAAACAAATCACTGGTGTAAAAAATATGCAATACTTCTGCAGCAGGGGCTTAGTCTTAGGAGAGGTTGCATTCCTGCTGCTAAGGCAGCTGGTCCCATGCAAAGTCTCAGAAGGTGGCTGGTAAGGCAGATTCTGTTCCTGAGGGCACCTGATCTCTGTGCAGTTGGAAAGAATGCAGCCCAGAAGAAAAGATTTGAATTTGCTAAAAGAGCTACAAAAAGAACATACTTGATCAAGTCTCTCTGATCTCTGGAACATCCTAAGAGTCCAGTCGGCAGACATTGCAGAGTTGTAACTGCCACTGACAGTTCAGCAGAGTGGGGGCTCTGCTCTAGGGTTCTTCTAAATACCAGTTTACTTGCAACGGATTCTGAGAAAGTTCTTTAGGCATCCAGGACAGCAGTATGTGGAAAGCTAAAAGTCAAGAGATGCTTAAACTACTAAACCTGTGACAAGACATGGAAAAATGTGAGAGGGAAACAATCCTAAGGAGTTCACCCAGATACTCCAACACTGACTGTCACTGTCTGTCTGCTGCATAGAAATCAACAAGGCAGCTGAAAAAAATTAAAGCTCTGTCATGACCTTGTCTGAAACGCCTTTCCTCTCTCCCCACCCATTGTGTGCCACCAAGATTCAAGCAGGACAAACCAGGATATTAAAGAGACTTAGCTACAGCTTTGTAGGCTCTATAAAATAACACAATGGAATGCCTTGAAGGCCATGTTTGTTGCCAACACCATTTACATCAATAAACATTTTGAAATGAGGAGTTTTACTGACTGGTAGACCAGCAACATACCCCCATTTGTGCATGTGTACCACCCTGTAATTTAATTTATAATTCCAACATGTGGCCCACCAGGCTTCTGAATGGGGCCCGCTGACTGGGCCATAGGGCTTGGGTCCTATTTCACTTAAGTTTACTATCCGCCACCCCCGACAATTCAAGGAATGGATACTAACCTTCACAGTAGTGCCAAAACTGGGAAATAATTTCCCCTGGTGCAAATCTAGCAGTACAGTGGTGCCCCGCAAGACGAAAATAATCCGTTCTGCGGGAGCCTTCGTCTTGCAGGGATTTTCGTCTTGCGGAGCTCCGCTATCAGCCGATCAGCTGATAAGCGGTAAAACAGCTGATAAGCGGCTTTTAGCGGCTTTTAGCACTTATCGGATTAGCGGATAAGCGGCAATTTAGAGATAAGGAGCTTAGCGCCTTTCAGAAAAGGCAAAAAAAAAAAAGGGAGACCACGGAAAAAAATTCGTTTTGCGAGTAAGCCCCATAGAAAAAAACGTCTTGCGAAGCAGAAAAATGTCGGAAAGCCCTTTCGTCTTGCGCGTTTTTCGTTTAGCGGGGCATTCGTCTAGCGGGGTACCACTGTATAGCAAAGCTCCTCCCAGTCTCCATATATTGTAACTTCAAGCATATGCAAACAGGAATGCAAGTTCTCATTAACTCAGTTTTCTTCCAACCAGTTTTTACTTGTTCTATTAAACTTAATGTATGCTGTATACTGCTTTTCTGGTTTTTTTAAAAAAAGAAATGTATGATCTATAAATATTTAAATAAACAAACAAACAAATGGTCAAATGCCTAGGACTCCACCCTGCTTGTTGGAAACAGGAGTAGAAACTACACATAAAAAGGCAAAGGACCCCTGACAGTTAAGTCCAGTTGCAAACGACTCTGGGGTTGCGGCGCTCATCTCACTTTACTGGCTGAGGGAGCTGACGTTTGTCTGCAGACAGTTTTTCCGAATCATGTGGCCAGCATGACTAAGCTGCTTCTGGCAAAACCGGAGCAGCACATGGAAACGCCATTTACCTTCCCGCTGGAGCGGTACCTATTTATCTACTTGCACTTTGTCGTGCTTTCAAACTGCTAGGTTGGCAGGAGAAGGGACCGAGCAACAGGAGCTCACCCCGTTGCGGGGATTCGAACCGGCGACCTTCTGATTGGCAAGCCCTAGGCTCAGTGGTTTAGACCACAGCGTCACCCGCATCCCTAGAACCTACACAAAGTCTGCCAATTTTAAAAAAATAATGTCACTATTTTCCTTTATTTCACTTTAGATACATGCTTTAAAGCCCTAGTAGTATATGCTGACTTTCGTGTGCTGGAGTAAAAGGCAAAGAGAAATTCTTTTTAGGAAATGGTTCACTTTCATAGAAACATTATATACAGCAGTTAAGATAATCTACTTTGAGGAAGAGGCATAACTCAGTAGTAACGTTTCTAACAAAGGAGGAAACTCCATTGAACACAGTAGGCTTTCTTCTTAGAAAACATGCACAGAATTACATTGTGAATGCATTAACTATGTTGAAATTGGTTCCATAAAGGAACAGGATAAAAATCTTAGAAATATATTTCATCTCAGTGGTTCACTGAACGTATGAGTTCGGTTTGATGAGGAACTCATGTTTAGTTTGGCACCCCCAAAGTTCGCAATGCCATCCGTTTCGAAAACAGCAAAGTGTCAGGCCTTGTGAATGCTTCTGTTGGCCTAAGCAGTTCTTCTGATACCTTCCCCGGCTGTGGCAATGAGAGCTGCTACCCACTGGTGCCTGTAATCACCTGAGAGAGCACAAGATGGCCCTGTCGGTTCTTGCTGCCTGAGTTGCGTCCTCAGTCTTTGCATGAAGTAACTACATTATCAAGCATGCTGCAGCTGAGACAGGTCTCTTCGGATTCTTTAATTGGCCCCACTTCAATGTTTAGCTCTTAAAAGAAGTGTGTATAATACGGCATATAGATTAATAACAAAACTCGTTAAGTCAAAAGGGTGAAACCCCTTTGCAGAGTGAGCAAATAGGTTCTCCATTACATTATTTGCAAACAACTCCACACCAAAACAACAACACAAAATGTGTGCAACTTTATTATTTTGGGCCTTCTGAATCCTAACATGCAGCAGGCTCATTTAAGGAACAACAGACAGAAGCTGCAATATACAAAGGGTTTTTTTTGTTTAATCTCATGTGGGCACATTACATGCAATCTCTTTACATAGTTTGTGTTTTTGTAATAGCTTCAGCTACACAAATCAATATTTGTTCATGTTCCAAACAAAAGATCTGTGTAACACAAACACTCAAAAAGTATAGGATAAATATAAATACTTTCTTTTACCATATTGCATCCAGCATTGTCTGGATGACATTGTCTGTCTCATCATTGTGAAAGTTCACCGCAAATTCACTAACTGTGAATTATGGTATCAAAACAGTTGGTTTGGTTTTTGCTGTTGTGTTAGGGCAGCAGGGGGGTGGGAGTGGGGTGGGGTGGGACTGTAGCCCTTTGAGTGCTGTTGGGTCTCAAACTCTCATCAGTCACAATCAGTACAGCCAAAGGTCAGAGACAATAGAAGCTGCAGTCTGACAATATCTTGAAAGCCACCAATTAGCCACTGTTACAGACTCTTTTATTTTATTATTCCCCCCACTCCCAGTACTAAAAGTGCCTTACTCTTCTCCTTGTCACCAAAGCTGTCTTCTACAATTCTCTCAGTTAAATCAAGTGGTCCATCTCACAACTCAGAACAGCAGCCAGAAAGTAATATTTTTAAAGTCAAGGAATTTCAGAATTTACATCTTGAAAATCAAGCACTTTGCTAGGCAAACAGACTTTGGAACACATGAATTCTGACACTTGACTGTCTAGTCCGGCATTAGCAACCTTCACTAGCAGCAGCTATCCAGGGATTCAAGACAGGGATATCTCCAGCCCACCATCCAAGTTTTGTTGAAGTACAAATGCAGGAAAGTGAACCAAGGACCTTCAATGTGCAAAATACATGCTCTTCCACTGAGCTGCAGCTCAGCTACTTTCTGAAAGGTACCAAAATTTAAAACGGTGGGCTATGCTCATGCTTGCACAACACATTTACTCAACCAAGTTAGCAAAACACTTCCCATTCTATACTTGTTGATCTTTGCAATCTCAACACCACTACATGGAAGAACCTTTCAAATGTGCCTTCTGCCCATACAGAAAAGATTGTAATCTTACCTGATGCAATAAAGCTAACACGAAGAACTACTTTTACCATGCCATAGATATTCCACCTTTTCAATTGGTCACAGACCTTAGTAAAAATCACTTTGGTAAAATTTGCTTTATGAAATGCTGCAGCTGAGAGATGAATTCACTATGGTTTGTTAACCTACATAGCACATAATCATTACGTACACTCATGGAGTGAAAACATCCCCAGAGCATTAAGCACTGCTTTAATGGATTCTTAACAGTAGCCAATAATGAAATAGTTAACTTCAAATGGATGCAGAAAGCAAGGTAAATATGGCCAAAAGGGGTGGGTGGGGGTAGAATGGGGCAATGCCCCCTGCCAACGCTGTGTGATTTCATTGGTGTGAATTTTCTGGACAAGTTTTATTTGAATTTTTCTGACATCCTAAATTGATTGAGATCTGTTTTAGCATGTTTATTTAACCTATTATTTAGTAAGTGCAACTTTTAAAATGCTATGTTAATTTTATATGCCGTATAAATATATCAGAGCTTTTTCCAATAGCCAAAGGCATGTCAACTGAAATTATGTTGCGGTGAGGGGTGTGTGTGTGTCAATAAAGCACACTTACTGTACTTTAAATTATACTTTCAAACCAAGTCAAAGCTTTAATAAATATATGCTTTTAGATACAACAACTCTATAGCAAACATGTCCCTAACATTAAATATTATGCGTATAACAGAAAAGCTACTTTTAACATGCCCAAAGAGCTGTCTATTAATATATTATTATTTTCCTAGGTACAACAAAAAGGTCATTACAATTTTGAATCTGCTCAGTTTGAGTGGCATTATATTATTAATTAATTTTATGGATGTTTTCTACAGGAACATAAAAGCAGTAGAATTTTTTCTCTCTCATATGCATGCTGATTCCACAATGTGAATAAAGGCAGTGTTATAGTTTAGACTGCTTCTAGTCAAGTCAGAAACACACACACACACAAAGTTATATATACCCCAAGCTTAAAATATGAGTTCCAATGAATAATCTGCAAGTACAAGACACACAACTTTGTTTCAACGGGGGGAAAATTGTGGGTCTGTTAATATTCTGGGAAGTAGAGATTTGTGGAATTAACATCACAGCTTACCTCTGGAGTGTTTTTCTTGAACTCACGGCTTTGTTCAATAAGCTTCTTTCTTGATTGTTCACTTTCATCTTGGCGGTTTGCCAATACTGTCGCTGTGGCATCAAGCTCCCTCTATCAATGAAAAAGAAAGAGGGACCATCATTTTAACCATGCCTGGATTCTCTTGCCCCCTGCCCCCCAAAAAAGATAAAATTTGAAAACTCAGGTGGTGAAAGTAAATAGACCTCATTGTTTTAAATCCCTTAACTGAACCATTCTTTCCTTGCCACCTCTCATGTAAAGTTATTACAAGCCTCTCCATGAAGTTGCATGTCAATACAAACTTGCATAAATGACATTCCCCTATTTCCTTGGTTAAGGCAAGATAATTTAAGGCTGCAAGCCTCCACTAGTATTGCATTAGATCTACCTTTTTGGCATGACTTTTGATATTATGAATAACTACTGAATATCACAACTAATACAATCTTTGACCTTTCAGGGTTTTCAGGTTCTAGAGACAAGACACAATAAATGTGGATTTTATTTGTATAGGAACTTGTTCTGCTGAACTTGACCCTTTTGGCCAATTTCTTCCCTTTCAGCTAATCAAGAAGGCACAGAGCTTCTTTCCCTTTCTTATGAACTAATTCAACCAAACCCACAACAGGGGCAATTCCATTAGGCCCAGCCTTTGCCAGCCTGATATCCTAAAGCTGATGGGAGTTGTATTCCAAAACATCAAGAGAGCAACAGGCTGGTGTACAATCGGGTAGAGAAGGCCTGTCTTCTGGTCCTTATAATATCTCTACTACAAGAGTGTAGAAAACAAGCTGGACACACCTAGTAACAACAACAACAACAACAACGTCCTGTCCTCTTAAGTACCTACATCTATACAGCTTTTCACAACAAAACCAATTTCAGTGCTTCATCTGAAAAAGCTAGCTCCTTTTCAAAGCCACAGCTGGCCAAACATCACATATCAAAATTTAACTGCTATGGTTTTTATATCACCAATAAAGCTTGTTAACAAGGAAGTGATGTCTGAGGATCCATGACGGAGGGGTGGAGGGCGGAGAAAGATTCTGAGCCATAGACTCCAGTTTCTAGGGAGTTTCAGCCCCAGCACCTTTCTCTTTAGAATACTTCATACATCCCATGAATAAATGCTGAATACAAAGTTGATTGTACATATATAGCCCAGCACTATGTATTCTGCCTTGTGGCGGCTCTCCCAGCAAGTAGGACTAGCAAAGACTTGAGATTCTTGAAAGCACCACCAACAAGCCAGCCCATGAACTCCAGATCACAAAACCAGTCAGCAGCTTGCCAAGGAAAAGACGATTTTGCAACTTGCTTAATTTAAAAGTGTTTGGCCGTAAGATCAATGGATGGCAGCTGATCAAATTCTCTGATCTTGTTCCATGTTTGCTGGTTTTATGCACGACAAAAATGAGTCCAGGAACTGTGTCACTTTGCAATGTTGCTATGCACCAGTCACCTCACCGTATCTTCCACCTCTACCCAAGAGATTCCCTTACTTTTTGCACACGCTAAATAGCAGGGAGAAATGCCCCAGCTGTGCTGAGATCCATTGCTGCACCGCACTACCATGTTTCCCCCATATCTCTGTCCATTTTATTTAAGCACTAAATTCAAGTATATGCACCACATTCCCATGAAGTCAATAGAAGTTGTGTTATGTACCTTGTGGGAGGATTTGCCTCTAGATTTGTCTTTACCTTTAATCGATTTCCTTTCATTCCAAATCTGATGTTCATGAGAAGTGAGAAAAACAGCTCACTAGTGAGTCAGAAGGAAAGAGAGCCCCTTCCCTTGCAACAAAATGTTGTGTGCGGCGGAGTGGCGCCTTCAAAGCATTCCCCTTTTCAGTCAAAGAGAGTGGGAATGCCTGAGAAGGAGAAGGCATGTCTCTGACAGCTGACCTGAACCACAAGTTCAGACACTCTTTGGCAATCCCCCTTCCTCTTCACCTGCTGGCTGAAGCAGACATAATTTATATGGGATCGTGTACTTTCTCCCCTTTCCCAGAGCAAATCTGCACCCCAACCCCCTGCAGTCATCAAGTAGCTGTGGGATACACCTGCAATAACATTATGCATGCCCAGCATCCTGAACCAACTTCAAAACCTTATTAATAGACCTGGTTACGCAAGGAACCTGGTTGTCTGTAGCCATAGCTGATGTGCCTATTAACCACATTCAAGTTTTTTTTGGGGGGGTGTTGCTCCAGAGAAGGCGCATATGAGCCCACATCCCACTGCCAGTCTCTTAAATGCTGCTTAGAAATTTGTCTCTCAGTTACACATACATCCGTCCACATTGCTGCAATTTTCTGAAATGAAAATGATGCAAGTGTCATTTAGCATTCTGTGACCAGATTGATAATATATTTTTGGAGTCATTTTGGGCTTGTTCCTAAAGGGTTTCTGTACTTTTGCAAATCTTGGGTGCATCTGAAGGCAGCCCTGTTTAGGGAAGCTTTTAATGTTTAATAGACTACTGTATTTTAATATTTTGTTGGAAGCTGCCCAGAGTAGCTGGGGAAGCCCAGCCAGATGGGCAGGGTATAATAAATAATAATAATAATAATAATAATAATAATAATAATAATAATAATAA
>JAXCMG010000018.1:11784603-11821446 GCA_034642415.1 Podarcis siculus
AATAATAATAATAATAATAATAATAATAATAATAATAATAATAATAATAATAATAATAATTCGCTTGTCCCCCATGCCTACTACACAGATTGTGGTTACGTAATAACTCAACAAATAACATCACTATCACTTGGAATAAAACACAATCGACAGTGGGGTTGGCGTTGAGTGTTTAAAATAGCAGAGACAGACCAACAAAACATTTTCTGGACACTTGGAGCACTTGTATCTGGTTCCAATTCAATGGATATAGTTGTTCTTAGAGAAACTGACATATGAATGGCATTCTTAAGTTTTGGAGGGTTACAGGGGAAAAAATATCAATGCCACTGGCGCCATCAAACACAGAGAATTCACTCAGTCAATCAGGATTCTTGTGGTTTTAACAATCTTCTCGCCCCCTCTGAATCCTCTTGGAAACCAAGAGAAGTGGTGATGTCATAATGTTGGGCTTAGCTGTGTGGTCAGAACCTACACCTAACTGCCTCCTGACACAGCTATGTGTGCACAAGATAAATGTTTAGAACATGGGAACCACATGGCTCCCAGACATTCACAGAATCACAGAGTTGGAAGGGAACCCCAAGGGTCATGAGTCCAACCACTGCAATGCAGGAATCTCAACTAAAGCACCCATGACAGATGACCATACAACCTCTGATTAAAAACTTCCAATGAAGGGGAGTCCACAATCTCCAAGAGAGTCCACTTCACTGTTGAACAGCTCTTACCCTCAGATGGCCATCTAACATCAACTTAAAAACCTTGGGTGAAGGAGGGTCCGGCACCTTCTGAGGGAGTCTGTTCCACTGTCGAACAGCTCTTACTGTCAGAAAGTTCTTCTTGATGGTTACTAAAATCTCGTTCCTTGTAACTTAAATCCACTAGTTCAAGTCCTACCCTCTAGAGCAGAAGAAAACAAGTTTGCTCCCTCTTCCATGTGACAGCCCCAGAGATCTTTGAAGACGGCTATCATATCTCCTCTCAGTCTCCTCTTTTCCAGGCTAAACATACCCATCTCCTTCAACTGCTCCTAAGAAGTCTTGGTTTCCAGACCCTTGAGCATCTTGATCGCCCTCCTCTGCACATGTTCCAGCTTATCAACTCCCTTCTTAAATTGTGGCACCCAAACTGGACACATAATAGAGTGGTGCTATTACTTCCCTTGATCTGATTCAAACCCACTCAAGGGAAACTAGCACACATGGGCTGCTCATCCAGAAACAAGAGGGCACATGTAAGACATACTCCAAGTGACAGTATCCTACTTTAGCTGCATGTAATTAGCATGATTTCTTTATCAATTTATGAACCACACAGATGCCAAACAAAGGTCAGTGGATGTTTATCTTGTGTTCTATAATCTCATTCCTGATTAGAACAACTTGATTCAAATCCTCCCAATAATGCAATGCATTGATATATTTCATATATTTTCTAGTTTTTCCAATATTTAGCTTTTTTTATCACCACATGAGTGCTGGAGCAACGAAAAAAAAGAAAAAAAGAGAGGCCCTGGAATCTATCAAAATCCTGCCAGCTGTATAACAAGGTGCCTCAGGGGATAACATACTTTCCGTCCCAGGATTACAGAGATTCAAATTTAAAATATTCCTCTCACCATAAAAGAAGATGTGCCCACCTTTTAAATTCATTTTATTTTGACAGCCTAAGGCTCCATTTCTGTATACAGTTACTTGAGAGTAAACCCTATTAGGCTCAGTGCAGCTGGCTTCCTGGTTTGCAGTGCTGAATATAGGGGGAAGTAAGGCAGAATGTCAACAGACTTTGATGAAATTCTGTAACATATGGGGAAACACTATAAAAAAGAAGGAAATCCTTAACAGTTGGACAAACCAGCCTTGGATGCATTTCAGAGTAAAGAGCCCAAAAAGTGTGTGTGTGTGTGTGTGTGTGTGTGTACACATACACATAACAGAAACCAACGTGTCTAACAGCTAAGCAGAAGGCCTTTAAAAGAATATTAGCAATCTGTTTAAAAAGCAAGAGCTCAAAATATACCCCCCCCCCAAAAGGAGGGTTAATCAGGAAGAAAACTAGTATATGTGCAAGGCAATAATTATTTTCAAACAAAAAGGCAGAAAGAGATAACAAACACACTGAAATAAAACAAGACAAACTGTAAATTTCTAAAGAGTATGTTAAGTACTTGGGACCTATGAAACATTTGAAAGCAGCACATTTCTATCAAGTGGGTCTAGAAGGGGGGCAGGCACAACCCTGATTCCTGTTAGCTGCCCAAGATACCTTGAGCCAGTTGTTGAAAATATCCACTGCTAACATCAAGACTCACACAGGAAATCAGAAACATGAGCAACAGTCAGAGGTGATCTATATGAGGCAAGAACAAGCAGCTTGCCTAGACAGTGGCTTTTCAGGACGGTAAAGGTGGAGACAGACAGATCAGCAAATCAAAGTATCTGATTATTCATGTCTATCAAGTATTAACATCAAAGTGAAGACATCAAAGTTTCTTGGCTGAAACTAAGCTATAGCCACTAAGATTTTCCTGCACTTGTGGCATTTGGGGAAATGTTCACCAGAAAGGGCATTTAAGCACAATTCTGCATGGTTTAGAATCACTGCAGAGGGGCTTGCATAGAAGTATCTCCCCAAATGAGTTTGTCTGCCAAGACTCTGAGATGAAGGTAAGACTTTTGCTCCTCAATTACCCTGACTTTGGCTTGGACCCAGGCATTCAAAGAATGACAATCTCCCACGCAAACCTGCCCAAACGTTATGATCATTGTAAGATCATCCGAAGCCTACCTGAATACACAAACCTCAATTCACTTGAAGTTCCCCTCCCTCCCTCGAGACTTTTTTCTCCCCTAAAAATATAAGGCAGCCCCATATAGGGAAGTTTTTAATGTTTTATGTTCTATTGTGTTTTATAATTTGCTGGAAGCTGACCAAAGTGGCTGGGGCAACCCAGTCAGATGGACTAATAATAGTAATGTCAGAGCTTATGGGACTATGTCCAGCAACATCTGGAGGGCCACAGGTTCCCCACCCTTGGTTTAAAGGCACCTGAAACCACAACCTCTACATAGTACCTAGGCCAGTAACTGTCAAGTAACTGTTGAGTTTCATGATTATAAAATCACAGGATATTTATGTATACAGGATATTGGGGAACTGCCTACTACTACTACTAAGCTGCAGACTTCTTTCCTGGCCAATACTTTTTTTGTACTTATCTGAGACAATGGTCACATTCTGTCTAGATCTAATGCCTCTGCCACCACAAAATGGAAGAAATATTTAAAAGATCCAGAAGCAGGAGCTTCAGAGAGATACTACTAAAGCGCACAGCTGCCAAGCAGCTGCTCCCAAGACTTCTACAAGTACAGATTTCATTAGTTTCATCTTTTTAAACAGTGAACCAAACAACTACATAAGGTTAATTTAATGTTTGCAGCAGGAGCATTAATACCAAGCAAAAACATAAATATGATTAATGAGACATATCTATTTCTACTGGAATCATACTAAAATTAGACTTAAATCTTTTATGCTTTACAAGATTTCATTTGCCATCACAAAAGGCAGGAAACCCCCCCAGCTACCTCACTCTGTCTGTCATCCTGGAGGTTGTCATATCCACACACTGAGTTTTTATTTTTAACTTTGGAAGGGTTGGCTCTGATGGCAAATGGGGGCAGGGAGAGAACTTGCTAAGGCTCCGCTTGTGCACAAACACAAGAATCAGGGGCTATCCTTTTACAGCTTGTTGCATTTTTATTCCACTCTTCCACCAGAGGCAGAAAAATGTAGCAGCAGTTACCAACCTGGTGCCCTCCAGATGTTTTGGACTACAGTTCCCATCATTCCTGATCACTGGTCATGCTGGAAGAGATGGATGGAAGTGGTATTCCAAAAGCATCTGGTAGTCACTATGTTGATTTTCCTGTGTTGGGCTGCACTGACAGTGTTTCAAGACAAGGGTATTTCTCAGTCCAACCTGAAGCTGTCAGGGCCTGTCCCTCCCCTGCAACATTATTTTTGTCAAAATATTTGCATGGCTCTTGATGGGTTATATGCCTAAATCATATTTATTTATCACATTTATATCTCAGCTTTCCCCCAAGGAGCTCAAGGCAGTGTATGCAATTCCACTCCTCACTTTCTCCTCAAAACAACCCTATAAGACAAACTAGGTTGAGAGAGAAACTGGCTCAAAACCACCTAGCGAGCTGCATGGCCAAGAGAGTTTGAATCAGGGCCCCCGCCGGTCCAATGAGCATTACATCATATTAGCATATTGGGTAGCCATGATCTCAATTAGCAGAGCTGAGAAAGACCTTTCTATCTGCCCCAAAGACTGATGCACAGTACAGTAGGCAACACTGAAGTAAATGGCCCAATGGCCCAAATCAGTTCAACTTGATGCTTTTGTCAAAAGTCTCTCAAAATGAACTCCTCATCTGAAAACAAGAGGTTATAACACAGCAACCTGTGGAGGGAATTGCCAAGAAACGGGACACTTTTACATACTGAAATTGCTACCTAAAACATTGTTGATATGTCCATTGACAAAATCCAGTAATTTATTCAGATGGGACCAACTACGTTACCATCATTAAAGGACAACCCACACTGACGTCTTATCACTCTGGGGGGCATTCCAGCACCTGTTTACATTGCTTCTATCTGTCATTTATTGTGTGAACTCTCAGGACAGAAATAATTTCCTGTTCTTGTTCCAGCTCTAGCAACTCCAAAGACATAAATTCAGTGCCTTGCCTGAAGAGCAGCAAAACAACGGCTTTGCAAAGCTGGGGTGTGTGTGTGTTTCCAATTGCTCCCCAGAGCATGCAGCTGTCTCAATCAATGCTGATTGTCTGTTAATTAGTTCGGTTTTACAAGCTGATGGAACAGATGACTTCATCCCTCCCCCTCCCTGGCGGAATAATTCTTCCTACCAGATGCAGTCACCTACCATATGCAGAGGGCTGGACTGTGGCAGGAGGAGTAGGGGCAAGCCGTCTTTCCACAAAGGGCTCATTTTCCCTGCAGCTCCTCAGGGCACTGTGGGGTCATGTTCTCAGAAAATGCTGCAACTCCCAAGGGTCAGTTTGCCACGAAAAACTCACACATGCTTCTAGGTTCTGGGTTAAAGGTTGTGTGAACAACTCTGCACAGCCAGAGCTTAGCAACATCTTTATTTTAATAGGTTTTTGCATCAGATTTAGCTCCTAGCATCAGATCTGTGGCTTCAAATATTCCTTGTTCAACAGAAGAACACTTTGCTAGGACAGGACCTCCCCAAACGGATTCATTTGCAGTGTATAAAAGGAAAAGATCCTTGCATACAGAAGAGCTCATCCTCAATGTTTCTGTGTGTGAGACACTGTCTAGGGAATATCACCTGACTAGAAGGATATTTGGTCCGAGCCTTGATTAGTGTAGAGATGTGAAAGGTAGCCTCCTCTGTGGGTGGGTACTTTGGTTCCACAGGACCCTATTTAAATTTTTATTTCTTGTGACATGTACTTCTTTCACATCACATCAGCATGCCCTGGTACAGTTTGTGAATTCTTGACTGGGGCACTAACCAAACAGGGGAGGGAATTTTCCTCTTCCAAAGCACACTCATCAAGCTAGCTTTCTGAGCACCCCTTGCTGGCTCCAAGGCAAGCATTAAGCCTCAGAGTGCAGTTTGTCTGCCAAGTGTGCATGGGGAGCCCATTCCCCAAGCTGAAACTGCTCATCGCAGCCGTAGTAGCGCACACTTTGCAACTTTATATATTATTTGTTACACTCATATCCACCTTTTTTTTCTGGAGTCTTCAAAGCTGCCTTCAGCATTAATAAAACACAACTACTTTTGGTTTGTTTGTTTTTAATGTACTTTAACATTAAAACCATGCAAGTAAAGGATCCATAAGGAAAAATACTGGTAGGCCTGTAAAGAAATTGGACTTTGTCTCCCTGGGATACTTGTACGGATTGCTGCATATGATGAGATGTTGTGTGTGTGTGTGTGTGTGTGTGTGTGTGTGTTTGTGTGTGTGTAAATTAAAAAAAAAACCCTATTTGTTCACTGGGGATTACAAGGTTAACTGAGAAACCTAGCAATTGCCCTGAGGCTCAAATATCAAGGCCCTTCATTCTGGATGTTAGGAATGACACATCTCTTGTCTGGGGGCAAGAAAATTAAAAGCTCCCAACCTCCTTGATCTTGGAGCCTATGGGAAGAATATATGATGGACAAAGGGAAGTTATATAGACAGATGGGCAGCCGGGAGGTGAGCAGTTCAGGGCAGGGCTCAGCATGATAAGCAAAGGTTGCTACTCAAGAGATGATTCTTCTGAGAACCTGGTGAGTTAGGGATTGCAGGAGCCCAGGGATAGTGGATTGCATTTTAATTTACTTTGTTTTGTCATTCTGCTCCATAGGAGAATATACTGGTTTTCTGTAACTTATGCATATGTTTCTCTTTGTAAACTTTAGAACTTGTTTCAAAAACTTATTTCAACATCCTCAAGCCTGGAAGTCAAAATCTATGCTACCTTGGAAGCCTTCAGGAGACTCTAGGAAAGTTATTATGCTGACTGATAAAGAATCAGCCTTGCAGAGAAATTATATCCAGTGGTGGTGAATTCTTTAAGGGAGAAGGGTAAGGCTGAGCAGGGGGGAACACTCTGTTAACCAGGAACATCCTCCCCTCAAAGGGTATCAGACCCAGGGTAACTGTGAACTGGCTACCACAGAGCCAAAGAGAGGAAAACAAGTTGAAAATCAGAACATTTAAAGCTTGAATTGGGTTTAGAAATGAATGGCAGGATGTATCTCCCAAAATGAAATATGGCAATAAATACATATTTAATGGCGTAACCAAACTCTGTCAATTCTGAGTACATTTTTCTGGCTACAATGTATGGGTGCATGTGCTTACTCCAAATTGCACTGCTGACAATTATAAGTCAAAAATTAATTGGGAGGAGTCAGGCTTGTCTGTCAAATTCAGAGCCTTTTGAAAAAGAAAGATGTAGAATAGATAAGGAGTACCACCGGAAGCAAAGGAAGACTGATGTGTGAAAGCACATGTGGACATCACAAGTAATGCTTATTTCAGCATTCTTCACATTTCCCCAAGCACACATACTGTCTATCATTTGACTGATTAGAAAAAAAGGGGAAATACCATCTCTCATTGATTTTGAACCTGTCCAATATAACATCTACATGTCAATTTCTTAATCCTGCTGAACATCATGTGAAGAGGCATGGGCTGTATTTATAGTAAAGGTGTGAATAAGTCCCATACTAAAGACATCCTTGTCTTGCCAAAGAAGAACACCTAAACGTAAAACATTCTTCATGAATCAAGGCGACACATTTTAAAACATCACATCAAGTTATGCTCCATGCTAGTTCTGTGTAATGCAAAAGAGAGCACAAAATTAAGCTCATTCAAGTTCACATTTGCCTTACTCCTTCAAACCATCTGCACTGAACTCTGCCAAGCTTTTCTTTTGTTCTGGGTCCAGGCGAAAAGGAAGAATCAAATTGTTTCTATTCTTTTCATGCTTGGTTTTCGCTCACACATGTACACAGTCTCTTAGAGACTGAAAACTGCTCTCATTTCCCAGCTCCTCCCTTACACACATCAGTTTATATTGCACATCATCTTTCGGGTCTCCAAGGAAGCAGCCATGCCATCAAGTTTTCATAGCAACGTTTGCAGCAAGATTGCTCACCTTCTCCCCAGGATAAAAAAAAAAGTGGAAAGACTTCAACAAAATTAACGAAGTCAAATCAACAACATCAAATAAAACAATCCACAATAAAACTAATTCAAGCTTCAAGGAAAATATTTCAGATCCTTCTCTAAGTGATATTTTGCTTTCCACAGTCGCCAATCTAGCATCCAGAGATCTCCATGTGGTTGCAACTGGACCCGAACCAGTCACAAAATGTGCCTGGCGCCTGGCTAATTTCAAACACTGATTAAAAAGTCTGTATAGGAGAGGGAAGGTTTGGCATCTCTTTATAAACCGTCTTCTTTTAAAACTAATGTTCCTGATTCAGAATCTCAACCCTGAATGCAGCATGTCAGGTTTCCTGCAGACCACCTATCCAGTCTAAGTATAAAGGGGAATGGGCATATGTATAGAAAGACAACCAACATCACCGTCTGGATTTGCCAATCTGTGAAATAAAAATGATGAAAGTAAAGTTATAAGCACCATTTGGCATATGCACGCATCAGTTTCTAAGATATACCTCAGGATGAGACTATGCAGACTAGCATGAGTGTGATCATTAAAGGGCCCTGTTAAATTCAAAAAATAACCTACCCTCTGGGACACAATCAAGATAGTTTACAGCACTTATTTAGGGCTTGCAATGCTCCTCACACGAAATACTGCCATCACACCAAGGGCAGAAAGCAGATTTAGCTCCATTATAGTAGTGCCCCCAAGTACTACTTGAATTTCCTCCACTCAAGGAAAAGTCGCCATTCAATCCTATGGGAGGAAAACAAAACAGTGCTCTTGTAGCAAGGACAAAATCTTATTTTGCAGTTCTAGCTGTACTGTTGTGAGGGGAAATCGTCAATGTCTTAGTGGGGATAGAGTCTGTATACAGAGCAAATAGATATGTATATAACCCCCTCACACACACACCCCAAAACTTATGCGGTATGCTTCCCATGGCACTGCCACCGCCAACCATCATGACAACTAGCATTATACTTAGAAATAATTACCTTTACAAGTGATGTGTACGTATGTCACAATCTCCTGAAAAAGCTGATCATTTTAACTTTGCGTCACCCACTCCCAAGGTCAGCCATAGTCTATCTGCCAAACAGTTTTAACATTCAAGTCAAGATTTTCTAGGCAGGAGAATCCAAGGTAACAACATTCTGCCATTTATTTGCTGTGTTCTCCACAGCAATTCAAGCTCCTAAGTTGAGAATATAACTCACACAAGCACCAAAACTTTTGAATATCCATGGGAAGATTTGATTTTTATAGGCAATAAACATTAAATCTAAAGGACTGGAACGTAAAAAGTGTTTTAATACCACATAAATCACTTTTCCCCAGACAGAGTAAACCTCTGACGTTTTTAAGAACTGTGATATAAATTTTTATGGCAAATTATCTGCATAGAAATTATCTGTCCAAGATGCACTTTTTAGTACCTATATCTCATTTCCATAATGCTACCAATCTTTGCAACTGCCAGATCCAATCCAAACTGAAAGCCAAAGACATCAACACTCTGGCTAAATTGGGCTCCTATCTCCATCTGGGAGCTTGCTGTCTTTTTCACCACCGGTAGAGCGTTATCCATTTCAGAAGTTCAACACTTTTTAACTTTTGCTAGTACAAAAGAGGAAATAGGTAACTGTGTCATTTACAAATCACGCTAGTTCCAAACACACACTTCTTATTTTATGCCATAAGATTGTTTCCCACAAAACTCTCCATTTTAAGTTAATAAAATATTTTCTCTGGATTATGAAGCACCGATTTGCTTTTCTGCACTAGGTGATAACCCCTTAGACAGAAGATGGCATATATTAGCACCCTATAGGAACATGGATTCCTATGCTACCCACCAGATGTTGGTTAATCACCCACTGCTGGGGCAGAAAACATCCCCTCTGGGAACACCTCCCTAGAGCCTACCACAAAATACTTGATTTCTAACATAAGGAAAGTGGAGGCTGACCTCTGACTCAGAAGACAATGGTCACATTCAGATGATTGATATCTCAAACACTTGGCTCACACACTCTCTCTGCCCCTTTCTCCGTGCACACAAGGGAAGGAGATGCTGCTTCTAGTTAGTGGCAAACCATAGTCTTCTGTTTTGTCCAAATGTGGCAAACCATGATTTATACAAACCAGAGTATTCCCTCAAACAAGTCTTCCAAACCACAACTTAATTCTGGCACAAGCACAAGTCATAATGTGCATGAACTATAGTTAGCCTCATGCAGACCAAACGGCAAATTATGGTTTGCCACTGCCCAGAAGCAGAAGTTTCTCTGTCCCGTCATGTGAATCAGGAAAAGGAGTGTGTGTGCAAGCTGAAGGGAACGCATTCTTCTAACAAAACTGAGCAGCCCAACTAGGAGAGCAGGATCCAGAGCAATATAAAACAGAACAAGTTATACAGCTATTTTGTATAAATAAGCACCTTCTTCCCAGCATCTAAGGAAGCAGCTAAATACACGAACTATGTCAATATCAAACTATGATTGCAGTTTATAAATATCAGTATTTAAAAGCTCGGTATCTGCTTGCTGCAAGTAGCCTTGCCATTTTCAGGCAGATTATCTTCCTTCCACATTGAAATACCTACCAGAGTCTTCAATCAGTCCTCAGAAACTATTATTATGGGCATTAATTACTCAAACATTAAGAGTATAAATTATCACAGTGCCAAGAAATGTTTTAATGAGACTGAGATGGAGAGGAAGTAAGTGCTACTTAAGACTGATTAAAATCTATGTAGATATGTGCATTAGCCATGTTGAGAGAATGAACAATGACTGGGAAGCACCCTCGCTCTCAAAGCAGAGCCACAATGCTCAAAGCCAAAACTACATTCAAAAACATGTCACTTCCATAATGGTTGAACTGTCATTTCTTTCCCCAGTGAATCCTGGAAATGGTAGTTTGGTGAAGGTATGAAACATTCTCAAGAAATCCTTAGCTCCCTGTTCCCCACCTGCTCCCTTCAGAGATCCCAGAATGCTGTGGAAAAGGGAAAAGCCTTTAAACCAGTTTAAGCCTGTCAGGCAGATCTGCCCCAAGGCATCCTAAAAACAGAGGACAGGCTCCTGTGTTACTGGAAGGGATGAACAGGCCTCACAGGAGAAAGGCGCATAAGGAAAGCCACAGTTGTCATCAATGCATAACCCTAACCTAATGTAACATGCTCTTGCACCAATTATTCTCCTTATATCCCACCTTTTCCCAATGGAGCTCAAAGAAAGGCATGTATGAAGTCCCATGATCAGCACCAGAAGCTCCACCCTCTGGCTTGTCTTTAGCAAAGATCTGGTACGGAGGCTCCACAGCTGCAGAATTCTCTTCCCAAAAAGTCCTCTTTCTTTCTCATCTTTAGAAGAGTTCTGAAGACCTTTTTTATGAGTAAAGTTATGCTACTGCTCATATTGTGGGTGCAGCTGTGGTCTAAACCACTTAGCCTCTTGGGCTTGCCAAGTGGAAGGTTGGCGGTTCGAATCCCCGCGATGGGGTGAGCTCCCGTTCTTCAGTCCCAGCTTCTGCCAACCTAGCAGTTCGAAAGCATATCTAAGTGCAAGTAGATAAATAGGTACCACTCCGGCGGGAAGGTAAACGGCGTTTCCATACACTGCTCTGGTTTGCCAGAAACAGCTTGGTCATGCTGGCCACATGACCCGGAAGCTGTATGCCGGCTCCCTCTGCCAATAAAGCGAGATGAGCGCCGCAACTCTAGAGTCGTCTGCAACTGGACCTATTGGTCCGGGGTCCCTTTACCTTTTTACTGCTCATATATTTCATTTTGATATGCTTTTTGCTCGATTCCGCTTTATCCCTGGTGATATTTCATTCTTCAAAGGTGGGATATAAGTCAAAGGAAGAGAATGGCTAGCCTACTTTATCGTCACTGTAATCCTGTTAGAGGTTAATGTAGAAGGACCGTGCTCTTTTGTCTAGGACTAGATAAAGTTGCTTCTATATTCTGAACATCATGATGCTGCTAAAATAAGTGTTACAGAAGCAGTGATAATTTCAAATTGTATCTCAGAAATAAACTAGAAAAAGTGAGATCATTTTTATTATTAATGTACATTTATATCCCACTTTTCCTCCAAGGAGCTCAAGGTGACAAACCCCCCCCCCCATTTTATCCTCATAAGAACCCAGTGAGCCTTATGGCTGAGTGGGTCCTAGTCCAACACTAACCACTTCACAACACTTGTCTCTCATCACTTTCCTAGTTAGTACATGGATAGTGGCAGCTGCATCAATAAATGCTTCTCTGCCACTGAAGAAAGCATCTTCTGCACATCAGGCAGAAAGCCAAGCTAGGACCCTTCCTCTTGATATACAGGGGGGTGGCTTTTTGAGCAAGGGCAGATTGTGAGCAAACATTAAAACACACAACCCCTTCTTCCTACAGGCTTACAAGCCAGACAGGGAGCTTTTCTATTTGATTCTGCAGATTATATAAACTAGCTCTATTAACTGTCAAATTCTATCACAACCCCCCCACCCCTGAATTCATGGGTACCACATTTTTGTATTTGCATGCTCCCCATGCATTTCCCCACATGGAAAATATTTTACTCAGTTGAAGATACTTAAAAGGTGTAGGGGACAGTGGGAGGAGCGTGGAATTGTGGCTTCTCAATTTAAAAAAAAAGGAATCCTAGCTGCTCCAGGGCACCATGGCCTGACAAAGATGACCTCATCTAACTCACCAAGTGAGAATCTGCTGAATGTGAGGTGAATCAAAGGGGGATGAAAAGAAACATGTGCTGAGCGTTTTTGTTGCCAAGTATTACAACAAGCCTCACAATTCCCTGAGATAAAATAGTGCTGTTTCTCAAAACAGATCTCTAGCAAAATATTAAACTCTTGAGTCAGAAAAGCCCAGCCACACATCTCTGTGCAATGCATTTCTATGAATCAACAGTTTGCAAAATGAATGCTTCCAACTCAGCAGTTTGCCAGACAGCCAAATGGCATTCTGTCATTTTAAGCCTTTAAATGTAGCTTTCCCACCCGTTCAAAGCAACTCACAAAAGGGGGGGGGGAACAGCCACCCTAAGACTGCTCATATGCACTAAGCAGGATTTAAGGAGCCGCCCCAGATGAGCTTGACTCAAGCCAGGAACACAATATGCTCTGGTCCATCATAAATCGGGTTACTAACACTGTGGTCCAATTCACTCACACTTCCCCATCACAACCAACAACTCTATACACACCATCACCCTCCAATTGGAGTGGTGCAAGCAAAGCACTCTCAAATCATCCCACAAGGGCACAAACGCATGCTAATCAGCCAACTTTATAAAGCAACCCAATGTCATGCACATGGTGCAACCAAGGTACCAAGCATATGTATCTATGGCGGCAGAGACTCCACATATGCTTCCTCTGCAATGTGCACCAGGCATTACGGCAAGTAGGCAAGCAATGAATTCAATGGGTGACCAAACCAGAGGCCATGCGGCATGATTAGATTTCTGCAACGCAAGCAGAGTTTGATGCCAAGACCCGCACTGCTCATTTCGGGCTGCAATCTCTACCCCACACTGCAGGGACTCCTCTACTGCAGGGGCAGAGAACCACATTTTGCCACAGTGCAGCCTCTGCTTTAGCACTTGGTCTTTCATGGATAAAGGGGAAGTTTTCAGCGTAAGAATCTTACGGCGATTGTAGATGGCTGTTGGTTTTGGTTGGAATGGTTAGCTGGTGTTTGCATTCGTAGAGCACCAAGCAGTACAACTTTTACCCTAGGTGGCACTACAGATCAACATCATTGCATTTTGTCTGTTTAATCATCCTCCATTTGTAAATGTAATTAGGCTTCGGTGTCTCATGTTTTTTTACCTCTAGGAATTGGAAGCCCATCAAATTATAAGTACATCCTCCATGTCCCTGCTTGTTTATTTCAAAAGAGATAAGAAAACTGTCTGCGTCTTCCTCTCTCATTCGGCTCTAGCACTGCCTTTAAGCTGCTTGGAATAACCCTTTCCAGAGACATCTTTCAACCAGAAGTCATTTCCATGTGACTTTCACATTTGCTTCCTGAAAACTGGTTAGAAAAGTAAGGAGTCAGCCTTGGAAAAAACATCCTTCACCACTACCGCCTTCCCCTCCTGCAGCAAATTCACCTAGAGCTGTGGTTTTCAACCAATGTGCCATGGCACCCTGGGGTGCCTTGAATAATGGCCAAGGGTGCCATGGGCTACACCGGCCTCTGTCTCTCTTTCTTTTCCTCCCTCCTCTGATGCCCTCTCGCGTCTCTGCCTCCCAAAGGTTTTGTGCAGTAGCCCTGGCTACAAGCCCCTGAGGCAAATGGTGCCTCTGGGGCTGGTCAGGGGATGCTGCTTGCCAGATGTTGAGGTGGCCTCAGAAAGAGAAAACAAATGGGTGAGGAAGCCCAGCCAACCATTCCACCAGCCTTTGCTGTTGGGAATGCACAGATAAGTGGGAGACCGGGCAGGCAGGCAGGCAGGCAGGCAGGCGCTGTGCTGGCCTTTCTTGTGCTTGCTGTGTGCAGGGCCTGCCTGGAAGCTAAGTGCCCAGTGCTGAAGGGGAGCCTTTACGCCATGCAGGCCCAGCAGCACCCGCTGCTGCCACTGCAGCCTCCCAAGGTGAGGTGCCAGCCTCACGTTCATCTTTGGCCAGCTGGGCCACTAAGACTGGGGGCATCCTCTTCCAAGGCCCCTGTGGGGCAGGGTGAAGAGGCACCTATCTTTGGGGTGGGGCAGAAGCAGCAGCTGCCCAGAGGACTCCCAAAGAGAGGGGAGAGGAAAGGAGGCTGAGGGAACACTTCACAAGGGAGGGTGTTTGAAAAAGGGTGAGAGGCTGCCAGTTCTGCAGGCAAGGGGTGACATAACTGGGCTCCTGAACCCCACAGGGTGCCACAGAAAGAATATAGTTGGTCAAGGGTGCCGTGGACTTGAAAAGGTTAGAAACCTCTGCCCTAGAGCATTTATATCCTACTTTATAGCCCTGAGAAGTTCTTAATGCAGCTTACAAAAATATTCTCAAAATAAAAATCACACTCAAGCCTAGTACAGAAACAGAAGTTACACTGTATCCATATGGTGCCAGGGTTACCCTGGCAGAATTTCCTGACCCCAACCTAGTTCTTCCTTTGTGTCATACCAGGCAGGCACCAAAATCCTGTGAGACACAGAAGTGAGGCTACTAGCTGAACCTCACTCAAACTGTTAAGCAAGCGGTCTTCCAAACTTGCTGGCAATCTGCACTTCTTAAGTGAGAGGGTGGGGAGAGGGCTGTGGGGAGAGAGGAGTGTATCAGCACTCAGACTTAGGGCTCATCTACAGTTACCCTTGTTCTGCATTTCTAGGCACAAGTCCGGGCTTTACAGCTCCCTGTCCAAGCACCATTATTATTATTATTATTATTATTATTATTATTATTATTATTACCCCAGGTGTTCCGTGCTAAAACCCACTCTTTACCAATGAATTGGAGCAAAAGGCATTCTGCAGAAAACCCGAATTGACTTCTGTTAGTGGGAAACAGTCCTTTTGCCTGCACCCACAAGTTGTGCTTTGCAAGCCAAGACCAAAATCTTCATATGCAATTCAAAAATTCCCTTGTATGCCTAAGAAATAAGAGTGATCCAAATTATCCTGTGAATGGGATTTGGAGGCCTCTACAGGAGGCCTGCTGGCTTCTGCAGGTTTTTG
Source organism: Podarcis siculus (assembly GCA_034642415.1). Classification (NCBI taxonomy): domain Eukaryota; kingdom Metazoa; phylum Chordata; class Lepidosauria; order Squamata; family Lacertidae; genus Podarcis; species Podarcis siculus. The sequence continues at coordinate 11,800,038 of JAXCMG010000018.1, forward strand.
AAACTGCTCTTCAAATCATCGTGAATGCACTTCTGCAGGAGGTGATAAAATTGGATCCAAAACTGTAAGCACATATCCCTCATTGCTCAACTTGGCTTCTAATGTTATATATGTGGCAAAGCTCTCTTCTCTGCATTAAGAGTCTGTAACAGGAATGACCGCTTTCAGGATGCCCTAAGCAACTCAATGTGCTCAAAGCCACCACCATTCAAGTTTATTGAGTGACAAGAACTTGTACCTGAACTCACAGTCCTTTTGCATGCCTACACTTATTCCTCCTTCCCATTTATGGAGAATCTTTATTTAAAAAAAAATAACCCAGAGAAAGTCAAACCTGCTGCTATGTTTGTTTTTACAAAAGTATGCACATTAGCAGGCCAGCAGTAGTAAGGAAAACGATTCACTGTGATCAAGAACCTGCCAGCAAATGAAAAAAAGGAGGGAGAAATTAGATTGGAAGCCAACGATTTGCTTTTGATGCTGGAAAGGCTCCAGTAAAAACTGGTTTGTACATGGGAACATGGTGTCAGACTAAAAGAGAATCAGCTTGTCTGACTTGTGGTTTTCTTGACAACATTCATCTTCTCTTGGCCTGATAAAGAGCAATTAGTGCTCGTCAGTTGAATCATGTGTTATTAAGATCATCCAGGCATTCTTTAATTATGGTTAGCTAAACAGAGAGTGAATGAGAGCTTGGGCAACTCAACTTTACACTTCCTTTTCCATGAGAGCTCCCAATTCTCTCCTGTTTTTTTGTTGTTGTTTGTTACTGTTGTTATTTCCACAAGCAGATACATGTACCTTACCAGCATTTTCCCCTCCCCAATCTTAGGCTCCTGTCTTAAATCTTAGCCCAATCTCTTTATGCAACCCTGCTGGCATAATGACAGTGAAGAAAAACTCCTTCAATTCTTGTGTAAACAAATCTGATAAAGCCAAGCCCCTCAGAAGCACAGAAGGTATTTCAAATGCTGCAAAGGATCTTATCAAGCAGCACTCAAGGTGCCCTATTTGCAGGGCTCTCTTTTCTGTGCTTACAGCCTGCATAGGTCCAGGGACCAATTGCCTCTTGCTTTTAACTTGTGGAACTCACGGCCACAAAATATGCAGGGTTGCTGACCTACCTTGCTTTCTGAAAGAATTAGACAAATTCTTGGAGAAGATTATAATCAATAATCCATTGTTTTCTGATAGTTCACTCAGGAAACTCAGTGTTCAGAGGCTGTATGGACTAAATAACGGTAGAAGAGGGCAGTTGCCTTCATGCCCTGGCGTCTCAGAGACATCTGATTGGAACTACACTGCCAGACAGCAACATCTGTCAGCCCTACACAGCATGGCAAAGAGTCAGGAATAGGGGAAGTGTAATCCAACAACATGTGGAAAGCACCCTGGGATAGACTATTGGTCTTATCTAGCCAGAAAATCCTTTTTCTTCTACTTGTTCAGAATTATTCCCAACAAGGAGAGTTTGAAACAGTGTATGATTAAATCATTCCACTTTTGAGGGGAAACTGTGAGGAACACAGAATGCTTGGACCTGGATGGAATTTCTAGATAAACTAGATTTAAAGTCTAATGCAAAGATAATAGGAATGTGTTCCTAAAAGCCTGGTTTATGACTTCTAAATGTTTGTTTTCCTCTTCTCTCCTTTACCAAATGTCCTCCCACCCAAATGGCTATGCCCCCCAAAGTCTCTGTATCCACTTTATGCCTAAGAGTTGGGGCTAATATCACTTGAGAGCATTTCCTTTATAGGGCCAGCAAGGTGGTCTGGAAGAGAGCATTAATGATAAGGAGATGGTCTTTTTTACTACATGAAAGATCAGAAAATATTTCTGGCTAAGGTTTGCACAGGTATGTTGCAAATCCCGAAATATTCCTCCAAAAGGCTTATGAATTTCAAAGCATTACCGGGGGGATGACCAGAAAAGTCTTAACAAGCACATCTATTCGGACAGAATTCACATTTATGCATGCTCTGGGTTATATCCACCATAAGTCATATATAGAGCAGACCTACTGAAATTAATGGACATGAATAACTTAAGCCCATTAATTTCAGCAGGTCTACTCCAAGGAGAACTTCGTGGGATACAACCCTCTCCTGCTGCCTCCATGCCTGCCCACATGATTAAGACTAAAATACACTCATGGGAATTTGTCATAAGTCTTGGAATGTATCTAGCAGAAAAAACCTCAAAGACTTTTGCCATCCAAGTGTCACTGAAATTTAAGATGTTTAACAGGGAGCTGGAGACAAAGCATTTGCCTGTCAGCCGTGTCTCTGCATCATAACCCAGTTCAATGAGGGTAAAACCAGGAAATGTTTATGAATGTGGGAACTGGCTTTCCCCTGATGAACATGGGCAGTGATTCACGAAATACAACAGAGAGGCAAGCTTTTCCAGCAGCCACTTCTGCCATAGGTGATTCACTCACTTTTCACACTGCTGTAGTGCATTGAAAATGAATTCAATACAACTTGCACAAAGCTAAATCGACAGTCACTGAATTGCTCCCTTTGACTGTGTACAAATGGAAGGGGAGTGTCAGCTTAGGAGTAAATGGATACTTTCACATGCTTTAAGTGTATGACCTGCAACCCATCATGCTCTGAGCCTGCAGCACCTCCTGAACTGGAGTTCTGTGGAACATGCAGTGGGGAATCTGTCTATGCAACAACCACACACAGAGTCAATCTGGGACAGAAGAAGGAACTGCAGAGAAACCCATCTCTTAAAAACCAACAGACTAGAACAGGTGTTTTCAGTGATCATCACTGCTTTCCATAAAAAGCGTTTTTTAAACTCTGCAGCATGAGACCCCCTCTGCCTTTGTCTTGCTTCACTCCCCATCCCCACCACAATTTTAACATGGCCAAATTCTGACAGTATCCTAACAAAAGGCAAGTCATGTTCTGCAAAAATCACATGTGGGCACCCCACAGTTCTCCATTCTTGTGTCTCCAGCCTTTATTGTTTGCAAAGTTTGGATGATCTAATGGCTCCCATGCAGTGTAAGCAACTGCTATAGGAAGTCAATGTGCATGGGAGGAAGGAGACCATCATCTCTATGATGGACATACATGGGAAGGAACTGGAAAGAATCCACTTCCTCAAGCATCCAGAAGCAAAGAGGACAGCTTCCGATTCCATTGACCATGGTATCCTACTCTAGTCATTGCAAGCTATTGTTAGAACCAGATACACCTTTCCTTATCACCTGATACTACAAAACTCAATTGCTCAGCCCACTGTTACAGATGCTTAAAGATTTAAGCCACAATTTACATAAATACATAAAACGTTAGCATTGCTTGGGTTTAACTGCATGAGGAATTCTGCAAAAAGTGCTATGATTTCAAGGGAACTAATCACAGGATAAGGAACTGTGGGCACTCTGGTGATAGTCTGTACCAGAAGAACTTAGGTAGGAGATCAATTAAATTAGCTATAGAAAATGGCCGCAAGACGTTTCCCTTACCCTGCAATTTTACATATTTGCAGCACTTGTAATGCCTGCAAGAGAGACAGGATGTTCTCGTAATGCCAGCATCTGTACTGTGTTGGCACAACAGCCAGTATCCACTTTCCAAGCATGCTTCCTCGCTGAAACAGCAAAGTTTAAGAATGGCCCATTAGACCTAGAACATAACTACAAAGGCGCTAACAGTTCATTTGTAACATTAAAGGAAAAGCCTACAGCAACTGCCTTGTAATCAAGTTCAGCTGCCTGCAGAAAAACTAGCCTCCAGAACTACAAAATTGCACTCAGCTGCCCTTGAAGTGGCTTCCTGCAGGAGGCAGAAGAGGGCTGCTGGCTTTTCTGCAGGCCTGTTTGTGGATTTTCCAACCTCAGGATCTCTACCCACACCACCTTTCCACCCACGTTTTGTGACAAATATGCCGTAATCTCCCCTTTACCATAAAGGGAGGTTAGGTTGCTGAAGCTTGTAGAAGGGAGTGTGATCAGAGAAGTTGTAGGAAAAGTTTAGGAAGGGCCAAAAAAAAAATCTCAGGCATCTGATGAGAAATATTTTTTTTCACAGCAAGGCAGGAAAGCAGGTCTGAAAGCCTGAAATATTCTTCCAGCTGAATCCAGGAGATGACTCTGCCGTTCAGAGCTGCACCATAGACGGTGCTTGCCCTGTGAAATAGGGAAGCAATGTGCACAATGCTTTTAAAAAGAGGGGGGGGGGGAAATCCTTTCACCTTGTCACTTGTGAGAAGTAAAAATTGCTTCCAGATAAACAAACAAGGAAGGTTTTTCAGTTACTTAATTTTATACTACCATTCTACTAAGGAATCTAATGCGTTTTGCGACAGAGGTATTACAAATAGACAACATAAAACTAAAACCTCTTCTAAAAGCAGTTAAGATGGGGAACCTGTGGCCGTCTAGATATGGTTGGACTTCAACCACCATCAGTCCCAGCCAGCACATCCAATGATCAGGGATAATGAAAGTTGAAGTTTGACAACATCTGAAAGGCCCGCTATATATAAACTATAACAGATTAGGAACTAAAACAGAATTTTGTGTGATACTACTTATGCACCACAATCAATCACAATAAACGTCTGAAAGCAGAGCCGTATTTCCACTCAACTGTGTAAAAAGGAAGAACTATCCACATACAGAGCAGCACAACTCCTGGACATCTACATGAGTTCTGCATGTACCCTCCAGAGCAGGAGGAGGCTGGCAGAGTAGTGACTCAGGCAGACATCACATAGACAACTGGACACTAGGACAACTGAAGGATCCAGCCACAAGCACACAAAGGCACAGTATGTATGCATGCACGCAAGCAAGCATTGATGGACATTTATAGCCTGCCCTTCACCATGCAGTCCCTGTGCATACAGGTCAATACAATTAAACCATGTAATGTCCTCCACTCACAAAGATCCGTATAAAAAGATGCATCTTGATCAGTCATCAAACTGTATACAATGGCGAAGCCAAACACACCACAGAGGGGAGGGAATTCCCAATCATGCACTGCCATGGCAAGAATTCCACATGGCAGCAGACAGAAGTGAGCTCTTTAACACTTTGTTGCCAACAGAATACAGTGGTGCCTCGAAAGACGAAATTAATTCGTTCTGCGAGTTTTTTCGTCTTGCGATTTTTTCGTCTTGCGAAGCACGGTTTCCCGAAAACCTCAAAAAAGGCTACCACACCGCGCGCTATGAGTTGCTCTTGCAAGACGTTTTCGTCTTGCGCAGCAAGCCCATAGGGAAATTCGTCTTGCGAAGCAACTCAAAAAACGAAAAACTCTTTCGTCTTGCGAGGCATTCGTCTTGCGAGGTACCACTGTACCTATTTAATCAGAGAATCTTTTTGAAGAACTGTCCGCCAACTGATTCACCTGGTGTTCATACGCTTCCCTTAGACATCTCCAACAGGAGCAGCAAGCAGCTCTTAATACATGTCTGTTGTTTTCAGCCTTTAATGTTTGTAACAGCAAATGGGTCCTGCAGTTTCAAAACGAGGCCCTCCAGTATGCTAGATTGCCAAATGTGCTCCTTCTCACCATTCGGGACATTGCTCCAGGTCATAGTTTTGAAGTAACAACATGCAATCAGGAGGACAGGAAGCTGGGATTGTGCAAAACCGGAGCAGAAAGTTTGCCAACATCACAAAGCAGCTGAACACAGAATTCAAAACTGGAAATTGCACTAATATTGCATGCAGGGGGAGGGGAGAATCTCTGCATAGCACCCCGGGAAGGTGGAAATGCAGACCCCAGGCCATAGAAGGTCCTCTACCCCTGGCAAGTCATAGGATCATAGAACTGCAGAGTTGGAAGGGACCACAATGGTCATCTAGTCCAACCCTCTTCAATGCAGGAATCTCAACTAAAGCATCCATGACAGATAGCCATCCAACCTCTGGTTAAAAACCTCCAATGAAGGGGAGTCCGCAATCTCCCAAGAGAGTCCATTTCACTGTTGAAAATTTCTTACCGTCAGAAAGTTATATAGCGTTTCAGAACTATAAAGTGTTTTTGGACCTAGAGATGTCTTTCAGTGCTGGCCTGTTCTTTAAGCTTCTCAAAACTTTGTGCTAGGCAGCATAAGTCACAAATTCCAATTACAAATGCCCCCTTTACAAAGCATGCTCTCTGACCACAAAGCATTAAATGTAATTTCATAGAGAACAGCTGCATTCCGAGCCCCATGCACGCCCTCCTTTTCTCTCACACTCAGCTTAAAATTTTCCTTCCCAATATCAGCAAACCATTGCATTTGAACTAGCAAACCATCGTTTGAGCGAGCCCTCTGAACCAGAATTGAAACAGTGAGGGCTACTCCAATGCACATAGCTCTATCCTGAGTTCTATTTCTTAGTAAGCATGAGAGATCTTGCAAAATGGCTACACTTAACAGGTTCCTACAACTCCAATGTGAAAATGAGGCCATACTATCTATATATTTTATCACTACCTATAGTACGTGTCTGTGTTCTATACTTGTATTTACAAGACTACAGTTGACATTAATGTGCTGATTACAGATAATTGACTTTTATGCCTCTGTTTGTTGTTAAGAGTGGGGTGCGGGAAGGATTCACACATTTTCCAGAACTATGAATAATGTGTTTAATTTGAATATGTCCTCCACCCTAACCCTAAGGCTGTGTGCTTGTTTTATAGAAGCACACCAGCCTGGCTGAATAGGGGGAATAATTAATTACAGAAGAACAGATCTTCAGTACAGATTATTATTATTTTCCTTTTATGTCATTTTTGGCTCTTCTGTCCCCTCATGCAAAGACAAATTAATCAGGGGGGCTTAAAATCTAAAAATTCTTCACCCTGCAAAGATGCATCAATGCAGAGCTGCGGCACATAACAATTCTGGACCCAGGAGAGTCTTAATTCTATAACCTGTAAAAATAAAAGATATTCACCTATGTTTCCTTGTTTTTAGGACTGCAACATCTAATCAATTGATTGGTTAGAGTGGCTGATTAAAAAAACAACAGAGCAACTAAAAGGTACCCTAGATTAAGTGGGCAAATTAGCTGTTTAGTTCTTACAATGCTGCCAATGACAGGCCCCATCTTAAAATAGGCATTCCCCATTTTCTTATGCACAGGAAAAACTTCCGATGCTAAGAACAAAAAAGTGTGATTTTGCTTCAGAACTATCCTTTTACACATTAGCAAAAAATATATAGTATGAATCAACAAATTAGAAAGCTAAAACTATGGTTTCTTTGGTTTCTTAAGCACTGCCTAAGTCACACCAGTCTGCATCTGCAAGGGAGCAAGGAGCCACACAAGGCACGAAAATTATGTCCTCCCTGAGAATCCCATCTGGGATTGCACCAAATATTGGTCACCTTCCCTCTTGCCTTTGCACCCTGAATGGGTGGAAACTGGCTTTTTCTTTTAAAGTTGTCTCATAATTCTAAAGTTTTGTTGATGGCAAAATACTGAAGCTCCCTTTAAGGGCTATTGTACCCAAGTGGCTGTTAATTATCATTATTTTTTTTAGAAAAAAATCAAGAAAAAACAATATTATCAAAAAGGAAATAAAATGGTGTCCAGCAGTCGTAGCAAGGAGACACCGCTGTCACTCCAGTCACAGCTCATGCTGCAATTGTGTAATGCGTTGTGGGCCGGGGTCCTGTCAAAAACCAGGGACGGATGCATCTTTCATTAGTCCAGCCACTTGCAAAAGAAACCTCACCCTTGTCTCTTGGCATAATTACAAGTATGCAATTAACATGATTTGACTATTGTTCCCAATAATGTGGGCCACACCAAACTACAGAGGGCACAATGCACTGAAAACTTATGCAATATTCTGTTCTGAGCACTTCATTCATATATGTGTGTATGTATTACAAATATAAACTTCTAAATTTTTTAACATATGAATTTATAACTGCTACATATGGATTTATAGCTGCTACATATGGGTTTATAACTGCTACTTTGTTCTTGCATCCTACTTTTTTTTGTACTTAATTTTCCAAAAGGTTTATCTAAAACCTTCTTGACTACAAACTTTGTTTAACTTTTTAAATAAAGAATAGAAATGGGGGGCATTCAAGATTCTACCAAAGACCTCATAACCAACACAAAAAATGCCTTTGGGGCAACAGGCATATAGTAACACACCTGTAGCAAAATAATAAAAGGTATAAACACATCCCCTGAGCTGGGTTGTTGTCAATTATGTGACTGAACCTCTAGAAAAGCTCCGCAATTAATAGATGGTATATCAAGAAATATGAACATGACTATGTTTATGTGAGGGTTTCATTTTATTTTTTCCCTCTGGGTGTCCAGCCAAGTTTCCTGTAGCTATGCAAAAATGTACAATCTGCACTGGCATTTAAAATGCAACAGACAAAATCCTGCTCTGCTGCTATATTAATTGCACTGTATTGTGAAATCCCTTTCGTTTCATTAAATCCACAGGTACAGTTCTTCAACAAGTATTTATTATGCCAGGGTGGACTGATTTAAAATCAAGCCTGTATAAAAAAGTGCTTTAAATTATTATTTTCATTGCCCAAAAAAGGGTGAATTTACATGCCACATGTACTTTTAAAAAATGTGAATACTTCCTTAAAGAGAAATGTTTGCTATAAGAATACATTCCTTGAAAACTGAATAAAGCTTTCATAAAACCTCGAAGGGATACACTATATTTCTTAACTATTCAACTAAGTAGTTTTCCATTTTAGAAAAATGTTATATAATACACTGCATAATGTTCATGATAATCTCACATATCACACATACATCATGAAAACAGCCCTCTGCACTCCCCGCCAAAAATAAACTCAACAATAAGCAAGGGCTGGAGTAGTTATTGGACAAATACATGTTCTCTGGTAGACAGAGCTATAAATATTTTCACTTATGATACTGACAGCCAGCTGCAGAGAACAAGTATTTATTAAGCTTAAAACAGAAGCAAAAGGTCACCCACAGGTATAGGTGGACAATGCCCAGTGTGACTTGACCTAATATTAACCCATAATACATGAATGTCTGTGCTATGTAGTGATCAATAAGGTGTTAATGGTGTTACCTACAGTTCCTGCTTTTGCAAAGAAAAGCAAGCTTTCATAAGTCAGTTCTGGTGGCATTTTAAACCCTGAAAAACCAGGGTTCAAATCCCCACTTGGCCATGAAGCTCACTGGCTGACCTTGAGTCAGTCAATGCCTCTCAGAAAACCCCACCTCACAGGGTTGCTGTGAAGATTAAATGAGGAACGGGGAGAACCATGTATGCCACCTTGAGCTCCTTGGAGAAAAAGGTGGGATATAAATAATAATAATAGTAATAGTAATAATAATATCAATGCTGCTTTGTGCAAATCAATCCCTCACATTTCCTTTATCTCATCCTAAACTGCACAATAGGGCTGTTGTAATGATAAAGTGGGATAACCCCATGAACACATCCTTGAGCACCATGGAGGAAGAAAGAATTAAAAAGCAGGGTATGTTTTTCAACAGAATCTCATGGTACAGTCATTCGTGGACTGCATTACTTAAGTACTGCAGAATGAGGAAGCCGATGTTTAAAAGCTCCTCCACATACAAATCTTCCCTGGCTGTACAAAAGATAGTACATAGGGAAAGATTGATGGGATAAAATTAGGGGCCAGCTCAACCTGTTAAGATTACAGGGAGGAACATCCACAAGCGTAATCCACTGCCCGCACCTGTAATTCAAGGGCTTGAAGTGCTTCAATCCATAAAAAGACCCTCCAACTACATGATTTTGTCGAACGTTAACTCAGCCATCAGTAATTGTGTAAACCCAGATATGTACAAACATTTCTGACCTAAGTACAGCGCTAAAACCAAACCAAGCTCAGTGTGAATGCACTAAGATTCCCTAGAAAGGAGATTTACAAACACATTGCTAGCAGCACAAAATTCTTAAGAACTAGCTGTTGACTACATTGCATACATTGATGAGTTGTTGGGAAAGAGAATCTTGTTGGTAACAAGGGCAGGGTATGTACAAATACACCCCCAGCTTCAAGAATATATATATTTAGTAAGGTCCAGTCATGGACGACTCTGGGGTTGCGGCGCTCATCTCGCTTTATTGGCTGAGGGAGCGGGCGTACAGCTTCCGGGTCATGTGGCCAGCATGACTAAGCTGCTTCTGGCGAACCAGAGCAGCTCAAGGAAACGCCGTTTACCTTCCCGCCGGAGCAGTACCTATTTATCTACTTGCACTTTGACGTGCTTTCGAACTGCTAGGTTGGCAGGAGCAGGGACTGAGCAATGGGAGCTCACCCCATCGTGGGGATTCGAACCGCCGACCTTCTGATTGACAAGTCCTAGGCTCTGTGGTTTAACCAACAGCGCCACCCGCGTCTCTAGATATATACAGTATATTTAGTGAGACTAAAAAGTAAATATAGAAGTTGGAGGCAGTAATGTTTCTGAATACCATTTGCTAAAAACCACAGTGGTGGGGCAGAGGGTGTAGTGCTCTTGTGCTAGGTTCCTGCCTGCAGGTTTCCCACAGGCATCTGTTAGGCAACTGTGGGAACAGAACGCTGGACTAGATGCAACCAGGTTTAAGGTGCTGGATGCCGACCTCTGGGCAAATGATTTTGTAACCTTGCAATTCATGGGGGGAAAATATTGCTGCAAAATTATGAGGTTTTGGCACCAACTTTCACTTGCTACATATTGCTCTTCATCTCAGAAATGAAAGTACAGTGATACCTTGGTTTGCAACCATAATCTGTTCCAGAGGTCTGGCTCTGTAAACCAAAACAGGTTGTAACCCAAGCCGCGCTTTCGCCAATGGGGCCTCCAAAAAAATAAAAATAAATAATGAATTGTAATAATAAAAAGGGGTTGTAATCCAAAAAAAGGGACAAGCACTTCTGGGTTTGACGTGGTTGTAATCCAAAACAGTTGTAATCCAAAACGGTTGCAAATCAAGTTACCACAGTACAGCATGGCAGAAGAATCCCAAAAAGCTCTACATAAGAGAAAGAAGATAACCAGAAATCTATGAAGCTAAAGTGCTATTCTCAATTATTGGAGAAACTGCCCAGAAAACCTTACCTTTTCTGAACCTTCTAAAAACGCTACCCACACTCCCCCCTCCCAATAGCAATGGGCAGCTTGAAACTTGATTTCACTATTTTGACCACACATGCAAGCTGGAACTCCGTGGAAGTTAAATTCTGCACTAGATATGCAGAATGCAGACCATTTCACATTTGCTCCCTGGACTGCTAACAAGCAACTGATATCACTGCTTGGATGCAACAGGAGAAACAAATCCACCACCTATTAATTTCTGCTGGCGACAAATCAACAGGCTGTGATGAATGCTGCACAAGGTACCTTGGCCTCAAGCCAAGCCGTTCCTCACCCCTCAAAGTAAGGTAGTCACTAGATCCTTTATGAAGAGAAAGAAAGCTATTTCAAACAGGGTTCTATTACTGACAGCTGCAGTGGTCATTACAGTTCCAGCCTGCGGGTGCAATCCAGTGCAGTTAAGTCCTGTTGCTTTCGGCAGGAATTCAACATGATTAACTCTGTTCTGGGATTTCAGTATCAATAACCTCAACAGAGTATTTGGTCTAGGAGAAGTCTGGGGATATTCTAAGTCAACAGTCTTCAGCCTTTTGAGATTCAGAGCCTTGACCCCAAACTGCAACAACAGTCTTGCTATTTATTACATATTACTCCATATCCTTTACTTCATCTGCTCTCTCTGCCACTCTCTTTACCATTTCCCCTCCATGCCTTTTCCTTCTTTTCTCTCCCACATACACACTAAAAGGTGGTTGGTGGCTTTCTCCAGGAATCAGCAGGACACAGCTAGGCACCATTATTCTAAAACCATACACGTTTAAGTACGGGTGTTAACTTACTAGTTAGACAGTGATTGTGTTCAGAAACCACAACAGACTCTCCCAGCATAGCCTAAACCGTGGTTTATTTAAGCAAGCCTACTTTAAAAGCCATGGTTTGAAACTGCCTTATTGCAAATAAGCCACAGTTAATATTAACCACAGTTTGTTAGGTTTGAACAACATAAGCTGCAGTAAACTGAGAATTGAAGTTAAAATTTTCAAATTCCTCCTCATGGCCATGGCAGAGAAGGAGGAGTGTGCAAGACTGTGGGGAAGCTAGACTTCTTTCTCTCATGATAAATCATGCTTTACTGTAAAATCCAAATGTAGTTTGTGTGTCTGAGTTGACATGGGAGGGTGATACTGGGCTGGAGGGTTCAAAGGTCTGACTCAGTATAGTCTGACATGTTCAAAAGCTGACAAGCACATATTTCAGATGTAAGGGGCATGCCAGATATATATAAATCCCCACCTTCAATCGCAGATTATATCAGCATAGGTTAAGAAAGGAAACATTAATTCCCTAAACTCTTAGGTGTTTTTCATTACCAAGTCTTCCAGAGAAACAAAATCCAGATGACAAGGTTTGGCACAAAATATTATTTTTCCATCTGCACACAAATGTCTGTTAACACCATACCTCTTATTAACGTTATTCATTTGTTTGTGGAGCAATGCAGCAGACAGATTACCCATACCATCGCCATGATATATCAGTCATATGTCTATCATATGACAGGTCAGGCTACCTGTTTTTTGTTTCCATAAGAAAGGAGTGGATATTCATGTGCTTCAAGCAGCAAGTCATGTCTGGGCTGAAATACCATGTACAGAACGTGCTGTACAGACCTAGTCAAGTTATTATCTCTCAGCCCCTCTTTGGTAATACAAGGATAATAATACTGGTCTACTTTACAAGGTCACTGTAAACATTACAAAAGAATGCGGAGCATTTTAAACACACAGGTAAAATTTTTATAGGAATTACATTTTCATATTCTCATCCTTATTATTGTTGTTGTTTCGAATCAATTTAACCAATCAATCAAATCAATTTAGAGGCAGTAATGCTTCTGAAAACCAGTTGTTGAAAACCATGGGAGGGGAAAGTGCTCTTGTGCTCATATTCTGCTCTCTGCTTTCCCACAGGCAACTGGGCCACTGTGAGAACAGGATGCTGGACTAGAAGGGCCATTGGCCTGATCCAGCAACCTGTTCTTCTCTTGCCCTTTTTCCATAAGGAGCCAGATGTATTTAATGTATGCTCCTTCACCCAGTACAGTGGTACCTCGGGTTAAGAACTTAATTCGTTCCAGAGGTCCGTTCTTAACCTGAAACTGTTCTTAACCTGAAGCACCACTTTAGCTAATGGGGCCTCCTGCTGCTGCGTGCCGCTGCCACGCGATTTCTGTTCTCATCCTGAAGCAAAGTTCTTAACCCGAGGTAATATTTCTGGGTTAGCGGAGTCTGTAACCTGAAGCATATGTAATCGAGGTACCACTGTAAAATAAAATCCCCTCCCTCTAAATAAACAGGCTCATTAGCACAGGATTGCTATCCTATGCAGATGACTCCATAGTAAGTGCTAATGAACTCAGTGTGACTTACTTTTGAATAGACATGCTATAGGATTTTGTGGTGCAGCAGAAACAATATCTATGTTCCTATAATGAAAAGAGCTAAGTGCATCCCCAATTAAGAACAAAATACACCATTCGAAATTTGAAACTACGCTAGGAAAGTAGGCAAATCAAGGCAGTTCCTCGTACCAATTATGTGGCCCAATTCTGCATCCCAGATTATGCATGAATTTTCTACTGATCAAAACAGGAATTGGTGGGGAGGGCATTAGGCACACCAGGGCCCAATTCCCGTAAGGCTCTTTGGCTCGAAGTAATCAGAGGTTACAATTAGGGGGGAAGTGTGCCTGCCAGTACAGCACGTAATGTTTCAAAATACTTGCCTCTTATCATCATTATATGCCAACAGGCAACAGTAACCAGAAATACAACTGCCTGCTCCTCCAACACACAACCCCAAAAGTATCCTTCGTAATCTCTCAGACAAAGGCCTTGGAGCTACGGGAGCTCAGCCAGGGAAACAAGAAACCAGAATAGCATGAACATGTAGTAACCTCAACGTACATGTTCTCTTCTTACCACATCCCCCCCCCACCCCGTCTCACCTTTTACTGTCTCCTGCCTTGTGTTCTTTTATCCAACTGTCTCCTGAATAATTTTTTTCTGCCTGTGAGATGTCTCTGCTCTTTCCCTTCTATCCACCTTTTGCCAACACTGAGCCAAACTTTCACATTTCTCAGAACAGCCTTTGCCAATTTGGTGCCCGTCCGATGTTTTCTGGACCAGTTGTGCTGGCTGGGACTAATGGGAGTTGTAGTCCAAAACAGCTGGAGGGCGCCAGGTTAGCAACGGCTGCATTGGCTGTCTTAGAACCTGAATCGGCCTACTCTCCTCCACTGCAGCCTCTCAGAGCACTGCCCACCATGAGCAGCTGTCCAAGCTCCCCCTTTGAACATTTCAGATAACTTTTTCTTGGTTTGGCTCACTCTTGCCGTCCAAGGGGAGCGTGTGCATGTAGGTACGGGGCTGGATCCTCAACCCACCCCTTGGCAGCATCAAAAAGTGGCTTTTTCATTGCTGTTTATTGTGTTGATGTCTCTCAGTTGAACAATACACTCCATCCTTCCATTCTTGCTGTTGTGCAGTTCCTTTTCCATACTGGGGTCAGCTGGAAAAGTCATGTACTTTTCCCTTTTAAATGTTCCAGTTGGTTGTCTTAGGGTTAAATCCCAGACAATGCATGCAACTTTCTGGACGCTGCCTGCCTCTGGAGAGTGTTAGTACTGTATGTTTCCTTTCCCCATCCCGGCAAATATGTATTTATTCCTCTTTTTCTCTCCCTGCCACCCAACTTCAGCTCCTTCTGCTTGGTGTAAAATGATTTATTCCATGCACCCTTTCTCGTTTGTTCATCCTCTGGGCTGGGGGCTCCTTGCATGTGATTTTCTCACCCCCTCCCTGAAAGTTGGCTGCCCCACGACCTCTGTGCACTCCCACTGTATATTAAACTTGTTTTATGTAAAACAAGCAAATGAAAAACACTGCCAGCCAAATGCAGAAGGATCTCCAAATCTGGCTGGCAGTACTTCCCCAATAATGCACAAGTGAATCCATTTTTGACAATGCCCTAAACTGTAAGCTAGTGAAAAATGTCATATTTGGTTTGGGTTCTGGTGCAGCAGGGGAAGGAGCATCAATTTAGATGGCTATTGTTATTTTAAGCATTCTCCGCATCTCATCATTAGCTGCTCAGCTATGTTTTGAATATTGCCCTATTTTTGTTTAACTTGCTGCCAGTTTATCTGTAAGGAAGAGGTAATTTTGTTATATTAACACAAAGTTTTTTTCCTGGTTATTTTTTTTAATAAAAAAATGGTTATGACCAGTCTATTAACACCTGTGTCAGCTTTGCTCAGTTTACACAGGTCTCTAATTATATATTTAACTAGAACATGAATGACCTAATCCAGTCCGGCAATTGGCAAAGCTTGTGAAACAAAATGCATACATGAGACAGATCTCTGCCTGACCAGAGCTCTTTAAATCTGTCTTCTTCGCAACAGATTTCCCCTTTGCTTTGCCTCACTTTAGATTCTCTGTTCTGTTAAATCACAGCCTTTCTGCATCAGACTAGCTATAGGTTCATACTGATGCTTTCTACACAGGGAAGCTGCACAGCCTCATGCCATATCACCTGTGTTGATTAAGAATTGCCTCCTGAAAACCAGAGTGGGAAGCATCACAAAATTTGTTACATTTAGGTGACAAATTATCAACAGAGATACAGTGGTATCTCGGTTTACGAACTTAATCCGTTCCGGAAGTCCGTTCTTAAACCAAAACTGTTCTTAAACTGAGGCGCACTTTCCCTGATGAGGCCTCCCACCACCGGTGCTCTTCCACTGTTTGGCTTCCGTTCTTAGACCGAGGTAAAGTTCCAAAACCAAGACACTATTTCCGGTTTTGAGGAGTTTGTAAACCGAATCATTCTTCAAACAGGACTGTTCTTAAACCGAGGTACCACTGTATCCACGTACAGGCAGTCTAGTGAACAGGTTGTAGACTTGTTTTTAAAATATCTGAAGAATTTATATCACTGTAACCTGTTGGCAGTGCCAATGCTAGGTGCTGCCCAGAGACGGGGCCTTCTCAGTGGCAGCTCTCCATTTGAGGAATGCCTTCCCTGTCAAAGTATGTCTGTCTCCATCATTATTAACTTTCAGAAACATTCCTGTTTACCTAGTGATTTGATGGCTGAAAGATACTGTTCCTGGCAACGTTGATCTTAATTCGATGTGAGGGTGATTATTTTTAAGTGTGTTTTGATTTTATTTTTAATTGTACTGTGTTATCACTTTTCTGCTGCCGCCCCAGATTCCTTAGGAGGAAGGGTGGGACATAAAATTATCATCAACATCATCATATCTATCTTTCAAGTTAAAGTTTCACAACATTATTATTTTTTTATTAAATTTGTATACTGCCGTTCATCTCAAGATCCCAGGGTGGTTATGACTAGCATGATCAATATTAATAATAAAAAATCAGCAAACCTTTTAGAAAATTACCATTTCAGATATGTTTAGGATTGTAAATATAAACATTTTTGACACGTTTGATTCATAACTTTAGTATGCCATATTCAGCTACTATTTGGCTATACAATTCCATTGACCGGGGAGAATCAGTGAATTTGATAAAGGTATCCTCTGTTGCATTAGACCACCTAAGTATTTTATTATCCCCTCTGACACTAAACATTTTAGATGGTAAATGCACAAATTTAATCTTGATTTCTTTGGCAAGACCAGAGTCAGCTGAGGGTGAGGTGGTCGCGGTCAGTTTGCTTTCCTATCTCAAAATTTAAGACAAGAATGCTCAAGTCACTGGAAATCAGAGTATGTCTGAACGCATTCACAGAAATAAACTCATGCCATTTATCCCCCATCCATGAAACATTTAAAATATACGGTCCATTTTGATTTCAGCACACATTTCCCAGTGAAATTACAGTATGAGTATCTTTAGATTGTCGACAATACCCAGCCAGTTCCTCTACAGTATACTGTCTTCAGCCTGGAATAACACTCAGGGCTGTTTTGGGCTCAATTGCCAGTCCAAGCATTCAGATCATCTATAAGAATTGGAAATGCTAAAGGAGCCTTGGCTCCAATCTTATTTAACCTATCCTATATTTAACCTACAAATCTGAGCCCAGTATATCCCCATCCTCCTAAACCAAGCACCACTCAAGTTTACATCTTCTTATATGCAGAGGATGACATCTTAACCTCACAAACCTGGTTAGGACTTAGCATTACTTAATTTCTCTTCACAAAATGTAGTAAATTATGTTCTGGGAGCCATACAAGCATACACTACAAAAGCTGTGAACCAGATTTTATATAAAGTTTCAATCTGGTTCCCTGGGCTTAAATTTTCTCCATGAGACTGATACTGAGCAGACCTAAACATGTTGTTAGCACTGCTCTGAATCTTGAAGTTGAACCTAGTTCATTTATCATGGATATATGCCATTATTGGCTCCTAATCTGCTCCACTGCCTCTCCCAGTCTCCAGCATATCCCAATTCCCAGTTCTTTTTTGTCTCTGTGTAAATGAGAGTTAATGGGAAATATTTGTGTTGCTATTTTGTCCCCTTTATATCTGCCACCCTCAAACTCAGTGCAAGTCAAATCTATGGTTGAACAGATAATAAAATATATGGATGTGCAAGAGGTACATGCGTCAGTTAATGGGCCATGTTCACTAGGCATGACTTGTTCGCCATAGCTATATTTTCTAACAATACCTAAGTGCAGAACAGCAGCTGTGTTGGCATGTTTTAACATTTTAGCCTTCAATATCCTAGATGGCAGATTTGCTGAACTTGCTTTCAAGGATCAATGCTGTCCTTGCAGTCATTTAGAGCTTGATACTGTCACCTTTTGTTTTTCAACTGTAGGAGTTTGAGAACACATGATTTATTTTCTTATGAGGCAGTGTCCTGGTCAATCCTTAATTCTGAGTATCTTCAAGGGGTTTCCTATTAATTAATAAAAAGGTAGCAATATATCTGGATGTAATATCTCCGAGTCCTGCTATTATTGTTAGTTCCTAGTCATTCATTTTTCTGAGGCTGTGATTTTGTATTTTTTTTATATATTTTGTACATCTTCAATGGCTGGTTGATCATAATAGGTTAGATTGATTGACTTAAGACAATAAAAAGACAGAATATAAACAAAAATGCAATTAAGTGGGAGGAAAGCATACTAGCAGAATACAGAAACTACTCAGCCTTATACAGTCTCAAAAATTCTCTGATATTCTTAAGAGTGGCACATAAAAAAACCAATAATGTAACTAAAGAATCATTGGCATCAACACAGGAGGAGAATAATATTGAACCGGCTAAAACACACGCCTAACTGACTTAAGATTTCTTGAACAAGGTGAAAGTCCCACTTCAGAGAACTATATTTGAATCTTCCAAGTAATCCTGACAAACATAAATGCATAGTATAGTTTCAATCAGAAAATTCTAAGTTTGCATTCAAAAATTTGCTGATGCCCTAGCAAGTCATCTAATCCCCACCCCCCAATACTGTTTACTGGTGTATTTAAAAAGAATTAAACTGCCAAGCTTGCCTAACACTGTAATTGCAATTGTGATCCATTCATTTTTACCAATAAGTTTATGAAACAGAACATTTTCTGTGGAAAAATAAAGCAGTGGAAAAATTGTCTGCAAAATTTTCCACTCCACATCACTGGTTAATAGGCAGATATGCTTGAGCCTTGTAGCTGTGTACTCCATCCTCAAACCATTGTTTCAAAATCCTGGAAACTACAATTAATTGAAGACTTTCTGAGTTAATCACAGTGGGAAGGGAAGGAGTGACGAAAGGACAGAACATACAGACCCAAGGCTTGTGAATCCAAGTTGTCCATGTCTAAATCAGGTCAGTTTTTCTTTATATTAAAATTTATCACTGGCCTTTCAAAAAATCAAGGACGTTCACAGATATTAAATACACAACAGTACATAGCACATTGCATTTGTTTGTCACATTCAAAAAAGTCTCAAAGCAACTTAATAAAAAAAAAATACCAGCAAGCAAAATCTATCCCAAGACGAAGGAAAAATAACAAACAAAACTTTCAGAGTGGCTTACAATTAAAACACACACATAGATTGTTTTTTGTTTCAGGATTCTAGGTGCAGCTGCAAACAAGAGTTGGCCTACTGTGAAATTAATACTAGCATTACACTGCCTGGACAAGCAAAAAGCTCTTCATGTCACAAAGCCAACACCAGGCAGGCCTTCCTGGGGAGAGCATTCTATAGACGTGATAAAAAAGAAAACAGTTTCTCCAATCACCACTTGCCATAGTTCAAGTGGTGGAGGAACGAACAGAAAGGCATCAAGTAGGATTTAACACCTGGGCAGGTTAATGGAGATGAATAGCCCTTATTCCCATACTAGAAATGGGGAGTTGAGACTAAGACACAGCTTGTGTTTGCACATAATGATAAACCAAAAACCTTGATTAAATAAACAATACTATGCATGCACTAGCTATGAGGTGGGTAAACAAACTAGGAAGAGGAGAGCTTAGCCTTTTGCCTGAGCCTAGAATTGTTACTTGTTTTTCCCTAACAAATTGCAACAGCTAGCCAACCTTAAACTATGGTTTGTTGTTGGATTACGTTTCCTAGCTTGTTAGGGAGAAACTAACCATGATTCCAGTTCAGACATAACACCTTCCTGGCTTTTTTAGCCACTTGCATGACGAGAGGAGCGATGTGGGAGTGATCAAGCTGCATGCCTGATTCTTCACCCATGGTTCTTGGCTTATTGCTATGTCTGAACACAGCCTGAATTCTTGCCCAAATTTCACAGATTTCAAGTTTCCCAGCTCTGTCACAGGCCTTCACTACCCAATAACTCTGAAAGTCATCACAGCCTGTTTCCTAGGTCTTCAACCAGCCTAATAAGCTGAAGACTTCAGTACAAAGTTGTGCCTGCATAGGGCAAGAAGGAATAGAAAAGTGATCCAGTCCCCTCTACTGAAAGAAAAACTGCTAACGGATTAGTCCTGCTATGCTGGACATCCTAGCCACAACAATCTGTATCACAGCACTCCACAAAATTGTCAAAGACCAGCAGAATTATTTCTTCCTCTGCAACACCCCCTAAAATCAAAAGAGACCTCTAGTGCTATCACACTCTTTTAACCCACTCTTATAAAAGGCAAGTGCCCATGGCCATCGACCCCAAGGATCTCCGCTACTAAAGCACACACAGTACATATAGCAAAGGGCACTACTACTGCTTGTGATAAAGACACCCCTGAGCTCCATTTGCAAACAAACTACCACCCCCAACACCCGTTTAGAACACCCTACTAAAAGCTGCCCTATTGTCCGCTGCAGGCTGTATTGACTAATTAGAGCTGAACAGGCTTGTGATAATGCTCAGCTCCTGATAAGAATTTCTCAAAGCTTCCTAGGTCGATTTCTTTGGCTCCCAGCCAGGCATGATTACATAGTCATTCCACTACACAGCAATACACAGCCATTCCACTACATAGCAATGAAGCACCGCAAAGAAGATCAAGCAACCATGCCTGATCCAGAAGAACCCAAATGGTTTGTTTCCCCGCCACCGCACACAAAGGCAAACCATCTCAGTTCAAATATTTTTAATCACAGGAGCAATCCTTGGTCAGAAAGTCTTTGCCTTAGGCTTGGCTGTCCGCCAGGATGATATAATCATTCTACATCCTGAGGGCTGTACAAAAAAGGAAGGTGCTTGAAACATAAGAACCTGCTAGGGTGACTTGTGCAGTGGAGACCAGAGCCAACTTTGATCTTTCTTGCATGAAACTACAATGACTTGTTCCTGACGAAGGGGCCTGTAGTGCCTACGGTTCTAAGAAAACTCAAGACACGTTAAAAAAAGAATCAGGATTTTCCTCTAAAACAAAAATTAGTTTTTCATCAGTCTCCACATTTGGTTAATAGACAGATGGAAGTCAGCAAGAACAACCTGCTGAGAGCAACGGTGAATTATAGCAATGTTGTGTTCACACACAAAAATAGCTTAGTAGTAGATAATGGGAGCAGGAAAGAGCCCAGTTCAAATCTGATCTCAGTCTTAGTACACACGTAATGGTGCCTGATCAACTGGCCATAGTTGATGATAGCTGACATTCTGAATCAACGGTGCTATGGTTTGGCATTATGTGCACGAGCCTCTACTTCCACACATCCTTTCTCCTTCCTTATGTATTCTGATTCCACTTATTACTTCCAGTTCACTGGCAGACCATAGTTTACCATTACATCTACCCTCCACCCAGAGTCCTCATGGGCTACCACTGCCAAAGAAAGAAAGAAAGAAAGAAAGAAAGAAAGAAAGAAAGAAAGAAAGAAAGAAAGAAAGAAA
>JAXCMG010000018.1:11821456-11911681 GCA_034642415.1 Podarcis siculus
AAAGAAAGAAAGAAAGAAAGAAAGAAAGAAAGAAAGAAAGAAAGAAATGCTCCATACTTTCACCAAAATATAACAAGGTGGAATACAACAGAAAAGAATAAAATCAAGAAAATAACCATGAAAACATAATTTAAAACATCTATAAATACTGATAGATTTAAAAAGTAAGTTTATATTGTAAACGCCTGTCTAAACAATAGTTTGCAAAAGATTTCTAAAAGAAGGGAGGGAACTCTTTGTACTAGTAGGGAGTTCAACAGGGTAGGGCCCACCATATTCAAGGCTTGGTTCCTTGTGAATGTCCCAAGGCTCCCTACCAAGCTCACATGTTCAGAGAATTATTGCTCCCAGTGACTTTTGGAAAAGGCCTATATGTGTCCACAACAAAAACCTATTTTTCAATCCTTTAATATGCAAAGGTTGCAGACAGAACTGTATGCACAAGTCACAGTTTCCATAAAACTGCCCTGTCAAGAGTGCAAGAGGCTCTCCAATCCAAGCCTGAAAGCTGCAATCTCTCTATTTCAGATGTACCTGCAATAGCCCTATAAAGGTGGAGAGATGCAGCTGGGGGTGGGGAAGAGAAGGAGAAGTGGAACAGGGAGTAAGTCACCTGGTATTGACAAATAGGGGCAAAAACTATTGCACATCAAATCTTACTAGGCACTATAAGTAACCTACCTAGGTATTGCCAAATACACTAAGAAACAGGTCGGTTTTGCCACACACAAAAAAAATATCCATGCATGAATACATGCTATGAGTAAATGCTCTAACACAACAGAAGCAATTTTCTTTTGAGATATGCTCGCTATCTCACCAGCTTCAGTTTAATATAGTCATAAAATAAGCACTGCTCACATATGCAATGAAAAATGAGCATAATAAAAAGTTGCTTATGATCACAGCCCAAAAAGACATATACTCCGAGAGCCTCTAGTGATATTTCTCACTCCAACAGATCCCCATTAGATGAAGAACTATCACTAACGAAGGGAGCCAGGGGTGGGGAAGGTCAGGAAGGATTTGGTGCTTCTACAGCACTTTAGAGGATTCAAAGTGCTACACATATATTCCCCCAATACTGCTTGCAACAGTTCTGCAAGGTTCACGGAAAGCTGTGTGGCAGAACCTAGCTCAGTTATTGTCTACACCCTAACTCATGGTGGCTCTCCTGGGTTTTAGGCAGGGGTCTCTCCCAGAGATGCCCAAAGCATGGAAAACATGTACACTACCACTGAATTATGAACCTTTCCCTGTCAAAAGCTGAAGAACCAGAACTCCCCACACTATAGGACTAGCCACCCACTCTTAACTACTGAGCTAACTACCAGTATGACTATCCATATATTGCAGGCAGGATCTGAGGCCAAGAGAGAGAGAATGGCTTGCCTAAGGCCATCTAGTGAGTTCATGGCTAAACTGAGATTTGACTCCAGAGATCTCCGCCTGATAGCAAACTCTGAGGCACTGTGCTACATCAGCTCTAAATGTGTGCTCAACCCCTCAAAGGTTACCCAGTTGACCCCAAACTCTTCCTTGGACATTTTTTTCCGGAGCAAACAAGGAAGCAAGTAACTGCCCAGATTTGGTCATGTGTTTGTGGCATGCATACCAAGTGCATTCAGAAGGTACAGTGGTACCTCTGGTTGAGAACTTAATTCGTTCCGGAGGTCCGTTCTTAACCTGAAACTGTTCTTAACCTGAGGTACCACTTTAGCTAATGGGGCCTCCTGCTGCCACTGCCATGCGATTTCTGTTCTCATCCTGAAGCAAAGTTCTTAACCCGAGGTACCAGTGGCGTAGCGTGGGGGGTGCAAGGGGGGCCGGCCGCACCGGGCGCAACATCTGGGGTTAGGGCAAATCCACGGGTTAGGGGGCGCAAATCCACGGGTTAGGGGGCGCAAATTACTTGCCTTGCCCCGGGTGCTGACAACCCACGCTACTCCACTGCGAGGTACTATTTCTGGGTTAGCGGAGTCTGTAACCTGAAGCATCAGTAACCTGAAGCGTCTGTAACCCGAGGTACCAATGTACTTAACTGCCCTACTTCCCATATGTTCACCCTACTAACACTGTGCTAACTAGAGGGAATTAAACCATAAACACCACCTCTTGTTTTCATGCAGAAGAAGGGAAAAAAGAGGCTAGAAACCTTAATGAAGCTTTAGTTAACATACTAAAGGACACAGCAGGTTATCTCTTTCTGGATCTCTTCCTGGGCCACACTCCCTATTGCCAGGCTATAGCCCTTTCCAGGCTTGTTCTGTGTTCTCAGCAAGTGCTTTTGGATGGCTGGAATGTGTCCCTGAACTGAGATAGTTCCTCAATTGCCTGGATGAAGAGATGGGCTGGGGGGGGGATGTAACCAACTTTACAAAGGTAAGCGTCACATTTTTGTCTCTCACCTCACCCACCACTAGCATGTGGTACCTGAAAGGGGGCCCATAAGGGAAGGGTGCCCTCGAGCTGAAGAAGGTTCTCTATCCTGGCATTTGGGCAGAACTAAACTTCCAAAAGTATTCCAGAATTTCTCTTAACAGAGAGCAAGATAAAAAATCACTGCCTGGATACTTGCTCACCAAATGTAGAATGCTGTGCAATTCTAATCCTTCAATTGCATACACAATATACTGCCTCAATTTCTGCCCTTGTTCGATCTAAATACAGCAGCAGAAAACCCATCAGCTTAAAAATAGTTGTGTGCAGCAAGTGTACACAAAATGGTCGGATCTTCTATAGAAAGGTTACCAGACTCAGATTCATTTCAAGCCAATTAAGGAACAGGAGTATGGAAACTTGACGTCAGAGTTATTCCTAATTACAGAACTCACTAAAGCACGGTCTGTACTTCTGCTGGAACCAAGAGTTATATGTTTATAGTAGCGTTCTAACCCAAAAGTCCATTCACCAGATCAAAACAGAGCATAATGTACACTGTAAGGGACTCTGCAGAGTTCACAATAGCATGAAAGCAACTCACAAATGATTGGCATACTAATCGATTGCCAAGTCTACTGATTGCCTTTCTTAACAAACAAACATCAAATATTCCATTGTCAATAACACTTGCATATAGATTTGGGGGGGGGGAGAGCAAGGTACTGTGACACCTTAAAGACAAACAGACATTGTGGTATAAGATTTTGTGGGCTACAGCACATCCCTCACATCTGATGAAAAGAGCTCTAATAAATAAAAGCTTATATACCACAGTAAGTCTGTTCATCCTTAAGACAGTTCTTTTTGCTACAAAAGACCAACATAGCCACCCCTCTAGAATTTGTGCAGAGTGCTACTTTTACAAGATCATAGTGTAGTCCATTTTATACGTTCCTTTCCAGCTCTGGTGCCCAATTTCCCACAGCCTGTCAAATTGCCTTCTACGTACTGCGAAAAGTGCAGACATGAAAAAATTAGCATGGAACAGTGCAATTCTGTCTTCAATAAGGGACTAAAGGGCTTGCTCACTAAATCCAGTAAGATTTTCCTGATAGCAATCAGATTTTCCTGTGTAAAAAAATGCACACCTCATCAAGTGAGAAAACACATCAAGCATGGTAAATAGGTGGCTTTAAAAGACACTCTTGTTACCAGAGCACCATCAACTGTCAGAAAAACAGAAAGCTTATATGTTGTCTGACTTTTGAGTTGATTCTGAGCTACATTCTGTAGCAACAGAGTGCCCTTTCCACCTTAAAAAAGGGGAAGAATACTTGAAAGAGAATCTGTTGTACTTCCTAAGAAGTGCACAAACACAGAAAAGGAACAGTGACTTAATATGAATGACAATGAAAATTCTTTCAGATTTTTGCCCTGCATACATCTTCTCTCCAAAAAAAGTTACAGACACTATTATTGCAACCTCACATTTGTGTATCTTATGCTATGTACTATAACTCACAAAAGAACTTCCTATTAACTGCAAATTGAACATCTGACTCCTGCAGATGGAAATATTTGCAAAACCAATACTTGACTCTTAACTTTCAACCACAGAAGCTTCATAAACTTCCTGAATTAGCACCTCCATTACAGTATTAGTTCAAAGCAACCCCCCCCCCCGCCGGGCGCAAGTGTTATTTATTAAGATTTTCAAATCACTCCATCTACTATAGAGGCAACAATAGCTGACCACCTGGCTATAGTAAAATTGTGCCCCGTCCACAAAAACTCAATGGTAAAAATTCAGACAGCAAGATGGTAGAAACAGGGCTGGGAAAATCACTGGTTTGCTTATTACCTCAAGCGTCTAAAATCCTAGCGTAACACCTACATGCATAATGAAGCTATTCTTTGATTCTGAAGCTTTTAGCACACAGTGCCTCAAGCCTTTGTGGAACAGGTGGGTTAAACATTAAAATGGACAAATAAGACAGAGACACAGAAACTACCAGTGGTAAGTTCCTCAGGGCAGGGACATGTCTGGGGGGAAAGGAATGGTGTATACAGTTCTGTGATACACCATGTACATTCCTGCCTGAAACCCCGGAGTGCTGCTGTCATTCAATGCAAACAACACTGAACCAAAGGGGCCAATGGTCTGACTCTGTATTAGGCAGTATTCTAAGTCCCTATTCATTTTCTCAAAAAGGGGGGGAGCTGCTAACACATGCAAATTTATTAATCTTAAACACCATCCACAACAAGAGTTCAACACCCACCAAGTATATTGCCTACCACGCACGCCCAATTTCAGATTTGTCTAAGCCCTTCATAGTTATTCAGAAAAGGTCAAACAATACTTTGCCAGATATACTGTAAAACTATATTCTCTGGGATAGGAACTCTAGATATTGTTCTTTAAGTTATCCCAAGGAGGAGCAGTTGTTCTCCGCTTGACCTACTATCGGATGGACTCTCAGCTCAGGGAACAACTAGATGCAAAACAGAAGGTCCCAGATTATGATCTTCTGTGTTTCTTTGTTTAAATTAACAGCAGCAGTCCGCCCAGGCAAATTGGGATCATGACTACAGTGCTAGGAATGGAAGGTAAATCCTGTGCCCTTTCCATTTAAAATCATGCAACATCTGTTAAGGTTTTCCCCGGGGCAAATAGTGTATTGTGAGGGGGGTCATGATACAGAGGAAAATCCTGCCCCCAGTAATCTAATGAGAGTGGCAGTTTTATTTAAATTTAATGGAGATTCTAACGCTGGATCACCCATATCACATTTAGTTAAGGCCAGTGTTTCCCTACCTTTTTCTCTCACTTGAAAATTACTGAGGGTCTTGGTGGACCACTTAATAATTGCTCTGCCTGTTATAGCACTTATAATATGCTATGCTGGATGCTGCATAGTTTAAAACTGTATTTTAGAGACACGCTAAGGACCATCTGAACAAAGCTCACAGACCACTGGTGGTCCACAGACCCTGGTTTAGCCCTTAGAAGTTGCAACATTAGCATTTTTATACATGTCTGGCAGTTTTGATAGTAAGAAACAATATCTGCTTGCAGCATTAAATGTTGTGCCCTTAAGTATTACTGTATTCCAGACTTAAGCAGTTGTACATGCATCTTATAACAATACCGTGGGTGGGGTAGGGAGGAATCAAAAGAAAAAAAGATAGGAAGCTTCACATACTATCCTCTAAAACAGCAAATTCTGCCATCACCTGATTTTTAGTCATAGTGCTTCAGTGTCAACACTGATAACAAGTTGCTTGCAACATCTCCTAACAGTCATTTGTTAACAACATGGAAACTATTGGCAGAAATTACAAAGACACCCTTTTCTCCTCCAAGGTATTCTCCCTTCCCACGCTTCCTCTGAAGCACTAGAGGTAGCCAAACATCACTCCAGGCCAGCTGGGGAATCCAGTGCTAAGGTGACATGGGAGAAATTCATCTCTTGAACCTCTGGTGGGCCAATGCAATAAGCTCACAGCGTAATCCTATGCATGCCTAGTTAGAATTAAGCCCCACAGAATTCAATCAGATCTACTTCCCACTAAGTGTGCGTAAAACTGTAGACTTAATGTTCTTTTGAGAACTATATTGAGATAATGGAGACTGTACATCAGATCATTTCCAATATAACCACATCTGACTCTTGATTTAGAACCCAGTCCCATTTTAGAAACTAGTATTCAATGAAACACCATTTGTGTTCAAGTTTTATTGTACTATATGACTTATGCCAGTTTTAGACTTTGAATAAAACACCCCGGTTCTTCTACCACATTTAAAACCCAAAACATTGCAGCTGTTTTAACTCTAAAGAGAATGAGAGTGAGAGATGGCACCACACATAGACCAGGGTTCAAATGCCTTCGGCCAGTCACACACCCAGCCTATTTTGGTGAAGATAAACTGAAAGGATTGCATGTAGATCACTAGAGCTCCTTAGAAGAAGGGTGAGACACAACATCATCAATTAAATACAAAACAAGAGCATACGAAGCATCAGACCAATGGTTCATCTAACTCCTCAGTCTCCCTTTTTTCCATGGTGGCCAACCAGACACTTCTGAGAAGCCCACAAACAGAAAGTGAAGATACATAAGAAAGAACCTTGAAATCAAAGAATAAAACCTATGGAGAAACAGCTAAGGCTGCACACACATTCTCCTGCTATCAAAGTAGTTAAAGAATACTATGTAGGAATAACTACACAAATATCACATTTCATGAGTTCCCTGTGAAAATCAACTAAAAGTATACCTTTATTCTTCTATCACTTTAGGCTGGATCACACATCCCTTTTTTCTTGCACACAGACACATGAAGCATCACAGCATGTGAACTGGTTAATAGAAGCAGGAGCAGTCCCTGAGATAGTAGCTGCTTGGGGGGGGGGGGGGGAAATGTTATACCAAAAAGCTGCAAGTGACTATCTTCATGGACTTCGTACATTGTATTCCACCAGGGGAAGAGAAGCACACTAGTGGCCAAAAACAAATCAGGAGTCAGGACTGCTCACAAGTAAATAAAAAATATTGTTGTGTACCAACCTTTTAAGCTCTGCTAGATGTGGGTGCAATTAATTGGTTACAAACTCAATATTATTGGTCACATAAATGGCCCCCAAGAGTGAATATTACATAGTGTATTATCAACACAATAAATCTATTTGAGTTTTTTACACTGAATATAAAGCATGTCTCTCCTCTGATAATCCTGGGGACTGTATTCGGATGAGGGTACTAAGAATTCTGTTAGTACCTTATCAAGTCACTCACAGAATTGCAGTTGCCCTGGTTCCCTGTGTAGATATGCTTTCATTGTTTTGCTCATGGAAGTAGTCAAACAGCATAAATTGGGCAAGTGAGAAGAGATTCTCTTTTACACCTAATAAATATTCATTTTGCATTTTAATAAGTTACAATGTTTTTCACTGCACAGGTAAGGTTGTCAACCTGCTTTTCTGCTTTCTTGTCAACTTCAAATATTTCACTTTAAGGTTTTGGCAGTATTCTGTACCTACAACATCCCAGCCCTTCCCCACCCACCTCATCTCCTCATGAACCTTTCCCTTTGGATTTGTTTTCCAACTAGCTTGCTTTTGCTGGATACAGCCATCTTTAAGTCCCCTTATTTCCCAATAATGAGATATACTCTGAGAGAAGTACACTAGAGCAGTTAAAGTGGAAATGGTTGGGTGAACAAGGGCAAACATTCTTCTGTTCCAGGACCCCTGCAATTCCTACTGGCTCAGGGTTGGGGTGGCAGCTGCTGTCAGATGAGAAAGGAGGGTCTTGGCCCTGCTCCTTTGCCTTTAGAGGCCAGAGTGGGGGAAGCAGTCCCACTGGCTCCTTGCCCTGCCCCATCGGTCCCACCTCCGCTATTGGCAGAGAAGTTGCATTGTGTGTGAGCATGCCATGTCTCACTTTTAAAAGCTGGCAGGAGGGGTGTGACTGTTTGTCAAGAGGTCTTCATAGCTTTTATCCCGCCTCAGACCCCTGATGCTATTCTTTAACTATGTAGCCATGCCTTTGGCAATCTGTGGCTTGACCTGTACTATTGAAGCCTTGAATACAGCTTCCTTACTTTCTCGGACATTAAAGAGATTCTGTTGTACTATTTGGGATGGAAGCCTTGACAGTCACTCCCACAAAGTTCTCTTATTAAGCTTGTTAATTAGAGTTTGCCACTAAAGGTATTAATTTGTTAAAAATGGAGCACAGAGGAAGAAACAAAAAAGCACAGATTGCATGAAGTTAATATCTGACTACCCGGAAGGAACTGAGAATTACCTGTTTAAGAAAGCAAATTCACCAGGAGGAGAAACA
This sequence comes from Podarcis siculus, assembly GCA_034642415.1. Classification (NCBI taxonomy): domain Eukaryota; kingdom Metazoa; phylum Chordata; class Lepidosauria; order Squamata; family Lacertidae; genus Podarcis; species Podarcis siculus. The sequence goes on from JAXCMG010000018.1 coordinate 11,829,692, forward strand.
CCACCATTTTCTAACTCTTGACAACTAATGCCTTATTTCAGCACCGGTATCAAAAAGCGAACAAGAACCTCTGCAGCAGATGATAATATATCTATGCAAAATGAGAGCTGATGTAAAGGAATGGCCAAAGGCAACTCCACTCATGACAACTGCTGCAGGTAACAGTGCGAGACCAGTGTCTTCTTGTTACTCATTTGCCGCATCTGTGCACATGCATCTTTAAACACCCATGCACATGTTTCTGATATACCTAAGCTAATGAGGATCCCCAGACAGGTATATAAAAGCATGTACAATGCCCTCACTTTATGGGTTTGCTGTGAGCAAGAAAACGAAACAAAAACTGACTGCAGTCTCCTGCAGCACATCTTCATGTGTAGAGTTACCCTAAGAGGTAGGATGTCCTTGGTTCCAGTTTCATCTCAGGTAGGAACTTGCTACAGATGGCCTTAAGCAATGCACTGTTCTCTCAGCCTAAGCCTGCCCCTCCTATCAGCAATGTAATACTGGGTTGCTATAAGGATTACTGAGGCAATCTACACAAAGCACTTTGAACCTTCTGGGAAAGGACTATATAAATTTCAAGTCTTAATTGTATCTAATTCTGGACAAACTGCTTTTTTAAAAAATCCCAGGGCAAAAAAAATAGCAAAACATTCCCTGTTTCTCTGCATATGAAACACCCTACTTTTGTTGGGGAAGATAGTTCTGCTATATTGAAAGAAGAACTGGAATCTGTGGACTTCTTCCCAACTGCAGAAACATCAGGAACTAGAGACATCCTTGAGTGCCATGGCCCAGCATTTTAACTGTCCACTTAAGTATTTAAAAGCCAAGCTCATCACCATGGCATTCAAGTGCCTCCAGGGTTCTGCCTGCACTACCAAGTTTATTATTAATCCAATGACTACCCCCCTCCAGCCGTTATTAAACACAATTTGGCAACCAGTTACTATGTCAGCAGTGTTCAATACCCAATTTAGAAAGTGCAATTGTCCTAGAGCAGAGCTGGCTGGCCATTGCTCACTGAACAGTTCTGGTTTCCAAGAGAAGGGATATGTTTCTCATCCTTGGCCCTTCAGTCTTCCTTTCCAGCCCCACAGAAAATGTCTGTACAGAAAGGCTTGTTGAAGGCCTTTATTTCAACAAGAATATCCCCAAAAGAAAAGGTTTCCCACTCCTGTCCCAGAGCAATGCTGAAAGTACCTTCCTCATGTAAAGAAAGGTTTGATCAAAAGTAAAAGGAACATTGAATATGTCAGGCCCAACAAGATGGTATGAATTAGCTGAAGAGCATCAGGCAAAACGGGAAGGCCCTCACCATCCACAGGGCCATTTGCAGCCCACATAACTGAGCACGCAACAACCAATCCACTGCTTCAGCATAAATGTTTACCAGCTCCCATCCTGAGAATAGAAATAAAATCAGACAAAGTTCTGCTTCAGATTAGTTCAGATTGGATAACTTAACTCCAGGACAGACCACCTGTGTTGATGAAAAAAGCACATATTATTTGGACCCAGGTTCAAATTCCCACTCAAGTCATGAAGCTTAATGGACAAGCCTTAGGTTAGCCAAGCTGTCTCAGCCTAGCTGAGCCTATAGCACTGTGGGACTGTGGGAAAGCACAGAAGCCGTAAAGCTATTTATGTGCGTAGAACAGGATATACACTGTTCTGTTAACCACAAAGTTCCCACAGAAGCCATGATTCTTCCCTGAACCAAGGACACGTTTCACATTCTTGGTAGCATCCAGATCCCCAGATGAAAACGCAACATATACAAGTACTTACATGAGGTTAAGAGGGAGATTACATACTATAAAGCAGTGTCTCTCCAACACCGGGGGTTGCCTGGAGGTGGCATTAAACAAATCCAGAGGTGACATTTGTGACAAAAGGAAGAGGCGCTTGTGTACAAAATCATACTTTTAGAAGTTATTTCATATGAGGAATGCAACATGTGGCCCTCCAGATACTGCTGAACTTCAACTCCCATCATTCCTAGCCATCATGGCCACTGGTCAGAGATGATGAATGCTGTAGTCTACCAACATCCGGAGGGTCATAGGTTGCCCACTTTTGCTATAGATCATCATAGTTTCAAAAAGGATAAGGAATCCAGACAAGCAATCTCCTTAAGTATGGTCTCAAAGGTGACACCTGAGCTAAATTTGGGAATCCATTCCATCACTAAGGCACTCATATTGCCAAGTGCAAGGTGTGAGTCCATATACAGGATGCCATTCTGTAACAATTGGAAACAAGCAAAGAGGGGAGCACAGATAATGAGAGGACAGTCCAAAGTCTATGGCAGCAGGTTACCCATAAAACAACCGTGCCTGAGGCTAATTCAGGCCCACCCATCTGTTCACCAGGGATTCAATAAATTTCCTGGTTTTCTTGGCAACCTGGAATAGCAAAAAAGAGGAATGAGAGAGGCATGCGAAAGAACCTGGCTGGCTGGTGAGCCCTATCAGGCTGGGTGGAACATGACTTACACAGGCCGGGCTATCATGGATCGGGAGCTGGTAGAGCCCAAGAGATCTATAGAGCAACAAGGAAAGTTATGCAGCTTCCAAAGCTTTCTATGCTGACGGGGACTTCTGCCACTACACCAACAGAGCTTACACCCCAATGTAACAGAGAAGCATCTGATAAGACCCTAAAATGTTTGAGAAGTGCTTGTCTGGAATAGCTGTCTCATGAGTAAGCCTTTGCCATTTTATAGCCCTGGCCAGGCTGACTCTCCCATAACAACGGTGAGCTCATGAAACGGAGAGCAAACAAGGATGTGTCAGTCCCACACTATGCTCTTGGCTTTTTAAAAATTCACGCTGATACGATCTTGAGTGTAGGAGCCTGGAGCTGTATATTACGATGTAGAAGGAGACTGAAGAGCTGCACACCTTCCTTTCGCTGTCAGGTATCTGTAGGAGCAGTTTCCAGTGGCAGCCTGCATACCCATTCTAGTCTCTCAACAGAAAAGTTTCAGATGAATTCCTTATAGGTTTTCCCAGGATATAAAAAAGGGTGGAGTGGTGGTTTAGAACCAATATAGTCTTCTAGTTAATTTCAAACTGTGGCTAGATCCTGAGGAAAATTTCTACCTGACAGAGCACAAGTTGCAGTCAGCTACTTATAAACTTCACAAACTTCTGCAAATGGAATAGAGAAGGGGAGTGGGGGAAGACAGAGAGAGTGGGCAATGACTTGCTAATGATTCCCTCTATGCAAGATTCCCTCCTGCATGAACTATGGTTTTATTAAAATGATCCAAATTTGAAATCAGATCCTCCAATATCTAAATCCCAACCAGATATTGTTTTTCCCTTCTAGTTCTTTAAGCCCATAAAAGGAAATCTGAATGCCAATCCAGACAACTTGATAACTCAAAGCCACTGAACTGACTGAATTTTTACTTCAGTGGAACTATCTCAGCGTAAGAATAGCAAACCATGGTTTGTGTCATACACCAGTCTGTAACTGAGGCACCACATGTGAAAAGTCTTCCGTATGCCTATCATGGCTACCAATTCTAACCACAATTGCAAGAGCCCCTTCGTTTCAGCCATCCTGTTTCATTGTATTCAAACAATGAGAGACCTACAACCTCACTTGTGTGGGCAGACATATACCCCATCGGTGAGGGGTAAGAGTTGTGGGTGACAGAAGTAGATCAGGGTGAAGCAGCCAAGCCAAATAACAAGGAAAGAAAATCGCCTTAAGCATTTATTTTCTTCTCCTGCTTTGGTTGCTCAAGAAAGAAAGAGGTGTTGCCAGAAAGGTGTGCAGGGGGCAACATCACCCTCTCCTTCTTAAAATCACAGGGCAAGGAGAGGAGACGAAGGCAGCTAGCCAGGAGATAGACCATAAGAGGTTCTCAGAATCAATAGCCAATACAAGGTCATAGAGGCTTCTGTGAATGCTGTGACTTGTACAGAGGGTGGCAATTGTTTTCTATACAAGGTAATCAACAAAGTTTTATTCAGAGCAGAACGAATGAAATTTGTGGTCCTAACCGTCAGGTTCAGTAATTTCAGTGTATACTCTAAGTAAAACAAAGTTGGAAACTTAGTTGTCTGTCATTTCTACAGGTAGACAGTAGCATCCCATCTTCCAGTGAGACAGCCAATTAAGGAAAAAAGCCTGGATACACAACACCTAAGACAGATAAATACGAACCATTTTGTGTACAAATTTAATAACCAAACAGAACTCTCCGCCAGTATTGCCAGAAGGTTTCAAGAAAAACCCAGCACTACTGAGAACAGGGTCACATTTAGTTTGACAAAAACAAGATTGAAGTTTACACAAATGTGTCAAACCGAGTTTTACAGTAGGCACAGGAATTAAGTTGAGCTATTTTTACAAAGCAAGAACAAAAACAATTTATCAATCTGCCATTTGGCTGCATTCTTTGCTAAAATTTCCATATGTTTAAACTTTGAGATGATCATTTTAATCAATAAATAGTAGTTCAAGCGTCATGATTTCCCCCTCCATGAAAACCATATTTCTATAACTACCTCTGCAGTAGCAAACAAAACATTTTGGGATAATTCTCATGGGATTTGCAAACTTTTCCATTCCGAACAATTACGACGCACACAGGCAAAAGTGAGCTCAGCTACAATTAAAGTTGTCAGACCATGTTTAACTACATCTTAATCTAATCCATTTTATTTTATACAATCCTGCATCTGGATCTCATTTCCTGAATTCCTGTAGGTATTCTGGGTCACTCTTACAAACCCTTTCAAGTAGAGAAAGTTCAGCCAAGTCTACCTTAATCCAAAACTTTTAAAAAAAAACATTGGAAGAAAAAGAGCAAAGCAAGGAGATATTTTACCCTATCTCCTAATCCTTCTGGAAATCACTAGTATTTTCCATCAGACAATGGACAGTAGTTAAACAGCACATTACATTTGTCACCCCAGAGTACTTTTCAAGGGTTAAGCACTTCAGTTCTTGTAGAGCAGCACAATCATCACCCCCCACAGCTGCCCAAAGTTTTTCTATCATTTCTCAGAGCAATATACACCTCAATCCAGCACCCTGCCCTTCACACAAGCACACACACCACCTTTAACTCTACTTCAGCTATGCCAAACATCTCTGTAAGCATTACTTCCGGCTCCTTCAGCTCTCAGCTTCAACAGGGACATTGGCTGAGCAGACTACCCAGCAGGGGATAGAAGAAAGGGAGGGGAAAGACCAGCTTTCTAGCCAAATTAATTTTCACGTCAGGCATTTAAAGAGGCTGGACACAATTTCCCTGGTACAGATCAGCCAATCCATACTGCAAGAGAACATTGATCGACAGGGAAGGCGCCTATTAATTTGGTGCTCTTCCCCCTTGGCAGTTCGTATTTATTTATATAAATATATAAATATTACACGCACACCTGAGCTGCTTTATGGAACAGTACATCTGCAATCTCATCAGGGAAACACACACCCAAACAAGGCAAGAAATGTTTAGCATGTTTGTTCATTCTCTCCCTCACCCTTCTCCTAATATTACTCCTGAGCATGTTTTTTTTTAAAAAAAAGGCAGAACAAGAGTTAACACACTGAAAAGTCTTGAGGTGAAAGGGTGAGGATGGATATTGTTGTGGAAATGGCCTTCCCATGGCCAGTCAGCCAGGCCTTGTCAACACCACTAAGGACTACAAAGAGATAAGGAGGTAACATCAGCATTTATAGCCCCCAAAACAAATCAGCATGGAGCCCAAATTCCATGCAGGATGACAGCAAACAAAGGAGTAACTACCATACATTCAGGTGTGGGGTTGCCTAAATACACGACAGGTAGCCAGGAGCTTCTACCCCATGTAAAATAAAAATAAGTCATATCCCCAAGCAAGCCCAAAGTCAGAACTAGAGAGAGAGACTGGAACTTTGCATAAACACCTTCCCCAAGCCAGACAGGTCTTCTGGAAGACAAAGGACTTCCTGACATACCCACCACTGCCATCACTGACACCAAAAGCTGGTCTCTCACCCACCTCAACCAAGACTTAAAGGAGCACCTCCCCTATCCTCCCTGGATGCCCAGCATCAGGTTCAAATCCACAAGAATGGGGAAAGAGGGGTGGGATGCAAATGGGGGGGGGGAAAGAGTTTGGGGAAATGGGGAAATGGGCAAACACACACACACACACTCTTACAGATGTAAAATGTCTGAAGGGGGGAGAAAGAAAAAAAGGAGGCCAGGCCTGCCCAGGTGTGAAGTGACACAGAATCCCTTTCTTCAAACTGTAAAAGGGAACACCAAGACAGTACAAGTCCCTTTAGAAATGGAAAAGGGAACCTGTGTGTGAGGAAAGCAATTCACAAGAACACACACACAACATCAACAACCCCTACATTTGAGGGAAATGGAAAGCAAATGGGAACAGCGCACCACCGGCCCAAAAACGGGAGGACTCAACAGGAAGCGTATGGGACTAAGAAGCTCTCATGATGACACAAGCATCTCCTTCTCCCTGCAAAACCTTACATGACAGAAAAACATGGGGGTGGGTTTCCATAAACGGGGTTGGAAAAGGGAGCCACCCCATCCTCAAAGACAACCTACATAGCAGCAGGAAGGTGGTTCCTTCAAGAGAGACTGAAAGGATCCCCACTCCATCACCTTCAGGATGGTGGTGGGATCCAGTTAGATGAGTTTGATGGGATAAGAGTTCTTCCGTCCTACCCGCATTCAGATCCATCAAGTATGGAGGGAAGAAGCAAAGGATCCCCCATAGCAAGCTGACAGGATTAAACAAGTCTTCCCCTGACCTTGGATGCTCTCCATTCCCTCACATGCGAACAAGGGAGGAAGAATTTTACCACCCACCCTATCTTTTTTTAAAAAAAGCTTCCCCCAACTATGTGGGTGGGAACAAATAACGAGAGGAGACATCCCTATGAGGCTTGTGAACCCCCTTTTAAAACAAAACTGGGGGATAAGACTGAAAAGAGAGCCTCACAAACACAGTAATTAGCATGAAGCAATGTATACCCCTTTTTAAAACCTACATAATTTGTAAGAGGCAGGCCTAGTTTCTTCAAGAAGGAAGCCAATTAATTCACAGCCTCAGTACCCTCCTGTCTGGAAGAATTGGGGGGAGGGAGAAACATGAAATCCTAGAGCCCAATTTGATAGGGGGGGGGGGGGGAGAAGAGAGAAATTGACTGAGTGAAGAAGCTAAATCTATCATTAGATAAACCTCACTCCTTTCCAGTCACACGCACTAGCCTAAATATAATCAGAAAATGATGGTGTGGGGGAGGGACGTTGTTGGTCAGAGCCTCAACCATAGAGGCAAATGAGAAATGGGGTTCCCCACCCACTGCAGCCCCAAGTTACTGATATGGGGGGGGAGCTCTTTTCCTCCATCCCTCATTTTCCTCCTTTCCCAAGCCAGGATCAAAAGTCCTGCAAAGTTTCCCACGAGCTTCAAATTTTGTGCGCACATGCAGTGGGGGGGGGGGTGGAAAGGGCAAAAAAGATTCAGAACAGAAGCAGAAATATTTTGCTGGGGGGGGGGGAGAGCGAGAAACACACAGCACAGGGCACACATGCAGACAGTCCTTTTCTGCAACATTCTCCCTGCCTCCATGAAACTGGGTGACTGGCTAGGGAATTGCCTGGGGGGGGGGTAGAAAAGAAGGAGGGGGTGTTGGTGCAGAAAGAGAGAGGAACAAGGGAAACCCACACCATTTTTGTGATTATTTTTACAACCCTCCTTAAAGAACTGGGGGACTCTCAAAAAAGGTTGGGGTTTATTATTAGTGCTGGTTGAGTTTTATGGTGGGGGAGTACACAAAAGCATAAAAAACCTCAGGAGGGGACACATATACATTTGCAAGCATGCACACCTATTTTGCTGATTCCTTGCATGTCTCAGTCCCTCTGTATAAAACTAAGGAGCTGGTAGAGGGGGAGCATTACTGAAAGTGGGATGGATTTTTGTTTTTGTGGGGAGCAAGATTTTAAAATGATAAACAGCAGACATCCATATGCACAAACGCACATATTTCCCTCTCCTTTACTCTCTTTATAAAACAGTTAAGCGGGTATGGAAGGAGGGGAGAGATTAAAACAAAACAAGAGAGCCCACACACAAAACTTAAACCAGCTAACACTCCTCCCCCCTTTCCGAAACTGTTCAAAAAGATAGAGGGGGAGGAAGAATTAAAGAAGGGGGTTGTTGGGGGGGGGGGGGGGGTTGCAAAAACAATTAAGAATCGGGAAGAATGGCACGCATACATACACCAGCCTATTACGATGATCTTTCCTCTTTCTAAAACTAAGAGACTGTTCAAAGAGACTAATGGCAGCACGGAGGGGGGGTTCCGCTGGAGGTGTATCGTTGCGGGGGGGGGGGGGCGCGCAAAAATCATTAAGGATCAATAAGGGAGCACATACAAGTTACTGTTATTTAGTCCTCATTCTCCTAAAAGTAGAAGGCTTGTCACAGAGAGACTTAGTAGCAACAGAAGTGGGGAAAGTGTTAGGAAGTAGAAGGGGGTATTTTTCTTTGGCGGGGTGGGGGGGGGAGGTTGCAAAACGAATTAAGAAACAAGAGTTATCCCTCCTTACAGTTTCCAAAACTGTTCAAAAAGAGGTGGTGGCCCAAAGTGGGGGATGTTATTTTCTTTTTTTCTTAAAAAAAAAGTGTGGGCTTTTTTCTTTCTTTTTTAGAAAGGAGAGGGTTAGAAAACAACTAGCCCCTTCGGCACCCAAAGCCTTCCCACCCCCCTCAAATTATAATAAAAAACCCACCATCCTCATTTTTTGTACTCTTGTTTATAAAACTGGGGCGAGAGAGAGAGAGAGACGGGGGGAAAGAGGACCCTAAAGAGGAAGAGCGCGGCTCTGTTCCGAGGAGGGGGGCCTCTGGGGTTGGGGGTCCGTGTGCCACAGGGCAAGGGGGGTGGGACGGGGAGGGGTGGGGGGTCCGGCGGCCCAAGACCGGGGCTCCCCCATCCCGGGACAAGCCGCCCCCCGAGGAGGAGGAGGCGGCGGCGGCGGCGCCATCTTGTTGGGATCGATGAATTGAACAAAGAGGATCAATTTCCGATCGCGGCGGCGGCGGCGCCGGGCTTATCGATGGGAGGGAGGCGGCGGGCGGCGGGGAAGCGGGCAGATGCGGCCGGGCGGGATCCAGCCGTCCTCTGAGGGGGGCGGCGGGGAAAGAAGGGGAGCCCAGGGGAGACGGAGGAGGAGAAGCCGACGCCGCTTCTTGCCGGGACATTTGGGTTTTAAATTTTTTTTAAAGGGGGGGGGGAGAGGCAGGTTTCCTTTTCTTCTGAAGGGGAAATGGGGGGTGTCTGAGGGAAGAAGAAGAAAAGGGGGACACGCAAACACCACCACACGCACCTCAAGGGGAAAGCGGGGAAAGGGGTGGGTGGGTGGGGGGAGAGATGTGGAGGGGGGCGAGGGTGGGGTGGGGGGCCCGGACGGGAGAGACCCACCCGCGAGCGGACCCCGGAGCCTGACCTGCAGCTGCTGTAAATCAAAGCGCTTCCAATATTGAAACATCGATCCCACATTGGCCGCCATCTTGAGACATATTGAGACAGAAGTGAGCGGCGGATCGAGCGAGGGAGAGAGAGAGGAGAGAGAGAGAGAGGGGAGGGAGGGAGGGAGGGAGGGAGAGGGGGCGGGAGAGCGCACGAGGAGGAGGAGGGAGCCGGAGAGAGAGACAGGCAGGCAGGCAGGCGGGCAGGCAGGGGGAGAGAAGAGGGGAGGGAGGGAGCGATACACAGAGAGAGAGAGAAAAAAAAAAAGGAGGGAGGGAGGCCGGCAGCAAAGCGGAACGAGGCGAGGGCGGGCGGAAAACCCGGACAGGAGCGGCAGCGGCCACTCGAGGCTCGCGGAATGGCCGACCCGGCGGCTGGCATGAGGGGGAGAGAATAAAATAGGCACACACTCATATATCTATACAGTATATGGTTTCATTGTAATGGTAACGGTGCAGAGAAAACGAAACTTGGTGACAAAAAAGCGTTTACGACGATATAGATTGGGTTGGTTTTTTTAATGTATATATTATTTGATTTTAATAATAACGATGCAGAGAAAACGAAAGTTACAAGTTGGAAGACATATATGTATATATAATTTAATTTTAATAATAACGGCGCAGACAAAACGAAACTTACAAGTTGGAAGACAATATATACTATACATATATATATATATGTATATATATATATAATGTATATATTTGATTTTAATAATAACCATGCAGAGAAAACGAAACTTACTGACAACTTAGAAGACACACACACACACAAAAACCATATATGATTTTAAGCATAATGGTACAAATCAGGCTTCACTAGGACTACAAGAAAATATTTTTTATTTGATTAATAAAGCCACAGAGAAACAAAACTTCACTGAAGTACCCCCCCACACACAAAAGCACACACCGATTTATTTTTATATTATTTATGTGATCTTATTAATAATGGTATAATAACAGTGACACATTAGAATTCACAGGGGTTTGTTCTACTTATTTTATTTTTACATTTTGTTGTAGGCTAGTTTCTTTCCATTTTTTTTTCTTTGCAGAAGAGCTGCCGCAGCATGCTCTGTATTTGTACATGCTCTGTACTGTAAAGAGTTTCTTCTGGGCTTTTCTTCTTCTGTAGACTTTTAAATGCTGTTATTTGCGTCTTACGCAACAAGGGAGATACACATGTGGATAATGTACAAGTCATATGCAGATAGAAAAATGCCTGTGACATGCAGGTAATAATGTTGTGTCGATCAAACTATCAAGCTTATCAGCCAGCCCAGATAAAGGTTATAGCCAAAAATAATAGGTAATGTTTTTATCAGCGCAGTCCTAGACATGTCTCCTCTCCTCAGATCTGTAATGGTGAAACCATTTGTCTGCCCCAGCTGCAATAAAACATGTCTCTCCTGTATCTCTACAGCCACAGCAGATGCTGCAACTCTCCAAAGGTTTGGCTGATAGCATACTCCATTGTCTCTTGAGACAGACAGATGCCAACAATAACTTCCAGGTAAATGTTTGTGCGTATGTAGCATGTCAGCCTCGGTCCTGGGAGGCCAGGGTTCAAATCCCCGCTAAGCCATGAAGCTCTCAGCCTAACTTACCTCACAGGATTGTTGTGGGGAATAGATGAGGAGAGTGGGGAGAACCATGTACACTACCTTCAGTTTTATGTCTTATAATGCTTGAGAGCTATAGTTACCTTAGTCTTAGTTGTGCAATCCTGTTCCCAAATCACTGCAGGTAAGGCTACATACATGCCATATATTTAAAGCACACCCCCTCCCAAATATTGGGAACCACATTTGGTTAAGGGTGCCTGGAAGTGGAGTTAAACTACAGTTCCCAATCATCTTTGCAAGGGGTGGGCTTTGAATGTAAGGTGTGCCTGCAGCCTAAGTCTTGTTGAGTTTGATGGGATTTGCTTCTATATAAGCAGGTATAGGATTATTACTCTTAACACACAACCTTGAAGTAGTCCTCCCAGCAATGTTCTGATAATGGTGGGTAGGAGAAAAGGTTATAGAATGTAATGACCGTGGTGAGCCAGGAATGTATATTTTCATTAAGTTATGGCAAGGCAGACTAAACAAGGGGCAAGGGAACTAGGATCACACAGGGTCTGGACCACTTCAGAATGTGTGTAAGAAATCACATGGCATCACAGCATTTTAGAATTGGATGGAAAGTTGGAAGTCCTTTAGTTCAGGGCAGTAGTGTTGTGGCAAATTCAGGATCCCTTCATGATAGACACAGGCCCTCACAATCACACCCCCTTCTAAAATTATGCAACCTTCTATACAACAGTCTTAGAATTATGCAATAATAACATTTGAGGATGCATTGCAAGGATCAGTGAAGATCGCCATGTTTGCCTTTCAGCTGGCTCTACCATTTTCTGGGACGCGGATGGCGCTGTGGGTTAAACCACAGAGCCTAGGACTTGCTGATCAGAAGGTCGGTGGTTCGAATCCCCGTGATGGAGTGAGCTCCCGTTGCTCGCTCCCTGCTCCTGCCAACCTAGCACTTCGAAAGCACGTCAAAGTGCAAGTAGATAAATAGGTACCGCTCCGGTGGGAAGGTAAACGGCGTTTCCGTGCGCTGCTCTGGTTCGTCAGAAGTGGTTTAGTCATGCTGGCTACATGACTCGGAAGCTGTACGCCGGCTCCCTCGGCCAATAAAGTGAGATGAGCGCCGCAACCCCAGAGTCAGTCAGGACTGGACCTAATGGTCAGGGGTCCCTTTACCTTTACCTACCATTTTCTGGGCATGTTCATGTGCAAGTGTTTCGGAGAGCTCTGATATCTTATTTCTGAGTCACCTGAGGTTATGTTTTCCCTTAAGTTCCATTGTACGCCACAAAGCGTGCACCCCATTCTCTTGAAACTGAAGCTCCTTGTGCTTTCTGTGTTCCTAAATGCTTAGTTTTGGTGCATACAGAACAACATCTCCTCCTTGGTGCTCTTCCTGCCCTCCTTCTCCAGAGTGACCCTGGGAGCCTGTCTCCTCACCTCCTTTCACTCTGATTGGCTCCAGTCAGCACAAAGGGTGAGAAGACCTCTTCTCCGTGGCTAAAATGCTCCCCTTCCATGCTGATTGGGTGGCTCTGAAGATTGGGATCCTGCTACAGAAATAGCAGTAGGTCTTCAGCTCCCCACAACCCCAGACCACTCCATCTCTGGTCTAGGGACCTCTAGATGTTGGATACAACTCCCACCATCCTTGACCACCAGCCCTTGCAGTTGCTAGCTGAGGCTGATGAGAGTTGGAGCTCAACAAAAACTGGAGAGCCACAGCTCTCCCACACATTCAATCCAAATTCCTCCTCGGTGCAGAAATTTCCTTCTATGCAGAAGCTCCCAGGTTCAGTCCTGGACATCCGCAGCTAGGGCTGGGAGAGATCTTGGTCTGGAATCCTGGATTGCTGCTGCCAGTCAGGTTCAATGATGCTGAGCTAGATAGATCAGTGGTCTGACTTGGTATAAGGCAGGTTCCTGTGTCCCTATGCCCCTAAAGCAGGGGTCAGCAACCTTTTTCAGCCATGGGCCGGTCAGACCATGTGGTGGACCGGACTATATTTTGGAAAATAAATGAAAGAATTCCTATGCCCCACAAATAACCCAGAGATGCATTTTAATAAAAGCACATATTCTACTCATGTAAAAACATGCTGATTCCGGACCGTCCACGTGCTGGATTGAGAAGGTGAATGGGCCGCATCCAGCTTCTGGGCCTTAGGTTGCCTACCCCTGCCCTAAAGCTAAGCTCATACTTGCCTCCCTTTTTGACATGGGGAGCCTCCTACAATGCAAGTGTTCAGCAGATTTCAGGACTGCTAATGGAGGGCTATGCCACAGGATTCTTCTGCCTTATGAAGCAACAGCATAGATCCATGACCAATACTGGGAAATGCTTTGGGGCTATATAAGGATGTTGAGCAATGGAACACATCCAGGAAAAACCGCAGGATCTGTTTTCCTGGAGGCTTTTAAGATGAGACAGGATGATCATCTATCAAATATTCCTAAATTCTGGGAATTATCTAATTGCAAGCAGTGAGATCTCTCAATGTGATTCAGACCTGAAAGTCATGAAACCTAAGGAACGAAGAGAAATCAGTTAAAGACAGAAGTAGGATGTTGTTATCTGATTGCAACCAGGGGGAAAACAACAGCAACACCCCACTATCATCTCTGCATTTATAAAGAGGCAACTGGGTCTGAGATTTGGGCGAGGATTCTTTTCTGACTGGTAGACCTTCAGTCTAGATCAAGAAACACTTAAAAGTACAAGAAACTGCAACACACAGAGTAGGGTGACAGGTTGGGAGCAGGGAGAACAAGTTAAAGCGCAGCGTTTTATGCTAAATAACATGATCCTATGCACATTACTGGGAGTAATATACCATGCGAATTTATCAGAGTTTGCTTGTGGGTCACAATGCGCAGAATCAGGTTGAAAATGAATTAACATTTTAAAGCCATTATTGTATTACTTTGCATTTAACAGGGTGCTTTTTTAAAACAACAACAACAACAATGTAATAATATATTCTGAACAATTTTGAACAAAATCCTTGGAACAACATAAAATATCAGCACACAGGAAGGCAGCACACAGCACTGTTCTATCTGACAAGGTTAGTTTTAAAAGCCCCACAAGAACTCCATGATCAATTTCCCAGAACCTGGAAAGTAATTTTTTTCTGGAAGTCTAGGACAATGTTAATTAGATAATATGTACAGACCTCAGAAGTCCTTTGTACATATACTGAGTGTGTGTGGGCCTGCACTGTGATTTAGAAGGGATCCTGAGGGTCATCGAGTCCAACACCCTACAATGCAGGAATCTTAACTAAGGCATCCATGGCAGATGACCATCCAACCTCTGCTTAAAAACCTCCAAAGAAGGAGAGTCCACCAACTTTTGTGGGAGTCTGGTCCACTGTTGAACAGCTTCACCAGAAAGTTCTTCTTGATGTTTAGTTGGAATCTCCTTTCATGTGACTTGAAGCCATTGGTTCAGGTCCTACCCTCCAGAGCAGGAGAAAACAAACTTGCTCCACCTTCCGTTTTGCATCCTTGAGATATTTGAAGGTGGCTATCGTATCTCCTCTCAGTCTCCTCTTTTCCAGGTGAAACATGCCCAACTTCCTCAGCTGTTTCTAATGCTTGGTTTCCAGGCTCTTGGTCACCTTGGTTGCCCTCCTCTGCCCTAAGAGCAAGAAAGTTACAGGATTTTGATGATTTGCAGTTCTGAAAAATGTGTATGTTTTATAAGTGTGGGTTGTGTGGTGTAGTGGATAGAGCATCTAAGAGCCCCCTCAAAGTGGCCAGAACCAGACTGCAGACAATCACACAATCTTAACACGCAATAAGGCACCCGAGCATCCCAACACCACTTAACACCCACCCACCCATGTGCATATTTAACACATGCATTCAAGCATCCTCCCTGATTTATACTGGGGATGATGTGGCTCTGCAGATGTTTTGGACTCCAACATCCTCCATCAACCCCAGTCAGCATGGTCAATAATTGGGGACAATGAGAGATGCAATCCAGCAACATCTGGTTGTAAACAGATGGCACTCTTTAAATAAAATAAATATCTGTTGTGAGTTCCTGAGACTGGGTGGGCTATAAGAGAAATAAGTATTGTTCATTGACTTCCACAGGACAAACTCTGTAGGATTATATTTTGAAGTGTGTTGTGTGCTGAAGAATTTATGTACGTACTTGTTTGTGTAAAGGAAACTGCAGGGAAGTGAGGATTGAGCAGTAGTCTCATATATATTTATATATATTTAATGGATGAACCACCCCCATTCCCACCCCATCCGGTCTTTGCTCTAAGCCATGCCTCAAATAAAAGGTATAAATAGGCACTCCAGCAAATTCAAGCCCTCTGCTTTTTATTTAGGCAACTTTCAAAAAGAGATTATTCATACGCATTGCTAGTGAAATCAATACCAACCTTTCCGCCGAATCAGTGCGTTTAAAATCATGGCAAAGGTTTCTGCAGCTGTATATCAAACTCCATTACTAAGGCATTGTGTTCAGCCTCCGTCGCCGGCTTCCTTCATGCTAAATCTGCTAAATAAACTAGAGCAGGGATGGGGAACCTGTGGCCTTCCCGATGTGGTTAGACTCCAACTCCCATCACTCACAGCTGGCATGGCCAATGGTCTGAGATGATGGAATTATATTCCAACAACATCTGGAGGGAAACAGGTAAGCCACCCCTGGACCACAGCCATATGTATACTATATGTTGGCTGTGTGGGACGCGGGTGGTTCTGTGGGTAAAACCTCAGCGCCTAGGACTTGCCGATCGCATGGTCAGTGGTTCGAATCCCCGCAGCGGGGTGCGCTCCCGTCGTTCGGTCCCAGCGCCTGCCAACCTAGCAGTTCGAAAGCACCCCTGGGTGCAAGTAGATAAATAGGGACCACTTACCAGCGGGAAGGTAAACGGCGTTCCGTGTGCTGCGCTGGCTCGCCAGATGCAGCTTTGTCACGCTGGCCACGTGACCCGGAAGTGTCTGCGGACAGCGCTGGCTCCCGGCCTATAGAGTGAGATGAGCGCACAACCCCAGAGTCTGGCAAGACTGGCCCGTACGGGCAGGGGTACCTTTACCTTTACCTTATGTTGGCTGTGTAGACTGTGCAGGGGCAGTGAGGTAGATAAGTTTGCTGATGGTACTAAATTGTTCAGGGCACTTAAATCAAAGGAGGATTGCAAAGAACTCCAAGATGTTCAAGGGTCCAGAAACCAAGCCTTATGAGGAATGGTTGAGGGAGCTGGGTATGTTTAGCCTGGAAAAGAGGAGATAGGATAGCTATTTTCAAATACCTAAAGGGCTGCCACATGGAATATGGAGCAAGCTTGTTTTCTCCTGCTCTGAAGGGTAAGACACAATGGATTCAAGTTACAAGAAAGGAGATTCCGACTAAACATCAGAAAGAACTTTCTGACAGCAGAAGCTGTTCGACAGTGGAACAGACTCCCTCGGGAGGTGGTGGACTCTCCCTCCTTGGAGGTTTTTAAGCAGAGGTTGGATGGCCATCTGTCATGGATGCTTTCGTTGAGATTCCTGCATTCCAGTGGTTGGACTTGATGACCCTTTGAGATCTCTTCCAACTTTACAGTTCTGTGATTCTGTGTTTCCAAAAGGAGGTCATTGGGAAAAGCCCAAGGGCAACCAAAATGATCAAGGGGATGTAGCAGATCTCACAGCTCAAAGGTGCCAGAGGTTCAGTCCCTGCTGCAGAAATAGTAAGGGGTATTTGGCTCTTTTGGGGGGCACTGCATAAGTGGAGCCCCTATCCTAGGATGCAAGGATTAAACTTCCAATAAATCATACCCTTATCCAAAGTACCGGTACATGAAAGTGTTTAGGGATGCTTCTTTAGTGAGCCAGAGAGATCCATGGAAACATCAGGGAAGGCTTTGCAGTTCACAGATTGACAGGCCTTCTCCATTACAAGATACAGTCGTACCTTGGAAGTCAAACAGAATCCGTTCCGGAAGTCCATTCAACTTCCAAAATGTTCGAAACCAAAGTGCGGTAGCCGTGAAAGCCCCGTCGGACATTCAGCTTCCAAAAATAGTTTGCAAACCGGAACAGTCACTTCCAGGTTTGCGGCGTTTGGGAGACAAAACGTTCGAGAACTAAGCTGTTTGAAAACCAAGGTATGACTGTATAAGTTTGGTACACAGCATCAATCTAGACATAGGGTAGGTACCCCTGGAGAGCCTGCAAATCACTGGAGCACCCTTGATGTAGATTTCCTCTCCCAACACCCCCCCTGCCCTGTTAGGCCTATGGATCCGGGTTGTTAAGAATGGGATCACGCAGTCTTAAGCCTAATACATTGTGTGGCAATGTTCCAATTTTAACAGCGAGAGAACAAGGAGGAAAAAATAAAAAAACCAGAAGAAGATGTCTGTCTAGCCTGAGCCAACTTGCTGGAAACACATCTGGTTAAAATTCAAGGTTTTAAATCTGCAGTAATATTTTAGAAATACATTTGGTAAGTATTAAATTGCTATGTTGTAGCTGGTAATATTTACGATTGCAATGTGTTAAGCAGAGGTTTAGATCTGTCAAGAGAAAGGAATGATTGTCATATGGCCTAACAAATGGGCCGAGGATATAAATTACATTTTATTGTATTTTTAAAAACTTTATTGTAATCTTGTTCAAAAGAGCTATGTCTTTGTCAAGTCGTTGCCTGTTCGGAATAAAAGAAGGGGTTTTTATGTGCCTCTGTTACAGCAGCCTCAAGTGCTACCTTCAGCGTGGGAAGGAAACGGAAGGGCCTCATTGTGGTGAGCACTCGGCAATTTAATCTCAAACGGAAGATGGATCATATATTCTGAGGAGAAGATGAGCAATGTTGCATTCCTGGAGGATAGCTCTATTGATGGCTATTAGCCGAGATAGGGAAATGGGGCCCCTGTTTTGCACCTCCAAATTGCAGACACCCGAATCCGGCCCTATAGTTAGGCAGAGTGAGGAGACTGGCTCAGGCGGTCAACACTGAGGGGTAGTGGAATGCCACATGTGCTCTCTTCAGCTAGCCTGAAGAGAGATACCCTTTTAGTTTATTAATACTTTTTTTAAAAAATGATTTATATAATCAGTTAAGGCTGCAATCCTATACACTTTCAGTGCACCTTACCTCTGAGCAAACATATACAGTGGTACCTCGGTTTATGAACTTAATCCGTTCTGGAAGTCCGTTCTTAAACTGAAACTGTTCTTAAATCAAGGTGCGCCTTCCCTAATGAGGCCTCCTGCCGCCAGTGCCCTTCCACCAACCGGCTTCTGTTCTTAAACCAAGGTAAAGTTCGCAAACTGGGACACTACTTCCGGTTTTGTGGAGTTTGTAAGCCGAATAGTTCATAAACAGGGTTGTTCTTAAACTGAGGTACCACTGTGCAGTGATACCTCGGGTTACGAACTTAATTCGTTCCGGAGGTCCATTCTTAACCCGAAACCGTTCTTAACCTGAGGCGCACTTTTGTTAATGGGGGTTGGTGCTGCCGGCGCATGGTTTCCATTCTCATCCTGGGGCAAAGTTCGCAACCTGGAGCAACTACTTCCAGGTTAGCGGAGTTTGTAACCCGAAGCGTTTGTAACCCAAGGTACCACTGTATACGATTGCACTGTACAGCTTTCCGCCTTCATTGCTATTAGTTACTGATAATATGACCTCAGATAGTGAGGCTCCGTTGGGCTTATTAATTAATAGCAAAACCATATTATGTACTAAGCAATGCTAATTTGCTAGACGGTCTTAAGCAGCAATTTTATTCCAACAGCTTCTCTTCTCTCCAGGGTTCTACACAGAAACACGACATTGGGGCATCTTTTAATAGTTTAAAAACAAAACCTTTCCCCACAAATGTCTTAATGAGGAATTTATTTTATAATTACTTCCCCATCTTCTATGGCCTCTCTCTCCCTTACTTAGCTGTCCAAAGTTAATATATCAACAAATATTGTTTATTGACTGAAGATCATTAATTACCAAGCAATACTTCATCTTGTTTTTTGCTTGAGCCTGACCTTAAGGTCGAAAACCATCTGCTAAGGTCATAAAGATATGTCTTGTCAGAAGGAATACATTTCATTCCATGCTGAGAGATAGAAGCAAACAGACAATATATTTTCTAGGGGAAATATGTTCTTCTGTAGTCCTGTTGTTGTTTCTTCTTGTTTGCATACCCTAACTTATTTATTTTTCCTCTTTCAATTCTCTCAGGCTTTTCACTGCTAAGAAATGGTTCGTGCTGGTAGAATTAGCACTCATACATCACCAAAAAACAAGGAGCAAAGAAGTCACAGAAAATCTGCATGTTTCAATTTATACTACTACTACTACTACTACTACTACTACTACTACTACTACTAATTTATTATTTGTACCCCGCCCATCTGGCTGGGTCTCCCACAAAGACCAAAAATACACTAATATGTCATACATTAAAAACTTCCCTGAACAGGGCTGCCTTAAAATGTCTTCTGAATGTCAGGTAGTTGTTTATGTCTTTGACATCTGATGGGAGGGCGTTCCACAGGGCGGGTGCCACTACCGAGAAGGCCCTCTGTCTGGTTCCCTGTAACCTCACTTCTCGCAATGAGGGAACCGCCAGAAGGCCCTCGGCGCTGGACCTCAGTGTCCGGGCAGAATGATGGGGGTGGAGACGCTCCTTCAGGTATACTGGGCCGAGGCCGTTTAGGGGTTTAAAGGTCAACACCAACACTTTGAATTGTGCTCGGAAACGTACTGGGAGCCATATAGGTGGAAATTCACAATTAAAATATGAACACAATCCATTTCACCATTGCAGGAATGACCATAACCAGGTGAGCTCTGTTGCCTGCTCAGTTGGCTGTCCAGTTGCTAACTGCTTCAGTCTTCCTTAGCTGTGACTCCTGCACTGCACGGGTTTGGACTTCGGGTCCTTCTCAACTCAACAGTTCTATGATTCTGCGATTCTGCTAGTCTCCCTCCTTAGAGTTTTCATCTTCATCTTTAAACTGCCTTTGGACTGGATAGCCCTTCCAACAGAGGATTGTCCTCTATTGTCCTAAGGGAACTCAGGGGTAGAGCGTCTGCTTTTCTGTGAGCGTGCCCATAGCAGAGAGGCAGGAGGAACCATCTGCAGCAGTGGCAGGACATGCCCATAGCAGAGATGGTGGCAGGGGTGTGGCAGCAGTGGGTGGCGCACTCCTGAGGCCCATATCTGCCACCTGAGGTGACCGCCTCACCTTGCCTCATGGGCGGGCTGGCCCTGTTCCTATGCAGCCCTGCAACAAGAAGTCTGTAAAATAAGGCAGTCTCATGGGCAGTTATCTTCAGGTTCTTCAGAGACAGACAAACAGATATACCGTATTTTTTGCTCTATAAGACTCACTTTTTCCCTCCTAAAAAGGGGAAATGTGTGTGCGTCCTATGGAGTGAATGCAGGCTGTGCAGCTATCCCAGTAGCCAGAACAGCAAAAGGGATCGCTGCTTTCGCTGTACAGCGGACCCCTCTTGTTATTCTGGCTTCTGAGTTTCAGAATATTTTTTTTCTTGTTTTCCTCCTCCAAAAACTAGGTGCGTCTTATGGTCTGGTGCATCTTACAGAGCGGAAAATACAGTAATTTAGAATACTCATGTAAACATCCTTAAAATATCAGTGACTTCCCTTCTTCTCTTTCCATGGCTCATTTTGCATCTCATAAATCCCTGCACATTTTATAAAAACTAAACCATTCAGTATTCCATCATTACATCCATCGAAACGTATTCACACTGTTGAATTTATCTTAATGTTGCCAACGTTTTCAAGTGTACACAATTCCCCCCCCCCCCACATATATACAATAAACTTTTTCCAATCTTCTCATCTTGGTTCTTTATCCTGAAACTGGACTTGGGTCAGGAGTGGAGATCCAAGTGGGTAAAAGCAGTATTTTGACTGCTAAGTAAAATAGCTAAGCAAAATAATAATAATAAATAAAGCATATCATATATGGCGGCAGCATGTATTGAATAGCTTTTCCCCAACACTTCCTCTTTCACCTCTGTGGCTTTCGTTCCCTTGGATGGGAAATGAACGGCCTAGTTTTGGTTTCTGCAGCAGGATAAAGGCTGCTGGCCTTAAGTCATCAAGGACTGACAGGAGAGAAAGGGAGAGACAGGAACGAACAGACCGATCCTTCGCATAATTACTCAGAAGCACAAACATTTCACAATGGTCAGCCCATTGTATTACTTTGTGACTACAATGGCTTTTAAGCAAATAAACCAAACTGAAGTGACTGATACTAAATCTCTTGAAGCTAAGGTTTGCTTCCAAGCCACAGGGTACCTTCCATCAGCTTCGGCTGGTGGCCCAGTTATGCCCTTATCTCGACAGGGATAGCCCAACTTCTGTCATCTGTGTTCTGGTAACCTCCAGGCTGGATTACTGCAATGCATTTTATGTGGAGCTGCCTCTGAAGACGGTTTGGAAACTTCAGCTGTGCAGAATTCTGCGGCCAGGTTGCTCACCAAGGCAAGATGGTTTGAGCATATTACGCCAATCCTGGCCCGACTGTAAAGGTAAAGGGGACCCCTGACCATTAGGTTCAGTCGTGGCCGACTCTGGGATTGCGGTGCTCATCTCGCTTTATTGGCCGAGGGAGCCGGCGTACAGTTTCCGGGTCATGTGGCTAGCATGACTAAGCCGCTTCTGGCGAACCAGAGTAGCTCACGGAAACACCGTTTACCTTCCCGCCAGAGCGGTACCTATTTATCTACTTGCACTTTGACATGCTTTCGAACTGCTAGGTTGGCAGGAGCAGGGAGCAAGCAACGGGAGCTCACCCCGTCATGGGGATTTGAACCTCCGACCTTCTGATCAGCAAGTCCTAGGCTCTGTGGTTTAACCCACAGCACCACCTGCACCCCTAGGCCCGACTGTGCTGGCTGCCAATTAGTTTCTGGGCACAATTCAGAGTGCCGGTTTGGACCTATAAAGCCTTAAATGGCACCAGACCACAGTACCTCCAAGGGCCACTGCTCTCCACAGGAAGCATCCTAGACCCTGCACCCATCATTTGAGGCCCTTCTTCATGAGCCCTTTCCATGAGAGGTATGGAGGGTGGCAGCACAAGAAAGGGTCTTTTCTGTAGTGGCTCCCTGTTTGTGGAATGCTCTCCCCAGGGAGGTTCGCCTGGCCACCTTCAATAACATATATTTAGGCTCCAGGCAAAAACATTCCACTTCCCCCCAGGCCACTCTGTCATCCTCAGATGAAAGGTGGTTTGTACCTTCAATAAAAAAGAATAAAACATTTTGTTTAAAAAGTTGAAAAGCCCTGACATATAGAGGAATATGCAGGAGAGAAATAAAACCTTGAAAGGTGATAGTTGGTTCCACGCTAGATCTGTTCTACAATTTGAAAAGGTAGGTTCGTCTCTTGCTGTTCCCTAACTCAAGGGTGAGGAAGCTTCTTCAGCCTGAGGGCCCCATTCTCTTCTGAGCAGCCTTCCAGGGGGCCACTTCCCAATGGTGGGCGGGGACAGAGGCAAAGGTGGGCGGAGCAACAAATGTAAATTTTATATTTGCATAGCAGGCTAGTTTTTTCACCCTCTCACACCCCTCTCTAGCCTCTATCCAAGCAAGCAAGGAGCATTATCAGGCACCTATTCCAGCCAAGCAAAAACACTCAAGGAGGGTGCAAAGCAGGGGTGGTGAGGCCTGTGGCTTGGGAAGAGTCCAAAGGGCCGAGTAGAGAGTCTTGAAGGGCCACATTGTCTCCTGGGCTTGAGACAGCAATGGACGAATCTCATTTTCCCAATTTTATGTCCGGTTTCCAGCGTTTCCACATTTGTGCAATTTTTAAAGAAGAAATTCTCCTGACAATTCACCAGAATTTTAGTATAAATTTATCCTGGAAATGAACGTTTCCATGCAATTTCCCCCAATATTCACAATTTTGGACAGCACTATTCCCCTCATATATGTTATTTTCACTAATATATGCATTTAGTACAGTATATGCAGTTTTGTACATGCTGGAGAACTGCATTGCAAAATTCAGAGAAGCACAGATTTTGCAGGCTGGCTGGGTTTCAGATCTTGCATTGTTTCGGAAAGTACAAATTGGGAGGGTTCACTATTAAATTAGAACTGAAATAAATCCCTCCCCATCCCCAGCCAGAGGCTCCCCGTGCTCGATTTATGGCTTACTGTGATGTGCAAACGTGGCCAGTGAGCCCGCAGCAAAAGGCACACTGCCCTGGCTCTCACTGGAGGGTGAAGAACTCAGACTTGGAGTACCAGTTTGGTGCAGTGGTTAAAGCGCTGGAATAAGACCTGGGAGAACAGGGTTTGAATCCCCACTTGGCCATGAAGCTCACTAGTTGTGACATTGGGGACCTTTGCCAGCCTCTCTGCCTAGCCTGTCTCACATGATGGTTGTGAGGATAAAACACGGGGGGGGGGAGACTATGTACTCCACCTTTAGCTTCTTGCAGGAAAGGTGGGATGCAAATTCAATAAATCCAATCAAGAGTTTTAATTGTCAAATCAGTATGGTGCACAAGGTAAAGGTAAAGGGACCCCTGACCATTAGGTCCAGTCGTGGCCGACTCTGGAATTGCGGCACTCATCTTGCTTTATTGGCCGAGGGAGCCGGCATACAGCTTCCGGGTCATGTGGCCAGCATGACTAAGCCGCTTCTGGCGAACCAGAGCAGCACATGGAAATGCCGTTTAGCTTCCCGTCAGAGCAGTACCTATTTATCTACTTGCACTTTGACATGCTTTCGAACTGCTAGTTTGGCAGGAGCTGGGACCAAGCAATGGGAGCTCATTCCGTCATGGGGATTCAAACCGCCGACCTTCTGATTGGCAAGTCCTGGGCTCTGTGGTTTAACCCACAGCGCCACCCGCGTCCCAGTATGGTGCACAGCTGGGTTCAAATGCACAAGAGGGGCTGTGCGTGGCTAGGCAAGCTAAGATGTTGATCCAAGAAGCTACACACCCCCTTGGAGTCTGTTTTGTGGGAATGGGGAGGGCATAACTCCAGCATGACAAGTGGGGCTGCCCTTTGGACTGGGCAAGCAAACGGGAACTCCTCCTGGAGGGCTGGACCCGAGCTGTCTGTTGGCGCCTGCACTGGGGTCTCTGTGACCTAGGTGACAGAGGTGGCTCAAAACCAGACCGAGTGGCAATCTCCTCCTGTGAGGATGGGCTGGAGTGGGCTGTGGCAGTGCCAGAGTGAACGCTGCAACCAGGTGGCATGGGAGCCAGGGGTGGAGTGGGCACAGAGATCCTAGATGACATAAGAAGGGACAGGGTAGAGTATGGTGGAGCTATGCTGCTGGGACCTTCCCTGGCGCCTGCCAGGGTGACTCCTCTGGTTCTCAAGGCCCTGATCCAGGCCGTCCCAATCCTCTGGGCCCCTCCCTAGGGTTGAATTTTATTATTTCGGTCACAGACCAGTTCCAGCCCACATACAAGATCAAGGAAGTCATAAAACACGATAGGGATACATTTGGATTTGCAGTTAGGTATAACAGGGACAAGACAGATATAGCAACAGTTAAAAAATATATAAATTAAAACTTAGTCACTAACATATAACCTAAAATTATCATTTAAGGCCTTAATCATTATGATAGCACAGCTTGTTCCCTAAGTTTTATGGCAATTGCACAGAATTTGGCTACCCTTAATGTGATCTCAGGATCCTTGTCCTCTACCAGGGATTTTAGACATTGAAGTTTGGATTCATTTGGAGATTTTTGCATAGCAGGGGTAATAAATACCGAGCGTATATCTCCGTAGAAGCGGCAGCATAACAAGGCATGAGAGACCGTTTCTACCTCTATCAAGCCGCAGGGGCAGACTCGTTCCTAACCCTAATCCTAACCCTAACCCTCCCTAGAGTTGTCAACTGGGAACTCCTGCAGCTCCTCATCCTGGTTCGACCATCCCCTACACAATGTCCCTTCATTGGCACTAACCACCACCAAGGTCCTGCTGACATACACAGCACATTCAAAGCACCCCCCCCCCCGAAGAATCCCAGGAGCTCTAGATTGTTACGGGGGGTGTTGGGAATTGTAGTTCTGTGAGGGGAAGGCCACAGTTCCCAGGCTTCTTGGGGTGGGTGTGTGCCTTAAAGCTACGGTGCGCTTGCAGTTGTATGGCAACTGAGGGAAACCAGGTATGGCTTGTCTGCTGATGTCAATAGAAGCTCAAGAGGGTTAAATAAACTTGTTCATAGTTGCCCTGCACCCTGTTTTATATAGTCGAACTCAGGGATCACACAAATGTTTAACAAGGAAAGCGTTCATATAAAATTCACACATAATTTTTTCTAATGAAATATGTGAAACGCATTTTCTTTTTATAGGTGCTCTATAAAACACTTGTCATAAAGCCTTGCCTTCCTGCTTCTTTTTGTGCTGCTCTGCTCTGTTCTCCCCCCTCTTTTCATTCTTTCTTTTATTTTTTTTTATATGGGGGCACTAGCTAGAGGAGTGGGGGGCGGGCGGATCCGTAGCCCCAGTTAGCAGCTTGGTCAGCACTTAAAATTGACCCACAGATAGATCAGAACTGGGCGGTGTGAGAACTTGCATTGGGCTTCTTGAATTTATCCTTTTGACCACAGCCAGGCTACATATGTAATACTGATTTGATAATCACTCCTTCCCAGGGACTCCTGGGAATTATAATGCTTGGAGGCAAGGCTAGGAGCGTCAAACAGACAGTTCCCAGAATACGTTTCACAGGATTAGAAGGAGCTAATACACCCATGCTATAAAACCTACCTGAAGTCACATCCACACCATACCTTTAAAATGCTGTTATGCCACTTTAACAGTCATGGTGTCCCCCAAAGCACCCTGGTAGTTTGTTAAGGGTTGCTGAGAGTACAGCAATGTGCTCTACGTGGGGCTACCTTTGAAGGTGACCCAGAAACTACAACTAATCCAGAATGCAGCAGCTAGACTGGTGACTGGGAGCGGCCGCTGAAATCACATTAACACCGGTTGTGAAAGACCTTCATTGGCTCCCAATCCGTTTCCGAGCACAATTTGAAGTGTTGGTGCTGACCTTTAAAGCCCTAAATGGCCTCAGCCCAGTATACCTGAAGGAGTGTCTCCACCCCCATTGTTCTGCCTGGACACCGAGGTCCAGCTCCGAGGGCCTTCTGGCACTTTCCTCACTGCAAGAAGTGAGGTTACAAGGAACCAGGCAGAGGGCATTCTCATCAAATGTCAAGGAAATAAGAAACTATCCTACTTTTAAAAGACACCTGAAGGCGGCCCTATTTAGGAAAGTTTTAATGTTTAATGCTGTGTTGTGTTTTTAATATTTGATTGGGAGCTGCCCAGAATGGCTGGGGAAACCCAGCCAGATGGGCGGGGTATAAATAATAAATTATTATTACAGTGGTACCTCAGGTTACATATGCTTCAGGTTACATACGCTTCAGGTTACAGACTCCGCTAACCCAGAAATAGTACCTTGGGTTAAGAACTTTGCTTCAGGATGAGAACCGAAATCATGCTCCGGCAGCGCGGCAGCAGCGGGAGGCCCCATTAGCTAAAGTGGTGCTTTAGGTTAAGAACAGTTTCAGGTTAAGAACAGACCTCCAGAACGAATTAAGTGCTTAACTTGAGGTTCCACTGTATTATTATATTATTGCTAGGAGATCCTAATTCCCCTTGCAGAGCTGCAATTCCCTGTGTGGTCAGTCCGTCTTCACAGGGAAGTCTGAGAATCGTGGCTCTGTGAGAGGAATTGTAGCTCTGTGCAGGGAATGAAGAGGGCTAAATCCATAGAATTGTAGCTGGAAGGGACCAAATGGTCATCTAGCCTAGGTCTGCGCCATCCAGGAATCACAGCTAAAGAATCTCTGAAGGATGGCCATCCAACCTCTGTTGAGAAACCTCTAGGGAAGGAGAGTCCACCACCTGCCAAGGTAGTTCATTCCACTGTCAAGCAGCTTCTACCATCAGAAAGTTCTTCCAGATCTCCTTTCTTGTAATTTGAATCCATCTGTTCAGGTCCTTTCTTCTAGAGAACCAGAAAACAAGCTTGCTCCACCTTCCATGTAGCAGCCCTTCAGATATTTCAAGATGGCTATCATGTCACCTTTTAGTCTTCTCTAGGCTAAACATGCCCAACTTATTCAACTGCTACTCATAAGGAACAGCACCATCAGCCATGGGGGACATTTGAGGGGCCACTTGAGAGACCCACGAGAGTTTGGATTTGATATCCCGCCTTTCACTCCCCTTAAGGAGTCTTACATTAAGCGGCTAACATTCTCCTTTCCCTTCCTCCCCCACAACAAACACTCTGTGAGGTGAGTGGGGCTGAGAGACTTCAGAGAAGTGTGACTAGCCCAAGGTCACCCAGAAGCTGCATGTGGAGGAGTGGAGACACGAACCCGGTTCCCCAGATTATGAGACTACCGCTCTGAACCACTACACCACACTGGCTCTCAGTATGGGCCACAGATTTCCCGTGGGTGGTTTACACCAATCCCAAATTGTGAAGGAACATGACCATCTAACTAAACTGAAGGCAAGGAGCTGGATAAGAACTGATCAGAGGATGGCACCCTGTTGCTTATTCATCCAGCAATGATGAATTTCGAGTTCTGAGTAAAGAACGGCAACTGCGCCCTGCTCATAAATCTCTCATTCCGGGATTTTGCTGTTCTATTCTCACAATTTACAGCTTCACCCCACATTGCATCATAGGATTCTGCCACACTGTCCTGGCTGGGCTGAATTCTTTCGACACACTGAAGTCTGAGGGCAAAGATGAAGTCGCAATGCAAGTATTGATCAGAGTTGACCAACTTCTACAGAGCTTCTTTCATCTCTTCAAAGGCCATGAGCAAACCAGTTATGGCCAACCTGATGTTCTCCAGATGTTTTAGGTGATGAGTCCCATCAGCCCTATCAGTGCCCCCTCTGAGATCTCAGCAGCCATAGGGCTGAAAAGCTTGGCTATCCTGTTAAAGTTATTAGATTCTCACATAAGCTGAATTTCTGAGCTCCTGTGGAAGTAGAATGGTGGCTTCCATATAGTAAAAACAAAGCACACAAAAAATTGCACATGTTAGTTTAAATGTATAGATGTAAATTTAGAAATCATTGCTGTAATTTAAATAGAAATATTGTTGCAGGCTCTCCAATCTCTGAGCAGCAAGAGACTCTGGGGTTTTCTTCTCTTTCCTGGAATGAAGGCCAGTGGAGATAGTGATGTCTTTAGGGTATATGGTTTTATTTACACATATAAAGGTAAAGGTAAAGGGACCCCTGACCATTAGGTCCAGTCGTGGCCGACTCTGGGGTTGCGGCGCTCATCTCGCTTTATTGGCCAAGGGAGCCGGCGTACAGCTTCCGGGTCATGTGGCCAGCATGACTAAGCCGCTTCTGGCGAACCAGAGCAGCACACGGAAACTCCGTTTACCTTCCTGCCAGAGCAGTACCTATTTATCTACTTGCACTTTGATGTGCTTTTGAACTGCTAGGTTGACAGGAGCAGGGACCGAGCAACGAGAGCTCACCCGGTCATGGAGATTCGAACCGCCGACCTTCTGATCGGCAAGTCCTAGGCTCTGTGGTTTAACCCACAGCGCCACCCACGTCCTACATATTTACACATATAGAATCATAGAAATGTAGAGGCAGAAGGGACCATGAGGTCATCTGGTCCAAGCCCTTGCAATGCGGAAATCCTTTTGCCCAACATGGGGCTCAAACTCACGGCCCTGAGATTAAGAGTCTCAAGCTCCACTGACTGAACTAATATATGCAACCTGAGCACAGGACGGAGAGCTCAGCATTAACACACCAACAGATCTTTCTTCCTCATTAGGTTTCCAGGGAAGCTCCAAGCCACAGCTCTTGGATCCAGCACAGAGCAAGGCAAGCCTCAGAGTCTCCAGCTTCTGGCCTTAGCTAGCATCAGAGAAAACACTCTCTCACACATCAAACACAGAAGCCCCTTGACTTCTTGTTCTCCATCCTGGGATGGCGGATCATCCCTCCAGGTAAAGCAGGTGGGGAATGAGCTTGTTGTCCCCTGCTCCAGAGAGTAGGACTCGAACCGGTGACTTCAAGTTACAAGAAAGGAGATTCCGACTAAACGTATGGAAAAAACCTTCTGGCAATAACAGGTGTTCGAATGTGGGACGGTCTCCCTTGGGAGACTGTGGACTCTCCTTCCTTGGAGGCCCAGTATACCTGAAGGAGCATCTCCATCCCCATCGTTCTGTCCAGACACTGAGGTCCAGCTCCAAGGGCCTTCTGGTGGTTCCCTCACTGCGAGAATTGAAGCTACAGGGAACCAGGCAGAGGGCCTTCTCGGTAGTGGAGCCCACCCTGTGGAACGCCCTCCCATTAAATGTCAAGGAAATAAACCACTACCTGACTTTAGAAGACATCAGAAGGCAGCCCTGTTTCGGGAAGTTTTAAATGTTTGATATTTTATATAATAATAATAATAATAATAATAATAATAATAATAATTAATAATAATATTTTATTTGTATCCTGCCTTCCCCGGCCAAAGCCGCGCTCAGAGCCAGCAACAGGTAAAAATAGCACAGTGTACATAAAATTGCACAATCAATTAATTAAAATACATTCTAGAATCAGTTCAGACTCAAATTAATGGCAACCGTCGGGTTAGAGTTTTATGAGGATTACAGAAGGAGAGAGGGGGTCAGACTGTGTCTTGGCCAAAGGCCTGGCAGAACAGCTCCGTCTTGCAGGAAAGATGTCAAGTCTTCTTCTTCTTCTTCTTCTTCTTCTTCTTCTTCTTCTTCTTCTTCTTCTTCTTCTTCTTCTTCTTCTTCTTCTGTTGGGAGCTGCCCAGAGTGGCTGGGGCTGGGGAAATCCAGCCAGATGCACAGGGTATAATAATAATAATAATAATAATAATAATAATAATAATAATAATAGGTTTTAAAGCAGAGGTTGGATGGTCATCTGTCATGGATGCTTTAGCTGGGATACAATTCTATGGTTCTATGATTCTATGGTCCCCCCATCTCATTTAATTCCCACAACAGCCCTGTGAGGTAGGTTAGGCTGAGAGAGGCAGTGACTGGCCCAGGGTTACACCCAGTGAGCTTTGTGGTCGAGTGGGGATTTGAACCCTAGTCTCCCAGGCCCTAGTCTGACATTTTAACCACTACTCCACTCTGGCTCCTTATATAACATGCTCAAAACACCGCTCCCACCCCCGGTTCACTGCTCCTCCAGTAATGGAAATCAGAGGTTATTATCATTCCATTTGCTTTCTCTGCAAACATGCCGGTGGATTCTTAAGCAAACTACAAGGCAGCCAAAATGCAGCTGTGAGCAGGGACACCTGTCACTCGGAGGGAGAAAACGTCTATTGATTGTTATTAATGGTTCAGCATTTAGCTGCTCGGCCCCAAACCAGCCAAAGACGGTGGAGACAAGCTGTCTGGGACTCCCTGTGATGTTGTAAATGACAGCAAGGCAAACCGCCCGGAGAAAAGGTGTAACCAGGATTTTAAAACTTCATCCCCACCTCAAATGTTCCTCTCTGGCATATCACAACAAAACGCTTGGGAATGATGTCAAAAAGGGTGGCATGCTCCTCAGCAAAGGTTTATGAACTGGCAAGAGAACAATGCCTCCCCCCACAACACGTAAGACAAAAGACAGATCCACACTGGATTTTCAAAAGCAGATTCAGCCCACATTTGAGACATTTGGAGTTATTTCCTCCAAGAATCCCAGGGACTGTAGTCCCCCCCCCACCTCACAGAGCTGCCATTGCCAGCACCTTTCACATACTACAGTTCCCAAGATTTGCATGGGGTGGGGTGCTTTAAATGTGCACTAGTCTTTAAATGCATGGTGTGGATCTGCAGAAAAACATAAAAGACTTGTGTTCTGTAAATGCTTATAATCTATGCATGCAACATGAGCTGGTTCCAGGTCTGGAGGGCAACGTGTTCCCAGTGGGTTCATGTCAGGGGCGCCAACTGGGGGAGGCTGAGGGCCCCCCCATTTCCCCCCCAAGGGCCTCATCAATTTTCCAAGGTCTGCCGAGCCCCATCAGGTCTTCCTGCAACTAGCAGAAGGCTTCTCCGGCCAGCATGGTGTCGGGAGATGTGTGTGACATCACATGTTGCAAGTGTGATGTCACACGTGCCCCTTAAAGCTTGGGGACAACCCAGTGCCTGTGGTTCATGTCCTTCCTAACCTGCTTTGCCGCTTGCGTATCTCTCCCTTTGAGCCCCTCCCTAATACCTCCATGAGAAAGGACCAGAGCTCAAGCGGCAGAGCATCTACTTTGCATGCAGAAAGTCGCAGGTTCAGTCTCTGGCAGCGTTCCCGGGAAGGTCTGGGAACATGGGTGCCAACTTGAATAAAATATCTGGAGGCCCAGGTAAGCCCCACCCTGCATAATCAATCACATGATGCTGTGCACATACACCATTTGAATGAGAATGCCCATCAACTTTTGGGGGCGGCAGCCGCCTCAAATATTTTACTGGGGGCCCCTGAAGACCCCGTGGCCCCTAGGAGTTGGCAGTGTAGGCAATACTGAGTAGGCTGGACCAATGGTCTGACTTCGTCTAAGGCAGCTTCCTGTTTGCATCAGCTGCATTTGTAGCTCAGTGGTGGAAGATCTGCTTTCCGCACAGAATGTCCTAGGTCCAAGTCCTGGCGTCTCTCAGACCCTCCAAGTGTCCCTATTTTCCAGGGACAGTCCCAGATACAGTGGTACCTCGGGTTAAGAACTTAATTCGTTCTGGAGGTCCGTTCTTAACCTGAAACTGTTCTTAACCTGAAGCACCACTTTAGCTAATGGGGCCTCCCGCTGCTGCCACGCAATTTCTGTTCTCATCCTGAAGCAAAGTTCTTAAACCGAGGTGCTATTTCTGGGTTAGCGGAGTCTGTAACCTGAAGCGTCTGTAACCCAAGATACCTCTGTATACAGAAGCCGTCCTAGTTTGTGATTTGATCCCAGAATGTCCCGTTTTTCCTTAAGATGTCCCTATTTTCATCAGAGGGTATGGAGTTATGTGCCCCCCCAGCCAAGGAAATAAGTACCTATGCAACCTTTAGAAGACACCTGAAGGCACCCCTGCGTAGGGGATTGTTGTTTTTTTAAATGTTTAATGCTGGGCCAACCCAGTCAAGATGGGTGGGGTATAAATAATAAATTATTATTATTATGGAATATCCCATCCCTTTTTTTAATCTGACAAATGTTGGAGGGAATGGTCTCCTGTCCTCCCACTTGGTTATACCAGCTTTTGGAAGCAGATTTCTTCCTTGGCTATTATACCTCCGTGCTAGCCAATATGCTCCAGTAACTGCCTCGCCCCTACAGCTGATTTACAAGAAGAATCTCCACTGGCACCACATGACTGTAATTGGCAGGCCCACAGCCAGTTGGGTTAGAACCTGTTGGCCAGGATCCTGACAGTGGGTGAGGAGGAAAGTGGCTTAAACGTTGCCTGGCTACTGTCAAGTGTGTAATCTGAATCTGACTCTTGGAAGGGTGTTATGTGGGAAGAGAAATAAAAACTAAACCCTGCATCCAGAGAAGAGATCAAACACCAAACTTGGGGACACACACACACACACACACACACACACACACACACACAGACTAGCCACCAGCTCTTGGGTTTAGTACAAAGCTGGTCAGTCTCTTTAGAAGCAAATGCTTCGTTTTGTCCACTGAAAATGTGGACAAAAGAAGACCCAGGTTTGCACGTGCTATTCAATATGTTTAAGAACATGGGTAAGCAAACTAAGGCCCAGGGGCCAGATCCAGCCCAATCGCCTTCTCAATCCGGCCCGTGGACAGTCCAGGAATCAGTGTGTTTTTACATGAGTAGAATGTGTCCTTTTATTTAAAATGCATCTCTGGGTTATTTGTGGGGCATAGGAATTCGTTCATTTCCCCCCAAAAAAATATAGTCTGGCCCCCCACAAGGTCTGACCGGCCCCCTGCTGAAAAGGTTTGCTGACCCCTGTTTAAGAGCATAAGAAGAGCCTGTTGATCGACCATGTAGTCAAGCATCTGCGTCTCACAGTGGCCAACAAGATACCTCTGGGAAACTCATAAGCAGGATGCGAGCACAACAGCCCTGTGACTCCCAGAAACTGGCAAACAGAAGCCTCTGATTATGGAGGCAAAGAACTGCCATCATGGCTAGCAGCCATGGATAGCTTTCTCCTCCATGGATATCTTTCAGTCTCTTTTAAAGCCATTCAGTTTGGAGGCCATCACCGACTCCTATGGGAGCGAGTTCCATCGTTTAACTAGGTTCTGAGTGAAGAAGAGGTTTTTTTTATCCACCCTCAATATTCCAGCTTTCCACTTCATGGGATTCGCGGACGAGTTCTCGTGTTAGGAGACAGGGGGAACAGCTTTTCTCTATGCACTTTCTCCATGTGATTTTTAAAAGAACTGTCATGTTGCCACCTCTTTTCTCTAAACTAAAAAGTCCCAAATGCTGCAACTTTCAATCAATCAATCATTTATTTGTAATCCACCTTTCTGAAGTTCACACCATGTGCAAGGCGGCTTACAGCATATATATAAAAAAAATCGCACGACTGCAAACGCAACAAAAACAGTCATAAACAATAAACAAAACATTTTAAGAAGTATACAACCAAACTGAAAAAGTTCCACAGAAATTGTAAGATCCAAAATGAAGATATGAAAAATTAACATCGACGACAGCAACAGCCCCCAACAGAAAAACCCAAACAATACCCCAAGCTTTCCTCATAGGGAAGTTGCTCCTTCCCCTCAGATGCAGATTTAGAGAAGCAATTGCTTTAATTAAATAAGATAACAGTCCCTCTCACCCTAATGGGGAGCCTGTTTCACCAGGTGGCCTGGAAGCCTGCTGAGTTGCTGGGCAACTTCAAGGTCTCTCCCACTCTTCCTTTCCTGGGTTCTTTAGATGTAAGCTGGACTTGGTCTAGGAAGCCCTTCCAACAGAGAACTGGAAAATATAACACAGGGACACACTAAATAGCTATGAATGGAACAAATTGCTCTTCCCTGGGGAAGGGCTGTAGCTCAGCATTGCTTTATACAGCAGTGGGGCTGGTGCCCATTGAGACTGGTAGGGCAGAAAGCAGGGAGCCCACCAGTAGGAGGAGCAATGAGAGGTGGAGCCAACTTATTCAAGCTTTGTTGTTAGTCTGCTCTTCCCTTCTGAGTTCTACAAGGGGCAACACGGAGAAAAGGAGGAAGCCGATTGGCAGGGTCACCCCCAGGACTCTGGTTGAGGACAGAATGAGGTTGGTGGGACATTGCCGCATTGGCCCGAATGGGATCAGCCTCCATGGGGAATATATACCGCATTTTTCGCTCTATAAGACACACCAGACCACAAGACGCACCTAGTTTTTGGAGGAGGAAAACAAGAGAGAAAAAATTCTGAATCTCAGAAGCCAGAACAGCAAGAGGGATCGCTGTGCAGCGAAAGCAGCAATCCCTCTTGCTGTTCTGGCTTCTGGGATAGCTGTGCAGCCTGCATTCGCTCCATAAGACGCACACACATTTCCCCATACTTTTTAGGAGGGGAAAATTCCGTCTTATAGAGCGAAAAATACGGTGCTTTGCGAGCAGAAAGTCCTATGTGCCATTCCTGGTATCTCCAGATATGGCTGGGGAAAGCTCTTATCTGAAGCCCTGGAAAGCCACTGCCTGTCAGTGTGGACACTATTGAGCTAGGTGGACTGATGGTCTGGCTTGGTGTAAGGCTGCTCCCACATTTCTTTTAGCTCCTGCTCCAGTTCCCAGGGTTGGGGGGAGGGGAAGACGGCTCCCCTGCCTGCTAACTTTGGGTGCGTCACACATGGAGAAGTCATGGTCAGGAAGAAGACTGGGATGAGTCCAGGCACAGCTGTGGGATCCTTGACTGAGCTGTGCTGGACCGGCTTTTAACCCACCAAGCTGAACACAGCATGCCCGCCATGGATGGTAGCCCATCAGGGATCTGAAAATCCACTTGCTTTTCCTGTCTGCCTGCAGCTAAGAAATTAACTGGGTGATTTGCTAGGCACGAGGTCCTTCTGGTTGGCCAAATTGGGCAGCATGGTGCTGGAGCTTACTGGGACATCAAACTGGGAAATGTCCAGACCTCAAACTTTGCAGAGTTCTGATTCTAGTAAAGGGATGGCCTCAGAGGAAGGACAGTGACAGGTTTACTCTTTGTCTCAGCTCTGGCACCTTGTCATGCCTTGACCAAACCTCACTATTTTTGAAAAGGCCTTCTGCTAAGCCACCCACTTTTCCGTAGTGTGCTTTATCTACGTGAGATCCTGCAGGCTTGAATCTGTTCTCCTCAACTTCCACGCACATTGTTTTTAGCACTGAAAATGCAAGCTTTTCTCTGGAGGCTTAGAAAATAAATAATCTTCCTTTGAGAACGGGCACATATTCTCAGGAGAGAAGGGGCGCACAAGAGATTTGTGTCCCAAATATCTGATTTCCTCTAGGATATCCCTCTCTTTCTGTGTGTATCTTTTGTGAAAGACTGGGCAAGCTGGCAGTCAGGAAGGGCGTAACCTGTATCATAGGCTAATAAAAAGGAAGAAAACGTAATTATACTTCTTTCTGATGTAGCTCTGATCTTCCCAGTCAAGGCAGCCTCATATTGGGCAAGCTTAATCTCCATTCAGGATTTTTTGGTTGTGCAGCCAAATTTGCCTGAGCTTCTACAGGACTAGAAATGTGTCAGTTCTCTGAAAAGAAAGATTCTTTAAGAAAAAGATGACTGGCCTGTAGATGTGAAATGTCAGGATATCCCAGGTCACAGAGAGACTTAAGAGTGTGGTCCTAAGCATGCTGATTCAGAACAAAACAAAGAACAGATATGCAGGTAGACCACCTTGCAGAAGTGTAGCGACTTTTCAGTGTGTTGCACAGTTTGTTGTATGTCTGAGTATTATCGGGCTGCTGGATAAAAGTCATGGGTGTGTGTCCTTGGTACAATTTGCTCCTGGCTGTGAGAAACAAGTTGATTCTCTTAAGGCAAAGATCTGGAGATGCTGAGAGGGCCAGAGAGATTGATGGACAAGGCCTTGGGGGATGATGTAGCTGTGTCCCATTCCCAGAATGACAGCTCCCCTGCTGTCACGGAGAAGGAGGGTTTTGGGGAGGGAGGGCACTGCTTGGAGGAAAAGGGAAATGATCACTTGGAGTGGAAACCTTTGCTTGGAAAATGAGCAGTTATCATATCGGGGAACCTCTACAGGTGGGGGAATTTTTGTGGTGGCTGATTCAATCATTAGGAACACAGATAGGAGTGGGGTGGGGATATGGGGGTCTTGGGGTGATGGGTGCATGGATTGCAGGGTGAATTGCCTGCCTGGTGCAAAGGTTGCAGGTGTCATGTGCAGTGGTGGAAGAACCCTCTCTGGCACCTGGGGCGGGATGCCAAGGGGTGGGGAGAAGCACCCAGTGGCACACGCGCGACGTCCATATGGACTGTGCATTTGTGGCATCCCGTACGGAGTGCACACGTGCGACAGCCTGTACAGTCACCGTGCAAGAGGCAGCCCGTATGGATGCTGCACCCATACTGACTGCATGTGCCCTCGGCCGCTCTACAGCTGGGGGGAGACAGGGGCCATCTTGTCACACACACCCCAGAGTGGCACCTGGGGCGGACAGCCCCCTCCGCCCCCCACTTTATATGCCCCTGGTCACGTGTCATCCTGGAAACAACAGGCTGGTTAGCTTAACGTCTGCTCCAGGAAAACCGGTGGAAAGCCTTGTGAGCGATAGAATTGCAAAGCATCTAGGAATCTTTCTGAAGCAGAACCAGCCTTTCTTCTGCAAGGTTAATTCCTGACTGTCTAACCTATTAAGGGTTCTTTGAGAGTGTCAACAAGCATATAAACCTTAGTGTAAATGGCCAGTAAGAAGTCGAAGAAATTTTCATCATTGTCAATAATGATAGTGCTGACATTGTGTGTTTAGACTTTCAAAAAGGCTTTGACAAAGTACCTCACCAAAGACTTCTAAGTAAGCTTTAGGGGTTATGGAAACAGAGGGGAGGTTCCCCTTGTGGATAAGTAACCTGATTAAGGAGCAAGAAGCAGAATGTAGGAATAAATGGACAGTTTTCCCAATGGAGGAATGTAGAAATTGAAGTGCCACAAGCGATGGGATTGGGATCTGTGCTTCTTAACTTGTTCCTAAATTAGTGTTGGGTAAGCTATGAGGTAGCCAAGCTTGCTGACGTTACCAAATTGTTCAGGCTGGTTAAAACAAAAAGGTATTGTGAAGAGCTCTGAAAGGATCTCTCTAAACTGGGTGGATAAAATGGCAAATGCAATTTAATGTAAACAAGTGTAAAGTGATGCATGTTGGGCCAAATATTTTCAAATTTCACATCTATGCTTATGGAGTCTTACCAGGAACGAGATTTTGGGGTCACAGCAGCAGCTGTGAAAAAGGCAAAGTCCATGCAAGAGATAATTAGGAAAGGTACTGAATCTAAAAAAGCTGATATATTTGTTTGATGATGCCATTAAACAAATATATGGGTGCGACCTCACTTGGAATATTGTGTACAGTTCTGGCCGCCACACTGAAAGAAGAACACATGAGTTGGAAAAGTTTCAAAAAAGAAAAGAAAAGAAAAAAGATCAAGGGGTGGAACAACTCCCCAATGAGAAAAGATTACAGCATTTGAGGGTTTTTAATTTAGAGGAAAGGTGAGTAACAGAAGACACAGAAGAGGTAGATACAATTATGGCTGGTGCAGAGAAACAGACAGTGAAAACTTTTTCTCCCTCACATAATACAGTGGTACCTCAGGTTAAGTACTTAATTTGTTCCGGAGGTCCGTTCTTAACCTGAAACTGTTCTTAACCTGAGGTACCACTTTAGCTAATGGGGCCTCCTGCTGCTGCCGCCACACGATTTCTGTTCTAATCCTGAGGTAAAGTTCTTCACCTGAGGTACTATTTCTGGGTTAGCGGAGTCTGTAACCTGAAGCGTATGTAACCTGAAGCGTATGTAACCTGAAGCGTATGTAACCCGAGGTACCACTGTACTACAATTTAGGGACATGCTATGAAGCTGAATGTTGGAAGATTCAGGGCAGGTAAAAGAAAGGTAAACTAGCAGCAGCTAGTTAAACTATGGAACCCCCTCCTACAGGAGACAGTGATGGCCAACAACTTGGATGGCTTTAAAAGAGGAATGGACAAATTCCTGGATGATAAGGCTATCAGTATCCACGAGTCCTAATGGATATGTTCTGCCTTCTGCATACTGAGCTAGATAGACTGAATCTGACTCCTTGTAAGTCAGCCCCCTCTGCTCCTAGGTGTAAAAGTATTTAGAACCGGCTCTGAGCCCAGAGCAGCATGGCAGCCGCCCAGTGCTGCAGATGAACCACATCATCAAACTTGGCTTCCGTGTTCCTAGGAAACTTCTGAAAGGAACTGCAGCTCCTTCCATGTTTCATGGAAATGAGCCTCAACTGAGTACAGTGGTACCTCGGGTTAAGTACTTAATTCGTTCCGGAGGTCCATTCTTAACCTGAAACTGTTCTTAACTTGAAGCACCACTTTAGCTAATGGGGCCTCCTGCTGCCGCCGCGCCGCCAGAGCACAATTTTTGTTCTTATCCTGAAACAAAGTTCTTAACCCAAAGTGCTATTTCTGGGTTAGTGGAGTCTGTAACCTGAAGCGTATGTAACCCGAGGTACCACTGTATAGGATTGCACTGTAGGTAGGCTAGAACGGCAGGATCCTGCTCAGGAGTTCCAGTGTTGGGACTGAAGAAGCCCTAATTTTATCTGCATGTAAATATCGTGCTGCGTGTTTTGCCAGTTGCTGTGATGTCATGGAATGTCCAGGAAATGTTAGAATTAGGCTATTAACAGGGCCAGCCGTAGGGTAAGTAGTGTCCCGAATGAGGAATGCCTTCACATCCTTTCCTAGCTCTGTTCTACACACTACTTGAGTGCTTTTTGCCTGGCTGGAATCTGTCAAACTGTCCTAATGCCTCTTGCTTGTGGGGTTTGTATGTTTGCACGGTGGGAACCTGACCTACTGCACGGCGTCGCATCTGTTGCTCTTCCTGCTTTTAGCTGTTTTTAAACCGTGTGCAAAATCTATACTTGCTTAATATTGTGCCCTGGCTGCCAGATATGTATAGTGCAATAATTTAAACCAAAGCAAGCCAAGGTTCAAGTCCTGCCAGCTCCGGGAGGAGCATGTTGACTGCTAGCAGCAAAAGGTCGGTCATGGAATGTTGCCGAACAATACCACTTCTGGTAGGAAAGTGAAAGGGTGGCTTTGTGGTGCCCAAAAAGTGGTTTAAGCAGGGGTTGTTTTGCTATTGGCAAAAAGGGGTGCGTGGAGGCAGTAGCGTTAAGGGTGCAGGAGGCAAACAGGCCTGCCAGACACGGGAGAGGCTCAAACTGATTCAGAGTAATCACCTAAATATTTGGAACAGATCTTTAGTGCACATTATTTATGTCGCGGCCGTCATATCCTTGCTTTTTACCTGGAGGGGCAGGTGGGCATTTGCTTGAATGCTACTCTGGATAATGAGGAAGCTTTCTGAGATGGCTGGGAGGAGAATGGGGGTGGGGGGAGGAAGTGTGTCAAATACTAATTCCTGTAAACAAGGTTTCAGCAAGAAGCAAACAAGCAGTTAATTTCTACTGAGATGAGATGGTTGATAATGCTTTCCTAGCTTAGGAACGCTCCTTAGGTATATCCCCTGGGTTCTGCCATGCCAAAGGTGTGCGGGGACAGGGTAGGTTTTCCATGGAGAGGTTACCAGTTTAGGGTGGCATGTGTCCTACTTTACAGAGGATAGATCTTCCTTGGATGAGTCTTCTGTCTGGTCCAACTCCAGATCCCCAAGAACAGAGGTTGGATGGCCATCAGTCAGGGATTCTTTAGCTGAGATTCCTGCATTGCAGGGGGTTG
Organism: Podarcis siculus; assembly: GCA_034642415.1. NCBI lineage: Eukaryota > Metazoa > Chordata > Lepidosauria > Squamata > Lacertidae > Podarcis > Podarcis siculus. The sequence continues at coordinate 11,869,718 of JAXCMG010000018.1, forward strand.
GACTAGATGACCCTCGGGGTCTCTTCCAGCTCTTCAAGGGGGAGCAGAAGGGGTCTTGAAGTTGCCCAATCATAGTGAACATCTGGACAGCAGACTCAGCAGGCAGGCACTGAGCTCGCTCCACCATAGTCTTCTCTGCAACGTGTGTTTGTTTGTTTGTTTGTTTGTTTGTGTGTGTTGTGTTTCTTTTTAAATTACAGTAACCATTTATAAACTTGCATTCGAACGTACCAATTAACATGCACTGAAATTAATGAACTTATTTTAGCCATGTCCATTAGTTTCAGTAGGTCTGCCCTTTGGGCAAATTGGTGTCTTTTTGTTTGTTTGTTTGTTTGTTTGTTTGTTTGTTTGTTTGTTAAGGGTGCTGGGAATTGTAGCTCTGGGAGCGATGGAAAGGGAGAAGCACAGCAAGCTGTCCTGTGTTAGAAGGAAGGATGAGAAGTTAAACAGGGTGGTGAGATCAAGTTGATGGATTATGCCGAAATGGCTAAAACGACTGGAAGAGTCAGAAATCAGGAAGACCAAAATTTTAATAATGGGGGAAATTTACAACTTATCTTAAAAACCACTGTAAACAGTTAAAACGGTTAGTAGGATTGGAATATCACTTGTAGCTTAATGGTGAATTTTGGATACAGTTTTGGAGTTGTAAAAGATTTGGATTATTGTAAAAGATGCAGGAGGAAGTGATTAACAATAAGACCCACAAAAGGCAGGAGGGAAGTCCAGGATATTCCTTGGGAATCTTGTTTTTTATGTTGTGACTGTAAAATTTTAATCTGAAAAACCAAATAAATGTCAATTTATATAAAAAAGAAGAAGTTAAACAGAGTGTGCCAAAAAGGATCCTAAATCCCTTTGTTGCATCACCCCATCACTCCACACAGATGCCTGAAAAAGGGATCTGGCCACTGGGATCTGGCACCTTTGCAGGATGGACAGCTGATTGCGTTCTCTGACCCAGCATTTGTTCCCTCCATTTCTAACTGTCCTCACGGCGTCCTTTCCTTACAAACTGACAACTTAAATCCAGGGAGCATTTCTGCCTGGCTTTCATCTGATTTCACAAAAGGAGAGGGGAACGTACAACAGTGCTGACATCAAACATTTGAAGATTTGCCAAAACGTTAAATGTAGCAAAATTTTTGTTTTAATCTTAACATTACTTGGGGGCACCTGCTACACGCATTTAAGTCGAATAGATGCTTGGAGGTTGTGGTGTTGGTGTGTGTGTGTGGGGGGGGGGAGAGAAGTCCCACAGAACCTAAACGGGGAGGCTCTCTCTTTCTTGATTAATTAATAAGGTTTGATGAGGTATTTAAAATTACCTTTAATCACCGTACTTAACAGGGTGGGGCGGCAATTTTGTGCTGAGGCAGATCGTCTATATTTTCAGAACTGCTTGCTTAACGCCGAAGGTTACGAAGGGGAGGGATAGCATCTTCATTTAAAATGCAGCGTTGCCTTGATAAATCGGGAAAGTGGAGCATGATAACAAAGGGGCAAAATCCAGCAAAAGATAAAGTTAGGGTGGCAACACGCAGGAAGAGATAAATCAAAAGCGGGAAAGGAAAAAACGAGGGAACTGCTGTAGACTGAATGGAGCAGGAGCAGCATTAATTAGGGACATGACAAATGCCAGTTTGGGAGGAAGAAATGTAGAGAGCCTGAGATGTTGTTGTTGTTTAGTCGTTTAGTCGTGTCCGACTCTTCATGACCCCATGGACCAGAGCACACCAGGCACTCCTGTCTTCCACTGCCTCCCACAGTTTGGTCAGACTCATGTTTGTGGCTTCGAGAACATTGTCCAACCATCTCATCCTCTGTCGTCCCCTTCTCCTTGTGCCCTCCATCTTTCCCAGCATCAGGGTCTTTTCCAGGGAGTCTTCTCTTCTCATGAGGTGGCCAAAGTATTGGAGTCTCAGCTTCAGGATCTGTCCTTCCAGTGAGCACTCAGGGCTTTTTCCTTAAGAATGGATACGTTTGATCTTCTTGCAGTCCATGGGACTCTCAAGAGTCTCCTCCAGCACCATAATTCAAAAGCATCAATTCTTCGGCGATCAGCCTTCTTTATGGTCCAGCTCTCACTTCCATACATCACTACTGGGAATACATAGCCTGAGATAGATGCATTAAAATAACAATCATTCAATATGGCATGCCTAGATGCTACATTTGCCATGGATGCTTTAGCTGAGGTTCTTGCATTGCAGGGGGTTGGACTGGATGACCCTTGGGGTCCCTTCCAACTCCACAACAATATGATTCTATGGTTCTCTCCCTTTGTATTTTCTCCTCACAGCAACCTTGTGAAGGAGGTTAGGCTGAGAGTGAGTGCCTGCTCAAGGTAACCTAATGAGCTTCATGGCTGAGTGGGGGATTCGAACCCTGGTTCCCCAGGTCCTAGTCCGACACTCTAACCACTACACCACACTGTCTTTCATTTTGTTCAAGTAAACATCACCGTCATTCCCTCTGGGCTGGCTCTGGAGGGTGGCACAGCCCAGCCCTGGCCTTTCGGAGCTCAGCGTTTGTTGTTGGAAAACCGGAATGTGAATATCGAATCAAAACCAAATCAAATCCCAGGTTGCAACCCCAAACACACTGTCTAGGGATTAAGTCTCGTTGATGGTGAACTCTTACGCGTCACCAAAAAGAAAAGAGAAAAGAGGACACAGACTTACGTGTGCTAAATTGTATATAGTACTTTAGAAATAATTACTATAATTTAAAACGGAATACAGGGTTGTATCCAATATTAGTCATACTTAGAGTAGACCTATTGAAACTAGAGGGCATGAGTAACCTAGGCACATAAACCCCAAGGGGTCTATTATGAGTAGAATCTAGTTGGATCTATCCCACCATAGCAGGGGAGCCTGCAGCCAGGTGAGCACATTCTTTGAGATGCTGATGAGGCTGGACCAGAAGGCAGGGGCGTAGGAAGAGGCGTGGTGGGTGGGCGGTCCGCCCCAGGTGCCATCATGGAGGGGGGTGACAAATTATCAAGGAACAATTACTGCCCTACTAGGGCGGTTCATAAAAAACTTTTTTTTGAAAATGCCTGCTCCAAAGGTCTTATCTTACTGCACTAGGGATTATATACCTATATATGAAATTTCATGCATGTCAGTTAATATCTTGACTCTCCTCAACAAAAATAGCTGTTTACTTGGCCGTTTTCCTATGTCATGAAGGCTGACATTTCAATTCAGTGGAGCAGGGTCAAGATATTAACATGGTGAAATCACAATAAATTAAAACTCCCCTTTAGTAGTTTCAAGCACTACTACAGGTTTTTACAGAATATCTGTACTGCATTGTTTACTGCGACAGCACCTGCACTTTGGAACTCCCCGCCTATTGCAACAAAGCAAGTGCCTTTGCTAGACTCTTTTCAGGCACCTGCTAAAAGAATTCTTCTTTAGGCAAGCATGCCTAGATGCTTAGGAAGTTGAAGTAATTTTAATCTTAATATTTTAGCTTTTGTATGTTTTAAAGTAGGATTGTTAATTTTTCTTGACTTTACAGCTGTGGTGTTTCTTCGTTTTTTGTTTTGGTAAACCACTTTGCAGGTTTTTAAAAATAAATTTTATTAAATCAATAAACGATAAATATAAATAAAATAACGCAAGCCAAAACACAATCCGCCCTGTAGATTTAAGTATCCGTCCACGCTCGCCTACTTGTTATCAGAGGCCCAGAATCCACATTCCTTTGTAAGAAAACATGAAATAACGTAAAACCATTTTTGCAGGCAAAATAAATAAATAAATCAAGGTGTGTGTGTGTGGGGGGGATGACAAGAAATTTTCCACACCAGGTACCACTTGACCTTCCTACGCCTCTGCCAGATGGGCCACTGATCTGATGTTTTGTACCAAAGTTGGCAATGAGTTAGCATTAAGGGTGGCTAATAGCTCTGTGCATTTAAATGGCTTTGATTTCAAAGGGAAAAATCAAGACAACAGCGATCTTATAATGATGGGTGTGGCCAAGGGTTATGGAGCCTCAACATGGGAGCCAGGCACTTGTGGGTTTTGATCTTGACTCCCAGCCTGAGGCAGAGGAGCATAGCTTTGGGCTGTGGGTCATCTCCCTCTGACAGAAGAATTAACGATGGCAGCAACTGATATTCAGGATGATTACTGCCTCCAACCGTGGGGCCAGAGCATAGCCCTGAGGACCAGCTCTGAGGGCCTTCTGGTGGTTCTCTCACTGAGAGAAGTGAACCAGGCAGAGGGCCTTCTCGGTGGTGGCGCCCACCCTGTGGAATGCCCTCCTGGCAAATAAGAGATAAACAATTATTTGACCTTTCATCTGAAGGCAGCCCTGTACAGTGGTACCTCGGGTTAAGTACTTAATTTGTTCCAGAGGTCCGTTCTTAACCTGAAACTGTTCTTAACCTGAAGCACCACTTTAGTTAAAGGGGCCTCCTGCTGCCGCCACGCCGCAGCAGCACGATTTCTGTTCTTATCCTGAAACAAAGTTCTTAACCTGAAGCACTATTTCTGGGTTAGTGGAGTCTGTAACCTGAAGCATATGTAACCTGAAGCGTATGTAACCCGAGGTACCACTGTATAGGGAAGTTTTAAATGTTTTTTATTGTGTTCTTATATCTGTTGGAAGCTGCCCAGAGTGGCTGGGGCAACCCAGTCAGATGGACGGGGTACAAATAATAAAATTATTATTATTATTATTATTATTATTATTAGCCATCGCGATGAGCAGTCATCATAAGCCTTCTCCTCCATGGGAGCTCCCCACTTTGTGCAAATGCAGGCAAGGCTTGTTCACAAACCAGGATCTTTTGCCTGCTCATTCCCAGTCATCTAAATGTACCATTGACTAATGTTCTCAAGGCTTTTCTTTCAGTCGCCCTTGAACAACTAGGACTAGCGACTTGTCCTTTTAAAACAACAACAACTAGCCCAAAGGATTTGGGATTCTGACATAGGCCTCTGTTTTTGTCTGTTATGACTTGAATCTCCTCATGGCCACACAGGTTTATGGTTCTCTTCCCACCGTTCCAGGGACAAGGCAGAAAAAGGTATTCCTGAGCTTATATTTCCCACAAGGAGGGCAACCCTTTGCCCAGTGCCGTGAGATGTCGTGAGGATGGCATCGCTTCATCTTGTGCTCGTAAAATACTTTGAAGATTAAAGGCCTTCGTGCTCCAGGCATTGCCAACTGTTTTATATGGCAATGATTATCAAAGTGCTTGGAATGCATTGAGAAAGTTCCAACGTTTATAAGTCACAATTACTTGCGCTAGGGTTTAATATGAACACAGGGATTAGCCATTTCTCATGGAAAGAAGGAAAGAAAAGGCCCATGGCTGCGTACCTGTTAAGTTATTGATTTGAACCTGAGGACAGTTTCACATGAACCCTCCCAAATCCTCTCAGAGCTGCTGGAACTGGGGCTGAGATGTCACCCTGAAGGGCTCTCGGCTTGTTTGCAGAATTCTCTTGTGTACACACATAGCTGTCAACGTTTCCCTTTTTTTAAGAGAAATTCCCTTATTCCGAATAGGATTCCTCGCAAGAAGAGGGAAAAGTTGACAGCTATGGACACATCAGGCTAACTGATAACTATGAGGCTGAAAACTTCAGCGGAGAGATCATCAACAAGAGCTTCGGTTGATTAATCAGTGTGTATCGGTCAACATTCCAGAGATGAACGCCACAGGGACACAGGGACACTTGGAACACCATGATTCTCATAGCAAGTCACATTGTCTGTGGCCTGTTAGGCATTGTGGCAAGGTTTACTCCGCCTCCTGTGAGCTGTAGTTGCTTTCTCTGCAATTCTAACCCCATTTACCTGGCAATAAAGGTAAAGATACCCCTGACCATTAGGTCCAGTCGTGACTGACTCTGGGGTTGCAGTGCTCATCTCGCTCTATGGGCCAAGGGAGCCAGCGTTTGTCCGCAGACAGCTTCTGGGTCATGTGGCCAGCATGACTAAGCCGCTTCTGGCGAACCAGAGCAGTGCATGGAAACACCATTTACCTTCCCGCCAGAGCGGTACCTATTTATCTACTTGCACTTTGAGGTGCTTTCGAACTGCTAGGTTGGCAGGAGCAGGGACCGAGGAGCTCGCCCCGTCGCAGGGATTCGAACCGCCGACCTTCTGATCAGCAAGTCCTAGGCTCTGTGGTTTAACCCACAGCGCCACCCGCGTCCCGCTTTTACCTGGCAATAAGCCCCGCCAAATCCTGTCGAACTCACTCTTGGGCTGGCATAGTTAGGATTACACTGTTATTCTGCAATGACCGATCCTCCGCCAATTTAAAAGTCAAGATCACATTTGTGCTTTGGGTTTAAGTAGTGATGGGAGGGGGAGAGGGCCGTTAACCTGTGCTGTATATTACAAATCTCTGTAGCACATGAACTGGAAGGCCATGCACAAGGCATAGTGGCTGAGCATTCACAGGCATGCATGTGTGCTGGAGTCCAGAGTTTCCCGCCAAAAGACTATGGGAAGCTGAACCCTGGTAAAGCCATGCTAACAGATTTTAGCAAGGCATCTAACCAAAGGGGGAAATAGGGACTGAAACTGAAAGCCACATTGCTGCAGTGACTACAGCCACATACCCTCTCTAATTGGGTTGCCCCAGCCATTCTGGGCAGCTACTAAAATATTTAAAAACATAATAAAACAGGAACCATTAAAAAAACTTCCCTATACAGGGCTGCCTTCAGGTGTCTTCTAAAGGTTGTACGGTTACTTATCTCCTTGGCTTGGGGGCCGCATAACTCCGTACCCTCCAACGATTCTCCGATGAAAATAGGGACATCCTAAGGAAATGTGAGACATTCTGGGATCCAACCAGAAACTGGGGTGGCTTCTGTAAATCTGGGGCTGTCCCTGGAAAATAGGGACACTTGGAGGGTCTGCAGCTGCCTTTGCCAACTGAGTGCTCTCAAGATGTTTTGGACTACAACTCCCATCAGCCTGAGTCAGCACTCAAGGAGACCTCAACACAACAGCAGTTTCCCCCACTTGTGATTCCTAGCAACTGGTATTCAGAGACATTGTTGCTTCTGACAGTAGAGTTAGAACTTGGCTATCAGTATCTAGAAGCCATTAGCAGCTTCATCCTCCATGGGCTTCTCTTAATCCTCTCTCAAAGCCATCCGAGTTGGTGGCCATCCCTAAATTTGTGGGAACAGATTCCATAGTTCAAATGGCACCCCTTTGGGCTTGCCGCACCAGAGAAAAACAGGTGAGTCATCTCTCGGTTTAGGAGAGCCTGCAATTTTGATTAATGAGCAGTGCAATCTATTCACACCTGGAGAAGTGACTTCATTTCCTCGACAGCAACATGCAGTTAAAAATTTCCATCTGCAGTTTTCTTGGTTTCCTACCAGTTGACTTCTCCACGGCTTCTCCTCCTAGGGTTCAGTGATTTCCTTAGTTGATATGGGTTTTCTCATCTCACAGATGCACCACTTGCAAGATCTATCTGAACTCTGGATTTCATGTTTCTGGACTTGTGCTTTGTCTCCAATTCCTGGCTTGCCCTCTGATGCTGATTAGCCCCGACTCTTGGCTTCTGCCCAGGGTGGCCAAGACTTGTTAAAAGAGGACGATGTATAAGAAGGGAGATCAGGGGTCTTGAAGTTGACCATCCATGGTTAGCATCCCTGAGGCTGATCAACCACAGATAGCATCCTTGAAGCTGACCATTCACATTATTTCTGAATTTGCATCTATACATATTTCAAACAGTGAAAATCTGGATAGAAAAGTTGTTGAGCGTTTATTCTGCTCTGTTCCATTTTTTGGGGTCAAAATCACAAAATAAATTGCTGCTTTTGAGCTGTTTTTATGGAAAATCGCCAAAAATGGCACCAATGTGGGTTGCCGTACATCTGGATTTTCCTGGACTTTTTCAATTTCCACCTGGACACTGCTGCCAAATGCAGTATTCCAGATCTGTCCGGGAAATTCCATACATATGATAACCCTATCTATATGTATCAGTGAGCATAGGCATATTTTATGCAGATCTGTTTCCTATTTTATCCTTTTTTGGGTGATGGATTTTCTCTTTGTTCTTGTTGTTGTGCTACTGGATCAGTTTTTGCGCTGACAACCAGTCCTGAATTTGAGCTCTTTAGCAGTTGATAGCACTGTGGAATAAAGTTTCATGGAGGTGGGGGGAAATGCTGTCCTTTACATCCCCCCTGAATCTTCCTGCCCTCCCTTAGAACATCTAACACTGCTAGCAGATTCCTGTCGCAGGAAGCTGGAGACATGAAGGCTTGTCTTGTTTTGTGCTGGACCCCAGGCTATGGCTTGGGGATTTCTTTGAGAACCTAATGGAAAGGCAAGATCGGCTGAAGTGTTGATGCTGTGAGCCCCTGCACCCTAAGCTCAGGTTGTGCATATATATTTAAATAAAGCCTTATAGCCTAAAGACACTATAGTCTCATTTGACCTTCATTCCAAGGAAACTGAACCCCAAGCAAGCACTGGAACCCCTGAAGTCTCTTGCTGCTTGGAGACTCGGTTGCATGCAACACTGGTGTCAATAGTGGGATTGTGTTTCCTAGAGGAGCAATTGTGAAGCCCTCCACCCTGTGTTCAGGCTGTATATACAGCGGTACCTTGGTTTACAACCATAATCTGTTCTGGAGGTCCGGTTGTAAACCAAAACAGGTTGTAACCAAAGGCACGCTTTCGCCAATGGGGCCTCCCCCCAAAAAATGGTTGTAATAAAAAAAAGGGTTATAATCCAAAAAAAGAGACACACACTTCCAGGTTTGACGTGGTTGTAATCCAAAGCGGTTGCAAACCAAGGTACCACTGTATGTGTAAATAAAACGCTATACCCTAAAGGCACCACAGTCTCCGTTCACCTTCATTCCAAGGAAACTAAACCCGGGATAAAGCACTTGGAACCCCTGGAATCACTCGCTGCCTGGAGATTCAAGGGGTGTGCAACAATATGGAAGCAGCAACATTTCTTAATGGAACTGATGGAAGTTCCGTTTGCTTGACTTCAAACGATCATTTTATTTTTTTGCAGGAAATTGGTTTGCATTCTGATCCACCAGAGGATGCATTTTAAGCCAGGGCTGCCATTCCTGGGTAATCTAAATGGACATGAATGATTATGGATGGCGAAGGTGGCCGGGAGAGACAAGGAACGAAATCCGAAGGCTGGGCAATTGCCATTCTCTCTGTGGCAGGATCACACCTACCTGTAAGCCCCTCTTTGATCTTAATGCAAGAGGATGAGTCCTGCCAGAGAATATTTAGACTCGGATTGGCAGAGAGGTTGTGACAAGGAGGGGGCAGTGGAAGGAGGGGGAGAGATGCCCCCACGAGACCCTTTGGAATGATAAATAACGTGTCAAGTGGATGCCTCTCCCCTCCCCATTAGCCTTTCAAACAGTTCACGCACTACAACTCCCCCTTCATTCTGGAGCCACAGTTCTCATGAGAATATTTGTAACTTCTCGACGAGGGACAGAAAACGGTCTAAAGGGGGATGATTAAGGACCCAGAAAAAAACTAAAACTGAGGAACGTAAAACATATCCCTGCTAACGTTCAAAGGAAACTAAAATGTTATTCTGTCGTGTCAAGCGCAGAGAGAACCCACCTCCAGGCTTTTGGTTACTTCTCAGTGATGGATCTTTCTTCTAAATAGGAAGCCAGTGGCTAGAAGATGCCTATGCTTAAATGAGCATTGATGGCTGGTGGCTATCGAGCAATGCACATGTGTGGGAAGTGGAGGCGTGGAGAGAAGCAGAGGGACGGGTTGAATGTCAGCAGGGAAAGAAACAGGAGTTTCTTTCCAGCTTGCTGGGGGCTCCAAGGATTTGCTCTGAGCCCCCCAATTGATGTTTCAAATAATAGCTCCGAAAACTAGAGTTCTTGCCACCCCCTCATACTCAGCTTGTTTCATTGCTTGTTTTATTTCTTGAAATTCATGATAACAATGCACAACAGAATCATAGAATTGTAGGCTTGCAAGGGACCCCAAGTGTTATCTAGTCCAACCCCCTGCAATGCAGGAATCTTTTGCCCAACATGGGGCTCAAACCCACAACCCTGAGATTAAGAGTCTTATGCTCTACTGACTGAGCTATTCTAGCAAGATGAACTACATCAGGTATTCATAAATGTATATACTGTATAAGGTAAAGGTAAAGGTACCCCTGCCCGTACGGGCCAGTCTTGACAGACTCTATAGGAACCTTGTATTCCACCATGGAATATATATTATGGTATTTTTTAAAAAGCTCTATTTTTTATCTTGTATTTTTACACTCCTTGCCTTTATGACTGTCTTTATGATGTGCCTTAGTCTGATCTAGTGTTGAGCTTGGCGGCAACGCCAGGGTCAGGAAGGCAGAGCAGCTCCTGCCACACAGTCATTCCCTTGGACAGCATGATAGGCTGCTTTGATATAATTTCTTTTATTCTTGAGATCCTGGGCTGCATTTTGTATTTTTAGTGGATCTGTAATCTGCGTGGGGGACACGGGTGGCGCTGTGGGTTAAACCACAGAGCCTAGGACTTGCCGATCAGAAGGTCGGCGGTTTGAATCCCCGCGACGGGGTGAGCTCCCGTTGCTCGGTCCCTGCTCCTGCCAGTTAGAAAGCACACAGTGCAAGTAGATAAATAGGTACCGCTCTGGCGGGAAGGTAAATGGCGTTTCCGTGCGCTGCTCTGGTTTCGCCAGAAGCGGCTTAGTCATGCTGGCCACATGACCCGGAAGCTGTACACCGGCTCCCTCGGCCAGTAAAGCAAGATGAGCACCGCAACCCCAGAGTCGGTCACGACTGGACCTAATGGTCAGGGGTCCCTTTACCTTTACCTAATCTGCGTAGAGGACTTAGTTGTATGGGAGTTACGCAAATGCAATCACTCAATAAACAAATAGAATCAGTGCCTCATCTTGTCCGTTCCTGGATGGCTTCCATTCAGTGGCGTAGCGTGGGGGGTGCAGGGGGGGCCGGCCGCACCGGGCGCAACATCTGGGGTTAGGGCAAATCCATGGGTTAGGGGGCGCAAATCCACAGGTTAGGGGGCGCAAATCCATGGGTTAGGGGGCGCAAATTACTTGCCTTGCCCCGGGTGCTGACAACCCACGCTACGCCACTGCTTCCATTAAACTGGATGGTGAAAGAGAGAGAGGGGCCATATTTGCACTGTGCATTTAAAGCTCTGTGATCCCTCTTGGAACAGTCATGGTTTGCCCCAAAGAATTCTGGGAGCTGTAGTTTGCTGAGGATGCTGAGAGTTCTTCGGAGGTTACTATTCCCACCAGAGATTCCTCCTTCTGTGTCCTTCTAATGAAATTTCCCTGTGCCAGGGAATGTTTCCGTCAATCCATGAACACTGTTGCATAAACAAAAAAATCTGTGGGCAGGAAGAGGAAGTTTATACAGCAACAACGAAGGTCAGGAACCAATCCCATGCCCTGCAGCAATTCACTAAAGAAACTAGGGACATGCTTGCAACTAGAGGTGGAGAAGTTTGATTCCGTATGCTTTTAAAAGCTGAATCCAGTGGCGTAGCGTGGGGGGGTGCAGGGGGTGCCGGCCGCACCGGGCGCAACATCTGGGGTTAGGGCAAATCCATGGGTTAGGGGGCGCAAATCCATGGGTTAGGGGGCGCAAATTACTTGCCTTGCCCCGGGTGCTGACAACCCACGCTACGCCACTGGCTGAATCTACCAAATTCAAACTTTCTGAAGCACTAGGCAAACTGAAACACAGCCATCCTTTAAAATTCGCACCCAGCTGAATTTTGCGAAACGGTTTTCCAGCCAAACAGTGTTAACAAAAATGGATATATTGTCTAAAAATGTGCATTGAAATTAACACATTAATGGAATACCATACAAAGGTGCATTGTGTTAGGAGAAATGGCTTGGGAAAATGTGTTACGTTGGTCAAAACTGCATGCAAAAATGTGATTATTGGGAGAAATGTGGGGTATAGATGTGATAAATAAAATAAGGAAAACCAAAGCAAAGAAAGCTAAATGGGAAAATGCAGGGGTTCTTTGCTGAAGGCAATATTCCCCCCCCCCCCAATATTCTTGGTGCTTTCAACTGGCATTTTTTGCAAAATTAATCACCATCTTTGCAAACATAAGGATTACCACGTTTTAAATTCCTCTTCTATGTCTTACAAACAAGGTGTTGCAAGTCTTCTCCTCCCAACACCTATGTTTTTAAAACATCATCTTGATCTACACACATTAACAGGGGAGTGATATTTATATCAGGGCTTAAAACCAGTGCTTCTCCAAATATTGCAGGACTATGATTCCCGTCATCCCTGACCATTGGCTCTTCTGACTGGGGCTGATGGAGATGAGGTCCCAAGAAACATCTGGAGGGCCACATGTTCCCCATCCCTGCACTGTATGTTCAGTATTCTTCTCATCTCCCAAGGCTAGACTATATATTGGACAGGCTTCTCTAGTGCTTGAAGTACCCCCTTGACCACAAAGGACGTTGGAACAAAAGGAGCGAGTGTCACGTCGCAGGAAATGACGCCTCTATCCTCCTGCCTCCAACCTCTTTAAAACAAAAGCACAAATTGAAGCCAAGCTGTTCGTTTGCTTCTTTCATCTCCATCTTTGCTTCAGCACCTCTTTTATTTTGGAGAGAAATAAACTAACTGACAACAGGCTGACAAAACAGGCTGCGACCGTTGTTTAAAAAATGCACCGTCCATTAGAACCGCTGCTAAATCCAAGCTGCAACCTTTTTCGCTGGGAGTCCCAGTGCCAAGTGAGAGAATGTGCAGCCCCGCACCCGCCACCCCCACATAAAGTCTGGGTCAGTGGCCTGCTTCTTTCATTTGAGTTTCCACCACACCTCATAGATCCACTTCTCCTTGGGCACTGCTGTTATCACGCCTTTCTCTCGCCTTGATTTATTAACTGTGGAGCTGTCGAATTATGAAAACCAAGGCCCGAGGAATAATTATTAATGTTCAAGGAATTCATTTCACACTTGAACACTTCCCCCTCTTTCTAACAATTTGCTGAGGGCCTCCTCATTTGGGTTGATGGGGCAGCGAAACAAGGGAACTTGCATTATGTGCAATTAGCCCAGGTAGATGGAGGAAGATGCAAAAGACCCATATCAGGACTTCCTTAGTGTGGACAGTCTCTCTTCAGACCCTCCAATTTCCCCTATTTTCCAGGAAAAGTCCCAGATTTACAAAAGCCATCCTGGTTTCTGATTTGATCCCAGAATGTCCTGCTTTCCCTTAGGACGTCCCTATTTTCATAGGAGAAATGTTGGAGCCTATGGGATTATGGGACCCCTAAGCCCATGCGATAGTAACTATACAGTGGTACCTCTGGTTATGATCTTAATTCGTTCTGGAGGTCCGTTCTTAACCTGAAACCATTCTTAACCTGAGGTACCACTTTAGCTAATGGAGCCTCCTGCTGCTGCCTCCGCACGATTTCTGTTCTCATCCTAAGGTAAAGTTCTTCACCCAAGGTACTACTTCCGGGTTAGCGGAGTCTGTAACCTGAAGTGTTTGTAACCCGAGGTATTTGTAACCCAAAGTACCACTGTACAACCTTTTGAATACATCTGAAGGCAGACCTGTATAGGGAAGTTTTTAAATGTTTAATGTTCTATTATGTTTTTATAAATGTTGGAAGCCGCCCAGAGTGGCTGGGGCAACCCAGTCAGATGAGCAGGGCATAAATAATAAAATCATTATCCCTATTGAATAGGATGTCCCTATTTTCATTGGAGGAATGTTGGAGGGCATGTCTCTCTTCTACAATTAGTGGAAAGAGAAGACAAGGCTGAGAGGCGATATGATAGCTTGTTTTCTGCTGCTCCAGAGGGGAGACTCTGAACCAATGGATTCAAATGACAAGGAAGGATATGCCAGCTGAACATCAGGAAGAAGTTTCTGAGGGTAAGAGCTGTTCGGCAGTGGGACAGGCTCCCTTGGAAGGCGGTGGACACTGGAGGTTTTTAAACAGAAGTTGGATGGCCAGGGATTCGTAGTGGACTCATAATCTGGGGAACTGGGTTCGCTTCCCCGCTCCTCCACATGCAGCTGCTGAGTGACCTTGGCCTAGTCACACTTCTTTGAAGTCTGTCAGCCCCACTCACCTCACAGAGTGTTTGTTGTGGGGGAGGAAGGGAAAGGAGAATGTTAGCCACTTTGAGACTCCTGAAGGGGAGTGAAAGGCGGGATATCAAATCCAAACTCTTCTTCTTTAGCTGTGATTCTTGCATGGCAAGGCGTTTGGACCAGAAGAGCCTTGGGGTCTCTTCCAACGGTTCTAAGATTCTATGGTTCTTCAAAAGACCAGAGGAATTTCTGAAATGTCCTTTGGAGGAGAGAAGTCAGGGGACGTTGACAAAAGAGAAAGCATCGGAAGTCAAACAGGCATCAGGGATGTTTGTTTCAGTCCATTTTGCCCTTGCATGTTCCTGCTGGAGGTCCACCCATACTGGAACATGGGGGAGACGACGAATCACCATTTTGCTTTAGAAGACCTCTGCACTGCGTTATGTTAAAAATTCACATCTTTTCCAAGAAGCAAGTACCTTATTTTATTTCATTATTTTCTTTAAGGCAATTTTAATGCTACACAATTGCACTCCCTCCATGATATTTTTCAACTACCGATTCCCTGGGGGTCGAGGCAACGAATGCTTTTAGTTTGTTTGGTTGTTTGCACGAAAACAAAACTCAACGGCGCTCAGCGTAAATGGCATATTTTGTGTTGCAAAATGATAGACGCAGATCTGTAAATGATGAGGAAGGAAGGAAATAATTCATCGTTCACCTGATTTCTCATGAAGCAGGGTGTGCTCATTTCAGTAGGCAGAGCTGTCAGTTTGCATACACACACACACACATTAAAAGGAATGTAAGATGAGTGATTAATGCACACAAGAACCAGTCACTGCGCACATTCACCAGGGCCTCATGGGGAATGTGCACATAATCTAGCCATGAAAAGAGAATTTTGCACATTTCCCAGTCAATGAAGATAACCTTCAGTAGGCCTTGGGAAATTTACAAGTATCAACTGAATTTGTGTATAATCTGGCCATTATGCATAATCCCCAATGGGCTTTGAGGAACCTGAGTACCTTGATTGCATTTTGTACATTCTCCAGACAATATGCACATTCCCCAGTCAGTATGCAGGGTCTCCAAGAAACATGCCCTTCCCACCATCATTTAGAAGTGCGCAGTTTGCACAAGGCTGCTTCTGACCCTCTTCCAAATTGAACATGGCCCACAACATACCCTCCTGCTAAACAGCTGGAAGAAAGGTTCAGATAAAATTCAGCACATGTAATTTATATACAGATTGATCTTTATTCTACAAATGAGTGATGCAAGTCTACTCTCCAGCCAAATTCATAAGCCACACGCTGCTTACCAAAAGTGCAATATTACCTACTAAGTACTTGCACCCACAAAAAATACTGCTAACTTCAGTTTTCCAAAAGAGATCTGCTGTAGAAAAAAAAAGAAAAGCACAAAACTTGAGTACAAAAACTTTTCATTATATTTCTCAAATGCAATAGAAAACATTTCAGCACCCAAATCATTTTGAATAACCTTGTAAATGGTGAGGTTAAAATTTAAGCCTCTTAAAAGTTTCATCGAACGTAATCCATTCAGGAACCCGTTCGGCTTCCGAAATATTTGACAACTGAGGTGCGGCTTCTGATTGGTTGCAGGAGCTTCCTGCACTCAAGTGGAAGCCATGTTAGACGTTTGGCTTCCGTATAACGTTCAAAAACAGGAACACTTATTTCTGGGTTTTCGGAGTCCGGGAGCCAAAATGTTCCAAAATGGAGGTGTTTGGGATCCGAGGTTTGACTGTAGTATGAAGAAAAGTACTCCTTGTGGAGGCATAAACTTTGGAATTCTTAAAGCTGTTGCTATAAGTTCACAGCACAGATCTTCAGCATCAATATATTTGTTTCCTTTGAAGATGTCCCACAAGGCTGTGGAGGTTTAGGATCTGAGTTTTTCTTCTCCTAGATGGGCTACCTCCCCAGTTGATGAGCCCCATCTGCCCCTCACTTCCCTCTATAGCACGTACAGAAACCGCCTTCTTGACCACTGGACCCTTGGTCTATCTGTTTCATAGAATCATAGAATTGGAGAGTTGGAAGGGACTTTAAAAGTCAACTAGTTCCAACCCCCTGCAATGCAGGAATCTCAAGAAAAGCATCCACAACAGGTGGCCACCCAACCTCTGCTTAAAAACCTCCAAGGAAGGAGAATCCACAACCTCCTGAAGGTGACCATTCACTGTCGAAAGTTTTTCCCTGATGTTTAGTCGGAATCTCCTTTCTTGTAACTGGAAGCCATTGCATTGAGTTCTACTCGCCAGAGCAGGATATATTTGAAGGTGGCTATCATACCATATGGCTATCATATCATATATTTCATATATACATAAAAAACAACTCTAATACTTCAATGATAAAATCCTTCAAAATATAAAATAAAAGTAAAATATTATCAGAAATTAATAAGATGTAACTAAAACTAATCTGTATAAAACTGTGCACCTCAAAGGTACAGTCATACCTTGGTTTTTTGAACAGCCTAGTTCTTGAACGTTTTGGCTCCCAAACGATCGAAACCTGGAAGTGACTGTTATGGTTTTTGAATGTTCTCTTGGAGGCCAAACGTCCCGTAGGGCTTCCGATTGGCTGCAGAAGCTTTCTGCAGCCAATCAGAAGCCACACTTTGGTTTTTGAATGCTTTGGAAGTTGAATGGACTTCAGGAACAGATTCCATTTGACTTCCAAGGTACCACTGTACTGCACCCCTCTGAGGTCTGTGCCCCAGGCGGCTGCCTGGTTGGCCTAATGAGAGCATCAGCCCCCCTGCCAACCAGTTTTAGGGAATGTTTTCCCTCGACCCAGAGCCAAGCCCCCCCCCTTTCCGCTGGTAGACAGTCATCGCCTTGTGGTTTGGGGAACCCTCTCCTGGATGGCTAAATCCACCATTCTCCCAAATACACAAAACTGCAGAACGTACCGCTGCTCGTGCAAAAACGCAGGTGTCTCAGGCCGTGCGTCTTTTAAAAAGTCCCAGGCACCCTCCGATTTGTGATATGAGCCACGCAAGCCCCTCACGAAAATTGAGTAATGGCAATTATTTCTCAAGGCTGTATTTTCGTGAATAGCGCACTTATTTTCTCAGGGACGCATTTGTTTTCCCAGCTGTGCCACATGGGTGGCGTTAATTTGTGAGGCAAGGCTCGGCTTGAGAAAAGCAACAGTTTCGCTCCTCTCCCTCCCCCCCCCCCGCCCTGCAAGTCTCTGGCAATTACTTTCCAAGACTTGGTACCCGCAAAGTTCTTGCAGAACCAAGGTGTAGCAGAGGGGAGGGCCCCAGAGAGTCTGGGGAAAAGAAGACAGGTAAGTGCAGAGTTTCTAGATCAGGGGTGAGGGCAGGTGTGGCCCCCGCAGATGTTGCTGGACCGTAACTTGCAGCATCCCTGACCATCACCCAAGCCAGGGATAGGGGGAGAATTCGGTTTGCTTCCCATTTTAATGCCAATCTAGCTAATTCACATCTCTCAAAACAATACGTGCAGCGAGGCCCTGCTTTCCTTCAAAATTATCCGAATTCTGAGGGGCAGTTCTTCAACCCTAAGGTGTGTATATTAGTGAGAATAGCAAACCAAAAATGTGTTATATTTGGGGAAATGTGTACAGTGGTACCTCAGGTTACATACACTTCAGGTTACATACGCTTCAGGTTACAGACTCCGCTAACCCAGAAATAGTACCTCAGGTGAAGAACTTTACCTCAGGATGAGAACAGAAATCGTGCTCCGGCAGCGCGGTGGCAGCAGGAAGCCCCATTAGCTAAAGTGGTGCTTCAGGTTAAGAACAGTTTCACGTTAAGAACGGACCTCCGGAACGAATTTAGTACGTAACCAGAGATACCACTGTATATTAGTACATAGAATCATAGAATATGCAGGAATATGCAGCTGTCCCTTACAGGGATCGAACCTGCAACCTTGATGTTATCGGTCCCATGCTCCAGCCACGCTAGCCAGTAATTATTTTTTGCATTTAAAAATGTGCACATTAGGAGAAATGCACACCAAGATGCTGACAAATTTCTGCAGGGACTTTTTCAAAGCGGGTTTTTTTTTGCAAACTGATGCCAGGGAGCAGCACTTAAACGAGTGGGAAAATTAGAATCTGAAAGGAAGTGAAATGGAAAGATTCCTCCACTCCTCGTTGTGGCGGATGGAGCCAGCAACATCTGGAGGGCCACAGATGTTCCCCATCCCTGTCCTAGATAATGGGAAGATTCTAGAGTCATACGATGGAAGGGAACCGCTGGAGGCAAGGGACAGGGGGGTTGCCAGCTAATTGAGCGAGAAACCACACTGGTTTCCTCCTGTGCTCCGACTGTGATCTGCCCATGTCCTAGCCTGGACAGGTCCTGAGATTCAGAGGCGGAGCCCCAGAGTTAAGGGGTGGAGCTTGGTGTCACGGGGCAGGGCGCTGTAGCACCTGGAAGGAAAATCTGCGGGAAGAGCCCAGAGGGTTAGAGATGGACAAGTTGGGCTGGTAATAGCAAGAACAAATGAAATTACAGTGGTACCTCGGGTTACATACGCTTCAGGTTACACACGCTTCAGGTTACAGACTCTGCTAACCCAGAAATAGTGCTTCAGGTTAAGAACTTAATTTGTTCTGGAGGTCCGTTCTTAACCTGAAACTGTTCTTAACCTGAAGCACCACTTTAGCTAATGGAGCCTCCTGCTGCCACCGCGCCTCCAGAGGACGATTTCTGTTCTCATCCTGAAGCAAAGTTCTTAACCCGAGGTGCTATTTCTGGGTTAGTGGAGTCTGTAACCTGAAGCGTCTGTAACCTGAGGTACCACTGTACTGCCTCCAACCATGAAGGCAGAGCACAGCCGTCGTGGTCAGTAGCTATTTATAGCCTTCTCCTCCTCCACAAATTTGCCCAATCCTCTTTTAAAGCCATCCTGTTTGGCGGCCGTCGCTGCCTCCAGTGGCAGGGAGTTCCGCAGTTTAACGGTGCATTGCACGAATAAGTGCTTTCTTTTTATCTGTCCCAGATTTTCCAACATTCAGCATCGTCGGATGTCCGCGAGTTGATTTGTCATGTTATGAGAATTATAGGCAATTAGGTTGAACTCCGTCCCACAGAGATCCTGAAAAGGAGGTTAAAAGTTTGGAAATTCAGATCAAATTGCAACTCTCGGCAGTCCCAACCATGACTATCTTGACTTTAGAAGCGACTGGGCCACCTGGGCTCTGTTACCATTAATAATCCTTCCTACCTGGCGTCTTAGGGGCTGAATAAATACTAGCAACATCTTGTTTACCTGTTGGATTTGTCGATGAGCAGCCTGAGCAAGTAGCAACATCCTTGAAGGGAAGGCCATGTCAGGCTTTCGGCACATCGATCCAAAAAACCTTGTCAGAAAGACACCCCCCCCTGCTTCTTCCTGTGTTGTGAGCCCAAGACTCACTTTCCCTCTTTAAAAATAAATAAACAAACAAACTGCCGCGCTCTTTTATTCCATCTTTGAAGCGGCAAAATGAGGAACCGGGCCTTCTCCTTTCTCCCCCCGCCCTTTTGCCTGTCATCTGTCCAATGAGCGTCTCATAAAACAAATTGAGAGGTTTAAATCTCGGAGACAAAAATCAATATGGGAGATAAGTAAAGAATAGGAGGAAGTCAGGCGGCTGAGATTTATTTCCCTGGAAATGTTTTTTCAATGGATTTACTAATAAATCTAAAGTGGCCGTTGCTCGGGCCTTTGATATGCAATCTCTCCCTTTACTTAGATGAAAGGCTCACATGAAAAAGGAAGCCTCGCTTATTGATTTTAACAAGGGCATAAATCACGGAAGTCCCACATGTTATCACTCCCGGCATGTGCGCTCGCTCGGAGTTGGGAGAGACAGAGCCCCGTCCAACACACACACACACACACACACACACACACACACAGAGAGAGAGAGAGAGAGAGAGAGAGAGAGAGAGAGAATTGTTTCCTCTTTTTCCTTGGCCCCTCTTTAACTGATCACAACTTCTTACCAGCCAGACTGATGCTGCCTCAGGCACTGGCTCAGAATGTTCCAACTATAGACTGACGGTGGTCTCGTAACAACCTAAGAGTAGCTCCTGGATCAGGCCCATCTCGTCCAGCATCCTGTTCCCACCAGATGCCAACCAGATGCCCGTGGGAAACCTGCAAGCAGGATTCGAACACAAGACCCCTCTCCCCTCCTGCGGCTTCAAGCAACTGGGATTCAGAACCATTGCTGCCTCCAACTGTGGAGACAGAGCACAGCCACCCTGGCTAGTAAGCCACCGATAGCCTTGTCTTCCATGAATCTGTCCAATCCTCTTTGAAAAACTTCCAAGTTGGTGGCCATCTCTGCCTCCTGTGGCAGTGAGTTCCATGGTTTACGCTGCATGAACAAGTCCCTTCTTCCCATACCTACGATTCCCCTGCCAGAGCTACAATCCCCACAGTTCCTTGTGAAGAGGGGTTGACTGTTAAACTACATCGGGAATTATAGTTCTGGGAGCAAGATAGGGAGCTCCTAACCACTCTCAGCACCCTTGACTACAGATCCCAGAATGAGAT
The DNA here is from genome assembly GCA_034642415.1 of Podarcis siculus. Taxonomy (NCBI): domain Eukaryota; kingdom Metazoa; phylum Chordata; class Lepidosauria; order Squamata; family Lacertidae; genus Podarcis; species Podarcis siculus. The sequence goes on from JAXCMG010000018.1 coordinate 11,890,372, forward strand.
GGATTGTATTTGTGTAAAACTCAACACACACAAATCTGTGTGTTCTTTTGTCACGAGTGTTAAGTGAACACCTAAACATCAGTCTCCAATGTATGTAATATATATACTGTATATATATACACCTTTCTCGAAGCTACCAGCATGAGTTTGACCAAACTCTGGGAGGCGGCAGTGGAAGACAGGAGTGCCTGGTGTGCTCTGGTCCAGGGGGTCACGAAGAGTCGGACACTACTAAAGGACTAAACAACAACAACAACACACACACACACACACATATAATGCAAGTTCTGAAGTCAAGGTGAATGCAAATTTAAAAATAAAAGCGTATATGCAAATAAATGCAGAGCATGCATTTTCAAAATACAACAAACTTAATTTTTTTTTCATTTTTTCTTCTTTTTTAAACTAGTCATAAATCTGTCTTGGCATCCTCAAAGCAATTTCTCCAACGGCATCTCGTAAGCTCCTGCACAAATCATCCGGACCAGGTCTTCACTCCCTCAATTGTATCGTATAAATCAATGTTAACATTCTTTCAGGAGCCCACGTTTTAGATAGCCAGAGTTCAATAACAGGACAGAGTCTTTATTTTCTCATTATGAACAATAGGCATTTTGATCATAGCAAAGGGATTAACGCCAACTTCTTTGGCACAGTGACCAGCAAGCTTCCACGCTGCCTACGTGCGTCCTCTACCACGACGTTTCTTACTTCTCCAAGGGGGCTTGTTAGAGAGGGTTGTTTAGGAACATAGAAAGTAGTTTATAATACGGTCAGACCATTGGGTGCTTTAGCTTGGCGTTGCCAGCACTGACTGGCAGGGACTCTACAGTGTTTCATAGAATTGTAGAGCTGGAAGAGACCCCAGGGGTCATATAGTTGAACCCCCTGCAGTTCAGGAATCTCAGCTAAAGCATCCATGACTGATGGCCCTCCAACCTCTGCTTGAAAACCTCCAAGGAAGGAGAGTCCACCACCTTCAGAGGGAGACCGTTCCACTGTCAAACAGCTCTTATGGCTTTCCCTGTGGTGATGTATGGAAGCGAGAGCTGGACCATAAAGAAGGCTGATCGCCAAAGAATTGATGCTTTTGAATTATGGTGCTGGAGGAGACTCTTGAGAGTCCCATGGACTGCAAGAAAATCAAACCTCTCCATTCTGAAGGAAATCAGCCCTGGGTGCTCACTGGAAGGACAGATCCTGAAGCTGAGGCTCCAATACTTTGGCCACCTCATGAGAAGAGAAGACTCCCTGGAAAAGACCCTGATGTTGGGAAAGATGGAGGGCACAAGGAGAAGGGGACGACAGAGGACGAGATGGTTGAACAGTGTTCTCGAAGCTACCAGCATGAGTCTGACCAAACTGCAGGAGGCAGTAGAAGACAGGAGTGCCTGGCGTGCTCTGGTCCATGGGGTCACAAAGAGTTGGACACGACTAAACAACAACAGTTGGAATCTCCTTTATGGTAACTTGAACCCATCGGTTTGGGTCCTACCCTCCAGGGCAGGAGGAAACAAGCTTGCTCCATCTTCCAGGCAACAGCCCTTCAGAGATTTGAAGGTGGCTATCATATCTCCTCTCAGTCTCTTTTCCAGGCTAAGCAAACCTAGCTTCCTAATCAGGCCTCACCAGGCTTCCTTTCCAGACCCTTTCAGGCACAAGACTTTCTCAGCCATACCTGGAGATGCCAGGATTGAACCTGAGAGTTCCTCAGCTACGTTTATTCAACATTGTCAGTGACAATGGCTCACTCATAGGAAAACAAAACTTGAACTCACAGGACTACACAATAAAAACCCCAACAAGAGCTGACTGTTGACAGTTGACAGTTTGATAATTTGAAGGGGCCAGCAGGATCCCACAGTCAGCTAACTAGAAAGACGTACAGTGGTACCTCAGGCTAAGAACTTAATTCGTTCTGGAGGTCCGTTCTTAACCTGAAACTGTTCTTAACCTGAAGCACCACTTTAGCTAATGGGGCCTCCTGCTGCCGCCGTGCGATTTCTGTTCTCATCCTGAAGCAAAGTTCTTAACCCAAGGTACTATTTCTGGGTTAGTGGAGTCTGTAACCTGAAGTGTCTGTAACCTGAAGCATCTGTAACCCAAGGTACCACTGTATAAGCTTGTTTTTATAGTTCTATAAACATATAGTCTTTGAGTCTCCATATTATCAGCGCTTTTTTTTTCAGGGTACGCAGGACCAGCACCTCTTTTTTGTTGTTAAAAAGTGTGGTACTTATTATAATAATTTCATGGTGAGTATCAACACCTATTTTTCCTAGGGGGAAAAAAAGCACTGCATATTTTTCATCCTGGATGAAGCATTTGCCAGAAGTCATCATCTTTTCCTTTTCCTTTTTGTATCTGTTATTATTTATTTCAAACTAAGCAAGTTTATTTAGGGCCAAATTCAGATGTGGCCAGCCTTCCGATGGATGGGGGGGGGGGGGGCGAAGATAAAGCAAATGATAGTAATGAAAAAAGAAAAATTGAAATAGAATTCCCTCCAGTGTAATGAATGAAAAGAAAAAGTAAAGGGAAAAAAGGGCCTCCGGTGCAATGAAATAAAATGGTCTACACACCCTGTTCACCTCACTCCCCTGCCACTGTGATTAAAAGCCTCTCTTTCAGGGCACCTAGGGCTTCCTTCCTAGGGTGAAGTTGGATTGTGAACTCCCCACAACAGCCTTGCTGTGTATACCAGCCTTACTGGTCAGGCCTGAGACACACTGCGCAGAATCTTTTCTTTGCAAAAGGAGAGAATGCAGGGATACCAGGATAAACAACCAGAGTGAAAAATGGAGGTTCAAAGATTTGTTACCTAAGCAAGTATTACACAGATCAGGACTTCATCTCCCTTCCTCCCCTCCACCTCGCTTGCTTAATTTGTGATCCTCGACCAGCACAGGCAGGCAGCAATTTGGAGAAACAAGAAACTGAGCGGACAGAGGATCGTAGTGTTACGAAGGTTGCGCAGCACCTCCAGTCTCTGCCGAGGGGAACCAAGATCCCAGGGGGTTCCAGGGTTGTGTTTGCGTTGGGGAAATCGAGGCACAGTGGAGGAGAGTGCCTTTAAGAAACGTGGTTTATTGTACACATATTTACGCTTGGTGTCTTCAATGAACGGGGTGCAGAACATTATGCCCCAATAACATCCTTTTCAATTCACTGCATATCAAAATAATGTTCAAAATAACTTTTATTTTAAAAAACCCAGAAACTTTTCATTTGGGAATTACAGTGGTACCTCTGGTTACGTACTTAATTCATTCTGGAGGTCCGTTCTTAACCTGAAACTGTTCTTAACCTGAAGCACCACTTTAGCTAATGGGGCCTCCCGCTGCCGCGTGATTTCTGTTCTCATCCTGAAGCAAAGTTCTTAACCCGAGGTACAATTTCTGGGTTAGCGGAGTCTGTAACCTGAAGCGTCTGTAACCTGAAGTGTATGTAACCTGAGTTACCACTGTATAGGGACAGAACTACCTAAATTGTATAGAAATTTATTTATGTATGCTACTACCACAGCAAGAATGCTACTTGCCCCAAAGTGGAAAGAAGCAGAAGTCCCAGCAAAGGAAGAATGGATACAAAAACTTATGGAATATGCAGAAATGGCGAAACTTACCGGAAGAATAAGAAATCAAGAGAACAAACTTAATGGCTTGGTTAGCCAAACCAGATAGGTTTGCATGCGCTAACCCAGGAATTTCTTGTCTGGCATGGTTCTGCAACTTGTAGTTCCTCCTCATATCTGAAATATTATCTAAATACAGTGGTACCTTGGGTTAAGTACTTAATTCGTTCCGGAGGTCCGTTCTTAATCTGAAACTGTTCTTAACCTGAAGGACCACTTTAGCTAATGGGGCCTCCCGCTGCTGCACCGCCGGAGCACGATTTCTGTTCTTATCCTGAAGCAAATTTCTTAACCTGAAGCACTATTTCTGGGTTAGTGGAGTCTGTAACCTGAAGCGTATGTAACCCGAGGTACCACTGTACTATGGTTTATTAGTTTCTACCATTCCCTAATGGACTCTGGTGCCTAGGTCTATGACAATATTAACTCAGGAGAGATCTTCTGGTTGTTAGGAAACAACAAGATTGCTCCCGAGTCAGAGAGGTGCAAAATTTGGACAGTGCCTCTGTTCAGAAGCTGGTCAGTGGAGACTGGTGCCCATTGGCACTGGTCAAGAGTGTAGTGCAAAATTCAGAAGTGCAGGGCCCTCTCATGATAGTCCCAGTCACACCCATTCACAGCCACACCCCTTCTAAGGTTATGAAACTTTCTACGTTTATGCAATAACCTTGTAATTATATAAAATTTTGCAACGATCGATGCAGATCTCCGTGTGGTGCCTTTCTGCCAGCGCCACTGTTGTCTGTGCACCTACATGGGCAAATGATTTGGAGTGCTTCATTCAGAGCAACTTAAGTTGTGTTTTCCCTGAAGTTCCTTTCTGTAGAACAGGAATCACAAACCGTTCTCCTGAAACAGAAGCGCCTTATGTTTTCAGTGTTCCTAAATGCTCAGCTTTGGGAGCAAACAGAACAACTGCTTGGTGTTCTTCCGGTGTTCATTTCTCCAGAGTGGCCCTAGGAGCCAGTCCTCATTGGCCGATTTTCCTCCTTTCATTCTGATTGGCTCCAATCAGCACAAAGGCTGGCAAGACTTCTCAGTGTCTAGAAAGCTCCCCTTTCATGCTGATTGGGCAGTTCGAGGATGCTAGAGACTGAGACCCTGTGCAGATATACAGGAGTAGTGGATCTTCCATCTCCCCCCGCTCCTGTGATCAGGGACCACTGGGACTGGCACATACATAAAGGTAAAGGTCCAGTCATGGCCGACTCTGGGGTTGTGGCGCTCATCTCGCTTTATTGGCCAAGGGAGCCGGCGTACAGCTTCCGGGTCATGTGGCCAGCATGACTAAGCCACTTCTGGCGAACCAGAGCAGCGCACGGAAATGCCGTTTACCTTCCCGCCGGAGCGGTACCTATTTATCTACTTGCACTTTGACGTGCTTTCGAACTGCTAGGTTGGCAGGAGCAGGGACCGAGCAACGGGAGTTCACCCCGTTGCAGGGATTCGAACCGCCACCTTCTGATCAGCAATCCCCGGGCTCTGTGATTTAACCCACAGCGCCACCCGCACTTACATACATATATCCATAAAATTCCAAGTATCATAGAGTTGGAAGGGACCCAGAGAATGATCTAGTCCAACTCCCTGGAGTGCAGGAATATGCAGTTGCCCCATACGTGGATCAAACCTGCAACCTTGGCATTATCAGCACCACACTCTTAACCAACTGAGCTATGTACATAATTTTATTTGCATGCCGCCTTTCCATAGCTAAAACCATGCTCAAGGCAACTTGCAACATGGGAAAGTACATTATTACAAACATAACAAAAGCAGTCATAAACTGACTGAACGTAAACTGAACAGTTTCCATGTGAATCGTCACGAGACCCAAAACCACGATACAAAAAATGAACATCAATAACAGCAACAATGAAACCCCCTAAACAATACCCCTGCCCAAGAGTCTTGCTCAGCAGCCTCAGCTTTTGTAGCTGGAGTCAGTCCAGGCTCCGCCCTCCCAGGTGGCCTGACCCACCAGGCTCTTCTTATGTTCTTAAACAACAAACATATAACAAAAATTTAAGCAGAGGTGGGATGGCCTTCTGTCACGGATGTTTTTGCTGAGATTCCTGCATTGCAGGGAGTGAACTGGCTCTCAGAATCCTCGGTGTTCTGCAAACGGAGTGAATATTATGGGGATTCCTTTCCATCGCTAAGCTTTTGATCTTCCGCTTGTAAATATTGTTAGGTGTGTTCCCCCCCTCCCGGTCTTTAATGTAAAGAGCAATTCTGCACTGGTGTCAGTTTGGGGGTCAGGGGGAGAGAGAGAGAGAGGGAGGGAGGGAGAGCTGACCCAAAAATAGACCTTTTCCATAAACAAAAAATGCATTCTGTTTTACTAGCATAAACAGACAGCTGTGTTAAAGGATCTTGCCACCCAGGCCTTGACTCGAAGACGGGAAAAGGAAGCGACGTTGAAGAAAGTGATTCACCACCACAATTAGGAGGAAGAGGAGGAGGAGGAGGAGAAAGAGGGGTGTGGTAGGACAGGGTCATGGCTGACACAGACTCCTGGGAGATGCCTCCGGGGGAAGGATTACTTCGGAGCAGCTGAACTGCACATTACAGACCCACAGGCTGTATGCACCAGGGAGCCAGTCTGTGGCAGCAGGTGTGTGAAGTCTTGCTGCCCTCTTTTGTAGGGGGACAGGTGTCCTCTGCCCTTACATGGCCTCCAAAAATTGAGCAGGTAGCTCTTTCCCCAAACACCATTCCATATTCCAGGGGCAGAAAGGCAGGTTCAATTTCCGCACGCTAGGGATGGACAGTGACTTTGTAAGATGCCCACGGTTGGGTGCCTCTCGCCTCCTTACTTCTCCCTGGGAGACATCCCTAGGTGTGTCTCTGCCTCTGAACTCTTTCAGTAACCAAACAAACCCCTGTGTTGCAAAGAGAACATCAGCAATGTCTAGGCAATACCATAACCATGTACAGTGGTACCTCGGGTTACATACGCTTCAGGTTACATACACTTCAGGTTACATACACTTCAGGTTACAGACTCCGCAAACCCAGAAATAGTGCTTCAGGTTAAGAACTTTGCTTCAGGATGAGAACAGAAATTGTGCTCCGGCGGCGCAACAGCAGCTGGAGGCCCCATTAGCTAAAGTGGTGCTTCAGGTTAAGAACAGTTTCAGGTTAAGTACAGACCTCCAGAACGAATTAAGTACTTAACCTGAGGTACCACTGTACATACGCAATAGACAATCTTTACAGAATTTATTCGTCAGCGTGTATTATAATTTTTGTAAAGTGATATGTGCATGCAGGCCATCGTCTGTAAAATTTTATTTTCAGTTTATGAAGCAATCCTATATCCTCCCACCACGCTGACAAATAATTCTACAAAACAGTAGTCAATATCCAGAATCAGTAGGTCTTAGACATCCTATTTGCCGAATACACAAAGCTTCACAGCTTTTCTTTCATCGTACAAAGTCTGGTACCTCGCTTCATTTAAAGATTTTCAGATACTTTGAGGCTAAAGAGTTCATTTTGTACTTGTTATGGTTTGAAGGAATTCTATAAAGATTGTCTATTGCGTCTGAACTCTTTCAGCCACAGCAGGCTGAGCCCCCGAACCACCACCATCCTCCAGAGGCTGAGGGGATGGCAGCCCCTGGGTCTCCTACCTCATCAGGTCCAGGTGTGTCTGGGGACTGTGGGGTGGAGGGCTTCATCAGGTGGACGGTGCCTTCTGGTCAGCGTCAGAGGGCTCAGAGGAAGCCATGTCACTAACCCAATACAGGACAGGTGTGGTCCTCAGATGGCGGCCCATCAATGCAGGGACCAGAACAGTTGAGCTTCAGAGAGATGGTGGCCTCATTGGTCTTCTTGGGGTTCCCAGGAGCACGCTGGTGCCTCCCCTTACTTCCCCATTTTGGGCTTTGTTTCCATCAGCACCCCCCCCCCGAGTTTTCATCTTCAGTCTTCTCATTTTCTTTTCTCTCTGTTCTTTCCATCTGCCTTCTCTTCCAATGAAGCTGAATGTTGGAACAGCTCAAAGAAGAGACTTCTTCGTGCAGCGTAAAGTTAAGCCACGGAACTCTCTGCAACAGGATACATTTTGATGCCCACTTAACACTCGTGACAAAAGAAAACACAGATTTGTGTGCGCTGAGTTTTACACAGATACAATCCATCTCATTCTGGGATCTGTACAGTGGTACCTCTGGTTGCAAATGGGATCCGTTCTGGAGGCCTGTTCGCAACATGAAAAGAGCGCAGCCTGAAGCGCCGTATCTGCACGGGTGCGCGGTGTGATTTAGCGCTTCTGCACATGCGTGAGCAGCGAGACCCAGAAGTAACTCTTTCCGGTACTTCCAGATCACCGCGGGATATAACCTGAAAGAACGTAACATGAAGCAAATATAACATGAGGTATGACTGTAGTCAAGGTGCTGAGAATTGTTAGGAGCTCCCTATCCTGCCCTGAGTGCTCACTGGAAGGAGCTGAGGCTCCAATACTTTGGACCCCTCATGAGAAGAGAAGACTCCCTGGAAAAGACCCTGATGTTGGGAAAGATGGAAGGCACAAGGAGAAGAGGACAACAGAGGACAAGATGGTTGGACAGTGTTCTCGAAGCTACCAGCATGAGTTTGACCAAACTGTGGGAGGCAGTGGAAGACAGGAGTGCCTGGCGTGCTCTGGTCCATGGGGTCACAAAGAGTCGGACACGACTAAATGACTAAACAACAACATCCTGCTCCCAGAACTATAATTCCTGAAGTTTACCAGTCAACCCCTCTTCACAAGGATCTGTGGGGATTGTAGCTCTGGGAGGGGAATCGTAGGTTTGGGAAGAAGGGACTTGTTCATGCAGCATAAACCATGGAACTCACTGCCACAGGAGGCAGAGATGGCCACCGACTTGGAAGTTTTTTAAAGAGGATTGGGCAGATTCATGGAAGACAAGGCTTTCGGTGGCTTACTAGCCAGGATGGCTGTGCTCTGTCTCTGCAGTTGGAGGCAGCAATGCTTCTGAATCTGAGTTGCTTGAAGCCACAGGAGGGGAGAGGGGTCTTGTGTTCGAATCCTGCTTGCTGGTTTCCCGCAGGCATCTGGCCAGTGTGAGAACGGGATGTTGAACTAGACGAGGCCTTGGCCTGATCCAGCAGGCTCTTCTTATGTTCTTTACTCAGACTGTGTGGGGCAGGAGCCCTAAAGCGAGCAAAGCCCAAAATTGGTGTGGCCACCTCTTTTCTGTATCTACTCCTATTTTCTTTCAACCACCCCCCCTCTCTCTGCCACCCCCATTCTTCCTCCTTGCCACCCACATGAAATCGCATGGATTCCTGTGCTCCCTGACCCACACAGATTGAACAATCTGGCTCCCAGATAGTGTGAAATAATTTCATTGAACTTAAAAAAAAAAAAGCACACACCTCGTAGCAAATGCACAGCTCTTTTCGTACCTGATAATAGATGGTGAAAGCACTGCAGACATTAATTATTGCTTTTAATTGCTGTTTATTATGATCAGAATCTTACTTTTATCTAAATGGGTTTGCTCCTCCCGACTTAATAATAGCAATCTGCATTTCAACAGAGCTGGCATCCCAAGATCACAATGTACTTTGTAACCAGACTGTCTCCCAACATCCCTGGAAGGTAGGAAAACCAGTTTTCCTTTTCCCCTGCAAGATATATTGGAGCCGCCCTCCCCCACTCGCTCCCTCCCCGCCCCTGCTATCTTGAATGGAGGCGATGGGAAAAAGTTTTGAAATCTCCCATCAATTTGATCTCTAGCTTTCAGCAACAATTGGCGGTTTAACTTTCCTGCATGCTTATTGGGAAAGCTGGGGATGCCTTTATTAACAAGAGGAACCGGGCTTCCAAAGAGGAATAGGGAAAGCTGTGTCCCTCCAGACAGCATGACCAATGGTCAGAGCCGATGGCAGCTGGGAGTCCAGCAATTACTGGAGGGCCTCCCTCTTGCCCCAAGAATTCACAGTCCCTGGGTTAATTCCTCCCTGCTTGCTTAAATGAAAGCCAACCAAGAAAATATGGAATTAAAGGGATCTGCGCTGAATGCATATGAGCATTTATTTTATTATAAATTTATTTCTTTACAAAATTCTTGACGCTCGTAATTGCCGCCTTTGCAAAACCAGTCACCACCTTTGCAAACAAAAGGGATAGCCACATTTTTTAGTTTCTCTTCTATGTCTTACAGATAAGGTTATAGGGTTTTCCTCTCTCCTCCCTGCAACAAGTACACTTTTTTTAGAGGGGGGGAAATGGGAATAACATTTATTTCAGGGCTAGGGAACATCTGTTCCTTCCTTCCCCCATTATCGCTGCCCATAGTGGTTGGACTTGATGGGAGCTGAAGTCCAACATCTGGGGGGGTTGGAAGAAAGGCTACATTAAATAGGAATGTAGAAAGCTGCTTTTTACTGTCAGACCGTCGGCCCATTGAGCTCAGCATTGTCTGGATTGCATAGCACTGGCTCTCCAGAGTCTTAGACAGGGCATTTCAAACAGGTGCCCAGAGGTGCCAAGGATGGCATTCTGCATACAGAGCACATGTTTTCTCCCATGGAGCAATGCCTTCTTTCTAAGGAAGCTGCCGCGTACTGAATCAGTCCATTATTTGATTTACACGTAACATTTGCAAAATCCCCTCCCAACTTTCTGATGCACCCAGGGCAATATGGAAAGCACAAAGACATAAAGCATCCACAAAAAGAAAAATAATGATGGGGGCGTTGGAAAATAATGCTTTTTTAAAAAAAGTAGGGGAATTTTTTTCCCCTTGGAATAAAATGCCCTTTAAAAAATTGATGGATGCTGTTATTCAACTACCTGGCTTTGCTTGAAGGATGGGTTGCGAGAGAGCAGCCAAAATCTATTTTCTTTGGATTTACAAATGTTGGCAAATGTGCCCGATAATAGCATTTTCCCAGGTTATCACAGAAGACAACTTAATTGCTGAAGGACAGACAATCTGTCTCCACTCTGCAACCGCCTAGGGATCCGTGAGGACTCCCTTCCTTGGGCCTGCCAGTTTGGTCTCGTCGTTTCCTAAAACTTGCCCCTGAAGAAGGTAACGTCTACTTCTGCAAGTCCCTTCTGTTGAGCTCCTCATTAGCCACTGAGATTATTAAAGGCTCCAATTGCCTCTTGCTAGCACCTTTCATGTTGTTTTGGCTAAAGCAAGCCAGCTGCAGGAGTGCGAGGATGGACTTTTTCTGCAGCGTAAGGGGTAATTTGCACTGCATTAATTTTTTTTAACTGCTTGTTTATCTTTTACAGGTAGTACAGAATGAGAGAAGGGGAATAATGAAGTGACCCCCTGCCCAGCAGTTAGAAAAGGATCTACAGCAAAAAGAAATAATAATAATAATAATAATAATAATAATAATAATAATAATAATAATCCTTTATAATTTATAGGCCAACCATCGGACTCGGTTGCCCCAGCCACTCCAACAAAAAATAGTAAAACACATGTTGTTGAGCTTTTTAAAGTTTTGCCCAAAGTTGTTGGCCAACTTCCGACATGGGTTGCCATCCGTCCAGATTTTCCCTGGCATTCCACTGTTTGCGACAGCCGAATCCTGGCTGTGTCCTGGAAATTCTGGCTGTATGGCAATCCTATAAAAATAGCATTGGGTCCGTCCCATATCAAGCATTACATAAATGTGTTGCAGGAATCCTCAATCCGTGTTCTGTTGTTGCAACATATGAAATAAAATCAAACCATCTCTTCTGAAAGGTGTCTTGCCTTTTCGTTGGTTTTATGAGTTGATTTGCCCACCAGAGCTAAGTTCCATATTTGGGCCAGCCACATTTTGCTCAGAGTTTCTTCTCCTTTTTTTGCAGTGGTCAGCTGAGCTGTGGTTACACTGCTTTTGAAATAGCGCATCCGATGACTGTCTGTCTGTCTGTATGTGCAAGGCACCAGCTAGAAAGTAGGCAGCATGCTAACAGCGGGCTTAATAAAACCAAGATATGCAAATAAACCCCTATGTAGTCCACATTGCACCCACCCTCAAAAGGATTTTCATTTAAGGATATCTAGAGTTAAATGTTTCCTGCTTTGGCTCAGTGAGTATTCCAAGGGCAGTGACATTAGATCAGGCATAGGCAAACTCGGCCCTCCAGATGTTTTGGGACTACAACTCCCATCATCCCTAGCTAACAGGACCAGTGGTCAGGGGTGATGGGAATTGTAGTCTCAAAACACCTGGAGGGCTGAGTTTGCCTATGCCGGCATTAGATGACAGAGCATCCAAGCATTCCTACCTCACAGGGTTGTTGTGGCCATTAAATTAAGGTTACCAGATTTTTTTCAATGAATCTGGGGACACTTCATTGAAATGAGTCGGAATGATAGGATTTTGTCAGGGGACTGATTTGTAAATCTGGGGACTGTCCCCGGGAAACAGGGACATCTGGTAACCTTAGATTAAATGAGGATGGGGAGAACCATGTACAGTGGCCTTGAGCTCATTGGAGAAAAAGGTAGGATATAAACACCCAGGGACAGCCTGGATAGCTCAGTTGGTTAGAGTGCGATGCTGATAATGCCAAGGTTGCAGGTTCGATTCCTTTATGGGACGGCTGCATATTCCAGCATTACAGGGGGTTGGACTAGGGGGTTGGTCAGGGTCCCTTCCAACTCTATGATTCTATGATTCTAAATGCAATAAATAAATAAGATATTGACAGGCTTCAGGGAATCTGATCCTTCCCACGGTGGCAGCCAAGAAACAGATAACAAGCAGATAACAAGAAGAGTTCTCACCAATTCATTTATTCAACATTCACTGAGATAGAACATAGAAATACCGTCTCTTAGATAATGGCGTTGCTCTGAGTAAAGTCCCACCCCCTCAGTCCCTCCTATTCGATGTCACCCTTGCACCGACTGATCTGTGCTTTCTGCCTCTGTGCTTTCTATTCTCCTACTCTCAATGCCTGCCAGGTCCTGGGAGAGGGAGGGTCAGGAATGCTTTCCAAACACACCGAGTCTGTCAGCTGTCTCTCCCCGGTGCTTCTTCTTCCTGCTGTTCGTCTCCCAATATTTCCCAGCTTCTCCCCTCTACAGCCTCTGAACTATGACCTTCTGCAAACCACTGTTCTAAGTCTATACTGTCCTCCACTTCTCGGAAAGGTTCAGGAGGAAGAGGAGGAGGAGGAGGCTGTCTTCAACATCCCTCGTCAGTCCAGTCCCTGACAATAATGGAGGCAAACATACTTCACAAACAGGTAGCAAAACCTGCATCCAATTCCGAGAGGGAGAGATTTATGCAACCTCCTAAACCCCAAGGCTGCCACCTACCCCAGTTCTAGCTAACTCCAGCTGGAAACTTCTATCGAGGGTGGTCACGTGTCTTTACAAGAAGAAGAAGAAGAGTTTGGATTTGATATCCCACTTTATCACTACCCTAAGGATTCTCAAAGCGGCTAACATTCTCCTTTCCCTTCCTTCCCCACAACAAACACACTGAGGTGAGTGAGGCTGAGAGACTTCAGAGAAGTGTGACTAGCCCAAGGTCACCCAGTAGATGTATGTGGAGGAGCGGGGAAGCGAACCCGGTTCACCAGGTTACGAGACTACTGCTCTTAACCACTACACCACACTGGCTCTCTATTTGAAGGTGTCCTCTGTTTTAAGGACTGCTCATTCCAAGCCTAGTTTTAACATAAATAACTCTTAGAAAGGGCCTTGAAGTTGTACCTCAGCAATGAGCACCTGCACAGCAGACCTAGAAGGCTTATAGCTCCCCCAGTCACAGTCTTTCCCAGAGTGGTCAGATAGATTGCATTTCTATTTAATTACTGTAATTATTTCTAAAGGCACACATCAATTAGAACATGCACATTTTGTGCAGCACCGTGTCCTCTTTATGGATTGTGTATGTATGTGTGTAATGCATTGCCGGGTTTTGGGGGGGTAATGGGTCAACAAGCCGCCAACAAACTTTTCATGAAAATTCAAACTTCAGAATGGATTCCAGAATGCTCCTCTGTTTCCTCTCACCAGCTGGATGCATCTCTAAGGAGAATTTCCTGCAACTGGGGCTCTTCTGCCTAGATGACCCCTTGTCTGAGAGCCACCCATCTCACGTCAGACGGCGGGGGCAGCAGCGGGGGGCGTTCTGCTGAAGGAACACAAAGAAGTTCACATAGAGATGGAAAATACTTCATGTGCCCTGATCCTAAATCATAAAAGGCTTTGTTGTTGTTTAGTCGTTTAGTCATGTCTGACTCTTCGTGGCCCCATGGACCAGAGCACGCCAGGCACTCCTGTCTTCCACTACCTCCCACAGTTTGGTCAAACTCATGCTGGTAGCTTCAAGAACACTGTCCAACCATCTCGTCCTCTGTCGTCCCCTTCTCCTTGTGCCCTCCATCTTTCCCAACATCAGGGCCTTTTCCAGGGAGTCTTCTCTTCTCATGAGGTGGCCAAAGTATTCGAGCCTCAGCTTCAGGATCTGTCCTTCCAGTGAGCACTCAGGGCTGATTTCCTTAAGAATGGATGCATTTGATCTTCTTGCAGTCCATGGGACTCTCAAGAGTCTCCTCCAGCACCATAATTCAAAAGCATCAATTCTTCAGCGATCAACCTTCTTTATGGTCCAGCTCTCACTTCCGTACATCACTACTGGGAAAACCATAGCTTTAACTATGGCTTTAGCCGAACAATTAAATAAATAAATAAATAAAACCCCACGTCCCCCCAAACCTCAAGTTCCCGTTTCACAGTTGTAATCGCCCTACCCTTCATTCCGATCGCTGCTTGGCATTACGGCAACAAATAATGAAGAACTGGCAAATCGAATTGTGTGAATATCTGGAATTAGCAAAAAAATGACAGAAGTAATTAGAAATCAACCAAACCAAAAGTTTAAAAAGGAGTGGGACTGCTTTAAAGAGTACCTGCAAAAAAACATTGTTCTCAGACAACATCTTTGATGTGTTTCGATTAAAGTTTGCAAAGTAAATAACAGATAGGTAACATATACTATGGAAGAGAAGTGAAATAAGGAAAAACAACACAGTTAAAAAGATAAGGAAGAAGTAAGGAGCCACAATAAGGTGGCGGGGAGACACATGCGAAGAAGTATTGATTTATTTTAGTTTACATTTGTGTATAAGTTAACATATTTTGAGGAAGGAATGGAAGATGCATATAATTAATGTAAAACTCAACAAAGAATAATAACACACAAAAAAAGATAATGAAAAACTGTAATAAACATCAACATGGCTGCAACGCTTTTAGGGCTCATCCTGATTTCCTTTTGTGGTCCACACTTTACAGCTCCATGTCCGAGCATTGGGTTTATTATTATTATTTTTTGGTCCCAGCACTTTCCCTGGGAAAACCCATGTTTCACTGCTGAATGAGAACAAATGACAATCTGCAGAAAAGTCATTTGCCGTTTCTGCTCTAATTCAGCACTAAAATCCCAGAGAAACTGAAGAGCCAAACAAACAAATTTCTTGGACGCACAGTTTTAAAGTGTGGATCTGCTCCTGGAAAAGCATGGCTTAAAATGAAATACAGTGGTACCCCCGGTTACATACGCTTCAGGTTACAGACTCCGCTAACCCAGAAATAGTGCTTCAGGTTAAGAACTTTGCTTCAGGATGAGAACAGAAATCGGGCTCCGGCGGCATGGCAGCAGCGGGAGGCCCCATTAGCCAAAGTGGTGCTTCAGGTTAAGAACAGTTTCAGGTTAAGTACGGACCTCCGGAATGAATTAAGTACTTAACCTGAGGTACCACTGTACAGTGATACCTCCGGTTACAAATGGGATCCGTTCTGGAGGCCCGGCTGCATCCTGAAAACTTCGTAACCAGAGGCGTGATTGAGTCCTTCTGCGTATGCATGTAGTGCACAGAGCGCTTCTGCACATGCGTGCATGGCGAAACCCAGAAGTATACACTTTCGGGGGTTCTGTGTTCACAACCCGAGGATTACGTTACCCGAAGGTAGCATAACCCGAGGGTCCACCGTACTGATGAGCCCTAGATTGCAGGAAGGTAGAACTCGAACCCATGTCTTCAAGTCACAAAAAAGGAGATTCTGATTAAACAGCAGGAAGAACTTTCTGGCAGGAAGAGCTGTTTGACAGTGGAATGGTCACCCTCGGGAAGTGGTGGATCCTCCTTCAAAAGAAGCTTCAAGCAGAGGTTGGACGGCCATCTGTCATGGAAGCTTCAGCTGAGATTCCTGCATTGCAGGGGGTTGGACTAGATGACTCTCGGGGGTCCCTTCCAACTCTATGATTCTATGCAGAAATGCTGTCCCTGCCCAAGTGGGGCTGAGGGGGCGGGACGTAGAGCTGGAACAAGATTGACCTTTATTCAAGGCAGTGCCTGGATAGAATCTTGTGACTCAGAAGCACAGGAAGACACCATCCTTGGATTGGGTAGAATCTGACGTTTACTGGATTTTCAGGTCCCAGAACTGCTTAACTGACAGAAGATGCATTTTATTTCCTGGATCAGGAAAACATTGCTTTGTTACCAGTTCTGGCTTCTATATGAATTATCCCATTCGCAATCCATTCACAACCCCTGGTTTCACTGTCTATATCGTTTATAAAAACAAAACTTCTGCCTCCATGGAGCAGCGTGTAATCTGAGAGATGGTGATTTGCTTTATGTTCAGTTGTGGGTGAACATATCAGACGACACAGTGATTCTTCCAAAGCAGCTCTTTATTTGTAAGCTGGAACAGAACTGAACTGAGGAGCTCAGTCAGCCTGCTTATATAGAGCTCCAGAACAATGTAACTGTTGCAACTTTCTAAAACTATCCAGTCACTGAACGTCACTTTCGATCCTTCGTTTGCATACAAACTATCCAATCACTGAAAGTCACTTTCGACCCTTCATTTGCATAACTATCTACAGTATCCCCCTGCTGGCCCAGGGTGAGAACTTCAGTACATAACACTTTAGTTCACTAGTGACTGGGCAAGGATTTGAACCCAGGACTCCCTGAGTGACCTTGAGCACCTGAAGGCACTGTGCTGACTTCATAGCCAGTTATTCCATCCAACTGCCACAGGGGGGGAGAGGGGAAGTCTGGCCCTTTCCATTGGCTTCACAGGGAGAGGAACTCCATCACACTTCTCTCTCCCTCACTGGTCACCTGGAAGCAGCCATTCTATCATGATACAGCAGAGGGGAAAGTGGGAAGCCGGACAGTCCCATCGGTTCTGCTAAGTAATGAGCTTTTGCTCAAACGTGCATAAGGTAAAGGTAAAGGGACCCCTGACCATTAGGTCCAATCGTGACCGACTCTGGGGTTCTGGCGCTCATCTCACTTTACTGGCCAAGGGAGCCGGCGTACAGCTTCCGGGTCATGTGGCCAGCATGACTAAGCCACTTCAGGCGAACCAGAGCAGCGCACGGAAACGCCGTTTACCTTCCCGCCATTGCAGTACCTATTTATCTACTTGCGCTTTGACATGCTTTCAAACTGCTAGGTTGGCAGGAGCAGGGACCGAGCAACGGGAGCTCACTCCGTCGCGGGGATTCGAACCGCCAACCTTCTGATCGGCAAGTCCTAGGTTCTGTGGTTTAACCCACAGCGCCACCTGCGTCCCTCAGACGTGCATAGAATCCTCCAAACTATCAGGGGATCTTGATAATGCCAAGGCCCCCAGTCACATGAACCCTGATACTTGCATGCTAGTATATGCTGCCCGTGCATCATGGGGCAATGAGCACAGGGACTTTGGGGTCAGGACAGGCATAATCTGGGGCACTCTGCCCTCCTTTCCATGGATACAGGGTTCACATGTTCAGGTGAATGCCTGACTATGCCTTCTGTAACACGAGGAACAGAGTTTTGAGTTTGCTTATTTTTTCCTCTTCCCTCCTCATCCCTTTTAAACTTTGCGGCCTTTTGCACTACATCCACAACTTTCTACCTTTGTTGTATCCAATTATTTGTTCTTCTGTCTTTTAATGATACTCCTTATGTTGCATGTTGTGCTGTTCTTAAGTTGTTCATGTTTCAGTTCTCCACTCCGTAACACATCACATGTACTTATTGAACAGTATTATTACACCCATTTTGCAGATGGGAGACTGAGGCTGAAAGAGCAACAGCTTGCCTAAAGCCTCGTGGCTGGAGCAAGAGTTGAAACAGGGACTTCTCTGCTTATGGCTTTAATAGCCATCCTACTGCATCACAGAAGCACAGAATTGTAGATTTAGGAGGGATCCAAAAGGGCCATCTAGTCCAACCCCTTTCAATGCAGGAAATTACACCAGCTCACTAGCTTGTTTTAGAGCAAATGAAAAGAGCTGCTTCTTCTTCTTCTTCTTCTTCTTCTTCTTCTTCTTCTTCTTCTCCTCCTCCTCCTCCTCCTCCTCCTCCTCCTCCTCCTCCTCCTCCACAGCCTCTTCATCCCATTTCCAGGTAATGAGTTTTCATGTCTGGATTCTTCTGCGCTTCAATCAAGCGCAGGAAACTCTGGAGAAATGCACTTCTGCCGCAGGAATCGCCGCTGACTGAATGTCACGGAAGGAATGAGTCATGCGTGCTTAAGCCACGTCTCGCAGGGGCTGCTTTTGCTGAGGCCGGTTCAAATCTCCGCTTCCTGCGGCCGCCGTTATCTCACAGGCACCATCTCGTCTGTGAGGCCTCTCTGCTCATATTTTTTGCCAGAGAAGGAGATTCCAGAGGAGCATGTGGCAAATATTCTCCTGAGAGGAAGGAGCGAAAGAGAACGAGACCCGTACCTGCCACGCTGACTGCGCCACTGCCTGGAGGTCATCAGGGGTCTCTCCCCAGGCTACATGCCCCCATTTCCCCTGCTTATCACCCTCTTTGAGAATTTTTGCCTGGCTGGAATATGTCTGGTAAGGGCCACACCATGCATTGAAAGCACTCTGATACCACTTTAAAGAGCCATGTCCTTCCCCCAGAGAATTCTGGGAGCTGTAGTTTAGCAAGGGTCTGAGAGATAGGTGTTCCCAGAGTTCCTTGGGGGAAAGGCGTTGATCAATAAAGCACTCTGGGAACTGTAGCCCCGTGTGGGGAATAGGGGCCTCCGAACAGCTCTCAGCCACCCTCAACAAACGACAGCTCCCAGAATTCTTTGGGGGAAGCCATGACTGTTTAAAGTGGTACCATAGCACTACAGTGGTACCTCAGTTTAAGAATAGTCCGGTTTAAGAACGATTTGGTTTACAAACTCCACAAAACCAGAAATAGTGTCTTGGTTTGAGAACTTTACCTCGGTCTAAGAACGGAATCCGAATGGTGGAAGGGCACTGGCGGCAGGAGGCCTCATTAGGGAAAGTGTGCCTCGGTTTAAGAACAGTTTTGGTTTAAGAATGGACTTCTGGAACGGATTAAGTTTGAGAACCAAGGTACCAATGTATATAACACAGGAACTGGAAAAAATGTCGAAAAAGAAAGAAAATGGATTTTCTCATCCACATGTAAAAATTAGAACTTGGACTCTGCCTGTTTAAAACGTTTGCCTTCTCTTTGTTTGGGAGAGGAACATGTGTCTGTCATGGTTTAATTGATGGAGTGCTCCGAAGCTGACTTTTCTTTGCATTCTTCAAGTGAAGGGATGATGGAACTTGTTTCGGGGAATGAGAAAGTCGCTCTGCTCAAACGGCAAGCCCTGGGTTGTCGGAGAAACTCATATATTACCTATCTGACAAATCATGAGCAAAGCTCTCTATTTATCATAAGGGCAGGACGAAAGACGGAATGTATCTAAAATGAAGGGAGGAAGATTTAGATTTACCAGGGTGCTTGGGGTTACTAACTTGGGCTGTCCAAAATATCCCACCCTCCTGCCACCAGACGGGATCAGGGGGCACAGCCAGGATGAAATATGGCGAGTTGGAGGTGGACCAAAGATGGTCATGGGTGCGGCTTGGTAGACTAAGGTGGATCACAAGTGGGAACTTTTGGCAGAGTTCAGCATCTCGCAAGACCACAATACTGTCTGCCTGTCAGGACCATGGTTTTATCGCCTGGGCAAGTAAAAGCACATCCAGGCAACCTATTTATTCAGCATTCATCCTGAGCTGTTTCCGCAAAGCTTAAGAGGAGGTTAGAGTATATCTGCTCCAGTGTTATTTTTCTAGAAAAAGAGGTGCCGGGACTCACCATGAACGCCTCACTTGTTCTTCTATAATGGCAAGGCTGCCCACCTGAGAAAGGTGCCATATCTGAGTTCCGGCTGAAAAAAGCCGTGACTTGCGCCCTGATTTGTCCAATCTCTCTCCCTCTCTCCACGGTTTCTGCCTGAAACTGGTTGTTGTTGACCAACGAAGCATAAACAAGGAAGGAAGCGTGCAAACTCCAGCCATTTGGGTTTGTGAACCAGCAGTGTGTGCAACAAAGTTTGTGTATAATTCTTTGTGTGTGGATAAGCAAATTTCCACATAACAAGGGGGTGGATAATGGGACCTACATGTGTGTGTGTGTGTGTGTGTGTGTGTGTGTGTATAGTTTGCATGCCACCCCCTTTCTCTGAGTGGTGTGAAATTGCAGGGTTCTTGTTTACTTTTGGAATGAGGCACAGGGGAGACTGTGGTGTCTTTAGGATATATGGTTTATTTGCACGTATATGCAATCTGTGCTTGTAATAGAGGGGATCACATCAACATCAGCACCCCAGATTTTTCTCATAGCCTTGGGTTCGAGCAGAAATCAAACTTTGCTCTCGCTCTGCCTTTTTGCCACTTTGCTTCTAGTTCATATCACGGAAAACCTCAACTCTCGCCTTTGTCTTTAACTACCAGCCATTTAAGACCTCACTCATTTGCTGTCCCACACAGATCCACTTCCCCTTAATGGCCCATCGCCCAGGTGATCACTTCATCAGTCTGGCTAATATTTTAACACTTGCTGGATTCAGGGGTTAGAAGGGTCTTGATGTACTGCCAATCCCTGCAGACTCATAACAATATATTTGATTACAGATAGGTAGCCGTGTTGGTCTGCCATAGTCAAAACAAAAAAAATTTTTTCCTTCCAGTAGCACCTTAAGAGACCAACTAAGTTAGTTCTTGGTATGAGCTTTCGTGTGCATGCACACTTCTTCAGATACACTGAAACAGAAGTTGCCAGATCCTTCTATATAGTGAGAAGGTGGGGAGAGGTATTACTCAGAAGGGTGGTGGGAATGGGTGATTGGCAGATAGCTGTGATGAGCCTGTTGACGACTCTTAACGACTGCAATAGGTCTTACAGGAAAAAGCAAGGGGTGAGAAGGTGAAAAATGGCTTTGTCATGTATAATGAGATAAGAATCCAATGTCTTTGTTCAGACCAGGTCTCTCCATGGTGCTGGGACCAAAATATATTTGATGGCTTTCTTGCCCACCAGGAGATTTAAGCCCTCTTCGCCCTCCCTGCCCCCTCCCACCTGTGGGAGGTCATGCAATCCTTGAGGCTTCAGGCCAGCCCTGGGGGCTGCAGCACTCTAGTCCAAGTGCCATAATCACAATTTGCAGCTTTCAGGGCACAAGAAACCTGCTGGAACTTCAGCAAACCTAGCAGGCTGGGTTGCTAGGAAAAGGTTCAGTTGTGGTTGGCACTGGAGGCTGAAATGGCAATAATAATAATAAAGAAGCAATAATAATAATAAGCAGCTGCAGCAGCAGGGCATTAATAATAAAATAATAATAATAATAATAATAATAATAATAATAATAATAATAATAA
>JAXCMG010000018.1:11911691-11949091 GCA_034642415.1 Podarcis siculus
ATAATAATAATAATAATAATAATAATAATAATAATAATAATAATAATGTAGATTAAATAGGTTTCTCGGTTCCTTAAAAGCTCCCGGGCGTGATCTTGGGGCCTGGATGATTCACAAATAAAAATTATAGACTTATGCAGGTGTGTGCAGGCACTTGGGTGGGGCTTCAGCAAACAAAGAAGTCTAGTGCGGCAATAAAAATTCGGCATGTGGTATTAGCAAAGTTTAACAAGACAAGAGGTGGCCTTTATTTATCCGATAAGGGCCAAGGGGATACAGAGCTGGTGCCTCATCTGCTAAAAGCCACACAGCTGATTCAGCAAATGGGTGCTGCGAGCTCTGGGCTGGATACAGGAACCCCAAAACTGAAGCCTGCAGCTTAGGCCGAGGCAGATGGGGTTGGCTGGGTGTGCGAAGCCCTCTTCAATGCACAGCAGGGAGCAGGCAGAAACTCTGGGCCTCTCCGCAGAGGCTAAGTTGTGCTGGCCAGACATCACTGAACTACATCTCCCATCATCCCTGACAATTGGCCACCCTGGCCGGGGCTGATGGGAGTTGTAGTCCAGCAACAGCTGGCGGGTACCATGTTGATTACCCCAATCTACTTACTATCTATCTATCATCTATCTGTCTATCATCTATCTATCTATCATCTATCTATCTATCATCTATCATCTATCTATCTATCTATCTATCTATCTATCTATCTATCATCTATCTATCTATCATCTATCTATCTATCTATCTATCTATCTATCTATCTATCTATCTATCTATCTATCATCTATCTATCATCTATCTATCTATCTATCTATCATCTATCTATCTATCATCTATCTATCTATCATCTATCTATCTATCTATCTATCTATCTATCTATCTATCTATCTAATCTATCTATATCTATCATCTTCCCCTCCTTTCTCCCAAGCTGGGATTCAAAGCGGCTCACAACATTAAAAAAGATCTTTATAAGATAATGCAAAAACACACTTTAGTTGGCTGCATCTCAAAATTTGGGAAAGCTTGAATGGCAAAGGATAGCCGTGTTTTGGTTTGTCTACTGGGTTGGGAAGCGTGGGTTAGAATGCAAACAAAACTCATTCCCCCCCCCCCATCTCTACCCTGATCAAGTTGACGGGTGGCTGGGGCCCTGTAGTTTGCTGGGGTTGCCAGACCTCTGGGGCTGACTTGAAGTCTCCACGTTTGCCTGGCCCCTCCAAGTGGCAGTGGGAGGTCTTTAATCTCCAAGTGGGCAAGAGTGCCTTTAATTTTATGAGTGGGGAGGGTCAAGAAGATTATGTGTGCAGCCTACAGGCTTCAGAGTAGCTGCAGATGGTCTCAAATCATTGCATAAGGCTCTGCGTTGAGTGGGGGGAATGGTCGGTGCCTGTCCTCCTCTGCTCCCCAATGAACCTCCGTCTCCAGGGCTCAGTGGTGGTTGGCGGAAGAAGACCCTCCAGGGCCCGTTCCTTGTGATATCACCAGGGATGTGAAAATCTCAGGGTCTGGGATGCTCCTGACTTGGCAACCCCGCACTTTAGGCTCAGAGAATTGTAGAGTTCATCTACAATTGTAGAGTTCATCCAGAGAAGCGGACACGGAGCAATGGATCCAAACTGCAGGAAAGAAGATTCCACCTAAACATTAGGAAGAACTTCCTGACAGCAAGAGCTGTTCGACAGTGGAATTTGCTGCCAAGGAGTGTGGTGGAGTCTCCTTCTTTGGAGGTCTTTAAGCAGAGGCTTGACAACCATATGTCAGGAGTGCTCTGATGGTGTTTCCTGCTTGGCAGGGGGTTGGACTCGATGGCCCTTGTGGTCTATTCCAACTCTATGATTCTATGATTCTATTCCACAACCCTGAGATTAAGAGTCTCATGCTCTACCTTCGCTGCCCTGTAAGCAAAGGGAAGTAAAACAAATAAGTTTAAAAAATGTAATGGTTTTAAAGGTTTTTCTTTCTTTCTTTTAAAAAAGGAAGGAAATGAAGCAAGATAGCCTGGGACTCAGACTTCCTGGGACAGCAACTCACCATGCCCATGATACTATGCCACATCTGGGGGGATATAAAAAATTCTTCCTTTCTAGGGTAACTTTTTTGGCCGCCAGAAGCCGGGCGACATTCTGTCCTTTGGGATGACGTAGCATTTCTCAGAAGAAGAAGAAGAAAAGAGGTTTACAGGCTCCGGATGGGTTTGATTAATTGTATATGTGTGCAGCTATTAGCAAAAGGGCGAAGCTGGGTGTGGATCCATTTAAATACCTGAGAGGAAACAGAGGAGCCTGAAGCTGCCGTAGGGAGGGAGCCAGGATAATGGGGCTGTAAGATCTTGGGAGGGACAGACGGAATAAGAACTGGGAGGGTTGTGAGCTTAGTTAACCACATGCCAGCCAACTTTTTCAAAAAATAAAAAAAAATAGGAGAGAAATTTATTCCGTCTCTCAGCACTTAAGAGCCGCGATCAAAGTAGTAGGCCCATGATGAAAACTTGGATATATCTGTGCCACTTCTGAGGGTTCTGTCAAACCTGAGAGCAGGGAACCCTTCCTTGACCCTGTTTTTTGTGCTCTTCGCCACAACAAATTGGTTAGTCTTTAAGGTGCCAGAAGACCTATTTTGTGTGTTCGTTTATTTTGCATGTTCCTTATTTCGGAGAAGGGGAGGTCCGCTTTTCGGAAACCTCACCAGGGCACCCAACCTTGATTTGGCCTTGTTGATATAACTCATCATAGGAGCATAGAATTGCAGAGTTGGAATGGACCTCAAGGACAATCTAGTCCAACCCCCTGCAATACAGCTAAAGTATCTCTGACAGATAATAATAATAATAATAATAATAATAATAATAATAATAATAATAATTTATTTGTACTCTGCCCATCTGGCTGGGTTTCCCCAGCCACTTCCAACAAAGATTAAAAATACATTAAAATGTCACACATTAAAAACTTCCCTGAACAGGGCTGCCTTCAGATGTCTTCTAAATGTCAGGTAGTTGTTCTTCTCTTTGATATCTGGTGGGAGGGTGTTCCACAGGGAGGGTGCCACTACCGAGAAGGCCCTCTGCCTGGTTCCCTGTAGCTTTGCTTCTCGCAATGAGGGAACCACCAGAAGGCTCTCGGCGCTGGACCTCAGTGTCCGGGCAGAACGATGGGGGTGGAGACGCTCCTTCAGGTATACTGGGCCGAGGCCGTTTAGGACTTTAAAGGTCAACACCAACACTTTGAATTGTGCTCGGAAACGTACTGGCCCACC
Organism: Podarcis siculus; assembly: GCA_034642415.1. Classification (NCBI taxonomy): domain Eukaryota; kingdom Metazoa; phylum Chordata; class Lepidosauria; order Squamata; family Lacertidae; genus Podarcis; species Podarcis siculus. The sequence goes on from JAXCMG010000018.1 coordinate 11,914,950, forward strand.
CAACCTCTGCTTAGAAACCTCCAAGGAAGGAGAGCCCACCACCTTCCAAGGAAGTCCATTCCATTGCCAAGCAGCTCTTACCATGTGGTGTTTAGTTAGAATGTCATTTCTTGCCATTTGAATCCATTGGTTCGGGTCCTACCCTCATGCAGAAGAACAAGTTTGCTCCCTGTGACAGCCCTCCAAGTATTTCAAGATGGCTCTCATATCACCTCTCAGCCTTATGTTCTGCAGGCTAAACATACCCAGCTCCTTCAACCATTCCTCATCAGGCTTGGTTTGCAGACCCTTGATCATCTTGTTTGCCCTCTTCTGCACACATTCCAGCTTGGCAATGTCCTTCTTAAACTGTGGTGCCCAGAAATGGACACGGTACTCCAGGTGGAATCTAGGTGCTGCTATAGACTCCGCAGTTGCAGCAGAGTAGAATGTGTTCATTCCCCTCTCTGCCAAGGCTTTTTGGAACAGGGTGTGGAAGGGCTGTTTTACAAGATTAAAAACATGATTATGCACATACAGAAGTAAGAGATACCATCCGTGTCAATCAACTGGAAGCAAATGAGATGCAACCCAGCAAGGTCAATAAGGCCCATAGATCAATCTGGGTTCGGGCACACCCAGCCCTTACAGGCTAGTGATCAATTTGCATGTCTTCGTATGTTAAATAATTATCTCTGCTCAGCCTAGCGAGAAGAAAATTGCATCAGATCTGTCCATGTTCAGTGCTGATGTATCTGATGGGAGGCTGCTGAGCAGGACTTTTCAATATGCATGGGTAGGTTCTGGAACCAAACACGTTTTTGGCTCAGGTGCTGCTCAACTGGTACCACCCACAAGGTTCCTGGATCTCAATGCTGCTGGCACATTAGAATACGGAAGTGGATGTGAAACCTTTTCCATATTAACATATGCATCCGAGGCTGGTCCTTCAAGATGGAGAAAGGGAAGGTAAACAGGATATTTCCCAGTGTTTCCCAAACTTGGGACTCCGGCTGTTTTTCAGACTACAATTCCCATCATCCCTGACCACTGGATAGGTAGGGATGATGGGAGTTGTAGTCCAAAAACAGCTGATTTAAGCAATGCACTCTATATGGGGCTGCCTTTGGGCTCGGTCAGGAAGCTCTGTTGTTGTTGTTTAGTCGTTTAGTCGTGTCCGACTTTTTGTGACCCCATGGACCAGAGCACGCCAGGCACTCCTGTCTTCCACTGCCTCCTGCAGTTTGGTCAAACTCATGTTTGTAGCTTCAAGAACACTGCCCAACCATCTCATCCTCTGTCGTCCCCTTCTCCTTGTGCCCTCCATCTTTCCCAACATCAGGGACTTTTCCAGGGAGTCTTCTCTTCTCATGAGGTGGCCAAAGTATTGGAGCCTCAGCTTCAGGATCTGTCCTTCCAGTGAGCACTCAGGGCTGATTTCCTTCAGAATGGATAGGTTTGATCTTCTTGCAGTCCATGGGACTCTCAAGAGTCTCCTCCAGCACCATAATTCAAGAAGCTCTACCTGGTGGAAGCTTTACCTGGTGCCAAATGCAGCGGCCAGACTGTTGATAGGGGCCTCTGGCTGAGAACATGTGTCACCAATGTTAAAACATTTCCCCTGGCTGCCCACCAACTACCAAGCCAGATCCAAGGTCTTTAATTTACAAAGTCCTGGACAACATTGGTCCAGGCTGCCTTATAGTTGGACATTCCAACCCCTGCACCACACAGGCTCTCAGTATTGCCTGTGGAGTGATGTGGATGTTGCTTTCTGCATCCATGCAACTTGGGGGTTGCTACCATCAAGTGATGAATGAGCAAACCATTCTTACTCCATATCTTCTTCTGTTTACATGCTCTGTGTTCCACAATGACAACTGCGCAGTCTACCATTGTCTTTGCTTTGTAAACAATTATTGAAGGAGCAGAATCCCAACCATCTCTCACTTTAGTTCCAGGGAGCTCATGGGACATTTGCTAAGGCCAAAACAGAGAGAGGGAAAGAGAGTCAGCAGAAAACTCCAATAAATTAAGAGATGGTTGGGCAGGCAGAGGACGGGGAAGGGGGAGAAATCTCATCATCTATTTCACCTTACTTCACATCAGAGAAAATCAAAAAAGATTACTCACATAATACAATGATGACTTCTTCCCCCGGGGTGTTGAGTTCCTTTCTTCTCAACTTCTCTCAGTGCTTTTAAGATTGCCACATTTCTTCTTAGATCTGGACCTCGTTCCAGGCTAAAGTTGATGCAACCCTGGGTGATTAGGGATCGCAGGAAGGCCTATGGTACGAGGAGAAATCTCCAGGTGGCTTTTCTTTCTCAGTCTCTTGATCATCCGCTTCACAAGTCACCGGCGAAGTTGCAAAGGGTGATGAGTAAGTTGGTCCCAGGTGTCAGCTCCCTGAAGGGTGTCCCTGGGTTTTGTCTTGGACCTGGTGACTTGGAATAGAGGGGATGTTCCACAGATTTGCATATGACATCAAACCAGGAGGGGTAACTAATATCTCAGAAGACAGAATCAAGATTCAAGATGACCTTAACAGATTGGAGACCAGGTGCACAAAAATAGGATGGATGACACTTAGCTTGACAGTAGTATAGTGGTACCTCGGGTTACATACGCTTCAGGTTGCAGACGCTTCAGGTTACAGACTCCGCTAACCCAGAAATATTACCTTGGGTTAAGAACTTTGCTTCAGGATGAGAACAGAAATTGCGCGGCGGCAGCGGGAGGCCCCATTAGCTAAAGTGATGCTTCAGGTTAAGAACAGCTTCAGGTTAAGAACGGACCTCCGGAACGAATTAAGTACTTAACCTGAGGTACCGCTGTACATGTGAAAAGGATCTAGGGGTTTTAGCAGAGCAGAAGCTTAGTAGCCATTATCCTCCATGAATTTATCTACATAAAAGTTGTTAGGAGACCCTCTCTCCAAAATTCCCTTCACAGATCTACAGTTCCCAGAGTGGTTTAACAAGCAGTGCCTTTCCCCAGCAAACTGTGGGAATTGTCGCTGTGTGAGGGGAATTCTGAGGAGTCCTCCTAATACATCTCAGCACCCTTAATAAACTACAGCTCCCAGGATTCCTGGGGGGAAGCCACAACTGTTTAAAGTGACATTGTATTGCTTTTAAATGTGTGGTGTGAATTTGGCCTGAGTATTTTTGCCCATGGGGGCGCGGGTTGCGCTGTGGGTTAAACCACAGAGCCTAGGGCTTGCCGATCAGAAGGTTGGTGGTTCAAATCCCTGTGATGGGGTGAGCTCCTGTTGCTCGGTTCCTGCTCCTGCCAACCTAGCAGTTCGAAAGCATGTCAAAGTGCAAGTAGATAAATAGGTACTGCTCCGGCGGGAAGGTAAACGGCATTTCCGTGCACTGCTCTGGTTCGCCAGAAGCGGCTTAGTCATGCTGGCCACATGACCTGGAAGCTGTACACCGGCTCCCTCGGTCAAGAAAGCAAGATGAGCACCGCAACCCCAGAGTCGGTCACGACTGGACCTAATGGTCAGGGGTCCCTTTACCTTTACCTATTTTTGCCCATGGTGCCCCACTTCCTTTCCCCAACCACAGATAGGATGGAGAATTATGATAGATGATTTGCAGATAACACCAGTCAGAACTGCTGGGATCACATGGAATCAGGCCACTGATCTACCTCCAGTGCAGTATATCCTACTCTGACTGGCAGCAGCTCTCTTAAGAACAGGTCCATTTCCAGTTCTGCTGAGATCCTTTTAAAACAACTAAAAAACCTGGTGGTGTAATATATTGAGCACAGGGTATTCAAACCACCTTATGCCAGTTTAGACCGTTTGTCCATCTAGCCTAGTGTTGTCTGCTCACCAGGGTGGTCTCAGGCAGAGACAGGTCTTTCCCATCCCCTGCAACCTGTTCCTTCTAACCTGAGTTGCCAGGGATTCTTTGTATGCCAAGCTGGTTCTCTGGATCTGTCCCTGTATATATTCCTGGCCCATGTTCCCAACTTTCTGGACACACATGGACTCCCCCCAATATCAGCCATCTTGGACCCTATGACTGGCATAGGAGGTGCTCTGGGTGCCGCCCACTTGGCACTGGTCTGTGACAGAGCCTTCTTGGTGATGGCTCCCCATTTGCAGAACACCATTCCTAGTGAGATGTGACGGTCTCCCTCATTACTGATCTTCAGAAGAAATGTAAAGACATTCCTATTTACCCACACATTTGATGGCTGAGATATACCGGCTGTGGCAACAGTAGAATTGATCACTGTGAGGGTCTGTTATTTCCACATACATCCAGATGTTCTCATTTTTATTTTAAGTTCCAGGTGGTTTTGAATGAATGTGTTTTTTATTTGATTTCAAATTGTTTATTTTATTTTTAACATGTTGCTGTCTGCTGCCCTGAGCTGGATGCAAATTTAATAAATACAGAAATAAATAATGGAAGGTGTGGATTTATTTTCGCTTGACGAAGCTTGAACCCAAACTCTTGTCTCCTGTATTTCGAGCCTTCTCCTGGGCTCAGCTGCAGATGCAGGCAAACGAGGGAGAGGAAAATATTATTGAAAGAAACACTCCCAGCACAGAATAGGACATCTGGTGAAATTCAGAAGATAAAGAGGGCAGGAACTGTTCCCACCAGACGCTGAGTGATGCTTGGTGGTACAAGGTGTCCTTGATTACTGTAAGAAACGTTCCACGCCAGCATGCAAGGAAGGTATCAGTTTTTATTGGTAAACTCTAGGTGTTTTGAGTTACTCAGTCTATTCCCATGCTGTTCCAAGGCCAGTTGTTGAGACTTTGAGCGCCCAACGAAAACACTTTCTTTGTCAGGGAGGTGCCACCTAGTGTTGAACTTGAGTACTGCTGTGGAATGTAAGTTATTAAGAAGCGGGGAAGATGAGAAACTAAGAAAGAAAAAGAAAAGAGGTGACAATTTTACCTTCAGCAGACGTTTTATGAATGGTGAAATGGACAGCTACCAGATGACACCAATTGCAAAAATGAGGGCTTTGACCTGGAGATATAGAAACATTTGTCCTGGGGAGATATAGAAACGCTGCTGGCATCAAGAGAGGCAGTGTGGTGTAGTGGTTAGAGTGTTGGACCTGGGAAACCAGGGTTCAAATCCCCACTCAGTCATGTAGCTCATCGGGTGACTTTGGGCGCAACTGAGCTTTCCCCAAAACAATGTATGAGCTGAAACAAAGCCGTCCTTTGAAATTTGCCAAGGTATGAATTGTCAGTGGGTGCTTGGCCCGGCCTTTCTGTCCACCGGAGTCTACTTTGAATCATCCACTAAGGAATAAAAATGCTCAGCTTATCATAACATATCAGATTATCTTTTGTGTATCCTTCCTCTGCAGATTTTATGATACCTTTACATTTTGTGTAGTTTTTACACTTCTTATAAATGATTTTATTCCACATACATCCTTGCGGTTCTTAGTTTTATACTTCCTGGAGGTGTTTATTTATTTATTTATTTATTTATTTAATGCATCGCTGATTATGGCTGATGAGCTTAAACAAACAAGACGTATTCATGGCCGTTCTTAATAGCCAATAGTCACACAAGGCTGAATAGAGGCATAAATTAAAACAGGCAGTTTAGCATCCTGACGCCACAAGTGCCAGATGCACAGAGCAAGTCCCGGCCCACAGATCAGGCAAGGTGAGGCATCTGCCTTGAGTCGCAAAAGCCCAAGAGGGAACAAACGCATCACCTCCACTGGAGAAGCAGCGCTGGCAGTGGCACTAGTTTCTGGTGAGATTTTGCGAGATCTCATTGAAATCTCACAAGGTCTCTTGAGATTTCAGCACTATCCCTCCAGAAGTTGGTGCTGCCACCCAACACAAGTACCGTATTTTTCGCTCTGTAAGACGCACCAGACCACAAGACACACCTAGTTTCTGGAGGAGGAAAACAAGAAAAAAAATATTCTGAATCTCAGAAGCCAGAACAGCAAGAGGGATCGCTGCGCAGTGAAAGCAGCAATCCCTCTTGCTGTTCTGGCTTCTGGGATAGCTGTGCAGCCTGCATTCACTCCATAAGACGCACACACATTTCCCCTTACTTTTTAGGAGGGAAAAAGTGAGTCTTATAGAGCAAAAAATACGGTAGGTTGTTTTGGCAGTGTGAAATTTATTTCTAGCCGTCTGTGTGGTAATAACTAAGCGGCCACTAATAATATGAGTCACTAGCTGGAGTAACAGGACTGCCCTGCAGGGAGAGAATGTCGTCTGCTACTTAGCTCAAGCTTACACTGCAGACGGACTTTTAACGCAGTTCAGAGCTGCGGAGAATCTCCTTCCCAGGAAACGCTGAGACCAGCCGATGCTACCAGCCTAACAGAGCCTGTGCTCAGTTTATCTATCTCTATCACATCCCCCCTAGTACTGAACATAAGTGGTCAGGACTCAAACTGGAACAACTGAGAAACAAGAGGCTGGCAACTGCACAATATACACACAGTGCCTGGGAGCAATGTTGCCACTGATTATATTCTTGTTTTGTTTGCAAAGGGAAGGAAGAATCTATATGTAGAGGTGCAGACACAGAGAAGCAGAGCCTAAAGCTATGTATCAGCCCTCAGAACACTCTTTCGGGAACCCCTGCCGCATTGTATTTCTATTGAAATCATTTCTAAATTTACACCCATACATATAAATTGCCATATGCAAATTTCTTCTGTTTTCGGTTTTGTGCTTTTTTGGCAATGCATGACTGGCTGTCCTCTTTGGGGGCTGGTAAAGACAGCTTTTTGGGAATGGGGAAAGAGGCAGAGACAGCGTGGGTGTAGGAAGCCAGGGATTAAAAACCTTGCCTCTCATGAGAGGTGGGCCCACAGCTCATTTGCAAACCTGGCCCAAGAGTTCTTGCCTCTAGAGTTTTAATTGAATCCTGATTCCTTTCAAAATCCACTAGAAACCTCTAATTTTATATCTTCCCATATACATAAAGGCTGTCGTCATGCAGCCCCCATTAGAAAATGTGTAGCCGCATAACAATCCTGGATTTCCATGAAGGAAAACCCAAGAGGTTAAGAACAGTGAGCGTAGTAGCTGCACAGGGTGGGAAGGAGATCAGATGGTGACAGCAGTCACGAAATTAAAAGACGCCTGCTCCTTGGGAGAAAGGCGATGACAAACCTAGACAGCATCTTAAAAAGCAGAGACATCACCTTGCCAATAGAGGATTGTATAGTTAAAGCCATGGTTTTCCCAGTAGTGATGTATGGAAGTGAGAGCTGGACCATAAAGAAGGCTGATCGCCGAAGAATTGATGCTTTTGAATTATGGTGCTGGAGGAGACTCTTGAGAGTCCCATGGACTACAAGAAGATCAAACCTATCCATTCTGAAGGACATCAGCCCTGAGTGCTCACTGGAAGGACAGATCGTGAAGCTGAGACTCCAATACTTTGGCCACCTCAGGAGAAGAGAAGACTCCCTGGAAAAGACCCTGATGTTGGGCAAGATGGAGGGCACAAGGAGAAGGGGACGACAGAGGACGAGATGGTTGGACAGTGTTCTTGAAGCTATGAGCATGAGTTTGGCCGAGCTATGGGAGGCAGTGGAAGACAGACGTGCCTGGCGTGCTCTGGTCCATGGGGTCACAAAGAGTCGGACACGACTAAACAACAACAGCAATGGGGGGAATGGCAGGTGGTTGTTGAGCAGGGAATGCAGCCCCTAGTAATATCTATATCTCTCCAAAGCTGTTTAGTGCAACTTCGCTATTGATTATTCAGCATTGCTTGCTGGCTTTACAAATGTTTGTCTCCCTCCTTCCCCATCCTTCTTCTCTTCTCTGCGCTGTCTTCCCCCCGCTTTTCTTTGCAAATAACTGGGCCACTCTGTTTCCCCAATTGGAACAAGCGTGTTGTTTGATTTATCTGACGGAGAGCCTAAAACTAATTCTGAAGAATAAGGAAGGGGCGGTGGGGTGGGTGGGAGAAGGCAGAAAAGATCTAGAAGCCGGCTGTGAGCTTTTGACTGGTGTCGTTTGTCATTTTCCTTTACGGAGGTGAGCAGGGACAGTTTTATGGTGTCAGGCTCTGGAGTGACAAAGCTGCCCGCGATTTGACACAACCCTGTCCAGGTTTCCTTTACAGCCTCTTGCCTTTCCCCTGATATTATTTTATTTTATTATTCATTCTGCACCCAATTCCGTTAAAGCACAAGATTTGGAAGGGGGGTGTCGTGGAACTTTATGCAACAGTCATAGAATGGTTAGGATCCTGCCTGTACTTTAACATTAATCAATGTTTCCAAAAGTCACCTTGACCTCAATCCAAATTGCTCTCCGGACGCTGCTGCCGCCAAAGAGCAGGTGATAACCTGTTACTGAATCGGGATGAATGTACTAGGAATATTCCCATTTTATATTTACAGTGGTACCTCGGGTTAAGTACTTAATTTGTTCCGGAGGTCCGTTCTTAACCTGAAACTGTTCTTAACCTGAAGCACCACTGTAACTAATGGGGGCCTCCCGCTGCAGCTGCACTGCTGGAGCACGATTTCTGTTCTCATCCTGAAGCAAAGTTCTTAACCTGAAGCACTATTTCTGGGTTAGTGGAGTGTGTAACCTGAAGCGTATGTAACCCGAGGTACCACTGTACAAATGCTATTATGCAAAATGGTCTCCACGCCAATTCTGGAGGTTTCAGGGATGGGCAAAAACCCTCCTGCAGGAAGGTGTAGTGGATGTCCTGATGGGGGAATGCACTTATACTTAGGGACGGGGGTGGCGCTGTGGTCTAAACCACTGAGCCTCTTGGGCTTGCCAATCAGAAGGTCAGCGGTTTGAATCCCCGCAACGGAGTAAGCTCCCGTTGCTCAGTCCCTGCTCCTGCCATCCTAGCAGTTTCGAAAGCACGCCAGTGCAAGTAGATAAATAGGTACTGCTAAGGAGGGAAGGTAAACAGCGTTTCTGCGCACTCTGCGCACTCTGGCACTTGTCCCAGTCCTCCGTGCACCAGAAGCAATTTAGTCATGCTGGGCACATGACCCAGAAATCTGTCAGCGGACAAACACCGGCTCCCTTGGCCTGAAAGCGAGGTGAGTGCCGCAACTCCATAGTCACCTTTGACTGGACTTAACCGTCCAGGGGTCCTTTGCCTTTTACCTTACCTGCACATATACTGATGAGGTGCCCCGTGGGCTTTTAAAATACAGTGGTACCTCTGGTTGCGAACGGGATCCGTTCCGGAGGCCTATTCGCAACATGAAAAGGCTGCAACCTGAAGCGCCATATCTGTGCAGATGTGATGCACGATTTGGCGCTTCTGCGCATGCGCAAGCAGCAAAACCCGGAAGTAACCCTTTCAGGTACTTCCGGGTTGCCGTGGGACGCAACCTGAAAAAACGTAACATGAGGTATGACTGTAAACTTTTATCCATGTTTAAAAGATAATTTTTTCCAAGCAGGCAGGGAAGTGACCTTGGATGCCGCTTGATGTGGCGCTGAAAGGAACGGGATCACTTAATGCACCACCAAATCAAGTGGACCAAAGAAAACACAGATTTGTGTAAAAATAGTACAGTACATAGTACTTTCTATGTGCAGGGGCGAAAACAACCCATCTCACTCTTGCAGGGAAGGTGGTGACCCTGCTATTATCAGAGGAAGCCTTGGTGGAGCTATGCCACTGGTTTCCCACAACTGAAGAATCCCTGACAGGTGACCATCCAACTTCATGTGCTCTTGTTTTTTGGTTTTCCCCCAGGAGCCACCTCTTGAGAGGACTTCTGAAAGGAGCCCTCCTTCTCTCCATGTCTTCAGAGCCTTCCCTTGAGGTGGGGGAAGGGGGCTGGAGTTGAGTCCCGGGACTTGCCAGAACCCTTGTAGGAAGCGTGGCTGCAAAATCTTTCTTCTTGGACCTCGCATGAAGCGATCGTTACACGGTTATCACCGCCAATTTCATAGGATGCCTTCAGCTGTTATGTCCGCAGAGTCACATCAAGGCAACAAGTTTAAGAAGAAGTCAAGGGCAGGCCATGCCAGAGGACCCCCCAGGCATCCATTCCGCAGAACATAAGAAGAGACGGCTGGATCAGGCCCAGGGCCCGTCTAGTCCAACGTCCTGTTCTCACGGCGGCCACCCAGATGCCTGTGGGAAACCCACAAGCGGGATCCGTGCCCTCCTGCACTTTCCAGCAATGGGTATTCAGAAGCATTGCTGCCTCTGGCCATCCTGGCTAATAGCCATTGCTAGCCATATCCTGCATGAATCTCACCCTCCTTTAAAGACATCAAGATTTGTAGTCATCACAGGCCCCTGTGGGAGTGAGTTCCATAGGCCCTTTCTTTTCCTCTTTCCCAAATCTTCCGTCATTCAGGTTCGTTGGATGTGCACAAGTTCTAGTGCAATGAGAGAAGGGGAAAACCTTTCTCTGTCCACTTTTTTCTATTCCGTTCCTTCTTTCTCTAAACTAAGAAGTCCCAAATGGGTCCAGCTTCCCTCATGACTCTGCTCTCTTCAATCCTCTGTGTGTTCTGAGAGACCAGAGGGAGGGGAGCTGGTTGCAGCAGGAGGGGGGACTCAGGTGTCAGGGGCTGGACTGAGGAGGAATGGTGAGGACAGCCTCCTCCTCCTCCTCCTGCAGCTTCCCGAGAAGCGGAGGACAGTATAGATTTAGAAGAGTGGTTTGCAGAAGGTCATAGTTCAGAAGCTGCAGAGGGGAGAAGCTGGGAAATATTGGGAGAGGAGCAGCAAGAAGAAGATGCAGCAGGGGAGAGACAGCTAACAGACTCAGTGTCTTTGGAAAGCATTCCTGACCCTCCCTCTCCCAGGACCCGGCAGGCATTGAGGGTAGGAGAACAGAAAGCGCAGAGACAGAAAGCACAGATCAGCCAGTGCAAGGGTGACGTAGAATAGGAGGGACTGAGGGGGTGGGACTTTACTCAGAGGAAAGCCATTATAGTGGCACCTCAGGTTAAGAACTTAATTCGTTCTGGAGGTCCGTTCTTAACCTGAAACTGTTCTTAACCTGATGCACCACTTTAGCTAATGGAGCCTCCTGCTGCCGCCGTGCCACCAGAGCACGATTTATGTTCTCATCCTGAAGCAAAGTTCTTAACTATTTCTGGGTTAGTGGAGTCTGTAACCTGTAGCGTATATAACCCGAGGTACCACTGTATCTGAGATAGATGGCATTTCTACATTCTCTCTCTGTGAAAACTGAATAAAATAATTGGTAAGAACTCTTCTTATTATCTGCTTCTTGACATCTCACTGTGGGAGGGATAGGATTCCCTGAAACCCGACAGCAGGCTTATTCCTCCCAGTCTGCTCCCTCTTCTCCCTCTGACCCCTCATGGTTGTCCTACCACCAGTCCCCTGGCTCTGAGCCTTTTCCCCCTGGGGTTTCCCTTTGGGGTTCCCCAGCTGCCCCCCCACTCCTCTGCATCCAGCCAGTCCATCACAGCTACTTTTGTTTATGCAGTTGTTGTCATACTTACATTCCTAACCTACCTTTCCTCCAAGGAGTTCAAGGTGACTTACACAGTTCTCCTCCACCCCATGTTATCTTCACAACAACCCTGTGAGGTAGGTTAGGCTGAGAGGCAGTGACTGGTCCACAGTGGCCCAGTGAGCTTCCTTTTTTAATAATAATTTTTATTGGTCCACAGTGGCTTTTGTTGCTAGAGATATGGAAGGGGAGGCAGCCCCCTCTCCTGGGACTCAGCAGCGATGCAGGTAGCCGGAGGTCAGGTGAGAGCTGCTGGCCCACTGTAGGGGTAACTCTGCCTCTTTCATGCTCCTCTAGAGACCGAAAATAGCCACCACCTGTTCTCCATCTGCAGCCAGAGAATAGAGAGGTCCTGTTATATCCAGGCAACTCTGGCTCACCAAAGCTATGGCGTTGGTTGAGTCATGATCTGTGAGTACGAAGCTGTCAAGCGGCTTTCTCGCAAAGTCCTAGGGATCAGTTGCCTTCATCTGACACTGGGAGGGATCTGATTGTGAAAGGTCAGTGTATTATAGATCCATGTTTAATTGAACCGCAGGCCAGCCGTTTGACCGGCAATCGCTGCTTTGCATTAAGATTCTTCTCCCAATCTGTATTTGTCACCGGGGCGAATTTATCTTCCAGGGGCCTCCTCATCAATTTTCCCCATGACAGCTGCAACCTTCTGTCTTAGCCAGTAGGCTTAGGGGGTATGACATGATGGTCTGATTTTGTACGCACACACACACAAACACACACACACACACACACACACACACACACACACAGACACCAGCTATTTTGGCAGCCTGCTGGAAACAGGGTGAAGGCTTTGGCCCCTGGAGGATTACACCCTGAACAGATGGCAAGAGAAAACCTAGCAGCGGACCGAAGAAATCTTAACAGTGGAAAATTGGAAAGATAACATTCTCATGCAGAGGTCTCCAAGTTCTGCACCAGAGCATTAGAACGCTGTGAAGGCTGAGCAGCATTTTTCTGCGTATTTGGTGGTTAAGGAAAATTGGATTGCAATTAAACAACGCCCACCTCTATATAGCAGGATACCAGCGGAAGATGGGTCCAATTGTCTCTCTGTTCTCCCCTTCTTAAAGGATTTCAACAGATTTATTCATTTATTTCCATTTGTGAATCTCTTCCCATAAAAGATCTCGGCACAATTACACAATAAGAACATCGGCAGGGGAAAAACAACAACAATTAAGTTGTGAACTGGCCTGTGATCTTCAGCTTAAGGGTGGTGCCTGGTCACAGTAGTTCATGCATTGGTTACTTCAAGACTGGAATACTGCGATGCTCTCTATGTGGGGCTTCCCTTGTGCTTGATCTGGAAACTGCAGTTAGTGCAGGATGCTGCAGCACAATTGCTAACAGGAGTGGGGCATTGTCAGCATAGAGCACCTGTGCTCAGAGACCTTCACCGGTTTGCTACCAGGCCAAGTTCAAGGTGTTAGTATATTCAGTGCTTTTTTTCCTGGGGGGAATGCAGGGGTACACATACCCCTAAACATTTTATGATTCTAAGTTTGGCCTCACTGAGAGGCAGTATTTCAATATGAGTAGGAAAATGAGAGTATGCCTAAACATTTTTTTAGGAAAAAAAGCACCAAGAATATTAGTATATAAAGCCCTTGACAACTTGGGACCAGTTTACCTACGGATCGCCTTATCCCATAAATGCCCACTTGACCGCTTTGATCAGCAGAACTGGAATTGTTACAGGTGCCACATGATTAACCCATTCTGCATTTGCAAGAACTCAGACTTCTAGTGTGGCGGCAACTATACTTTGAAACTCTTTCTAGCACTTGCAAATAATAATAATAATAATAATAATAATAATAATAATAATAATAATAATAATTAGATGCTATGAAGAACCTTGATGTGGGTTTTAATCAGTAGTTAGTTTATTGATGAATTTAATTTAAAAAAATAAATAAATCGCCGTTTTAACTGTTTTCACTGATCACTTTGTTTTATTCTTTAATGTTGTTGTTTTTATCACAGTCAAGCATGTGTATAAATTTTATGAAATAAAAATCAATAAACTACAGAGATTCTTGGGATGCCTAAACACACACACACACACACACATTTGCATGTTGCATAGCCACAAGGCAGGAAAATCTAGTGAGTAAGCATGCCATGCCATAGGACCTACTGCCTGAACACTGTTGGGTGACCCCATACTCATACTGGGACACACCAGCCCTGATCAAACCTTCATGTCCAAATGGAACATTTAATCAACGAAATTAAAGCATTCACAACTAAACGGGCAGTAATAAAATTCATTTTAGCAGTAATTTTTAGACAAATCACGTGGGTATTGTGGTAAAGTGATTTGCTTTCGAGGGGCAGAGACAGCTGCTTACCAAGGCTGGAAGGGACCCTAGGTAAGCCTCTGCTTCCAGGGTGCCACAACGCAGAAGGCCCTGCCCCCATGACAGTTTAAGTGTCAGACTAGGAGCATGGAGAGCAAAGTTCAAGCCCTACCCAGCCAAGAAACTCACTGGGTGATTTTGGGCCAATTGGAATACCTCTTGCCTTAACCTGCTTCTCAGGGTTGTCATGGGCAGTGAAATGAGAGCACGGACATGTCCCTATATAAATCAAGGAGGGGCAGGAATGCTTGCAAAAATGAGTTTCAGGGGAAATTGCATGCAAAATTATGAGTTTTCATGCAGACTTTAAAAAAAATGTTGCAGAAATAGGGTGAACTGCACTCAATTGTGGGGGAAATGGAAGAATCTGAAACGGATGGATTTGTTTATCCCTGACCAGTTGCTGGAAGGGATACCCTTGTTAAATCTATGGCCCTTTATTCCGTCTCTAGATCAGATTCTACTAAAGCAGGGGTCAGCAAACTTTTTCAGCAGGGGGGCCAGTCCACTATCCCGCAGACCTTGTGGGGGCCGGACTATATTTTTTTGGGGGGGGATGGACAAATTCCTATGCCCCACAAATAACCCAGAGATGCATTTTAAATAAAAGGACACATTCTACTCATGTAAAAACACACTGATTCCCGGACCGTCCGGGGGCTGGATTTAGAAGGTGATTGTGCTGGATCTGGCCCCTGGGCCTTAGTTTGCCTACCCATGGACTAAAGCCTATCCCAGGCCTATCTTGCTCCGAGATTTGCGTAGCAGTTTGCATTGGGTTAAATATATAGCTGGTCTCCGTGCCCTGTGACCATGTTCGGTGTTAGGCTAAGGTGCCCTTCAGAAGACGCAGCTGCCTCTAAGGTCAAACAACACTAAGGGCTTTATATCGGCAAAGAACAATAGAGACCAAGCAGCTGTCAAATAGTTGCTTTGCTCTCTCGGGTGGTGGTCTGGCAAAAAATAAAAAAAGAACTAAAATAAAAATGGGATCTGATTTCATTGTTTCCTCCTACACTTTTAAAAGGGGGGCTGGTAGTTATTTCAGCCATATTAAATACTGGCATCCTGTTACGTGTGGCTGCCGGGAACATTTTTTGGGATCAAAGCAGGAGCACAACATCTGTGCTAAAGATTAGTGGGTGTAAGAGAAGGCAATATGCTGGCTTTGATGGGTTTGTGCCCCCTCCCAAAGCTTGCCAGCGTGCCATCTTAGAATACAGTTGGTAAAATAAACCACTAAGATTTCTTTTTGGAGTGTGTGCCTTCACTGTCCTCTTTTCTGGGCCTGCTAAAAACATTTTTTGTTTAGACAAAAGCTTACCCAGATATGTAGAATGTTGACTTTTGCTTTCATCTGTTTTTGGTTTATAGCTGATCTTCTTTTTTTCCTTTTCCTTTTAAAATGTTTCGAATAGTTCTTTTCATCAATAATTTTATTAGAATCATGGGATCAAAGAATTGTAGAGTTGGAAGGGACCCTGTGGGTCATTCAATCTCACCCCCTGCAATGCAGGAATCGCAACTGAAGCATCCATGACAGATGGCCAACCAACCTCTGCTTTAAAACCTTCAAGGAGTCCATTTCACTGTTGAACAGCTCTTAACATCTGAAAGATCTTCCTACTGTCTAGTCGGAATCTACTTGTTATGTACTGAAGTTCTCACCCTGGGCCAGCAGGGGGATGCTGTAGATAGTTTTCACTCAGGTCCCCATATGCAAATAAGGAATTGAAAGTGAGGTTCAGTGATTGGATAGTTACAGAAAGTTGTTACTGTTGCGTTGTAGAGGAGCTCTATATAAGCAGGTTGGCTGAACCCTTCAGTTCAGTTCTGTTCTGGCCTGTGAATAAACAAGAGCTGTTTGAAGAATCGCTGTGTCGTCTGATATGTTCGCCCACAACTTAACACTACTTGCTTGTAACTTGAAGCCATTGGTTCAGGTCCTACTGTCCTCAGCAGGAGAAAACAAGTTTGCTCCATCTTCCAAGGGACAGCCCTATGAAGAAGGCTTGGCTTCCAGACTCTTGATCATCTTGGCCACCCTCCTCTGCACACGTTCCAGCTTGTCCACATCCTTCTTAAATTGTGGTGCCCAGATTGTGGTCTGCCCAGGTGTGGCAGGTGTGGTCTGCCCAACGTAGAACAGAGTGGCTCTATGACTTCCCTTGATCTGGACACTAGATTTCCGTTGATGCAGCCTAGAATTGCATTAGACTTTTTTGTTTTGCTGCAGCACCACACGGTTGACTTATGTAAACCACTTTAAGTGTTTTTACAATCAAGCGGTGTATACATTTTTGTGAGATAAAATTGATCTAAAATCTAAAAGTTTAATCCATATGTGTGTAAGAATGGGTACTTTAAAAAAAATCACTTCTAACGTAACAGGAAAGCAGAAAGAAATCTTGTCATCGGACAGTAACAATTAAAGTACAGTCGTACCTTGGAAGTCGAATGGAATCCGTTCCAGAAGTCCGTTCGAATTTCTAAATGTTTGAAAACCAAAGCACGGCTTCTGATTGGCTGCAGGAAGGTCCTGCAGCCAATCAGAAGCTGTTGAAGCCCCGTCGGACATTCGGCTTCCAAAAATCGTTCGAAAACTGGAACAGTCACTTCCGGGTTTCGATCGTTCGGGAGCCGGTTTGTTTGGGAGCCAAGGCGTTCAAGATCCGAGGTATGACTGTATTCCAGTGATCCTGACCTAAACCAATAAATTAATATAGGCAGCCCATATGTCCAAATGCAGAAAAGCTGTGAGATCTTCCAACTGCTGAGTAGTTTTCCAGCCTCCCATTCTCTTTGCAACCACAAATCCTTCCTGGGTCCACTTTCGTTGTCCATCTGTTCTTCCCCATACCACAGGGTTATAATCTAAGACTGCCTGCACATCTGCAGTATTAAGGGCTTTTTCCAAAACAAAGTTAATATGAATAATAATTTCTGACCAGAAAGAGGACATCATTGGACACGCCCACATCATATGCCTCAAAGAAGCACGAGAATGGGATTTGTGGAAGAGCCCGGCCATCCCGTTCTTTGAAAACAGGACTTTTGCAAAAGAACTTAACCTATGGATTGGGCTCTGATGCACTGCCCTTGGGATAAGTCAGCTGGGATTTGCACCAAGTTACCTTCTGAAGGAAGCAAAGCTAAACGAGGTGGCACTTGTAAGTCTGCATACGTTATATACAGACTAAGAACACATCTGTTATATTTTTCATAGTTCATTCTGCTTTTTTGTATGCAGGCAGTGATTGATGCCCACCAGAGCTAGTAGAACAGGTTGCCATTACCTGAAGAAGAGAGAAGGAAGCTCAAGCTTTTGCCAGATTGGTGGGTTGTTGTTGTTGTTGTTGTTGTTGTTGTTGGATTGCTGGATAGGGTTGCCAACTCAGGAGCATCCAAGAAGCTTTGATTTCAGGGTCCAAACCTGAGACCTAGGGCCAGCCCTGGGTGATGTCACAAGAGGAGGTCCCTGGTGAGTCTTCCTCCCTGCCACCATTGAGGCCTGGAGATGGAAGTTAATTGGGAGAAGGGAGGAGGGAGCAGAGGAGGGAAGACTCCCCCACCGGTAGCCTATGCAAGAATTTGCAGCTGGCTGCATGCATGGTTGTCTGCATAGCCATAATAAGGGTAATAGTCAAGTCCTCCCCCTGCCACCTGGAAGGGGCCAGGCAAACCTGGATTCAGGTCAGCGCTGGAAGTATGGCAGCCCTGTTGCTGGAGGGTTGGAAGCCCCTCTCCCTCTTAGCAAAGGGAAGACCAGGCTGGCTCCCTCCTGGGATAAGCTGCAGGGAGCTTGCTTCCCTCTTTCCTGCCAGCAAAAGAAGAAGAAGTCTTGGCTCTATAAGCCAGGGGAGCACACTTAGGACCCTCCATCAGCCAGCTCAGGAGCATCCAAGAAACTTTGATTTCAGGGTCCAAACCTGAGACCTAGGGCCGGCCCTGGGTGATGTCACAAGAGGAGGTCCCTGGTGAGTCTTCTTCTGCCCTCCCTGCCACCATTGAGCCCTGGAGATGGAAGTTAATTGGGAGAAGGGAGGAGGGAGCAGAGGAGGGAAGACTCCCCCACCGGTAGCCTGTATCCTCTGCTTCCTAGGAAGAACATCATGAGATGGGGAAGAGCAACCTGGACCCATCCACTGTTTGATTGTAATTTAGTGGCTGATTTATGATTGTAACAATTCAAGTTGATTGATTGATTGATTGATTGATTGATTGATTCAATTACATAAAAAGTTGTCCATTTTTTCTTTTCCTTTCATCACTTTTAAGTTATGGGTTATTTTCTCAGCAATAGCAAATCGCCAGACGTTTGATTGAAAACTTTTCATTTCGCCTTCCCAAATTAGCCTGTTTTATTTCCGCGGTTTTTAATTCTTGCTTTTCAAATGTTTTATTTATCGTCTGCACGACGTTTTGTATTCTGTTTCCACGCACCGCTAGCGCGTCCTCTCGTACAGCCGTTTGTAAATTCTGAAATACATACAATAAAATAAATAAATAAGTAAATTTGCAGCGCACGGGCTTTGATGGCTTTCATCAAGCAATGGTGCTGCTTTAAGCTCCCTTCAGTGGCTGATTGATCTTGCGTGTTAAAAAACAGAGGCATCTGAGATTGTTATCCCACTGGGTGAAACCAATTAGCACTCAATGTGTGTGTGCAGTGAGCTGCTAATTTGGACTCTGCCATTGCCACTGGACAATCAATACGGAGCAATCAATATGGAGACCTGAGCAATCCTTACCTCCCTTGGAGGTGTCTTGCAAAGGGATGGAAAGATCAGCTTCTCTTCCGCGCCACATCAGTCTCACACGTGTTCAGTCATGCTGAATCGTAGAACTCTAGGATTCTATGTATCTAGAAGCTAGAGCAGGGGTCAGCAACCTTTTTCAGCCGTGGGCCAGTTCACCGTCCCTCAAACCATGTGGTGGGCCGGACTATACAGTGCTACCTCGGGTTAAGTACTTAATTCGTTCTGGAGGTCCATTCTTAACCTGAAACTGTTCTTAACCTGAAGCACTACTTTAGCTAATGGGGCCTCCTGCTGCTGCCGCATCGCCGGAGCACGATTTCTGTTCTCATCCTGAAGCAAAGTTCTTAACCTGAAGCACTATTTCTGGGTTAGCGGCGTCTGTAACCTGAAGCGTATGTAACCTGAAGCGTATGTAACCTGAGGTACCACTGTATTTTGAAAAAAAATATGAACGAATTCCTACACCCCACAAATAACCCAGAGATGCATTTTAAATAAAAGGACACATTCTACTCATGTAAAAACACGCTGATTCCCGGACCATCCATGGGCCAGATTGAGAAGGCAATTGGGCCGCATCTGGCCCACGGGCCTTAGGTTGCCTACCCCTGAGCTAGAGCTACCTTCCTCTCGTTGTGGAGAGCATTGCTCCCGATTCTTCTGTCCTTTTGAGTAGACCATAATTGTTCAGTTCAGGCATCCTTGAGGACACTCTCCTTCCATCTCATCTGTCACCAACTGATGTGCAGCAGTGTGTGTGTGTGTGTGTGTGTGTGTGTGTGTGTGTGTGTGTGTATCCCATCTTAGAAAGAAAAGATTTATAGCCCTCCTAATGCTCCTTGACTTTAATTAGCATGGCAGGCATGAATCCTATCCAGAACAAGATTATGGCAAAGACATAGAGTGAGCATCAAGTCCTCCACGAGACATTCCTAAAGGAAGGAGATACTTGTGCCTTTACTTCTGCAGACGGATATGGTGTTCCTACCTCCACCCCCATCTATCCATATGTAGCTGGGGCACCAGCCTAAAATGGGCACAAACTATTGTTACACCCCAATTCTGAGCGGTGAGATACTCCAGGCGCTTACCCAGGGTTCAGTTTCCTTTGAATGGAGGCCAGCAGAGACTGTGGGGTATTTAGGATACAAGGCTTTATTTACACATATACACAACCTGGGCATAAGATGGAAGGTCTTGCAGCATTAACACCCAGGCCCAGGCAGAGAGGGGCGCACGCCAGGTACACTTGCCCCAGGCCTCAGGCGATTAAGCATCCCTGCCAGGGACTGGCTGCTTTTTTTTGTTTGCGTTTATAACGTTATTCTAACAAGACTCCTGCCCCGGGCGTCAGACAAGCTCTGCACGGGTCTGTGAACAACCCAACAGATTCTGCTTCTTGATTGGTTGCAGCTTTCAGTCCAGCACGGAGCAAGCATGGACTCTGTGTCTCCAGCTTCCAGCCCAGCTTTCTCTCTCTCTCTCTCTCTCATTCTCCTAGCTAGCAGCAAGGTTTGCAGGGCGGGAGGTGGCCCACCAATTTGTTCTATGGCACAGAGCAACTCCTTTGGTTATGGTAACTGTGTTACTGAAATAAACTCAGAGTCGAGAGTGGACTTCATGCTCTTTATTCAGCTCATAGTGGTGAGGAGGAATGGAAGCTTTATAGACATTATTTACACAATGGGCCCATGATTGGCTAATTCCGGAATTCTCCTGTAGGCCAATCAGGTTGCGGATTCCCTTCCACCTGGAGCTGGATTGGGTGGCTCCTGTGGACAAATCAGACTGCTGCATTCTCAATCTTATTGTTCTAGGACCAATCAGACTGCTGCATTTTGGATCCTATTCAACTCAGTACATAACATTACTTAACTAGTCACCCCAAAACCATTATCTAGACAAAGGGGCTGGGTTTGGCAAGCTTGCTGTTATACAGTGGTACCTTGGGTTACAGACGCTTCAGGTTACAGACGCTTCAGGTTACAGACTCCGCTAACCCAGAAATAGTACCTTGGGTTAAGAACTTTGCTTCAGGATGAGAACAGAAATCGCATGGCAGCAGGAGGCCCCATTAGCTAAAGTGGTACCTCAGGTTAAGAACAGTTTCAGGTTAAGAATGGACCTCCAGAATGAATTAAGTTCTTAACCTGAGGTACCACTGTACGTTCTACCTTCACAGAGACAAGATCTCAAGAACTGGTGGGGACTCAGGGCATCATCTAAACTGACCCACCAAACCCCTGACAATATGTAAGTGAGGAGCAAACCAGGAGCACTTTGATACATGGAGGAGATTTTTGAAAGGTAGCTCTGCAGCAGCCATTGTGTTCATGAATGGACACAAAAAGAGGAAGGTAGGCGGGGGAACAAACTGTAACCCAGTGGCAGAGTACAGTGGTACCTCAGGTTAAGTACTTAATTCGTTCCGGTGGTCCGTTCTTAACCTGAAACTGTTTTTAACCTGAGGAACCACTTTAGCTAATGGGGCCTCCTGCTGCTGCTGTGCCACCAGAGCACGATTTCTGTTCTCATCCTGAAGCAAAGTTCTTAACCTGAGGTACTATTTCTGGGTTAGCAGAATCTGTAACCTGAAGTGTATATAACCCGAAGAGTATGTAACCCAAGGTACTACTGAGACTGCTTTGCACTGAGGAGTTCAATTCCTGGCATCTCCAGGTAGGGCTGGGGGCATGTCCGCTGCCTGAAACCATAGAGAGCTACTGCCAGTCAGTGTAGACGATACTGGGCTAGATGGACCACCGGTCTGAGTCTGCACAAGGACAGCTTCCCATTTAACTCAGCACTGAACTGTCTTGCTTCCTACCTTTCTAACGCACACACCCCGTAGCTAACGCTCTGTGCTTATTGTAGAAAAATAGATACCAAATGGAAATGCACATCGTGGACATAACAAGGCATTCCTCCACAGCCACATCAGATTATGTCACCTGCCCCCCACGCTTGTTTGGATTAGTCTGCTTCTCATTCATGACAGATTATCCCTCTTGACGCAGTGCGACAAGCTGTAAGTAACAGAAAGTGACCTTGGAGGATGAAAGGGAGCACCATATTTGTCAGATTAGATACTGGCTCTACGGGCTCAGCGGAAGAGACAGCCACAAGGCTGCGCTTGGCTGTTGCACCATTGTAAGTCACGACCCAAAAGTCACGACGGCAGTTATGGGGGTGGGGGGAAGCATCCGGGACTTGCCACAATCAGATATAAGCACTTGAAGCCACACTTTTATAAGTGGACCTCTGCTGGATCTGGCCAGTGGGCCACCTGGTCCAGCAACCCGGTCCCACAGCAGCCAACCAAAATGTCTACAGGAAACCCCCAAGCAGGACATGAGCCCAAGAGCCCTCTCCCCTCCTGCTGGTATTCAGAAGCAGAGCATAACAATTGGGGTTGGAAGCCACCGATATCCCCATCCCCATAACCTCTGCTGTGCTCTCTTCATCAGGTCTTTACAGTTTGATGAAGAGAGCACAGCAGAGGTTATATTTTCTGAGAATCCTCCGGATAAATAATCTCTCAAAGGACCTGTTGATGGCATTTTACCATTGTACTGTTGAGAGTGTATTAACTTACAGTCTGTGTAAGTTTGGGAGCTGCACGGTCAGGGGAAAAACAATGCTGTCCAGGGTTGTAAAGACTGCGTAGAGAATAATTGGGTGCACTCTTCCCACCTTAGATCAAATCTATGCTTCCAGGTGTCATAAGAAAGCTGCAGAGATAGTGCAGGATAGTGCGCACCCCGGAAATGATCTCTTTCAGCTTCTGCCTTCTGGAAGAAGGTACAGGGTTATAAAGACTAGACTTGCTGCCTGAGAAACAATTTCTATCGAAATGCGATTTTGGTTTTAAACGCAGTGTAAGGTAGTCTCTGTGGGAGTATATTGTATTTAATTATGGGGTATCAGAGTTTTTAGGGGGTTAACCAGGCTGGGATAGCAGGCTTGTTGGTTTTTGAATGTAGATTTTTTTCAATTTCGTGGTTCTGTATGGGACAATGACAATAAAGATTATCGTATCGTATCCTTCATGAATTTGACTCGTCTACTTTTTTTTAAATGTATTTTTATTAAATCTTACCCATATAACCCAAATAACAAAAGAGAACTTCATTTGTCTTATCCACTTTGAAAGTCATCCCCGCTGGTGACCATCCATCACTGCTTCCTGCAGGAGCCTGTTCCACAGAGTAACCATGCTCCGCATTAAGAATTTCCTTCTGTTCTCGGCCCTGAGTCTTCAGACGTTCAGCTCCATGGGATGTTCACCAGTTCTAGTGTCATGAGAGGGGGGTGTGTGTGTGTGTGTGTGAGAGAGAGAGAGAGAGA
Organism: Podarcis siculus; assembly: GCA_034642415.1. Lineage (NCBI taxonomy): Eukaryota > Metazoa > Chordata > Lepidosauria > Squamata > Lacertidae > Podarcis > Podarcis siculus. The sequence continues at coordinate 11,937,886 of JAXCMG010000018.1, forward strand.
GAGAGAGAGCTTTCCTCCACCCACATCCTCCATGCCACGCATATTTTTATGAACTTCTTAGTCGCCTTTTTCTCTAAGCTAAAAAGTCCCAAATGCCCCCATCTTTCCGGGAATTGCTCCACCCTTTTGATTATCTGACTTGCCCTTTTCTGAACCTTTTCCGACTCTGCAATATCCTTTTTTGAGATAAGGTGACACAGCACTCCAAGTGAAGACATGCCATAGATTTGTAGGATTACTGGCACTTTTATCCTCAGTTCCTTTCCTAAATAGGATTTGCCTTTTCCGCAGCTGCCACACACGTTGTCTAACTATCCACTGTGACCTGAAAGTGCTGCTCCTGATCAGTCAGCACCAGTTCAGACTCCATGAGCGCATATGTGAAATTAGGGTTTATTTTATTTTTTTGCCCCGACGTGCATCACATTGTACTTGTTTGTGCTGAATTGCATTGCCATTTTACAGCCCATTGACTCAATTTGGAGAGATCCTTTTGGGGCTTTTTCACAACCCCTTTTGTGTTTTAACCACCCTGGACCATTTAGTCTCGTCAGCAAACATGGCCCCTTCATCACTCATCCCTAACTTGAGGTTGCTTATGAGCAAGTTAAAAAGCACAGGTCCCAACACCTTCTTCTTCTTCTTCACTCGTAGCCGAGTAAGATTGTCTTCCATAAACACGGTTTTAACAATGAGTCCGTAAGTGACTGTGGAGGCCAATTCTGGATCCACACGTCCTTCCACAGTGGGGACATTGGTTTCCGGGCGGGAGTTGATCACGGTGTGGATTTGCCAAGCATGCCTTCCTCTTGGCATGTTTCTCCCTTGCGTCCTGAGTTCGAGTGTCTTCAAAGCCCATGGCACCTTTTGTAAAGGCTGCTCTCCAACTGAAGCACTCGCAGGCCAGTGTTTCCCAGTTGTCAGTATTTATACTACATTTTTAAAGATTTGCCTTGAGACAGTCTTTAAACCTCTTTTGTTGACCACCAGCATCACTATTTTTAAGTTCGGAATAGAGTCCTTGGGGGAACTCCACTTTCTCCATTGGCATAATGGTCCATTTATTCCTACTCCCTTCTTCCTGTTTCTTAACCAGGTTCTGATCCACTAGAGGATCAGTGTTGTACACGAAAACACCCCTCCCCATCCTTTTCTCTTCCAAAGATCTTGCCCATGTAGAATTTCACTTTTGCAACTGCTCTTGTCACTGCTCTCTGGAAAGAGTTATCTGCCAGGTGTTAATTCTATGGAAGCAAGGCTAACAGTTGGGACGAAATGTCTGGAATGGCAGTGTGGTCTGGTTACTGCCCTTCTCCAGCCTCACATCTATTGTCTAAACTTGGGCTGAGCATATTTTTACTCCCAAATGCTGCTATATATAGAGGGACAATAGTCATTGTGTCGTTTGGCTGGTGGATTGATAGCAGTGCTGAAGAACTCCAATATGGTAGGTTCCTTCCTCCCTCCTTCCCTTCCCTAGGAGGCAAAGCAAATTCATCCTTATATTTAATCTTGTGCAACCCATGTCTTCTTTTCGCAATCAGTTCCTTCCTTCTTCCTTTCCTCCTTGGTGCTGTGGCCAAAAATGTATCCTGTTTGGTGTTTTTTAACCATTCTCCTTCAATTACTAAGAAACAAAAAAAAATGCATTTTAAAATTATCAAAGGGAAAAGAACATTTTGGTGACGTTCTTTGGGGTGGGGGGGCAGGGGTTTCATTGCTTTCCAGGTGGCCAGGGAAGGCTTTTATTTCATGCTGCAAATCATCGTTCTGGCAACCTGCGCTCTGCAGCCTCCTTGGGTGCCCAGGTTTCCTGAAAACCTCATGGATATCTTCAGCTGGGTTTTCTATTGGAAGGTGGGGAGGCTGGCTGCTCTGTGCCTGACAGTCGTTTACCATTCTTTTTTTTAAGTGAAGTGGGGTTTTTTAAAGAAATCAGTTCTGAAAGGGGTGGGGTTGTGTTTTTTTAGCTATAAGGAAAGATTTCCCTTAAGAAGAAATCCGTGACGGTGCCAGTCTCAGGTGCTCAGAAGGCAGCCACCCCAGCTTCAATAAGGAACATAAGGAACTGCCTTATACGGAGTCAGAGCACTGGTCCATGTAGCCCAGTATTGTCTACACTGAATGGTAGCTGCTCTCCAGGGTTTTAGGCAGGGCTCTCTTCCAGCCCTATCTGGAGATACCGAGGATTGTACTTGGGACCTAAGGGAAATGCTCTACCACTGAGCCATAGCCTTTCCCCTGAAAATAATGTTCTGGGGAAGCTATTAGAAAGTAACTTCTCCCATGGGGATTTTTCAGATTAGGGAGATAAACAGAAAACAGGCTTTCAGATCGTCTAAAATGCTAAGCCGTCTGCAACTGCTTTTCAGTAAACAAAGATAAATAAGTGTGGGCAGCTAGGGAGGCTGCAGGGTGCTGGATTAATGTTTAATAGAAAACTGGGGGGAGCCTTCTGGGTGCTTTGCAAGATGGTCACCTCTCTATGATAAGATGCGTTCAAGGGTTAACCCACCAAAATTCTGGAGGGAGAAAAAAATGGGAGGCTCTTTCACAGGAGAAGAAATGTTTTGAGAAGTGGGAGTTTTGGGTACAGCACTATTCCAGCCTTCTACCCTTCACTGGATGCTTTTAAGAAGAGGGTGGATGACCATCTGCCTGGGGTTCTTTAGCTGCATTTTCTGCATTGGGGGTGGACTGGATGACCCTTGGGGTCCCTTCCAATTCTATGATTCTTTCCAAGCATAGCTGTCAATGTTTCCCTTTTTTTAAGGGAAATTCCCTTATTCCGAATAGGATTCCTCGCAAGAAAAGGGAAAAGATGACAGCTATGTCTCCAAGTCCTGTGAAGGCCTGTTCCCCTTCTTATCTTTGTGGTTATTTTGCATTGTAAGCAGTTTTTTGTTCGTTTTTTTAAAATGGAAGAGGGATTAATAATAATAATAATAATAATAATTTTTTGCTTTAAAAAATACTTTCTGAAGCACACAGAGTCTCAGGGAAGCATCAAACATGTTCAAAATGGCAAAAAGGGTAGGGGGGAAATCCATTCCTATCCCAAGTAATGATGGTAATATTCTTAATGAAAGCAACCCGAGGACGTCTATACATAAGGAAACGATCATTCTTTATTAATCAGAGAGAAATGTACATGTAATTATGCCAAATGAGCTCTGCAGGGAGGCTTTCCGCCCCTCACCCCCCACCCCACCCCCCGCTGCCCCCTCCCCACCTCTCACACTTTACGATGTCTTAAAAGGATTTATAAATATTACTGGGGTTTTATAGCATCGTAAAGTTTCAGCTCTTTCTGTAATGCTACTTTCAAACGATTACTGGGAGACAAACCTCTGTTGTCAGAAGTAAGACAATAATCGCCGCAAGGTGGGGAACTGTGGCGGCCCTGAATCTCGAGGGCTGGGGAAGGGGAATCCTAGAATAGCAGCTATTCAGTCCTTCCCCTCTCCTCACTTTCTCCTCACAACATCCCTGTGAGGTAGGTTAGGCTGGGAGATAAGGGCTGGCCCCAAGGTCACCCAGCGAGCTTCATGGCTGAATGGGCCCTAGCCCAACACGTCGCCTCACGGCCTCTACCGCTTCGTTCTGAAGTATGTAATTTGTGCAAATTTAGAAACAGTTCCCTTTGTGGTTTAACCAGCAATGGCTGTTTAATAATAATAATAATAATAATAATAATAATAATAATAATAATGGGACGCGGGTGGCGCTGTGGGTTAAACCACAGAGCCTAGGACTTGCCGATCAGAAGGTCGGCGGTTCCAATCCCCATGACGGGGTGAGCTCCCATTTCTTGGTCCCTGCTCCTGCCCACCTAGCAGTTCGAAAGCACGTCAAAGTGCAAGTAGATAAATAGGTACCACTCCAGCGGAAAGGTAAACAGTGTTTCCGTGCGCTGCTCTGGTTCGCAAGAAACGGCTTAGTCATGCTGGCCACATGACCTGGAAGCTGTACGCTGGCTCCCTCGGCCAGTAAAGCGAGATGAGCGCCGCAACCCCAGAGTCGGTCACGACTGGACCTAATGGTCAGGGGTCTCTTTACCTTCTTCTTCTTCTTCTTCTTCTTATTATTTATTTATTTATACTCCGCCCATCTGGCTGGATCTCCAAGTTCAAGTCTGGGCGGTTTCCAACAAAACACCAAAATACAATAACCTGTTAAACATTAAAAGCTTCCCTAAACAGGACTGCCTTCAGATGTCTTCTAAAAGTTTGGTAGTTATTTTTCTCTTTGACATCTGATGGGAGGGCGTTCCACAGGGCGGGCGCCACTACCAAGAAGGCCTTCTGCCTGGTTCCCTGTAACTTCACTTCTTGCAGGGAGGCAACCGCCAGAAGGCCCTCGGCGCTGGACCTCAGCGTCCGGGCAGAACGATGGAGGTAGAGACGCTCCTTCAGGTATACTGGACCGAGGCCGTTTAGGGCTTTACAGCGGTTTACAGCGGTTATCGTAGTACTTTAAATGGGTGAACGTGGAGTTCATCTTTTGGTAGCCGGTTCCTCAGCGGGTTCATTGCAGAGGGAGCTGCCTCCCTGTTCTCTGTCCTGAATCATCCACTTTGCTTGGAGGATCTCCAAGTTCAAGTCTTGTGAGGAGGAGACAAACTTCCTCCCTGTCTACTTTCATGCGCTAGTTTCTCCTCAGACCCTACAAATCTTCCGTCTGCCTTTTCTCCCTCAACTGCTAATCAGCTTCCTTGGATGACCCCATTCGGTTGTGGTGCTATGAGACAGAGAGAAAAACTTCATTTCCTCCCCCCTGCCTCCATGCATAATTTTATAGATTTCTGTTATTCCCCCCCCCTTCCTCACCTTTCCCCCCATACTAAAAAGCCTCTAATGTTATAACCCTTCCATGAATGGAAGTCTTTTTCGGATTATTTAAAGAAATACTGTAGTATGATGAATTCGTGAGCTGGATTTGAACCATGAGGAACAGGAGGAATGAGAGAGCATTGTATTGTCGTTGTGGTGAGAGAAGACATATCCAGGATTGTCTGTCAGAAATATCATCTGGACAGAACCCCCACCCCCCACCCCAAGAAAACCTCGACAAATTTACCAAAAAATGTTTTTTGTGTCTGGATTTTCATTTTCTGAAATATGGCAATCCTGGGGCGGGGGGGGGGGGAATGTTATAACCCTTCCTCATAGAGCAGCGGTTCTCAACCTGTGGGTCCCCAGATGTTGTTGGACTACAACTCCCATCTCCCATCATCCCTGAGCTCTGGCCTTGCTAGTTAGGGGTGATGGGAGTTGTAGTTCGACAACATCTGGGGACCCAAAGGTTGAGAAGGGTTGTATAGGGGAAGTTATTTCCCTGTTCCCTGGGAGAAGGCTACTGCCTTCCAGCCCTGCTTTCCCGAATGACCTGGCTGGCCACAGCAGAAAGCAGGATGCAGGACTAGGCAAACCTTTTGTAAACCTCTGCAACATTTTCCAGCTGAAAATCAGGGTGTGTGTCTTTTGGTGCTGCGCTGCCACGTAATTCAGCTGACTGCCTCCCCTGCCCCTGAGTTAGTTGGCTGCCTTGCCTGCCGCAGCCTTTCCCTGGCAGATGCTCACTCCCTTTCCTCCTCGCTTGCTTCTTCTGCCCACGCCACACCTCACACCACCGTGACAGTGGTGGCAGCTTTGGCGGCAGCAGAGAGAAGCCAAGAAGAAGAAGAAGAAGAAGAAGAAGAAGAGGAGGAGGAGGAGGAGGAGGAGTTTGGATTTGATATCCCGCTTTATCACTACCCTATGGAGTCTCAAAGTGGCTAACATTCTCCTTTCCCTACCTCCCTCACAATAAGCAATCTGTGAAGTGAGTGAGGCTGAGAGACTTCAAGAAGTGTGACTAGCCCAAGGTCACCCAGCAGCTGCATGTGGAGGAGCAGGGAAGCGAACCCGGTTCACCAGATTACAAGTCCACCGCTCTTAACCACTACACCACACTGACTCTCAGTGTGAGCAAGAGTGCACATCCACCACCTCCGCCCCGGAGGGGAGATGTCACTCCCCATGCACAAGGGGGGTTCCACCTATAAGTGCAAGGACCGGCTTCTCCTCCTCCTCCTCCTCCTCCTCCTCCTCCTCCTCCCGTGCTCAGCGGCAGTGCTGGAAGGGGGAAAACGGGACACTCCTGGATGAAACCAGAAGTCAGGATGGCTTCTGTAATCCTCTGAATGTCCCAGGAAAATAGGGGCATTTGACGGGTATGTTTGTGCGACCCATCAGTCGGGGATTCAAAGAGGATCGGGAGGTTGGGCCAATCGATGCCTATCAGACAGGATGGCTAAATGGAACTTCCTTGTTCAGAGAAAGTCTATCTCTGGACACCAGGTGCCGGGGACAGATAACTAGGGGATGCCATCAGATTTAAGTGTTGCTTGTGGGCATCCATTTGGCCACCGTGGGGAAGAATATGCCAAATCCAAACTCTTCTGATGTGGGAGAGTTGTTGCCATGGGCCCTTGCAGTCCGCTTTCCTCCAGGGTAGATAATGAACTTCCTTATTTATTTCACGAAATTTATATGCCATAGCATGATCAAATTGTAGAGTTGGAAGGGTTCCCCATGAGCCATCTAGTCCACCCCCACCCCCCACAATGCAGGAATCACAGCTAAATAATCCCCACCACTTTCTGAGCTTCTATCCTGGCAGGCAGTTGCCTGCTGCCTGAAATTGAAGACATTCCTCCCCCCCACCCACTGTACATGCAAATAATTCCCCTTTCCTCCCACTGTCCCTATGAATTTCTTTCTTTGTTTCTTTCTTTTTTAAATCGGAACACAAAACTCTCTTTTCCATTCTTGGATCCCCCTAAACGTCACTTCGCCGGCATCTCTGCCGTGACACCGTGAACTGAGGCATAAGCCTGGATTAGATTTATCATCTAATTATAGCTAGAACTGGAAAAGGAGGAATAAAAAAAAAATGATCAGAGGTATGGAATGCCGTCCATAAAAGGAGAGGATCAAAAGATCGCAGCACACCGGATCCAAATGGAATCCCGGGGGAGGGAAACAGAGATGACGGCATGACTCTCCAGGGGACTTCCAGCTCTTTTTACGAGACCAGGGTCCCATCTAGTCCAGCGTCCTGTTCTCACAGTGGCCAACCAGATGCCCCGATGGGAAGCCCAGAGGCAGGATTCGAACATAAGAGCACTCTCCCCTCCTGAGGTTTCCAGCCACTGCTGTTCAGAAGCTTTGCTGCCTTCCACCATGCTGCCACTGACAGCGACGTCCTCCACAAATTTCTCCAGCCCTCCTCTTTTTATAAAGCCATCCAAGTTTGCGGCCATCCCTGCCTCCTGTGGCAGGGAGTTCCATAGTTTATGCACTGCATGAAGAAGTCCTTTATTCCCCCCCACACACACCCTGAAACTTCCAACATGCAGCTTCATTGGCTGTCTGCAAGTTTGTTTGTTTATTGCATTTATATCCCACCTTTTCCTCCAAGAAGTTCAAGGTGGTGTACATGGGTCTCCCCCTCCTCATTTAACTCCCACAACGACCCTGTGAGGTGGGTCAGACCGAGGGGCAGGGACTGGTAAGCTTCATGGCCAAGTGAAGATTTGAACCCCGGTTTCCTAGGTCCCAGTCCAGCGCTCTAACCACTGCTCCACACTGCCTCTGGTTCTGGTCTTAGTTTTGTTTAGCCCCCTCTCTGCTGACACACACACAGTCTCCGTCCTGTCTCCGTCCCTGGATGGCAAGGGTGATTCACACAGTCTGCTCAACTGCGTCAGTCCATTGCTCTCATTTCTCCCCTTCTCTAAGCCCGGCAGCCAGGAGAAATGCAAAGAATTATTGCAGAGAAAATCCTTAGCGAGGATAATGCATCTTCGCATCAGCCTCTGGTTTTATCTTTGCACACTGTTTCATTTATTTTCAAGTATTTATTTTAAAGTGTGGGGTGTTTTTAATCTCTTTGTTTTTCTTAAATTGAAAAATGACAGCAATACAGAATCCTCAAAAATCCAGGTCCATTATTATGACACTTGTAACTTTTGGGGGGTGAAAGTGTGGCAGAAAAAGAGGGGGAAGAAGGGGCCTATCCCACTCTAGCTCCAGCCTTGCCCCCCTTTTTACTGTGGTCCCAGTTACAACTCCTTTGTACCCCCGACAGATAACCAAGGAAAGGAAACAGAAAAAGTGTTTAGATAAGAACTTTGTCATCTCTCTCAAAGCAAGAACCGCAACAAGAAACTCCTGACTCCTTTCCACCTGTTATAATTAGACGGAGTTGGCTCCTAGGGGCTGAGATCCCTTTGCCCCCCCCCCAAAAAAATTGAGGGGGCTGGGTGTCCCCAAAGTTGACGGGCATTGCTATTCAAATGGTGTGCATGAGCCGTGTCTCATCATCAATCGTCAGGGCTTACCTGGGCTCTCCCAATATTACATTTAAACTGGCACCCCGATTAGGTCTCTCGCCACCTAGTGTCTAAACTATATAATGACACTATCCACACAAAACTCCTCCTCATTTTAAGGAGCACATTCTCATCGCATACAAAGTCTCTGCGTTCAGAGCAAACTGGGAGATCTTATGTGCAGAAACATTTGTGGGTTTCGTATGTTGTCGTAAGTGAACGCCATGTGAATGCAACAAAGTTGTTGCGTGATACAAATTGTGTTGCATTACATACACAAATTTAATGTGTGCATTTAGTCCAGTTATGATTGTGTGGGTGCTTACCTTGTTGATATTCGTCATTGAGGTCTTAATATCTCAACAAGTACAAATATTATCATTTCTATTATTAACGTAAAAATGAGATCATGTATTCATTTTATATCCTGTGTCAATATTTTTTGCTGGTCTATCCTTGCTGGGGGGCCTGGCCCAGGGGAAGGGAAATTACTGGGGCGGATTGTAGTCTGTAATGCTGCTGGACTCCAACTTTGAAGTGGAATTCATTCCAGTCTGAATTCTCATCAGGACCAGAGTCACACTCTGCCTGGGTGCCTGGGTATAGTCCCCCTCCCAGGATTATTCTCAGGACCACAATACCTCAAGGACTGCCTCTTTCTACATGAACCTACCTGGACCCTGAGATCATCTTCTGAGCCCTCGTTTGTGTGCCTCCTCCTCAAGAGGTCCGGAGGGTGGCAACACGAGAACGGGGCCTTCTCTGCAGGGGCTCCCCATCTGTGGAATGCTCTCCTTGGGGAAATTCACCTGGCGCCTTCATTATACACCTTTAAGTGCCAGGCAATAACGTTCCTTTTTAACCAGGCCTTTGCTTGATCTGATTTACATTCTATAGCCTTTTAAAATGTGGTGGGGGTTTTTTGGTGGGGGGCTATTGGGTTGTTTTTATTTTTATTAGGTGTTTTGTGGTTTTATAACTTGATTTTTTCTGTGAACCACCCTGAGACCCTTGGGTATAGGGCGGTATATAAATTCAATTAATAATAATAATAATAATAATAATAATAATAATAATAATATTCTCATTCTTAATTTGCAGGCACCCAAAATGGCCAGACACAAGAAGGAAGGAGGTGGCTCCAATGTATTCTCTATGTTTGATCAAAGCCAGATCCAAGAATTTAAAGAGGTAAGTTCTCCCTAAGGCTGTACAAAACACTTGACCTTGGGATGTGGGAGGATTTCGTTTGGTCTGCGTTTTTAAGCAAAGCAACCGGATTTGCACTTGCTCAGCTAATACATGGACCACAATGAAGTTAGCCTTTAATAATAATAATAATAATAATAATAATAATAATAATAATAATAATAATTCATTATTTATACCCCAGCCACTCTGGGCAGCTTCCAACAAAATATTAAAATACAATGGTTTGTTAAACATTAAAAGCTTCCCTAAACAGGGCTGCCTTCAGAGGTCTTCAGAAGTCTGGTAGTTGTTGTTCTCTTTGACATCTGGTGGGAGGGCGTTCCACAGGGCGGGTGCCACTACCAAGAAGGCCCTCTGCCTGGTTCCCTGTAACTTGGCTTCTCACAGCGAGGGAACCGCCAGAAGGCCCTTGGAGCTGGTCCTCTGTGTCCGGGCAGAACAATGGGGGTGGAGACGCTCCTTCAGGTATACTGGGCTGAGGCCGTTTAGGGCTTTAAAGGGCAGCACCAAAACTTTGAATTGTGCTCAGAAACGAACAGGGAGCCAATGTAGATCTTTCAAGACGAGTGTTATGTGGTCTCGGCGTCCTCTCCCAGTCACCAGTCTAGCTGCTGCATTCTGGATTAGTTGTAGTTTCTGGGTCACCTTCAAAGGTAGCCGCACGTGGAGCGCATTGCAGTAATCCAAGCGAGAGATAACCAGAGCATGCACCACTCTGGTGAGACAGTCCGTGGGCAGATAGGGTCTCAGCCTGCGTACCAGATGGAGCTGGTAAACAGCTGCCCTGGACACAGAATTGACTTGTGCCTCCATGGACAGCTGTAAGTCCAGAATGACTCCCACCTGGTCCTTCAGGGGCACAGTTACCCCATTCAGGACCAGGGAGTCCTCCACACCCGCCCGCCTCCTGTCCCCCCAAAACAGTACTTCTGTCTTGTCAGGATACAGCCTCAATCTGTTAGCCGCCATCCAGCCTCCAACCACCTCCAGACACTTCTCCAAATTTCGTCATATTGTTCTTGGCTCAAAAAAAGGTAACAAAGTGCATATAAAATGTGTATTTTAGTTTTGAGGCATACGCAAAGTGTTGAACTCATTCAAGTTTTGCTTACTGCAGACGTGTTGAAATTAATGTATCCCGGTTAACCGTTTATGAAATGCTGGAGGCTACAGAGGGTTTTCCGCCTCATTGGATTCAACACAGTTATAAGCAATATCCCCCTTCCCTAATCTCTCACTCTTTGTATTTTGCAATAGGCATTCACAATCATGGATCAGAACCGAGATGGCTTCATTGACAAGGCTGACTTGAGAGACACCTTTGCTGCATTGGGTAAAAAGCACAAACTTTTTTGTGTACTGGCATCTAATATGTATTTTGGAAAGTTGTTTGTTTGCTGTGCGTTTGGACGTCTCTTAGGATATTGGTAAACACATTATTTTGATTTTAATCCGATTTTAAGCTGTATTTCAGCCGATTGCTGGATTTTATCTCTTAATGTATTATATATTTTGATGTTAGCCACCCTGAGCCTGGTTCTGACCGGGGAGGGTGGGATATAAATAAAATTTATTATTATTATTATTATTATTATTATTATTATTATTATTATTATT
>JAXCMG010000018.1:11949101-12011298 GCA_034642415.1 Podarcis siculus
TTATTATTATTATTATTATTATTATTATTATTATTATTATTATTCACAATCGTTCCTGAGATTGAGGAGCAGGTTTTCATCTATGTTTGGATCAAATTGGATACCGTTTTGAATCAAGATGGAAGACTGAACCTTCTTGTGTTAGTTGGTTTATCCTAGCCAATCAGAGACGACACAGAAAATGGAATGGTGCCATTTGTGCATGAAGTGTTGAATAAACACTCCCACGTACTTCAGTTTATTTCACCATATGTTAAACCCAGCCAACCTGGGTCTGCAATTTTGCACCAAAGGTTTAACATTATTTCTAATTCCAGCTTATTTATTTTCAAGCCTGCCACTCCACCAAACCAATAAATTTCTGCCAAAACCTCAGGTGCTGCCACTTCTGGGATCATTAGTTAGAAGGCAATAACATCTGCCAATAAACTGATTTTCCCTTCACCCATAACCCTTGTAATTTGGAGTCATTCTATATCCTGTGGCCTTCTTCTTGTCCTGACAATTCTTGAGTTTTCCACCATGTCCCCAGGTTCAAAATATGAGCAGTGATTTCGTTCTCTTAAGGTTTTTACACTTTGCTGCAAGCTCTATTCAACTTTGCAGAAAAGAAAATATTAGGTTTGAGATTTTGGAGCGGTGGTTTGCGTATCATTCGTTCAGGTGCGTGTGCAGATCTCTGGGTGATGTCACACACCTACAACTATATAATTCTTCATGGCTGAATGCCACCATTTCCATTTACTGTCACGTGACAAGAACGCTCTTCTATCATAGGTCGCATGAACGTCAAGAATGAAGAGTTAGAAGAAATGATCAAGGAAGCTCCAGGGGCCATTAACTTCACCGTCTTCCTTACTATGTTTGGTGAGAAGCTCAAAGGTAAGTGGAAACCAGTGGTCAAATGGTGTGCGTGAATCTCTATTTACAATCAGTTCCCAGAATCCTCTGCATGGGGCGGACCCATGGCAGTTTGACTGGTGTGGAGGGACCCTGGCTCAATGGCAGAGCACATGTTGCATATGTAGAGGTCCTAGGTTCATTCCTTGGTCCTCCAGTCAGAAGGACCCGATAGCAGGTGACATGGAAAAATTGTCAAGAACTAGTCCTACACTCAAGTAGGACCCTGGTAGAGTCACATGCCCGACTGGCATGTTCTCTCCCTCCTGGTCGTTCGTTCGTTCGAGAGCTTCAAAAGCTTTCTTCAGCCCGAACATCACAGCGACCGATGCCATCAGACATCGGCACACTTAGGAATCCGCAGAGTCTTCGCAGCTTGCGTAACAGACCTCAGCAACTCAGCATTTTGGCTAATCTACTTTATTTACATATAAACACACAAGGAACACTGCAACATGGCTCCCTCTCTCTCTAGCATCAGACAGTAAAAACAAACAAAAACCAAAGGACAATAGTCCCACTTCACGGAACACAGTAACGCAAACATCCTGTCTCCGTCACGTCCCACTCTGTGGAGTCAAAACACACAAGGTCATGTGATAGACAACAATCCCATGACTGCAATCACGGAGCAGGAATTCTAACAAAAATGACTTGTTTGAACCAACAGAGTAATGAGCACCAGGATAGATGGACAAAAAGTCTGATCCTAGAGAAGGCAGCTGCTGGTGTTGATATGAATCTGAGGTATGCTTGGAATGTAGCTATTGCAGCTTGCAATTTTTTGTTCATGGTTCAGGTATACATGCCAATGTCATGGACTGGTTGAATCTGAGGAATGGTGGGAGGAGTCAGCTGGGGAGCAGCGGCGGAGCAAGCCGTTCGGGCGCCTGAGGCGGTGCGTGGGACCTGTGCCCAGGGGCGGGGCCAGCCACCCGTGGGGCGAGCCAAGGCAGGACGCTCCGTGGGGCCTCCGAGGAGTCTGCCTGCCTCCTCCCACTCAGCCACCCTACAACTGAGAGGGAGGCAGTGGGCAGAGTGTTTGGGGCAGCGTGGAGCCTGCTGGTGCCCAAGCCACTGCGTCACTCCCAGGAGAGACCTGTAGCTTGGGCACACTGCAGGTCCTGTGGTGAGTGCCCAAGGCATTTTGTCACACACACCCCTCAGTGGTGATACCCGGGGCGACTCGCACCCCCTGCCCCCTTCCTCCACCCCTGCTGGGCAGCCCCATAATGGAAGAAGGCTCAGAGCTGGGGAATTGGTGGTGGGACGACAATTAGTGGTCAGAGGGAGAAGTGGGAGAAGACTGGGGAGAAGTGGTGTCAGAAGCTGAAGAGGTAACAGGGTTTAGTGAGCGGGGAGAGTCTGTGGCAGAGAGAAGTCCAGAAGCGGAGGCAGAAGCAGAGGCTGGAGAGAAGGGAGGCCAAGAGGCAGAGATGAGTCTGGCTAGTGAAGAGGCACGGGTGTCTCCCTCTCCTTCCGCGACCAGCTCCCCTTCCCCAGGGTCTCCCAGGACAAGAAGTGGCATGAAATGAGAAGAGCAAAGACAGGCATTCAGGCTTGGTCTCAGAATGCTTGGGGAAAACCCTGGAGGTGGGGATCTTCAGTCTCTGCAACTGCTTCATGGGGGCAAGACCTACGAAAGAAGAGTTGCTGTGCTCCTTAGGCCTGACCCTCCAGTTTAGATCCTGTTTTTTTTTCTAATAAAAAGTTAAGTCCACTTACTTTGTACTGGTGGCTGGCTCGCTTGGGACAACACACACTTTTGCATATAGGCGCCATCCCTGGAACGTAACCCCCACGCAAGACGCGATCGTACTGTACTGAACAGGATGGACCAATGGTCTGACTCAGTAGACGTCTACTTCCTCTGCTGCTGTTTTGCTCTGCCTAGCCAGTTTGGTATCTCTAAAATTTGTTTAAAAAAATAATCAGTGTTGCGGCGGTGTCTTCCCTCCCATCCTGTCTTTGGGTGAAAAAAAATAAAAGAAGCAGTTTGCAGTCTGTAATCCTGCTGGACTCTTGAGCTTTGAAGTGGAATTCTGCGGCAAGCATTCCCTATTGATTAGCTGGTGCACAAAGTGGTCTCTTTGAGGACAGCGCGGCATCTCTGCGTGGTATACAAATTGCATTTCCTCCAACTCTTTGTGGAGCAGAGGCCCATGTGGCTGACATTAACACAGAATGCTTTCTGGTGGGTGGGTCTGTTTGCTGCTCATCTGGCAGTGGGATATATATCACTAACCAAAGTTTCCAGCTTCTTCCTAGAGTTCCGGCTCTCTCTCCCCTTGCTCCTGCGCTGACAATGCCTTGATGGCTTTAACAGATTTCTAGCACAGCTAATTGTATAAATCATTGTCATCGTCACCAGTAATTACCTGCCCTTCACTCAAAGGTCCTCGGATGCATTACAATGTTAAAACACAATATTAAAAACAGTTGAATGCCATTTACAACCCCTACAGTGTCATCGTGTCTACAGACCTGGGATAGCTCAGTCGGTAAAGCATGAGGCTCTTAATCTTAGGGTCATGGGTTCTAGCCTCATGTTGGGCAAAAGATTCCTGCATTGCAGGGGGTTGGACTGGATGACCTTTGGGGTCCCATCCAACTCTACAATTCTATGATTCTAAAGTGACTTGTGCTGGGCTTATGTTCCAGGAATTTGAAAAAAATGTACATAGCCAAACCACCCTCGTATGGCCATCCTTAGCTTTCAAGCAAGGCAGAGAGCTTTTAAGAGTTGCTTACCGGGCTCTGGTAGGCTCTTCTGCAGGCTCTTGGAGGACTGTTTGAGTCCCCACAATATCTCACAAGAGCCTCCCAGAGCCTGATAAGCAAGTCTGAGAACTTAACAAGCTCTTTCCACAGCGGGAGAACCCGGCTCAAATGAGTTTTCAAACTCTCTGCCTTGCAAGCAATTAATTTACGGGGTTTCAAATAACCCAAGATAATTGTGCGCGAGACGTGATTGTACTGTATCTGCTATTGGCATACAATTTCTGGGAGATGCATAGCCATGGATCTTCCCTTCTTTTTTTTTACAATCTATCCCCCCCCCCCAGAAAAAACCAACAATAACCAAGCTTTCTCTCTCCTTCCCTGTGGGCTGCCCCACAAACCTAGAAGGTGGCAGTGGCTGGGTTCAGGTAGGTAGCCATGTTGGTCTGTCAGAGTCATAATAAATAACAAGATGAATTAAAAAAAAAAATTTTTATTAAGGGAGTTCTTTTTGGATCATCTTTTAATAATTTTTTTTAAAAAATTCCCCCATCTTGTTATTTATTAATCTTGACGGGTTAGATTCCTTCTGTTGTTGTTGTTTAGTCGTTTAGTCGTGTCCGACTCTTCATGTCCCCATGGACCAGAGCACGCCAGGCCCTCCTGTCTTCCACTGCTTCCCACAGTTTGGTCAAACTCATGCTGGTAGCTTCGAGAACACTATCCAACCATCTCGTCCTCTGTCGTCCCCTTCTCCTTGTGATCTTTCCCAACATCAGGGTCTTTTCCAGGGAGTCTTCTCTTCTCATGAGGTAGCCAAAGTATTGGAGCCTCAGCTTCACGATCTGTCCTTCCAGTGAGCACTCAGGGCTGATTTCCTTAAGAATGGATAGGCTTGTTCTTCTTGCAGTCCATGGGACTCTCAAGAGTCTCCTCCAGCACCATAATTCAAAAGCATCAATTCGATCAGCATTCTTGATGGTCCAGCTCTCACTTCCATACATCACTACTGGGAAAACCATAGCTTTTACTATACGGACCTTTGTTGGCAAGGTGTCTCTACTTTTTAAAGATGCTGTCTAGGTTTGTCATTGCTTTTCTCTGAAGAAGCAGGCGTCTTTTAATTTCGTGGCTGCTGTCACCATCTGCAGTGATCATGGAGCCCAAGAAAGTAAAATCTCTCACTGCCTCCATTTCTTCCCCTTCTATTTGCCAGGAGGTGATGGGACCAGTAGCCATTATCTTCGTTTTTTTGATGTTGAGCTTCAGACCATATTTTGCACTCTCCTCTTTCACCCTCATTAAAAGGTTCTTTAATTCCTCCTCACTTTCTGCATCAAGGTTGTGTCATCTGCATATCTGAGGTTGTTGATATTTCTTCCGGCAATCTTAATTCCAGCTAGAGATTCCTTCTACTCCACACTTACTAAAAGCACAGGATCCATAGCTGTCAACTTTTCCCTTTTCTTGCAAGGAATCCTATTTGGAATAAGGGAAATTCCCTTAAAAAAGGGAAAACGTTGACAGCTATGACAGCATCTTTGTTCTCCTTCGCACCTGACAAAGTGGAAGGTGTGCAAAGGAGGGCAGCCTGGAAACCTAGCCTTATGAAGAACGGTTGAGGGAGTTGGGGATGTTTAGCCTGGAGAAGAGAAGACAGAGAAGTGACTTGATAGCCATCTTCAAATACCTGAAGGGCTGTCACATGGAAGATGGAGCGACCTTGTTTTCTGCTGCTCCAGGGCGTAGGAGCCAAACCAATGGTTTAAGTTACAAGAAAGGAGATTCCTCCTGAACAGCAGGAAGAACGTTCTGGCAATAGGAACTGTTCAGCAGTGGAACAGACTGCTTATAGTGATTTCCCCATATATTCATATTCCTGCTATATATTTAATACTTTACACTGCTGACTTTACACTAACCCTGCTAAAGTTTTAACCTGATTAGCCTGATTCTTCAGCTATTCTCCAAACATTTCCCACTCGTTCTTAAATACTCCATCTTCCTGATATCTTATTCTATTAAATAAATTTGCTAATTCTACATATTCTACTTCTCCTGTGTTGCTATTGTTCTCTCAGTTGCCCAGTTTCTTTGTAGGATTGAGATGGGACTGTTGGTGGCTTAAGTGTCAGTTCTGTTCTCCGTAAAGGTAAAGGTACCCCTGGCCGTTAGGTCCAGTCGCGGACGACTCTGGGGTTGCGGCGCTCATCTTGCTCTATAGGCTGAGGGAGCCGACGTACGGCTTCCGGGTCGTGTGGCCAGCATGACTAAGCCACTTCTGGTGAACCAGAGCAGCGCACAGAAACGCCGTTTACCTTCCCGCCAGAGCTGTACCTACCGTATTTTTCGTTCTATAAGACACACCAGACCACAAGACGCACCTAGTTTTTGAAGGAGAAAAACAAGGGGAAAAAATATTCTGAATCTCAGAAGCCAGAACAGCAAGAGGGATCGCTGCGCAGTGAAAGCAACAATCCTTCTTGCTGTTCTGGCTTCTGGGATAGCTGCGCAACCTGCATTCGCTCCATAACACACACACACATTTCCCCTTACTTTTTAGGAGGGAAAAAGTGAGTCTTATAGAGCAAAAAATACGGTATTTATCTACTTGCACTTTGACATGCTTTCGAACTACTAGGTGGGCAGGAGCAGGGACAGAGCAACGGGAGCTCACCCCGTTGCAGGGATTCAAACTGCCGACCTTCTGACTGGCAAGCCCTAGGCTCAGTGGTTTAGACCACAACACCACCCGCGTTCTCCATAGGCGACTGTGAATGTTGATATAGGGATCATTTTCTAGGATAATGCAGAAATTAACGGTCTGGTCTTCTTCTGTAAGCAGCACAGGAGGTTGCGGTATGATGAGGGTGATAGATTGCGTATGTATGTGTGCACGCATGTATGTGACAATATTCGTGGGAAGTCCTAATGTGATAAATGGTAAAAGTTGGCTCTTTAGTTACACAGATTATTGGAAAATGGGGATCACTTATTTATTGTTAGCATGTGTCTTGCTGGGCTTGCATGAGTCGTCTGGGCTACCAACAATGCCCAGTGCTCACCACTGGAGCATGTTCACACATTCATCTGCCAGTCCTCAAGTGCCCAGTAATTGAGTGGAGTGAAATCAGATTACGTTATGTTCGTATGTGGTGTGAACCAGCAGATACCTGTGTGCACAGAAGTATTGGAAATATAAATCTCTGCTTGTTCCCCTTCTAGGCACAGATCCGGAAGAGATCATTCTGAATGCTTTTAGGGTTTTCGACAGAGAAGGAAAAGGTCATGTGAAAGCAGATTAGTAAGTTTTCGTTTAGTTTTGAGTCTCTTCCCCATGTTAATTTCGCTTCTGTCAAGTTTGTGACTCATTGCCAGCCTGTTGCATTGCACTGCCCAATGGCTGGATCCCTGCCCTGTGGAATGCCAGATTCTGTGAGCAGTCATAGAATCATCGAATCATGGAATGGTAGAGTTGGAAGGGACCCCAATGGTCATCTAGTACAACCCCCTTCAATGCAGAAATCCCAGCTAAAGCATCCATGACA
Organism: Podarcis siculus; assembly: GCA_034642415.1. Taxonomy (NCBI): domain Eukaryota; kingdom Metazoa; phylum Chordata; class Lepidosauria; order Squamata; family Lacertidae; genus Podarcis; species Podarcis siculus. Next base: position 11,956,271 of record JAXCMG010000018.1, read on the forward strand.
GATAGCCATCCAACCTCTGCTTAAAAACCTCCAAGGAAGGAGAGTTCATCACCTCCCAAGGGAGACCGTTTGCTGTCACCAATAAAGGTCTGGGCCAGTTTTAACCCAGCTTCAGCCTCTGTTTGCTCCCATGCACACTACTCTGTGCTGCAGACACCAATTAATCCCAATGTAAACCAAACATAAACAAAAACAAAAACTGCCCCCACATGTAGAGAACTAGCACATCAGGGAATGTGTTGAAGAGCTGAAGGGGCTCTAGCCACTACACCATGCTCCCCCTCCTGCTTTACCTGCACCCACACAGTTAATGCCACATCTAGTCTTATCCTGGGAGAGAAGGATCAAGGGCACCCACAATTTCATAATCCAAAGTGGAATATAAATGCGTAATTCGTATCTGTAGGGTTTTTCTTGCTGGAAAAGGATGTCCACAACCCCCCACCAAAAACGGTCGCTGCCCAACCTAGCCAAAGTCACAAGACAATTTCATTAGCTCATCACCACACAACAGAACATACTGTTTTCTTATTAGACCCAAGGGGAATGTCAATCATTACATAACAAACCATTAAATCAATCCCATGGCTGCATTTGATGCTCAGCCTCATTTCACATAATTCCAGCATTTAGACATTTGACTCTAATAATTTTTTTAGCATGGCTCACACATCCCTTTGAAAGTCTTTCCGCTTTCAAGGCGATGGTTGCTATTCATTAATAGCATTTCTCCATGCGAAGAAGGAAAGACAACAGCAGAATCCTCCCCCCTCCCACCTCCATTGGCGGTGACTGACCTTTTAATAAGAACCTTCATCTAATTAACATCCTTTTGGGGCATTTCATTTTTTCCACTGCGTGTTTTCACCTCTCACTTGGAAAATCGTGACTCATTTGGGAGTTTTGGAACTGATTTTGAATGTGATGGCAAAGATATGTGCTATCTATATTGCCTTAAACACCATACTCTTACCACACAGAGAGATAGATGAGAAAGAGATTGGGCACATTGTCCTTTGCGATGCTGAAGCTCAACAACAGCCTCCTTCCAAGGTGGGCAAACAAAACAAAAACTGGCATGGCGTTTGGAAAAGTCTGGCGATTCAGGTTGCAAAGTTCCCTTGACGTTTATGAGGTTTACTCACAAGCAAGAGAGCAAAGTGTTGCGATTATGCTTCCCACAGCTGTCCAATAACAGCCTTGTTGATACCAAACAGCACTCTACAAATTTGCACCGACTTGGACCGTGACGGAAATTAGCTGTATTTAAAGTGTGGCCAACCACCTTCTCCAAAGTCCACATTTTCAAAGCCCAGAATATCCCATTTCCCTCCCCGCTTGTTTGCGAGAAATGTGCGTATATGAGAGACCTGCACATACATGACGCCAGAGCCCTCTCCTTCCTTCCATATCCTGTTTGCAGAAGCAACGCTCCGTTTCCTGAGCAATGCAGGAAGTCATTGTGGATCCAACCTCACATCCACAAGTGAGCTCATGGACTAGAACAGAAGGCAGGCACATCCAATTGCATGCCCCTCTAGGACTGCAGACCATCCAAGTGTCCCTGTTTTCCAGGGCCAGTCCTGAATTTACAGAAGCCGTCCCAGTTTCTGATTTGATCCAAGAATGTCCACTTTTCTTGAGAACATCCCTTTTTCATCAGAGAAGTGTTAGAGGGTATGGAATTTGTTGTTGTTTAGTTGTTTAGTCATGTCCAACTCTTCGTGACCCCATGGACCAGAGCATGCCAGGCACTCCTGTCTTCTACTGCCTCCCGCAGTTTGGTCAAACTCATGCTGGTAGCTTTGAGAACACTATCCAACCATCTCGTCCTCTGTCATCCCCTTCTCCTTGTGCCCTCCATCTTTCCCAACATCAGGGTCTTTTCCAGGGAGCCTTCTCTTCTCATGAGGTGGCCAAAGTACTGGAGCCTCAGCTTCACGATCTGTCCTTCCAGTGAGCACTCAGGGCTGATTTCCTTAAGAATGGATAGGTTTGATCTTCTTGCAGTCCATGGGACTCTCAAGAGTCTCCTCCAGCACCATAATTCAAAAGCATCAATTCTTCGGCGATCAGCCTTCTTTATGGTCCAGCTCTCACTTCCATACATCACTACTGGGAAAACCATAGCTTTAACTATACGGACCTTTGTTGGCAGGTGATGTCTCTGCTTTTTAAGATGTGTCTAGGTTTGTCATAATAGGACATCCTTATTTTCATCAGAGAAATGTTGGAGGATATGGGATTGGGAGTTCAGTTGCCTCTCCTCTCTCGACTTACTTGTCAATCCTCAACCAACAATCAAAGGAGGTTTCTAGCATGTGAGCTTAAGGGTGTAATAGGCCAGTTTTCAGTTCAATTCTGTGTTGCAGTGGCCTTCAGATACTCTTTGTCCCAAGAGAGAATTTTCTGTTCCTCCCCTTTTCAGAATGAAGAGGATTGTTCTCCATAATTAGAGAGTCCACTCAGGGGCGGAGGAAGGGGGTGCGGTGGGGGCGGTATGCCCCGGGTGTCACCACAGAGGGGGTGACAAAATGCCGAGTGGCACTCACCACAGGGCCTACAGCGCCTGAGTCACGTGTCTCTCCTGGGAGAGACGCGGTGGCTTGGGCACCCACAGGCTGCGCGCTGCCCCAAATGGTCCGCCCGCCGCCTCCCCCTCAGCTGTAGGGCGGCTGAGTGGGAGGAGGCAGGAAAACCCCGCGGAGGCCCAGCAGAGCATCCTGCCCTGGCTGGCCCCGTCCCCAAGGCTGGCTGGCCCCGCCCCTGGGTGCAAGGCCCGCCCACCGCCCCAGCCGCCCAATCGGCTTCCTCCGCCGCTGAGTCCACTAGCTTAGAAAGATCAGAATTAGGTGCCTAAGGAACTTACACTTTCCTTTTGTGTAAGTGCAAAGAGTAGGAAGATCCAGTTGTGAGTCTCAGTTGTTTCTTCCCCAAGACTGCAGAAGATAGTCTGATGGAGCCACAGAAGGATCAAATCCTTCTTGGATCTTCATCCAGACATCACTGATGATGCCCACAGCCCCACCGACCTCTTCTTGAGGCTACAATGTGCGCCAGATTATCTCAATTAACGCACAACTTGTTCCATGCCATTTCTTTTTTGAAAAAAAGAAAAGAAAGCACAGCTCTCTGTGACTTACTAGGAAACCAAATATTGGGACTGAAAATATTGGAACGAGCTGAAACTGGCCGCGACAGATACCATCAGGACCCCAGGGCAGGCGCTGTTTTCGTAAACCCAGTTTGTTTCTATGTGTCTGATTTTGGGGGTTGTTGTCTCCTCCCTCCCCGCAAAGAAACAAGTAATATGGAAAACAACAACTGCAGGGAAGCTCACGGCTTCTTAGTTAGGAAAATCTGAGTCTTTGTTTCTCTATAAAATAAATAATGGAAACTGTTGGGTTCTTTACTCAGTCCTTCTTATGTGTGATGGTGCCAGAGGCTGCCGTGCTGTGCTTCTGAAGCTCAAAATTGTATTTGATCCTCCTCCTTCGCCACCGCCACCTCAGCCACCCCCGCCGCCCCCAATCTGGCCTCACATTCTTTCCAAAAACACTGGATGCATGTGAACAGAAGATGCCAAGTGACACTGGTTGCTTTCTGAAAGAGAGAGAGAGAGAGTGGACTGAGCCTCTTTGGAAACCAAATCAATAGAAGAGTCTTGCGGCAGAAGGTTTCATGGACTGGAGTCAACAGATTTAGGACAGTCGCCAGATACAGACAGGTGGACACAGAGGAGGAAAAATGGAAACAGTGGAAACAGTGAGACCAAAAGTGGCCCGTCTTGTCCAGCATCCCATTTCTCTTGGTGGCAAACCAGAGTATCGGTGCTTGGGAAGTCTGTCTTTGAACAGAATGAGTTCCAGTTCCAGTTCTCCCCTTCCCAAACAGGATTAGTTCCAGGGCAAGTTCACCCCCTCCAAAAACGAACAACTTCTGCTCCAGTTCAATTCAAAATTCATTCACATGGCAATTTTTTTCAGTCTTCAGAGTTTCACTAGCTGCTCACCTGAAGGATAAAATGTACTTAAGAACACTAAGAAAACATCCAAAGGCACATGTAATACAACAGGAACAGTTGTTCTGTCTATTTCCTCAGCTTAAACAGGAACATCCCTTTTACAGTTTACAGATAGGGGGGGGAATGATGACTGCAATGAAACACAATTAATGTAATGGGTGTGTGTGTGTGTGTGTGTGTGTGTGTGTGTGTGTGAATTAAAAAGTGTCCTCCCAAAAAATCAGCACAAAAGGAACTTAATTCCTGTTCGGTTCACCCAGACATTGCGGAAACTACCGTATTTTTCGCTCGATAACACGCACCTGACCATAACACGCACGTGGTTTTTAGAGGAGGAAAACAAGAAAAAAATATTCTAAACAAAACAGTAGATGTATGATTTTTGTGGTTCATGCTGTGGCCACAGATATGTGATCTGATGGTGAGTTTGGGGTGACCCAGTGCAAAAATCCTGAGGATCCATGTGGATCCGTGCTTTGTAACCACGTTTTAAGTGGGGAGGGAAGGAAAAGAACTCAAGGGACAAGAAGCACGCGTGGGGTGTGTGTGTGTGTGTGTGTGTGTGTGTGGAGAAGGAGCTTTTCGGGGAGCTGAGCGGGGAGGAGGGAGGGAAAGAGCACTGTTGCTTTAAAGGTATACTTAAGGTATTTGCCCTGTGCCTGGGTTTTTTTCCATTTAACAGTTTGCAGCCTTTTCCTTCTGCTCCTTGTTTTGAGGCAGAATAGATTTGAGCAAGTGAGGAGGACTTGGATTGCAGGGGATTCGCCATTAGCTGTGTAAAAGTGCTCCTCCTTGCAGCCTGAATGATAAGCAGCCACCAGCAGCAATAGAATGGAGCACAAAAAAGCGGTAGGGGCACTAGGACCCAGACAATGCTCAAATCTATCCTGCCTGAAAACAGCTGAGAAGCGGGGGGATAGCCTTTTCTTTTACTTCCTGGTTTTCACTGCTCTCCGTGGCTCAGAGCTCCAGGTTGGTTTTTTATTTTTTGTTTGCTGCTGGTTGCTTAAATTTTATCCTTCCTGATCCAAGCCCTCCTGTCCCTCTGCAGCCTCATTGCTCCGTTTAGAGCTGAGGCTGCAGCAGCTGTTGCTGGCTACTTTAAAAGCGCCTGCTGGCTTTGAAGCGCCTGCCTTCTCCCGGCTCGCTATGGCTCCCGTCTGTCCCTCCTCCAGTGTAAGCGGCTGCTGCCCGCTTTGCTGCCATGGCTCTCCTTACCTCCCTCCTCCCCGGCTCCTCCGTAGGTAGCTTTAAAGCAAGCAAAGGAGCCCCTCCTCCTGGCTGTAAAGCAAGCAAACTAGAGCCGTGCAAAGCCCTGCAAGCGGCTCCCGCTTTGCTTGACTGACGGCAGCCACGGCTCCAATCCAGTGCATTCGCTCTGTAACACGCACACGCATTTTCCCTTACTTTCTAGGAGCAAAAAAGTGCGTGTTATGGAGCGAAAATTACGGTACTTTCAGATGTGACTCAGAGCTTTTTGAATTAATTCAGCAAATTAGTTCACTTGAATCCATCCGTTCCAAGCACCGCCAATCACACCCTTAGACATACTGACCTGGCTCTGTTCATGTGCCGTTGCTTCTCTAACATGAGGAGGATACAATGGGACATAGTGGATCTGTGATTCCTGCATTGCAGGAGGCTGGAATAGGATCCCTTCCAAATCTACAGTTCTATGATTCCACACCTTCAGCCATAATGGCACCAGCACTGCATTCGTCCTGCTACGTACTCCTGTTAGGTTTGAGCACAGTGCAAAAGATTGCAATTGTGGCCTCCTCTGTGGCCCTTAAATAGATTTGCTTTATTTCAAACAGCATGAAGGAAATGCTCATGACACAGGCAGACCGGTTTACTGAAGAGGAGGTAAGATTCCTTACATGCTGCACTCCCTTTTTTCCCTGAAAATGTGAAGATTTTTCTATTTGATAAGAATGATTTCCAATTCTTTTGTTTTGTTCCAGATTTGATGGTTGAGATGGCATCATGAGATTGCCAGGGGTAGTCCCGGGGAGTCTGGTTATCTTGACATACCGTATTTTTTGCCCTATAGGACACACTTTTTCCCCTCCAAAAATGAAGGGGAAATGTGTGTGCGTCCTATGGGGCGAATGCAGGCTTTCACTGAAGCCTGGAGAGCGAGAGGGGTCAGTGCACACCGACCCCTCTCGCTCTCCAGGCTTCAGGAAGCTATCCGCAAGACTTTGTGCAGCTCTCCCACTGTTTGCGGAGAGCTGCCTGCACCCAGAAGCCTGGGGGGCGCTGAGCTCAGCGTCCCCCAGGCTTTGGGCTTCACGCAGCTCTCCCACGGCTTGTGGATAGCAGCCTGTTCTGGGGGCTGGGGTCAGGGGAAGCTCGGGCTTCCCCCGCCCCAGCCCTGTGCCTGGGGGGAAAATACATTTTCCTCCCCTTATTCCCCCCCCCAAAAAAGTAGGTGCGTCCTATGGTCTGGTGCGCCCTATGGGGCGAAAAATACAGTAAATGGGGGAAAGAGTCTGGGATGCATAGATTGATGGTCCTTTAGAGGGGGAACTTCTTACCTTCCCAGTTTCTGTATTTATTTCCTTTATATCCCACTTTCCCCTCCAAGGAGTTCAAGGTGGCCTACATGGTTCCATGGGTGTAGCCATGGATTTTTGTTTGTGGGGGCAGACAAAGTTGTTCAGCTTCTTTTTGGAAATCCACCAAAGTTGTTGAGCTCTTTTTATGAGATTGCCCCCTAAAGTTGGGGAAGTCACGGGTAAAAAGTAAAAATTCTCCCCAAGAGCAGGACTTTAGGGGGAGCAGGCTTTGGTTGGGGGGCAGGCTGATCCTAGGGGAAGCATAACCTCAGTTTATTGAGTATTTTCTTTTTTGTACATAATTTAAATTAAGTTTTCTGTTTTACAATTTAAGATACTCATTTTACATCCTTAACATATCAATGACTTCCCTCCTTCTCTTTCCATGGTTCATTTTACATATCATAAATCCCTGCATATTTTACAATAACTATACCGTTCAGTATTCCATTATTGCATCCAACAAAACTTGTTTACACTGTTGAATTTATCTTAATGCTTCCAGCGTTTTCAGCTGTACACAATTATTTCCCATATATTCAATAAACATTTTCCAATCTTCTTTATTGAGTACTTTCAATGCTTTTCAATAATTCTTGTGCTCCCCCATGCATAGTTCTTCTCCTTCTCCATTTTATCCTGACAGGTAAGTTAAGCTGAGAGACTGCGGCTAGCCCTAGGTCAGCCAATGAGCTTCATGGCCAAATCCTGGTCTCCCAAGTCCACACTCTTAACCCTACACCACAGTAGCTCTCAATGTTGTTGCTTGACACCAGCTCCCTATGGAAGGTTCCACATCAGCATAGAGTGGAGAGTGGTCCATTTGTGGAACCTTGAGATGCAGCCAGAACTCTGAGAAATATGGCTCCTGCATGATTACAGTGGCTCTCTTCAATGGTACCAACTAACGGGTAGAGAAGGGGTAGGCAATCAGTCTTTGAACCGTGTGATTGCTGACCAGCACGCTCCTGTGACAGTTGAGATGCAACTCCCATCCTGTCCTTTCCCATCTTTATTTCCTTCTTCTGTTTCTCAGATGAAACAGACGTTCACCGCATTCCCTCCAGATCCTGCCGGCAACCTGGACTACAAGAACCTTGTTTATGTTATCACTCATGGTGAAGAGAAAGACTAGAAGATGCTGAGATGATCCATCGAGAGAAGGCTATTCACTGTTGCCTCTTTGGAGGGTCCAGCTTCAGAAGAAGCTGAGTGAGATGAAAACCAGGCTTCACCACCCTGGGGCCCTCTTCATGCTTTGGAGTACAACTGCCATCAGACGTAGAAAACAACTGGGGAGCAGCAGATTGTTGAAGGCTGCACTTAGATGATCTTGGGCATTTTTATAAATAAAAGCGGAAGATACCATTTTGTAGCCATCTCCTTGCTTGGTCTTCTGTGTATTGTTGTTTTTTTGTTGTCAGCGATGTAGAAACGGGATGTTCTCGATGTTGGGAAATGTAATGTAGCTCCACCTCTTACCCTTCCCTTTATTAAACACCAGGAGATATGTGAAAAAGACAAGGGATGGAGGGAATCTTTGTGAAACAGGGATGGGTTCTTTTTATAACCCTCCAACCTGGCTTAATGTGAGCAGGAGATGAGAACTGGGACCTGTTTTAAATCTGAAGAACCAACCGAGGAACCTGAGTGTTGGAATAACTTGTAATTTCACAAAGGTGTCTCTGGTTCCCTGCTCAAGGCTTCAGGGAATCCTATCCCTCCCACGGTGGGATGCAAAGAAGCAGATAAGCTAGAAGAGTTCTTACCAAGTAGTTTATTCAATATTCACAGAAAGAGACGAAGGAAAGCGGTCTCTCTTAGATAATGGCGTTGTTCCAAGTAAAGTCCCACCCCCTCAGCCTCTCCTATTACAGTAGTACCTTGGGTTACAGAAGCTTCAGGTTACAGACGCTTCAGGTTACAGACTCCGCTAACCCAGAAATAGTACCTTGGGTTAAGAACTTTGCTTCAGGATGAGAACAGAAATCGCACGGCAGTGGCATGGCGGCAGCTGGAGGCCCCATTAGCTAAAGTGGTACCTCAGGTTAAGAACAGTTTCAGGTTAAGAACGGACCTCCAGAATGAATTAAGTACTTAACCCGAGGTACCACTGTATACGTCATCCCTGTGCCAGCTGATCTGTTCTTTCTGCCTCTGAGCTTTCTGTTCTACTACTCTCAATGCACGCTGGGTCCTGGGAGAGGAAGGGTCAGGAATTCTTTCAAGAGACACTTTCAAGAATTATTTCAAGAGACGTGCTTTCGAACTTCTAGGTGGGCAGGAGCTGGGACTGAGCAACAGGAGCTCACCCCGTCACGGGGATTCGAACCGCTGACCTTCTGATCAGCAAGCCCAAGAGGCTCAGTGGTTTAGACCACAGCGCCAATCTTAGCACCCAATAAAATCTGTAGGGAAGGAGGTGGTCCTTCAGGTATTTGGAGCCTATCAGTTATGGCTTTAAACACAAACGTGAGCACCTTGAATTAGGCCCAGAAACAAACTGGCAACTGGTATATTCTGTAGGTCTGATGAATCAATTTCAGATGGCCACATAAATTCAGAATTTGTTAAAAAATAATAATAACAACAACATGAAAAGGGAGAAATAGCCATCACTCATAAATTGCTGGTTTCTGCATTTTCAGACGAGAACACCTTGGCCAACTTAAATATTGTTCCAAAACTCTTTTTAGTGACTTGATTATTTATGGTATTTTTAAACCATCAGTTCACATTTCATTGGTGGTGAAAGCTAGAAATAAATACGGCATATGCTTACATGCAGTTCCAGAGAATACTGGGTTTGATGCCACCGTCGTCAGAGGCAGCAGTGCTTCTGAATCCCAGTTCTGGAAGCTGCAAGAGGGGAGAGGGCTCCTCTGCTCAGGTCCAGCTTGCGAGTTTCCTACAGGCATCTGGTTGGCCACTGTGAGAACAGGACTAGTTGGCCATTGGCCTGATTCTGCAGGTTAATTTGGCTATCATTTAAAAGAATAATAGGTAAATAAAAAAGAGAATTCCCTAGTTGCCTAAGATCCAGGTTTAGGGCAAGTACTCTTTGGTGAGAGAACCCCAGCAGAGATTTAAAATCACAAAATATTCAGAAAAGTAAATCATGGAAATATAGGCTGTTAGAGTTTTACAATATACCCCTTCCAATTCACTTTCAAAGTTCCCCTCTTCCCTTAGCACAGAAAGGGACCACACATTTGGCAAGTTAAAAATGGTTTACTTACAAACACTTCAAAGGTCAGATTCATGTGCTTTTCCATACAGCAGTTAAAAAACACAGGCAGTACAATCATGTATCCATTTTTTATGGCTCCCCCCAAATATTATTGGGAACTGTGGTAAATCTGCTGAAAGTGCTCATTATCAGAGTGGCCAGATGGTAAGAGAGGAGAGGGCTTCTGAAACTTTAATAGCTGGGCAGAAGAGAGGATTTCAGCAATGACAAAGTTCACTTACTGAAGTCCCCTCTGAGAAGTGTAGTTCTGTGCAGGGAATCGGGGCATCCTAACAACTCTCAGCATCCTTAACAAACTACAGCTCCCATAATGCTTTGGGGTTAGCCATGTCTGTTTAAAGCACTACCATAGTGCTTTGAATGGAACCATAGTGCTTTAAATATGAATGTGGCCTTAGAGTCCCATAAGATCTGGGGGCCACCATCTCAACCACCCCGGCCTCAAATTTCTCGGCATTGATTTTTGAAACATACACACATACACCCCTCTGCCTTGAAGGTTGCAGGGAATCAGCCTTTTGCAGGAGTGGGCGTGCATAAACACTGCTACATTGCTATCATAAACACTGGCTGGGTGGTGGTGGGAAATAATTAAGTACCAATAATGGAAATGCTGACATCAGACCTTACCGTAACAGTACGAACAGGGGTGGGCTGTCATTCAGCTGTAGCCTGCAAACTGCTTTCTTTGGAACGTGAAACATTACAGTGGTACCTCGGGTTAAGTACTTAATTCGTTCTGGAGGTCCGTTCTTAACCTGAAACTGTTCTTAACCTGAAGCACCACTTTAGCTAATGGGGCCTCCTGCTGCCGCCACACCGTCGGAGCACGATTTATGTTCTCATCCTGAAGTAAAGTTCTTAACCTGAGGTACTATTTCTGGGGCAGCGGAGTCTGTAACCTGAAGCGTATGTAATCTGAAGCATATGTAACCTGAGGTACCACTGTATAAGGTGCCTATGTTTAATTGGCTAACTGAAAGGTTCACAGGACAGACTTCAGAATCAGTCACCTTGGTCCACCTAAATACTCAGAATTCTGTGCTGTTTCAGATGCTTCAGTGGTTCCCAAACTTTTTTTGGACACCCCCCTTTGTTCCATAAACTCATCCCCAGCGCCCCCTTTCCCAACCCCATAAACAGCTTTATTCAGAACAGTGGTTTGTACAACCCACTAAGGAGGACAACAACACTAGAGACAATAGCAATTCATTGCACATTTATTCAAAACCCTGTTAAAACTATTGAGTTTAATTAATTCAACAAAATCGACAAAGTCGATCCTGTGATGCCAGCTTTTCAAAGCCTGATAGTTATTTACATCTCCAACAGCCCCCTATTGCCCCCTTACCTCTTATTGCCCCTCTAGGTAATCCCACCCCCAGGGGGCGCTACTGCTCCCATTGGGAAGCCCTGCCTTAGACCATGTCTGGTTGTTCTACCTGCAAAGGAAGAAAACTTCCTGATTCGCCTCACGTTCAGATTTATTTATACGTATTGGAAGTGAGAGCTGGACCATCAAGAAGGCTGATCGCCGAAGAATTGATGCTTTTGAATTATGGTCTGGAGGAGACTCTTGAGAGTCCCACGGACTGCAAGAAGATCAAACCTATCCATTCTTAAGGAAATCAGCCCTGAGTGCTCACTGGAAGGACAGATCGTGAAGCTGAGGCTCCAATACTTTGGCCACCTCATGAGAAGAGAAGACTCCCTGGAAAAGACCCTGATGTTGGGAAAGGTGGAGGGCACAAGGAGAAGGGGACGACAGAGGATGAGATGGTTGGATAGTGTTCTTGAAGCTACCAGCATGAGTTTGACCAAACTGCGGGAGGCAGTGGAAGACAGGAGTGCCTGGCGTGCTCTGGTCCATGGGGTCACAAAGAGTTGGACATGACTAAACGACTAAACAACACACTCATTGGGTTGTCACAAAACAAGAGTTTAACAACAGGATCTACATATCCATATAAACTAAAGGTGTGGCTATCCTTCCCACCTCCCTGAATTTGTCCTATTCAACTTTAACTGAATTGAGGCCAAGGTGTTAAGTGCCTCTCTCTCCTCTGCAGCGGATAAACTGCATCATCCAAAAGGATACCAAATGCAAGGGGACCAATGGATGAATGAACGGACTAATTCATTCCAAAGGTTAAACAACGCTCCATGGAGAATAAACAAAACTTGAATCGGAAGAGGGTACATTGTCTTACAAAGATTTTGATTTTTTAAAAAGTGCAAAAGCAAAAAGGCAAATGCTCCAATTAAAATGAAAGAGGAAGTTTCCAGAGAGAAACACTTTTTGCAATCAAAGCATTGCACATCTGGAACCAATCGTCAAGTGTTTAGAAACCATCAAAGCAAATGTTATTAATAAATGCAAGGAGACATTAGCAGACAGGCAAGGAGGAGAGCAGACTAAGGACAGAGGTGGGGCTGACATGAACCCTCAACACAAGCAGACTCATTAGCCTAAAAGGACTTTGTCTCCTGCCTTCGCAACTCCACATTCCTTTTCATCACGTCCTTGCGGTACTTACAAAGATTTTTTTTGGCATCAAGACTACTTTAGGTAGGAGACAGCCCATCCAGACGACACCTCCCATATGCTCAGCTCTCCCCCTAAGAAATCAATGCGAGCAGAAAATGCATAGGCAATTATTAGGCAAGAGATTGAGAAGAAAATAGACAGCACCGTAATGACTTTTTGTCCATTTAGGGTGTAGCCCAAGGGAAGCCAAAGTGGTGCCTTCCATCAGCCACAGCCAGCAGAGGTGGGAGTCCAATGACATGTGGAGGGATACAGCTCTCCCATCTCTGCTTTAGAGCCTTCCAGAGGGTCCCGGAGTGATATTTTTGGGGAGGCGGAAGCAGAGAGAGCAGTAATGAAATGCTGAAAAAGACTGACCTGAACACGGTGAAAACAGAGTGAAACAAAATGAAGACAGAGTCAAACAAAGTGAAGACAGAGTGACCTGGACAGAGTGAAGACAGGGTGAAGACAGTGTGAAACAAAGTGACCTGAAGTAATATTTCTAGGTAGCAGGGGAGCAGAGAGAGCAGTTTCCTTAACAAAACGCTGACATGGAAAGTATGCTGCAGTGCAGAAATTGAGAGGGTCTTGTTCACCCCCTATTTTCTTTGGCCTCTGTTGCCCCATATCCTGCCTCTGTTTAATAGGATAATTTAATTAACTTCTCAAGTTTGGTATCATTTGCTTGGTCCACCTTTTTTCTTCTTCTTAAAACCAGCTGAATAGATGGAGAGAGTATACATTTCAAAGCTTTCCTGCATTAAGATAATGAAATAAAATATACTGCGGCCTCCTGGATTTTGTTCTCTCTTTCTGTGTGTATTGGATGCAGGAATGGATGGTCGACTTATACAATTGGAACTTGGGGATGGGAAAACAATCTATTCACTCAGATGTGCGTCCCCCCCATCTTCCAAGTATGTCTTAACCTTGAAAAAACAAACAGCCCAAAAAACATACACACAGAGGCTGGAACATAGGAAGCTGCCATACTTATAAGTAGACGGAGAAAAGTTTTTTCTTACAATCACCACTCACCATTCACGATCTTCAAATGTGACTCAAGTAACCATACCCAACCTTGCGGATGATCTAGAGTCAAACTATTTATTCCTTAATTGCATTTATATCCTACTTTTGCCTTCCGGGAGCTCATGGTGGCACACATGGCTCCCCCCCTCCTCATTTAGTCCCCACAACAACCCTGTGAGGTAGGCTAGGCTCAGAAACAATGACTGCCCCCCAAGGTCACACCCACTGGGCTTCATGGCCCTAGTCCACACTCTAACCACTGCACCGCACTGTCTCTCTAGATCGAGAGCAGCTTGTTGAGGATGAGCAGCAATGATTCTGGGTTGAGAACAACTCGGTTTTTTGTACTATGATTAGTGTGCACACAGCCTTAGTTCAACCCCCAAATTTGCTTTTCTATAAAAAGAGAAAACAAATAAGAGTGGCTGGTGGGGTTCACTGTTGTTGTTGTTGTTTCGTTGTCTTAGTCGTGTTCGACTCTCTGTGGCCCCATGAACCAGAGCATGCCTTGGAAACTCTCACTTTCTCCTCAACGCTTCTCCTTTTTTATGTCCATGGAGTTTTCTTGGCCAAATACTGGAGTGGTTTGCCAGTTCCTTCTCCAGGTGGATCACATTTAGTCTAAACTCTCAGCTATGACCTGTCCATCTTGGGTGGCTCTGCACGGCAAAGCTCATAGCTTCTCTGAGTTATTCAAGCCCCTTCACCACGACAAGGCAGTGATCCATGGGGGCGGGTGGTTCACAGTAGCTAAACCTGCTTTATTGTGTCGGGGTGCAAACAGGAGTGTTGTCAAAGTGGGGCCACTGAGAAAGAAGAAACTCTGAGGTTTAAAATCGTCATCATCTTTCCCACTCGTCAAATCCACAACCACCACTACTAAGAAGGCTGGGTGGAAATTACCACCCGAAATGGGGCAGCAATAACAGAGCATGCTCAGCAACCATGGACTTGTCTGTTGGGAAACGAGAGCAGAAAACTGGGGAAGGATGGAATGGCATGTTAGAGGAAGGTATGGCTGGCAAGAACTCTTCCATTAGGGTGTGAGGATACACTGCAATGTTTTGTTGGTGATCCCTCTTGTAAGAACTTAAAGGTCAAGTACAACCAGTGCTGGATTCACGTATAAGCTAAACAAGCTATAGCTTAGGGCCCCACTCTCTTGGCCCCCCCACCAAAAAAAATTCACTATTAATATACTTTTCTTAATTGTATTTCAGTTCAACAATTACTTTGTTAAAATACATATTTTGTTGTATGCAAATGGCTTTAGATACCTATTAGGTCCATAAATTACCATATAGTATATATTCAACACACAAAAACAGTGACAATTTGTTGTTGACAAAGGACAGCTGGACATATAAAGGGCCCCATTACCTTCAGTAGCTGAGGGCCTCATCAAACCTAAATCCGGCCCTGAGTACATCAGAACGTTCTCAATCGAGCTGTTTAAGCTTTTCACCTAGCCATTGCGCCCAGAATCTGTGACACACATCTAAAGATACACAGTTTGAGTTTTTGCAGGAAACTGGCAAGATCTCCGTTTCCAGCTTAAGCCATCTCCGTGTGATTTACAGCCAAGGCATTTCTGTAGGTGTGGCTAATCTTCTTTTGGCATGGCTAGACTAGAATGCCGTGGCTGAGTGCCACGCAAAGAAGGCTTGGACCTGGGTTAACGGTGGGTCAATGAGACAGTGGGAAGAATGTGATTTTGGGAAAACTTTCCCAGACATGAAAAAAGACAGCTTCTGTGGTTGATGTCTTCAGTTTCCTGTACAGCTGTACAGTGGTACCTTGGGTTAAGAACTTAATTTGTTCTGGAGGTCCATTCTTAACCTGAAACTGTTCTTAACCTGAGGTACCACTTTAGCTAATGGGGCCTCCCGTTGCCACCACCACACGGCCGCACGATTTCTGTTCTCATCCTGAAGCAAAGTTCTTAACCCGAGGTACTATTTCTGGGTTAGCGGAGTCTGTAACCTGAAGCGTCTGTAACCTGAAGCATCTGTAACCCAAGGTACCACTGTGGTCTTCGCTCTTTTTAAAAATAAAAAATAGAAGTTTTATTGAAGTTTTCCAAGTAATACAGTGAAGTCCATGCAACACACAGAATACTATAAAACAAAAGCTTTGCAAAGAAAAGGAAGAAATCTACAAATCAGTACCATACAATGGACAATTGTTATCAGCCCTCACATTAATATGATAATAGTAGATGCAATCTTAGGTAAAAGAGCTGAACTTGTCCCTGACAACCAGTTATGCTCCCTATAGTTTGGGTGGGGCTAGCGTTAGCCTACCCCACCCCATCGACTACACAAGACCTTTGGCTTTCAGGAAACTGTTGGATAAATCTTAAGAATTGGCCTCCCAGCTGAAACAGTCGCTTTTGATGCAAAGCTTCCGGCAAGCTCTGATTTCTAAATCATCAGCATAAATCACCAGTCCTCAAATTATTTTCTCTTGAATTGTGCCAGAATTGGTTTTGCAAGAGCTATTTCTGGTTTCACCCGGTTCTAGTAATGTTTACGGGCCAAGAGTCGTAATCTCAGCAAGATGGACCACTGGCGAGATATCAGATTGGCCAGATTTGTTGTCCTCACCATATCCTTTGCAGAGTAGCTAGTTAAACGGGTTGTGTCTTGACCTTGATAAATACTTCCCTTTATCATGTCTTGGCTCAAGGTATTTAGGGCTAGATATGGATACACACTACCCCAAATCTGAGCGGTGAGAGATGCCAGGGGTCCCTGGAGTTTACAGTTTCCTTGGAAAGAGGCACAGCAGAGACTGCCGTGTCTTGGGATATATGCTTTATTTACACATATATACAACCTGAGCCTATGATGGAGGTGCTCACAGCATCAACACCCCAGAAGGCCCTGCTTCTCCATTAGTCGCAGCCTTGGTTTCTAGCAGAAATCAAGCATGTCTCTCTCCCAGCTTCTGCCTGCTGGCTCTGAAGATAGTTCAGAAACTTCAGCTAGTGCAGAATTCAGCCAGGTTGCTCACCAGGGAAAGACGGTTTGAGCATATTACACTGAACCTGGTCTGACCACTGGCTACCAATCAGTTTCTGGGCCCAATTCAAAGTGCTGGTTTTGACCTATAAAGCCTTAAATGGCTCAGGTCCACAGTACCTAAAGGACCGCCTCTTTCCATATGAACCTACCCTGAGATCATCTTCTGAGGCCTTCTTCCTTCTGTGCTTCCTCCATGAGAGGTCCGGTTGGCGGCAACACAAGAACACCTTTTCTGCAGTGGCTCTCCATTGGTGGAACGCTCTTCCCAGGGAGGTTTGGCTCGCGCCTTTGTTATACACTTTTCCTCTTTAACCAGCCCTTTGGCTGATTGGCATCCAATACTCTTTTTAAATGTGTTGGGGGTAGGGTTATTGAGCGGTTTTTAAAAAAATATTATGATGTATTTTGTATTTTTATATTGTGATTTTATGTTGTAATTGCCTTGAGCCCTGGAGGTATAGGTTGTTGTTGTTTAGTCGTTTAGTCGTGTCCGACTCTTTGTGACCCCATGGACCAGAGCACGCCAGGCACTCCTGTCTTCCACTGCCTTCCGCAGTTTGGTCACACTCATGCTGGTAGCTTCGAGAACACTGTCCAACCATCTCGTCCTCTGTCATCCCCTTCTCCTTGTGCCTTGTGTCTTTCCCAACATCAGGGTCTTTTCCAGGGAGTCTTCTCTTCTCATGAGGTAGCCAAAGTATATGAATAATAATAATAATAATAATAATAATAATAATAATAATACAGTGGACGCTTGGGTTGCGAACGTGATCGATGCAGGAGGCACGTTCACAATCTGCAGCATTCGCAACCCGCCACCCACACGTCTGCGTATGCGCAGGTTGCAATTCGGTGCTTCTGCGCATGCACAAAGCGTGATTTAGCACTTCTGCGCAAGTGCCGAAACCCGGAGGTAACTCGTTCCGGTACTTCCGGGTTGGGTGCAGTGTGCAACCCAAAATCATGCAACCTGAAGCGTCTGTAACCCGAGGTATGACTGTAATAATAATACCCACCCATTTGCCCTCTGGCACAGGGCAACTTCTTTTGCTACACTAATGATGGTACTTAGGTGGCAACTATGGCCATTATCACACAGAGAAACTTGCCTAACTAGTTCAACAATTGAATCCTCCATCAGACATTTCTGGGTCCAGGACCCCAGGAATTAGCAGGGACTGACACCCTGGCCAAGCTCACAGCAATATCTTCTGCGCCAGGGACAAGAACATCATACCTGGAGGTCTTCTTCCATATGTAAAGTCTGCCCAGTCCTTTGCATAAGGACCACACAACTGTTGTCTCCCATCGAGCATCTGGAATGCTGAAGAGAGGAAATGATTAAATAGTTCCTCTCTTGAAATTAACCAGCTGCGATGTACATACTGGAAATGCCTCCCTCTCAAATCCCATTAAATTGCCCATCCGGAGGGGTTTTTTATTCAATAATGATCTTCTGCTGGAATATCGCTGTCATCTTCATCACGGACCATTTAATTTCTTTAGATGATTTGACAAGTAGTCCCTGACCTTTAGGTGACAGCGGCTCTGGGGCATTTGACCTTTCAGGAAAGAGCTCATTGGCATGTTCATAATGAGGTCATGCGTCCCATAGGTTCTGACTGTACTTCCAGTAGCCTAGACACACACAAACACCCCTCTGCCTCCTCATTCCAGAAGAGCAGGTATTTGGCACCCTCTGTTGATCTCGTTGGTCGCTAGTGCAAGCATACAGTCCAAATGTCCTTACAGAATAGAATAGAATCACAGAGTTGGAAGGGACCCTGGGGTCATCCAGGAATATGCAGCTGTCTCTTACGGGGATAGAACCTGCAACCTTGGCATTATCAGCACCACACTCTAACCAACTGAGCTGTCCAGCTGATACCAGGGGCAGTTTTGGCCTGTTCATGCACATCTCTTTGTTGGAATAGCACAATTTCGCCTAATGAAAGTTCCTGGCAATGTGTTTTAGGAATGTCCCTCCTGTAAACTGACAGAAATGTACCCTTTTGCAGTGCCGTTCTCCAACACACCCTATGGAACCACAGTGAGACTTCCTGCCCAGTAGATGTTCACAGGATTGCATCGCACAGTGCATAAGGACTGGGTGCTTTCAGAATGGGCTTCTCCCTGAGGAACCTGTCTAAATGCTGAGATCAATATCAGGGGCTCTGGCTAGTGTTCTTCTGTCGTGGCAGAGCAGGGCAGGTGGGAGTGAGGGACAAGCACCCCCCCCCCCGTGGCTCCAAGTCTCTTCCAAAGGAGGTACATACCTGGTCTACCCAAAGGCAGTCCATGGCTGGTCTCCTAGCCATGATGTCTATGCTCTGGGAACCAGTTGCTGGGAACCTCAGGAGGTGAGAGTGCTCTTGCTTTTGTTGCTTGAGTCTTGCTTGAAGGTTTCCCACAGAACGAATGAGTTCTGTTAACCACAGAAGCAGAGAGATGGGTCTTTTCACTCTTCCTGCTTCACCTGGCTGGATGCCGCTTCATCTAGGATGAAGAAAAACAGAAAATATGGTGCTGTACATTAGTTTTAAGGGACGTGGGTGGTGCTGTGGGTTAAACGACAGAGCCTAGGACTTGCTGATCAGAAGGTCAGTGGTTTGAATCCCCGTGACGGGGTGAGCTCCCATTGCTCGTTCCCTGCTCCTGCCAACCTAGCAGTTCGAAAACAAGTAGATAAATAGGTACCGCTCCGGCGGGAAGGTAAACGGCATTTCCGTGTGCTGCTCTGGTTTGCCAGAAGCGGCTTAGTCATGCTGGCCACATGACCCTGAAGCTGTGCGCCGGCTCCCTCAGCCAATAAAGCGAGATGAGCGCCGCAATCCCAGAGTCGGTCACGACTAGACCTAATGGTCAGAGGTCCCTTTACCTTTTACATGAGTTTTGGCTGATCCTGGAGACACAGAGGCTGGTCTTGCTCAGTGCCGGACCCAATGTCAGGCTGCTTCCAGCAACTCTCACGGCCGGTTGCCCAGGAACGTACAAAGACAAGGAACGTTCATACCGTCTGGTTTTATTCAGTATTTACAGAGAGGCTATAGAACCCAGCCTCTGGGTAATGGTGTTGTCTCAAGTGAATCTCCACTCCCATCTCTCCCATTTCCTCATTTGTCATCTTCACCACCTCCTCTACATGTGCTGATAAGTGCCTTCTGCCTTTGAGCTCTTTGCTCTCCTACTTTCAAGGCTTGCCAGGTTCTGGGAGAGGGGGATCTGGAATGCTTTCTAAAGACATTGTGTCCAGCAGCTGTCCCCCCCTCCGCTTCTTCCTCTTCCTCTTCCTCCTCTCCCATTATTTCCCAACTTTCCCCTCATCTGCCTCTGAGCAACACTTGTTGTAATTCTGAACTGTCTTCCTCTTCTCTGGAAGGGTCAGGCTTGGGAGGTGGCCTCCACCATTTCTCCTCTGCCCAGTCCCTGACACCTAAGAGCTGTGAGCCTGGAGCTTCCCTGGAACATGATGGAACGCAAGATCTATCAGAATAGTGATGATTCGAGCCCCTTCCATTCTATGCTCAAGTTGTAAATATGTGTCAGTAAAACCATTGATCCTAAGGGCACCACGGTCTCCACCATCCTTCATTCTAAGGAAACTAAAGCCCTGATAAGCACAGGCACTCTTGGAATCTCATTTTGTTCAAGATGCAAAAATAGGAGCATTATTAGTTTGGGTGTTTTTAAAAGAAGTAAATGTTTTAACCTAAAGTGCAAGCTTGCTCTCAATTTTTAAACCAGTACGGACAGGCTATTGCAAAGGAAGTGAATGTAGAAGATTGCAAGAAGGGGAGAATCTTTAACCTTTTTTTTTTTTTTTAGCAACACAGGAGGGCTCAGCGCAGATCAGTTGATGTGTGATTGGGGATGTTTCAGGTATGCAAGTGTCCCTGTTTCCCCCTGCAAAATGTTGGGGGAATGTGCAGGAACACAGAGCGCCAGCTCATGGAGACCGGAGCTGTGAGGTGCCCCTAAATGGATGTGTCCCACAGAGAGCCCAGATCCGAAGCTTTTAAAGGTATGTGCATTATTGATTTTGCAAAATGGGAACTTCGTGTTCTGCTGTGAATGCTCTTTATTTATTCATCCAGGTGCCAGTGTCCATCTTGCAACAGCGCCCCCAAGGGGCCCACCATGGGAACAGTTCACTTGTAATGTATTTATTAATGACCTCGAACAAAGAGGTGCATGTATGTGGGGTGGGAAGGAGTGTGGTGCCAAGAAATTATAGATGGCATAGAATTTGTTCACTGTAATGGAAATCACATAGGAAAGAGCATTCAGAGAGAGCGAGGCTGCAGATATCAGGGCCTCTGCTAAGTAATCCATGATGTTGATTCATCTGATTACTGAACCTCCGGGGCTGGTTCACACATTTGCGTTCCCAATCAGTATCCTCTTCCAGTAGTCCGGTTACCTCCAGCTTTGATTACTGCAATGCATCCTTTGTGAGACTGCCCTGGAAGATTGTTCAGAATCTTCAGCTAGTGCAGAAAGTCGGTCTGCACGGACTTTATTTCAGCCTATCTTAGATCCAAACTAGACATAGAATCACAGAACTGTAGAGCTGGAAGGGACCCCAGGCTTATTTAGCCGTCTCCCCCTCCCTGCAATGCTTTGTGTTAATTGCATCATTGCAATCACTAGGTCTAGTTTAAAATGTTGGAAGAGCAGCTGTAAGTCCCTCCTGCCAACCTAGCAGTTCGAAAGCATGTCAAAGTGCAAGTAGATAAATAGGTACCACAATGGCGGAAAGGTAAACGGCGTTTCCGTGCACTGCTCTGGTTCGCCAGAAGCGGCTTAGTCCTGCTGGCCACATGACCCGGAAGTTGTACGCCGGCTCCCTCGGCCAATAAAGCGAGATGAGCGCCGCAACCGCAGAGTCGGTCACGACTGGACCTAATGGTCAGGGGTCCCTTTACCTTTACCTTTTAGCTGTAAGTCCATCTGGGACCGAGAACGCGCAGGATGCCAGGTTTAACAGTTTCCCTCTATATGAGTTTCTCTCCATGTGACCCCAGTGTAATAAATGAAGTTATTAGTCCTGGTAGCTATAGGGGACAGGCTGCAGCTCAGGGGAAGAGCAACTGTTTTGCATGCAGAAGATGCCAGATTCAATTCCCAGCACCTCCAGATAGGACTGAGAAATATTCCCTGCCTGGAGAAACCCTGGAGAGCTGCAGCTAGTCAGTGTGGACAACCTTGGGCCAGGTGGACCAATGGTCTGACTCTGAATAAGGCAGCTTCTTGTGTTCCAGTATTTGGGAGAAAAGGGGTGAACCCCACTTAACCAATGGCGCCCTGGTGAAATTCCAGCCTTTGGGGAAATAGCTCGCTGGTTGTTGTTTTTTCCTTTCCCCCCTTTCCTTCTTCAATTTGAAAATTGCTGGATTGGAGAGTGGCTGCTCCCTGGTTTACTGACACTGCCGTGTAATTGTCGAAAATGTTTTGAAATACGTCTCTCAAGAAGAGACGTTTAGTGCCGTAATTAATAGTTTGTCTCTTGGAATCGCCCGGAGAAAAGTAACTAATGCATTTGACAGCAAACATGAATAAGCTTGTAAAAATTTAGGGGGAATTACTGAGCCTGTGCAAACTTGATCAGCGCGAGACGAACCTCAGGGAGGGAAGGGCTGCCTGCGGAGTCCCAGGGAAAGGACTTTTCTCCGGCTGGCTTTTCCGACCCTAAACATCCAAGAGGCCTTCAAGAAGCAGAATCAGGGGGGTACACCCCCAATGTGGCTGTAGGGTAGCCTGCGCCACGCAGGTGGGGCCTGCCGCTTCTGAACTGGTGTGTAGGAATGAGTGCATTTTTATTTTTTTTAAAGCACCCCTCTCACTCCTGTGTTAACGTTATCCTTCCAGGGGTTTTTGCTTCGTTGCTTTTGATGAAATTCTTTGCTTTCAATGCAGTGACAGATCTAGAGGCGGACGTAGCTCAGTGACAGAAGGTCTTCTTTGGGCGCAGGTCTCAAGTCCAACCCCCAACATCTCCAGGTGAGGCCAGGAGAGCCCCTCACCTGGGCTTCACAGAATTGGAAGGGACCCCAAGGGTCATCCAGTCCAACCCCCTGCAATGCTCCAGATAGGGAATGTCTCCCAGATATACCATTGGGGATTGAACCTGAGGCCTTCTGCATGCAAGAAGCTCTACCACTGAGCTATGGCCCTTTCCCCCTTCACACTGCAGGGAAGACTGTGAGCCTACAGTCCACATGCTAAGTGTGGATGGGCTTCAAGGTGTCTCTTGCTATCTCTTTTGATGGCTCTTTATCTTGAAACCAGACTTGGACTGGAGAGCCCTTTGGATTAGGGTTGCCAGACCTCCAGGACTGACCTGAAGGCTCCAGGATTGCCTGGTTCACCTCAGAATTTCCACCTTGACAAAACTGCCTTAAAAAAATTAAGAAGGCTATGCATGCAGCTTGCAGCCTTCAGCCCAGCAGGAGCCAGCTGTACATTATTGCATAGACACTTCTCTCTCCTCCCCTCTCCCAATTAACCTCCATCTCCGGGTCTTAGTGATGGGAGCGCAGAAGAAGAATCACCAGGGACCACCCTTGGGTCCAAGGTTTGGGCCCTGAAATCTCAGGAGCTGGGATGCTCCTGACCTGGCAACCCAGCTTCAGATAGAAGCTCTCCTTTGACACTTCAAATAAAGAGCTGCCCTCTGTAATGTAGGACACATGGCCAACATACTGGAACCTAGACTGTTTCACCAATTGCCAGGGCCCAGAATACTTCACTATGCAAACATCCCTTTCACATATTACGACTCTTTGTGACTTTGAACTGGAAGCTGCTCTGGGATCCAAACTTGGCTGAAAAGTGGGTTATGAAGCATAGCAAATCAGCCAATAAATAAAATCCACCTTGAGCAATAAGCTGTTGTTCGGTGGCTGTGGAAGACCAACCAGTCCCAGGATGGTTGCAAAATCCTGCCAAGCTGTGATCATTTTTTCCATCGGGCAAATGCCAACGACGTCTCTGTAATTATGCACCAGCAATTAAGCGGAGGCTTACACAAAACACAAGGTGTGAATAGTGAAAGATGAGATCTCCCCCTCCAGTTAACTCTTCTCAGAAGCTATAACCAATTCTCTTTGCTCGCCTTTGATATTTAATTAAGATTGCCCAAGATGCAATCCTGATGCAGAGTCCCAGGCGGGGTGAAAGTGCTCTTGTGTTGCTCTTCCATGGATGGGGTAACACCAAGCCTGGCTCTCTTGGTATGCATTGAGGGTAACGCTATTATCACCAAAGACAGCCACCAGCATCTTCAGGCCTGGAGTCAACGCAGGTCAGAGCAAAAGATGCAGGGCTCCGTTGACAGTGAAGTTAACTCTATTCAAGGAAATGGAATACAACACAGCAACACTTCCCATCAGGTCTTGCCCCAGGAATGAAGGTCACTGCCTTCCACACTTTTTCAGGCTCCTCCTCTTCCAGATGTTTCCCCAGCAGTCTCAAACTGCATCTGCACACCGCTGGTCTCTCCTTTGCCCTCCTCATTATTCTCTGCGTTCTTGGGAACTGGGGGGAGAGGAGCTTGTCTCAGCAGGAGAGGGAGATTCCCTGGGTTCTTCAGCAGCCTTTGGAGCCTCCCCTCCACTTCAACCTCGGAGTCTGTCCCTGCTCATCCTGCTCACTAAGCCCTGCTGCTCCTTCAGCATCCAGCCTCTCCTCCCAATCTTCTCCCTCTGATCTCTCCTCGGTGTCCCACCACCAATCCCCTGGCTCTGAGCCTTCCTCCTCTGGGGGGGTTTCCCTTGGGGGTTCCCCTGCTGGTGCCTCCCAGCATTCCTCTACATCCAGCCAGTCCCTGAGAAGCATAGACATGGTTTGGTTTCGTGGATTTCTCAAGGGACCGTGGTAATTAAGATGCAACCTCCATACTCATCCACTTCACCTGATTGAAAGGAACTGGATGAAATCACAGAGGAGGGCAAAATTCAAGCAACACATGGATATCTTTGAATATCTATAGTTGGAATATGGGTAGGAAGGGAAGGTAACCAAACATTTTGAGTAAAGTCTTCACTCGGAGGGGAAGTCTATGGGAACAAGAGACCACCTGTGGTTCTGAGAAGAAGAAGAGTTTGGATTTGATATCCCGCTTTATCACTACCCTAAGGAGTCTCAAAGTGGCTAACATTCTCCTTTCCCTTCCTCCCCCACAACAAACACTCTGTGAGGTGAGTGGGGCTGAGAGACTTCAGAGAAGTGTGACTGGCCCAAGGTCACCCAGCAGCTGCATGTGGAGGAGCGGAGACGCGAACCCGGATCCCCAGATTACGAGACTACTGCTCTTAACCACTACACCACACTGGCTCTCAGGAGTTCTGAGGATTCCTAAGGCAGGAATAAGAACAGAAGAAGAGTTTGCTGGATCAGGCCAATGGCTGATCTAGTCCAGCATCCTCATCTTACAGTGACCAGTCAGATGCCTTGGGAAACCTTGCAAGCAGGACCCAAGCACAAGAGCGTATTCTCCTCCTGTGGCTTCTAGCAACTGGTATTCAGATGCACTGCTGCCTCCAGCTGTGGAGACAGAGCAAAGTCATCAATAGATCTGCCATGCATGCATTCTTCATATATGCTTGTGTTTGAGTGTGAGCGTGTGATAATGAATTAACTCCGGATTAGTTCTCGGTAGCCTATTGAGAAACCACCCTAGACAAAATGTACCGTTCATATCCATCGTATCTCCAAGGCTGCAGAGTTATTGGCCCCCTGCCTTCCCCCACGCTCCCACTAACCCCGCAGACATAAATGCCACCTTATCTCATGGCATAGTCTGCAGTGACGCCAGAGAACCTGAAAAAACCTGTCTGGCTCCCGTCGGAGACAGAGAAGTTGGAGCTCATTTGGCCTTGAGTTACCTGCCTGCCAGCGAATGGGCGTTGAGGGAAGTGAGGCTTTAATCATTTTTAAGCACCAGGCAGATCAGCCAACTACCAAACCACAACTCTGGAAAACCTGTTTGCTTCTTGTCAAGTTCCTCATCTCCACCCCCTCGCTGTATTCCCTTCCCAGCCCTCCTCCTTTCCATATGGCCTTCCCCTCGCCCCCCGGCCCAGCCTTCACATGCTATCATTGCACCCCGCAAACTGGCGCTAGGAAGAGGAGACGCTGCTTTATTCCAAATCAAAGCATCGATCCAGCTCAAGGTTGTCTGTGCTGATTGCCAACAGAACTCCAGGCATTCGGGCAGGAGCCGCGACTGAGCTGCAGTTGCCAGAGTGGTTTAACAATCAATCCCTCTTCGCAGGGAACTCTGGGAATTGTAGCTCTCTGAGGGGAACAGGGGTCTCCTCACACAACTCTCAGGACCCATAGCAAACCACAGCTCCCAGAATTCTTTGCAGGAAGGCATGGCTGCTTAAAGTGGTATCACAGTGCTTTCAATGTATGGTGTGAATGAGGCCCTAGTCCAGGGTTTCGCAAATAAATAAATAAATGTTTATTGGGTTTCCCACACTTTGGTCTCCAGCTGTTTTTGGACTACAACTACCATCATCCCTAGCAGGAGTGCCAACTTGGCCCCACAACTGTGGGTGCCCTGGTACAAAAAGTGTGAGTGCCCCTTCATGGGAAATTTTGTGGGTACTCGGGCACCCAGGGCCCCAGGGAGTGGGCACCTATGACCCCTAGCTAGCAGGACCAGTGGTCAGGGATGATGGGAACTGTAATCCCAAAGCAGCTGGACTCCAGCTGTTTTAGACTACAACTCCCATCATCCATAGCTATCATGACCAATGGTCAGGGATGATGGGAATTGCCGTCCCAAAACTGCTGCAGACCCAAGTTTGGGAAACCTTGCCTTGTGAGAAGCAGGATGTTGGAGTGGACGGGCCATTGGCTCGATCCGGCAGGGTTCGCCTGACCCCCTTACGGATTGCATTCATTATCGATTTACGCACGCTGTCTGCCAACATCTCCACCAACCCCCCTCTGAGCATTGGACCAAAACGTCGCTGAGAATGATTTGCGCTTATCCAAACATCCACTCATCAAAGGGTTTTACAAGGCTCTGCTTGGGCAGCTGCCCTGTTTTTCCATGCGGGTAACGCCTGGAAAAGACTCTGCAGGAACGGCACAATTCTTGAATAGCTCCCCTTGTTCTTCCCAAGCCTCCGGAGCGTCACGGCAAGTTGAAAGTGATGGCAGCATCATAAAATATGTACAGCAGCAACTGTAAAACCAACGATGGTGTAACCGTGTTGAGAGGACCTGCCTTTTCCAGGTTCTTGTGTGCACATGTGCCGGAAAGGATTTTTGTGCCGTGCTCAGGAGAATAGTACATTTTTTGTTTGTTTGTTTTAAAAAGTTGGAATCTAGTCTGGCTGCCGACTAAATGCAGAAATCCCTCACCTACAGCATCCTTGGCAAATGGCCACTCAAGACTCTTCCTCCAGCGAAAGCAGAGTCCAACACCACCTGAGGCAGCCTCTTCTGCTATCGTGCATCTCTTCCCATTGTGAAGTTCCTCCCGAGGCTTCGCTGAAATCTTCTCCCATGCAAATTCCACCCACTGGCTCTAGTCTTGGAGCCTTCTGAAGCCGCAGAGAGCAATTCTGCTCCATTGTCTGGGTGACATCCCTTCAGTTATTTGAAGGCCATTTTTGCACCTCGCCTTAATTTAAGCAAAACGGATGAATCCTCATACTTAGGGTTGCCAGGCCAGCAGCATCCCAGCTCCGGAGTCTTCAGGGCCCAAATTGAAGACGTGGGGTGGGCCCTTGTGATTTCATGGAGGCGGGGCCTGGAGACGGAGGTTAATTGGGAGAGGGGGTGAAGGAGGGCAGACTCCCACCCAGAATTTCTCTGCTATAGTTTGCAGCCAGCTCCTGGGAAGCTGAAGCTTGCAAGCTGCATGCACAGTCTTCTTAATATTTTTATATTCTCATTATTATTGTTGTTACTTCAGGTCAGACTTGGAGGTCTAGCAACCCTACACTTCTGGCCTAGCTGCACTGTCAAGTGCCCCGGGGAAAATAAGACATTGGGTGCCAGATTGCAGCAGCCATTTTCTGTGCCGCAATCTCAAACTGTGCTCTCAGTCTTGTGCAGCCCCCCAAAACGTGTGTTTTTGGGGGCACAGCACAAGATCTTGCTCCAAAAAATAGCTTTTTTCAGGGCAAAGGCAAGATGTGGGTCTTGTGACTCGCCCGGGAGCAAATCCTGGAGAGAATTGGGGGGGGGATGACTGTTTAAAATAAGGTTGCCATATTTCAAAAAGTGACAATCCGGACACAAAGTTGTTGAGCTTTTACCTGCAAAATCTCTTTCCCATTTTTTACCTATTTTTTTAGGGAAATCACCTCAAAAACAACTTCCGATATGGGCTGCCATATGCCTGGGTTTTTCTGGACATTCTGGCCGCTTTCCGAAACTTCCGCCCGGATGTCATTTTCGACAGCCAAATCCCAGCACTGTCAGCGAAAATGCAGACACGTGGCAGCCCTAGTTTAAAGTGGAACCATGGTGCTTTAAACGTAGATTTTAAAACCTGAGCAGATTGGCAAGAGGGGGGAGGCATTGTTTTGGATGTTTGGGGCCTAGGCAGTTCAGGGTCCCCAAAAGTCAAGATTAACACCTTCCATTGGGGTCAGAAGATAATTTATTATCATAATGCCGGTTAGCAGATCAGCTGCCATATTCTGCACGAATGGCTGTTTCTGTAGGCGGCTCCATATAGAGCACATCGCAGCAT
Source organism: Podarcis siculus (assembly GCA_034642415.1). NCBI lineage: Eukaryota > Metazoa > Chordata > Lepidosauria > Squamata > Lacertidae > Podarcis > Podarcis siculus. The sequence goes on from JAXCMG010000018.1 coordinate 11,984,413, forward strand.
CCTAGTCTGGAGATTTACCAGCGCGTGGATTGACCTTTTCCTACCCCCCAACTCAGAGCTTGGGTACCCAATAGATGTGCCATGTTTATTTAAAAGTGTCAGCCATCTTTGAAACTGCCCATTGATCCAGTGCTTAGTTTCTGCATGCATAGCGCCCTAAGCTGGTGATCACGTAGCAGAACAGAAGTGTGACGATGGTGAATTAGCACCATAGATCAAACACCATGGCCAGCCTATCAGGTGCAAGCAATTGAGCAACAAGGCTTGAAGAGTTCCCCTGCTCCGAAGAATGAACCGCTGCCTCCCCCTGGTGGTGGAAGACTGAATTGCACCAAGGGATCGAATGGCATCAGCTTTTGCCATGGAGTTAAGTCTACCGAGAGTGTAAGTAGCGCCCGTCGGATATAGGACTCCTACATGCATGCAAAGACTTCAGGTGGACACTGGGTTTACCTGGCCAGCCTATGCACAGTCCTAAGGCAATCTCCCCTTCCCATTTGCCTTATCTTGTAATCTGCGGCAAGCTCTATAACCTGTATGATTTGGCATTGGTGGTACAATTCAAACAAATTAAAAGCGCAAAGGGGTGATGTGGGGGCTGATTAAAAGAGCATGCCACAATCAGGGTTTGACGCCTGCTGGCCAGTAGCCAAACTGGATAATTATTACTCCCCAGGAGCAAGGCTGAGAGGCTCAATGTTGTGCCTGTCAAATGACTCACACATTTATAGCTTCAGACCAGATAGGTAACAGTTGTCCTTAAGGGCAGATTTCCACCTTCCGCAAATGGGCCCAATCCCATTTTAAAGCTCTCCAGTTTGGTTACCATCACTGCTGCCTGCGGGAGCAAGTTCAACATTTCTCTATCCACTTTACCCATGCCGTACTGTATGTAGTTTTGTAAATTTCTATCCTGTCGACTATCCTTACATGCCTTTTCTCTCTAAACTTAAAAAGTCCAACCCCCCCCCCCCCGAATGGCAAGCTTCATTCACAGGGGAGTCAAGCCAACCCGATGATCATCTTGGTAAGGCAAAGGTAAAGGGACCCCTGACCATTAGGTCCAGTCGTGGCCGATTCTAGGGTTGCGGCGCTCATCTTGCTTTATTGGCCAAGGGAGCTGGCATACAGCTTCTGGGTCATGTGGCCAGCATGACTAAGCTGCTTCAGGCGAACCAGAGCAGCGCATGGAAACACCGTTTACCTTCCCGCCGGAGTGGTACCTATTTTATCTACTTGCACTTTGACGTGCTTTTGAACTCCTAGGTTGGCTGGAGCAGGGACCGAGCAACGGGAGCTCACCCCGTCGCGGGGATTCGAACTGCCAGCCTTCTAATCCGCAAGCCCTAGACTCAGTGGTTTAACCCACAGCGCCACCCGTATCCCTTTGATTGTCTTGGCAGCCTTAAATAAAATACCCAAGACATATTCTCTCTCCCCCCCCCCCCCCCGCCCTGATGCAGGATGCTTTCAGCAGAGGAATTTGGTCTTGTCTTAAGTGACCCATAGGGGGAATTCTTTGCTATAACCAAGAAGTAGAATTAAGCTTTAAGCTGAACCTAAGAAAAACCTACGGCCTGTCTAGTCCAGCATCCTATTCCCACAGCACCCACAGGAAACTCTCCAAGCACAAGAGCATCTTTCCAGCGACTGGTATTCAGAAGTGCTGCCGCCTCCAACTGTGGAGGCAGCCATCGTGGCTAGCAGCCATCAAAAGCCTTCTCCTCCTCCATGAATTTGTCTAATCCTCTTTTGAAGTCGTCTAGGTTGGTTGCCTGCTGTGGGAGCAAGTTCCACGGTTTAGCTGTGTGCTACGGAGCAAATGAAATTAGCAGCAACAGCTCTTCCAGCTGGCTTCCATGTGAGATGCTTCCCTCTCCCTCCCGCCCTGCCGCCAGTGTCCCCCCCACCGACCCACCCAAAAAAAGTTCCTTGAAACCCAGGTCCTAGTCAAGGAAACAGGAGCCACGTCAAGTATTTTGGCACTCGCTGAGCAACACACCTATATTACCAGCTAATTATCTGATCAATCATTAGAGCTGTCAGATCTGTCTGAGATAAGAATGGCTGCCTGCCAAGGTACTGAATCCAGGACGACTGTTTGATGTTATCGTGCTACAATTAGGCTACAAGCACAGCTTCGCGATGGAGGCCAAGAGAAAGACGTTTAACGAAAGGGGGGGGCTTCCTGGGCCCAGAAGCCGCCAGGATTGGTCAGATCAGCAGGAATAAAACACTCCACCTCTTTATCAAGGACAGTTCCTATTGTTATACACCACCCCAATCTCTTAGTGGGGAGAGACCTCAGGGGTTCCAAGCGCTTAGCCAGGTTTGTTTTTCTTGGAATGATGATCAGCGGAGACTGTGGTGTCTTTAGTATGTATGGTTTGATTTGCACATATATAGAACCTGAGCATAAGATGAAGGGGCTTGCAGCATCAGCACCCCAACAGATCTTGCTTCTCCATTAGTCACAGCTTTGGATCCAGCACAGAGCAGGCAGGTCTCTGTGTCTCCAGCTCCCAGCCTGTTTCTAGCTCACTCTCTCACAAACACACTATCATAGGGTGCCAACTCCTAGGGGCCCCAGGTCACTTTGGGAACCCCAATTTTTTTTTAGGGGGCTGGGCTCCCGCCCTCAAATGGATGGGTGTTGCTGTCTTCCTTTCTTTTCCCTGTTTGGACTTCATTTCCCAGCAGGCCCTGTAAAGGAACTTGAAAAATGGTTGCTGGGATTGGACAAAAACCTCTGGCATCATTTCTTACTGCCCTTGCAATTGGAGCTATAAGGGGCATGTGAACCGCCCTGAGACCTCTGGGTATACAGTGGTACCTTGGGTTACAGACACTTCAGGTTACAGATGCTTCAAGTTACAGACTCCACTAACCCAGAAATAGTACCTCGGGTTAAGAAATTTACTTCAGGATGAGAACAGAAATTGTGTGGTGGCAGCGGGAGGCCCCATTAGCTAAAGTGGTACCTCAGGTTAAGAGCAGTTTCAGGTTACGAACAGACCTCCAGAACGAATTAAGTTCTTAACCCGAGATACCACTCTACATAAATTCAATAAACAACAACAACATGTGTGCACAGGGATATCAGCAGAGTGGGCAGAAGAAATCCCGGCACCTCAATGTTCCAAACAAAAGAGGAAACTGAGATTTGCATTCTCTGGTTACTTCTGCAACGTGTGTGTGTGTGTGTGTGTGTGTGTGTGTGTGTGTTGGTTGCAAAGTCCATTGGCCACACATGCTTCCAACAGCAAGTGAAGCTCCCATTGTCAGTCCCAGTTGCAGGCGCCTCTCAACTAAATCCCTCCCAGACTAGCAACTGCAACTATAGAAGGTGCACTGTAATTGGAGTGGGAGAAAGGGAGGGACATTGTCCAGAGCTTTGTCATTTACAGTGGTACCTTGGTTCTCGAACGTAATCCATTCCAGAAGTCCATTCCGAAACATTCGAAAACCAAGACACGGCTTCTGATTGGCACAAGTGCCCTGGAAACGATAGCCGACAGCCACATCAGACATTCGGCTTCTGAAAAACGTTTGAAAACTGGAACACTTACAGTGGTACCTCAGGTTACATACACTTCAGGTTACATACGCTTCAGGTTACAGACTCCGCTAACCCAGAAATATTACCTCAGGTTAAGAACTTTGCTTCAGGATGCGAACAGAAATCATGCTCCCGCGGCGCAGCAGCAGGAGGCCCCATTAGCTAAAGTGGTGCTTCAGGTTAAGAACAGTTTCAGGTTAAGAACAGACCTCCAGAACGAATTAAGTACTTAACCCGAGGTACCACTGTACTTCCGGGTTTTCGCCATTAGGGGGGCCAATTTGTTTATCAACTAAGCCGTTTGAGAACCAAGGTTCCACTGTACTTTCAAGTTTCTTTTCTGCCATCCCTTCTCCCTCCCTACCATATCACTATCCTTGTCTGCCCCCACCCCCAATATTTTCTTCAGGTTGGTGCCTCTGCTCAGTATTGTTTTTGCACCTAATAGCTACAGGTGAGAGGGATGGAGGAAAGACCCAACCATTAGTGTCTCCAGCTTCCAGCCTCCAATGGAGAGCCCACCACTTTCCGTGAGAGTCCCTTCCACTGTCAAACAGCTGTTGCGGCCATATTGTTCTTCCCAAAGTTTAGTCAGAATCTCCTCTCTTGCCATTTGGGCCCAACACACTAGAGCAGTAGAAAACAAACTTGCTCCGTCTTCCACATGGCAACGCTTTAAGACAGTTGAAGGTAGCTATTTGCACCGCTCCTCTGTTGAGAGCGGAGAGGAGGGAATTGGACAAATTCATGAAGGGCATCACCAGCTACTAGTCACAATGGCTTTCTTCTGCCTCCAGTTTCAGAGGACTTTGAACAGCAGTTGCAGAGAATCACAAGTCCAGAGAGTTGCACTCAGATACTCCGGAGGGCTGTTTTTAACGATGAATACAAACTACATGGGACGCGGGTGGCGCTGTGGGTAAAACCTCAGTGCCTAGGACTTGCCGATCGTATGGTCGGCGGTTCAAATCCCTGCGGCGGGGTGAGCTCCCATCTTTCGGTCCCAGCTCCTGCCCACCTAGCAGTTCGAAAGCACCCCTAAGTGCAAGTAGATAAATAGGTACCGCTTTATAGCGGGAAGGTAAGCGGCGTTTCCGTGTGCTGCACTGGTGCTGGCTCGCCAGAGCAGCTTCGTCACGCTGGCCACGTGACCCAGAAGTGTCTCCGGACAGCACTGGCTCCTGGCCTCTTAATTGAGATGAGCACACAACCCTAGAGTCGGACACGACTGGCCCGTACGGGCAGGGGTACCTTTACCCTTTTTACAAACTACATACCCCACAAGTGTCCCAGAAAACATGGGACATCCTGTTTTTTCTCGTGAGAGAATGGCGGCCATTTTGGACACCATGATCTCACGCCATTTCACACTGCAATTTCCTTTCCCCAAAAGCTTATTTCGGGGCCTCGATCTTGTGTGGGGCACCAAAATAGATGTTTTGAGGTGTCGTCCCTGAAAAAAATGCTTTTTTGAGGGAGAATTGCATGAGATCATAGTGTCCAGAATGGCTGTCATGATTTCGCTCAAGAAACATGGGGAAATGGCGTCCCAGATTTTGCCGTTGATGTCTTGGAGGGTTTGAAACTGTGCAAATGTTGATAGGACTATATTCTTCTATCCAAACTTTTTCTGTAACTGCTATACTATATAATTTTTTTTTAAGTGTCTTTATTTCCATCAGTTAAATGATGGAGCACACAGAGACCAAGGGTGGGTGGGTGTGCATTGGGATAGATTTAAACCTGTGCATTATATTTATTTATTGTTCCTCACAGACACACCCCATTAGAAGTTAGATAAGAGAGAAAAAGAGAAGATTATCTGAGCCCTTGAGGGCTTATATTGGGGTGTACGAAAAAGAAGAAAGCTAAAGAAACTGTTATTCTCCAGCTGAATAAAATGCCAGGTGTAACATTTCACTAATTACGGCACTGGTTTTTTACAGCAGGGATCTTAAAAGCCTTTTTTTTTATTTTTCCAGAAAGAGAAGAGGGGGGAAATCAAAGGGGAAAGATTGACAAAAACACAGAGGAGAAGGTATAAAACAAGATTTATATCTACATAATTTCCTGTAATTGCTGATAGAAGATGTTAATATTCCTTTTGATGCTCTGTACTTAACGCCTGGGGTCTTTGGCGTAACTGCCAGGAATGGCAAGGAGTCAATGGGGATTAAATCAGAGGTTCCTTGGCGCAGTAGTAAAAAAAAAAAACACTTTAGGAATTGGTTGGGGGAGGAGTAAGAGGTGTTTAACTCAAAGTCAGATTATGTCCTCATGCCCCACTTCCTCCCATCACCAGAAAAAACTACAAAAGCATATTGAGTAAGACAAGAATCACATTCTGAATAAGAACGTAAGAACTGCTGGATCAGGCCTGCATCCTGTTCTTACAGTGACCAGTCCGGTGCCTCTTGGAAACCTGAGCTTTTCCCCAAATTTTCCACATTGCATCTCCACTTCTGTCTTGGAGCGCTACCTTCACATATCCGACACACTGCAACCTGGCCTGATCCAACAAGCAATTCTCATGTTCTTAAACCCCCTCAGATTAATGGGCCCATGTTAGTTAGGTCCATCAATTTCCAGGGATCTACTATGAGCAAGAGGGACGCGGGTGGCGCTGTGGATTAAACCACAGAGCCTAGGGCTTGCTGATAAGAATGTCAGCGGTTCGAATCCCCACGACGGGGTGAGCTCCCGTTGCTCCCTGCTCTTGCCAACCTAGCAGTTCGAAAGCACGTCAAAGTGCAAGTAGATAAATAGGTACCACTCTGGTGGGAAGGTAAACGGCGTTTCCGTGCACTGCTCTGGCTCACCAGAAGCGGCTTAGTCATGCTGGCCACATGACCTGGAAGCTTTACGCCGGCTCCCTTGGCCAGTAAAGCGAGATGAGCACCGCAACCCCAAAGTCGTCAGCGACTGGACCTAATGGTCAGGGGTCCCTTTACCTTTTTACTATGAGCAAGACTAATATTGTGTGTTTTCTATATATGTGTGTGTGTGTGTGTGTGTGTGTGTGTGTTTTTAACATACCATTTTCAACAGTAATTAAACATATTTTCACATCTTATTCAACTTTTTTGACTTCCATCAGTCCTGTCTGAAAATTTTCCTGTCTAATCTCTTAGCATACATTTCTTATTTTCCCTGTTACATTTAAAACTCATAACCAATATCTCAATTCTTTATCTACTTTGTAGCACTTCATATATTCCTCCTTACAAAACTTCTTGTAGTCCTACTAGCATAATTTGTTGGTTACAATTGCTTTTCAAATCGTTCATATACTTCTTCCAATCTTCTGTATATCTCTGGTCCCGCAGGTTTCGAATCCTTCCTGTCGTTTTGCCCAGTTCTGCATAGTCCATTATTTTCATCTGCCATTCTTCTTTCGTTGGAATTTCTTCTAATATTGTGTGTGTTTTCAGCTTGAGCGTACCGTAGCACAGTTCTGGCACCTCTCAGGTGGGCGCCATTGTGGGACAGCACTCCCCTTGCCCGCTTCATGCCTCTATGTACTTCTGAGAAGCCCAAAACAAACATTTTGAGTCAAAATGGAAGCTGGCCAGCGTGTGCAAGTCTACACTTTTTTAAAAAGATCTATGACTCCACCTAGCTCCTAGCCACAATTGTTCAAGCTCCAGAGTGGGGCCAATACTCCTTTTCTTCAATCCATCTCCCATATAGTGATGGCGGTCTTTAAGCTTTTCAGCCAGGTCTCTACTGTTACACGCATGAACATTTGTGCAAGCGCCCTTCCAAGCTGCCCTAGCCATCTGCCTGGATCTAAGAGGACGAGGAAGGCAGAGGTGCGTTTATTTGACCTATACCAGAACCAGGGGCAACCCCCAAACCAGATAGGGAGGCAGCTTGCTATAGTTTTCCCTCCGCAGGCGGTGAATGCAGCTGTTGTCCAACCGAAATCTGGGCTGCCCTGAGTCACCTGGCAACTTGCTGTGACAACTTCCTGGTGAGTTCCTGCACCTATTTTCCTTGAAAAAAAGCACTGGCTATGACTAATATGGGAGAGGAGGGTGGATTTTGATGATGATGTGAGAGTTAACAGGATAAGAGGGGCAGCAGTGGAGTAAAATGCCACTGGCAGCACCCCAAATTGTTGCTAGTGTTAGACCATAGCTGTCAACCGTCCCTTATTTGGCGGGAAAGTCCCTTATCCCAGCACCGTGTCCCGCTGCTGTCCCTTATTGACGATGTCCCTTAAATTTCCCGGGTTTCAAAGGAAGCAGCTCCTCTCCCTCCCTGCCTGCCCGCCAGGGAGGAGGGAGGCTCCAACTGTGTTGCTTGGCTGCGTTGCTCACCCAAGAAGGAGTCTAAGAATGACTGGGGGCTGGAGCTTGCATGCCTTGTGCCGATCAAATCGGCCGCATTGCCTGGGGACTGGCCTTTGCTCAGCGCTTCCCAGCAGAGAGGTGACGGTGGTTGTCTTTGCTGCATCCCCTTTGCCAGGTTGCTGCGCTGTGGGAACCACCGCTTGAGGCTTCGTTTGGCTGCTGGCTGGGCTTTCTGCCTTTGGCTCGGAGGGGCTTAGAAGTTGAACATACCTGTGCTTGGAAAATCCCTTATTTTGGCTGCTGATCCCTTATTTTCGAGGCTGCTGGTCCCTTATTTTCAAATCTGTAAGTTGACAGCTATGGTGTTAGACACTGCCCCAATCTCCAAGTGGAGACTTCAGGAGTTCCAGGGACTTACCCAGGGTTTAGTTCCCTTGGGATGAAGGTCAGTGGAGACTGTAGTATATGAAGGATATATGGCTTCATTTACACATATCTACAACCTGAGCATAGGATGGAGGGGCTCACAGCATCAAATAATAATAATAATAATAATAATAATAATAATAATAATAATAATAAATTATTTATACCCCGCCCATCTGGCTGGGCTTCCCCAGCCACTCTGGGCGGCTTCCTACCAAATATTAAAATACAGTAATACATCAAACATTAAAAGCTTCCCTAAACTCCCCAACAGATCTTGCTTCTCCATTAGTCACAGTTTTGGATCCAGCACAAAGCAAGCAGGTCTCTGTGTCTCCGGCTCCCAGGCTGCTTCCAGCTCAGCTTGCTAACACGCCACAGGCTATTGCTCTCCTTTCTAGCAGCTAGGTGTGAGGGTGGAGGAAAGGCCCACCTATGAGCGCAGGGGGCACCCTCACTTTGTTGCAACCTGGCTCGTTCTTTTGGGGTGCTGATGAGGACACTTAAGTGGCCAGCTCAGGTCGTCGCCTTGCAAAGCAAGTCCTCTGACCTGTTCAGCAACCTCCTCCTCTCTTAGATTCTAGCCCTCACTGGGTACCAGACCCTAAGAATTGGAGGCAACTCAGGGCAGCATCCAGACTGACCCACAACGATATTATAGCAGCACGAAATCACAGCACGAAGCAAACAAGCCCTCCGGGGAGCAGTGCTGTGCTGATGACTAAGCTGTGAATGCCATCCACACAAATTGACAGCCATACAATAAAACCCAACCACAATGAACACGCTATATGCTTAGAATGATTAAGTATAAATTACGCACCGAAGCTTCCAAAATGAATCAGCGGAGAGAGAGAGAGAGAGAGAGAGAGAGAGACGAAGACCTGCATGTGGGTAAAAAAAGATAAATGGCCGTGCTTGCACAGGGTAGATGGGGAAGAAATTCAGCTCACTTTGCTTTCAATGGTGAACTCCTGCACTTTCAACAACAACAACAACAATTTATTATTTATACCCTGCCCATCTGGCTGGGTTTCCCCAGCCACTCTGGGCGGCTCCCAATCGAATATTAAAAACACAATACAGCATTAAACAATAGAATTGAAACAGAGCCCACCTTTGAAATCCAGGCTTTCCTGAATTTTGCAATGCAGTTCTACAGCTGAGTAATGTGCACACTAATGATGTAAGGTGAGCGCAGCGATATTAGTGAAAACAACATGCTAAACGCCATTATATCAAGGGAAACTGCCTTGCAAAAATTGCTTTGCGTCTGGCAAAATTGCATCGAAACGTGTGTATTCACACCAAAATGATTAAGGAAGACTTTAAGAAAATAATAATACACTACAATTGCATCTTATCCAGTGGTTCGGTTCCAAGGGATCCACATATACTCAAAAATGTGTATACTCAAACCCTTGGAACTGCCCCCCACAAGCAACCTGGGGCTTCTGGAGCGTGGAGAGAGCTTTGCTTCCCAAGTATGGCAGAGAGCTTCAAAGCTCTTTTTTGCAAAGTTTATCCATTCCCCTCACAGAGCTACAATTCCAGAGAGGTTCAACAACCAATCATAGCTGTCAACTTACAGATTTGAAAATAAGGGACCAGCAGCCTTGAAAATAAGGGACCAGCAACCAAAATAAGGGACCTGCAGCCTCACCTGTTCCAGGCACTCCAGTCTTCCTGTCCTCCTGCAGTCTGGTCAAACTCATGCTGGTAGCTTCGAGAACACTGTCCAACCAACTTTGTAACCAGAGGTTCAACTGACTAGAATCTGAATCACATGCACCACAAGGCCTATGCAGCCTCAACTTAAGATGGCTCCCCGGCCTAGCTTTGCACTGCAAAGTTTGCAGCAGCACGTGCAACAAAATGGCGTCCAGCATTCAAAAACCCCCTCAGCTTGCATTAACTAGCCACACACAAGGCATGCAAGCTCCACCCCCCAGTCATTCTTACACTTCTTATTGGGTGAGCAACACAGCCAAGCAACACAGTTGGAGCCTCCCTCCTCCCTGGCCGGCAGGGAGGGAGGGAGAGGAGCTGCTTCCTTTGAAATTTAAGGGACATCATTTAAGGGACGTTTAAGGGACATCCATCAATAAGGGACAGCAGCGGGACATGGCGCTGGAATAAGGGACTGTCCCTTCAAATAAGGGACACTTGACAGCTATGCAACCAATCCCTCTTTCCCATAGAACTCTGGCAATTGTAGCTCTGCTTGGGAGATATAGGGGTATCTTAAGAATTCTGAGCACCCTTAAGAAATGTACCATATTCCTGTTGTGTTTTATGATTTTCCTGATACTGTAAGTGAGCCGGAACTGGTCTGTGACCATAATAATAAAATTCAATTCAATTCAAACATCCCAGGATTCTTTGGGGGAAGCAGTTAAAAATGTTTAAAGTGGCACATCACTGCTCAAAATGTATGGTGCAGATGTGGCCCAAATCTTTCCTGGCATTTCTCGGTGACCTGGTGTTTCTATAGTGAAACTTTCACCGACTTGCAGTGACACACAAATATTTAAAGTGTGCCATTATATGCAAGACCTTTCCATTCTTTCTATTCCCGAGTCAAATATTCCACGCTAACACATTCGCACCCACAACACGAGGAGGGTGGCAAGGCAAAATGTTCAGGCTTTTAACTCCTTTCATAATTAAGGGCCATTTTAAATCCCCGGTGGTTTTAGTAATGGCTTATTTTAGGCGTGTTGTGCCAATGAATGATTGTGGGGATGTATTATTCACCGAGCCCATGTCTAGTAAGAAATATTTTGACGGGTTAATGACTTTTGGTGGGGAGACATTTGCGCTTTTATTAACTTTGGATACGATACCCCAAGGATAGAAAGCGGCCAATTTTGTAGTTAAAAGTGTTTGGGTTTCTTTTCTTAATGACAAATTAATTGAAGTCACAATGCATTAAATACAAATGTGTTCATCCAGGTGCAGAAAGGAAGCAGGGGGGTCTAGTTAGATGAACAGATACGTGCAACCAGAGCCAGTGGCAGATTTGTGGCCTGTGGTCTGCAGAGTTATAGATATCTCCAAATATATGGTAGAACTAAATGTATAAGAATGTGCAACTGATTAACATGGGCTATAAGTTGTCGTTGTTGTTAGGTTTACTTTTGTATCAACATATTCCTTCTCTCCATGGCCTTGGTGCTAGCAGTTGTGGACCTTGACTTCATTGTACTAAGCCAGGCATAGGCAAACTTGGCCCTCCAGATGTTTTGGGACTACATCTCCCATCATCCCTAGCTAACAAGCCCAGTGGTCAGGGATGATGGGAGTTGTAGTCCCAAAACATCTGGAGGGCCAAGTTTGCCTATGCCTGTACTAAGCATTGGTTGGGGCATATTCCTGCCCCCTTGTGACTCAACACTAGTTTCCTACCCCTGTGAAATCTGGTGGATAAGTTTGAATCCTTTTTTAGTGAATACTTACCTGGGACCCTTTCCTATGTCTTCTAGTTGGGCAGAAGGGAAGTGCAAAAAAAACCCAGACCAGGATAGTCTAACTTCTCATACCAAGTGGTCCGCAATAGTACTTTTTTCAGATTTCTTTTTCTTTTAAGATTCGAAGTTACATTTTATCACTCAACAGTTATCATCCTTACTCTACAATGCTAACAACTTCCTGTTCACCCATCCTCAATGTTTTTATGATCACGATTACATACAATCGCGCCTTCAAAGCCCATCATACCCAATTTCATCCTCTTTAACGGGTTTCTTGAGATGTGCTGCTATTTTTTCTTGAACTTCAAACCCCACTGTGGACTTCGCGCATAGGAAATTATTTATTAAATAGATTTGAAAAAGTTTCCAGTCATCCTTGAAAGTTTCTAAATTTGTGTCTCTTATCAGTTTTGCCATCTCTGCATATTCCGTTACTTTCACTGCCCCATTCTTGCTTTGAGGGTATTCTTTCCTCCTTCCGCTTCTGTGCATAAATATTCCTTGCCATTGTGGTTCCACACATAAATACCGTTAAAGCTTTCTTTGGAATTTCACTGTCCAGTATCCCCAGCAGCAAGACTTATGGCTTCTTGGGGAGAAAGGGCTGCAACAGTACTTTGACACAGAACCTGCAGGCCAAAATTTGCTGCCCCCCAGTCCCCAGCTCTCATGCTGCCTCCCAAAGCGGGCACTGGGCTTTAGGAAGGAGCCACGAGTCTCTGGCAGGGTCCTAGAGCCCTCCCATCTCCTTCCCAAAGCTGGGAAAGAGAAAACCAGGCTTTGGGGTGGAGGATGTAGGACTCTCATGTCAGAGCCCTCATGCCTCCTTCCGAAAGCCCAGCACCTCTCCTACCTGGGTTTGGGAAGGCAGCAGGGGGGCAGGGCATCAAATGTTGCCAAGGGCTGCCAAAATGGCCTTGAGGGCCATGTGTTGGACTGCGCTGCCCCAGATCCCCAGAAACCTGTTGCTAAGACACCTCTTATACTGAATAACCCATAGTCAAGATGATTTGGAAGGTGTCCATCAGGGCTGGGCGATATCTGGTTTTCAACTTTGTGATACATCATCAGCTAAACATTGCAATATACTGATATATCAGTCTCTGAATTAAGGATGGAGCTGTGTAGAGGCATTGGCTGGCTTCACGGTTTCCCCCACATTGTTATTTTTGCATAGCACACACACACATCATGATTTGCAATATATTGCCAAGTAAAAAATTATGAAACCAGTATCATGATATGGACTTGAAACTGGCTTTGGACTATATATCGCTCAGCCCCAACACAAACCATGATTTGCGATATACTGCCAAATCAAAAACTACTACACCGATATCACGATATGGACTTCAAACCGGTTTTGGTTGTTATATTGATATATCGACCAGCCCTAGTGTCTATATGAAGACGCGTCCCTGAATCGCTGCCTCTTCAAATTACTAACAGTGTTATATATAGGTTTGTGTTTCATGCTATTGCTTGAGTGATAATAATTGCTTGTGAATATGTGAAAAACTTGAGAAAATATTTCCTTTCCTTTTACAGTCGTTTTTAATTGTCATTTTCAAGAACCACCATGAAAAACCTACGAGAAGAGTGTCGCTTTGCAGAAGATTAACTACAGAAACACCAGAAGCCACTCCTGATTTAGGTTCCCTGCTTAATACCAGAGTGTGAAATAATTGTTTCTTTCCTCTGTCCTTTAGGCAGTAGCTGCTGTTAAAGGAGCAAAGTCAATATAATTAGAAGGCGTTGCCGTTTGGATTGAGTTGGAGCCTGCCTGGGTGGGGAGAAAGCAGCCCTGTTAAATCCAGGCACATCCATTGTTCCCGGAGATTACATCTAATGCTTCCTGTTACCACCCATCTTGAAGAAATTAGCAGGTGGGCAAGTTCGGTATTGTAGGATGAGCGGCTGCAGTGCACTTTGCTTGCTTCTCAAAGTGTGCGACACAAGCCAAAAAAGGGTTGCTTGCAGGAATGCGTTGTAAAGGAAGACATACCAATTGTTTCAGCAACTGGTACAAATTTGGACAAAAAATATTGAATCACACCAAAGGCAATTTGTGGGTTTCTGCTTGAGGACAGGAAGGTGACTTTTGATAAGACGGTCACAATTTCTCCCAGGAGAGGGCAGTTCTCAAGCCAGGACCTTGTAGGCGAGTGGTCTGCAAGTGTGTGAATTGCCTGTTCTCAAAAGGGTTGCATTCAATCTGAAGGAACAATTGATATCAAATATCCTTTATTAGGCATAGCAAACCACACATTATCAAACAGACACTGTATACAAATTGTGCAAAATACGAGCTCAGCATAACAAGGTTTGTCCCAGTCAGATCTTTAACTCCAGATAAAATCAATTTGCATAAATAATGCAGTACAACACTACCACGTCACCGATCAATTAAGAACCACTGAATCTCTTTATAATGGCCCAGTCTTTCTACATGGACAGCACTCAAAAATTCAGCCACTATTAAAGTAATTTGATCATTCCTGTCCGAAAGCAGGTCCTGAACTGTTGGTATCATAGATATCAGCCTATTGAGTTGTCTTCTGGCGTAAATGCCAAAACCACAAGAAAAGAAAATATGCTCCAAAGTATCTGGTTCCTGTTTACTACAGTTGCAGAGATGATCTGATTCTGGGAGGGCTAAATATCTTCCTCTCACTATCATTGAGGGAAACATATTAAATCTGGCTAACATAAACAGCCTGCACAATTCATGATTCCTAAAGGAATAATTACCGTATTTTTCGCTCTATAGGACGCACCCGACCATAGGACGCACCTTGTTTTAGAGGGGGAGAACAAGGGGGAAAACATTCTCCCCCTCTCTGCTCAGCGCCCCTTCAGCGAAGCAACAGGAGAAACGAAACCCCTTCCATTTCTCCTCCCGCTTCGCTGAAGGGGCGCTGTGCAGCTCTCCCTCTCTGCTGAAGCCAGGAGAGCAAGACTCTCCCGGCTTCAGCGAAAGGAACCCAAAGCCCCCAGAACGCAGCGGGAACTCGCGCTGCACTCCAAAGGCTTCAGGCGGCTATCCCTGAAGCCTGGAGAGCGAGAGGGATCGGTGCGCACCAACCCCTCTCACTCTCCAGGCTTCAGGGAAAGCAGCGCAAAGCCTCCGGAGCGCGGAGGGAGCGCTCCCTCTGTGCTTCGGAGGCTTCGCGTTGCTATTGCTGAAGCCAAGGAGCCTGCATTTGCTCCATAGGACGCACACACATTTCCCCTTAATTTTTGGAGGGGGAAAAGTGCGTCCTATAGAGCGAAAAATACGGTAAGTAACCTGGAGGGGTTCCTGGGACTATCTTTGTCATATGAGGCCCAAGTGACCCCCTCTGTGGCTCAGAGTGCCCAGTACCAACTTTGGTTGGTACAACAATTACACCATTTTCTGGATAGGATTAGCTTAGCTAGTGTGGTTTTTTTCTTCAATTATTTTTATACCTTTCATAAAGCTGACATTGCATGGAAATCCCAATGGAAAACTGTAGAGAATCTCTCTCCAGAGAGGTGGACAGCTGGAATCTGAGAACTTGCTTTAGCTAAAAATGATAATAACGCAACAGAGTAATCCAAGGGGTATTGAAAAGAGATAACTTCAATTTTGTGTGGTTCCCTTTGTTCTTTTAAAGGTAAAGGGACCCCTGACCATTAGGTCCAGTCATGGCTGACTCTGGGGTTGCGGTGCTCATCTCGCTTTATTGGCCGAGGGAGCCGGCACACAGCTTCCAGGTCATGTGGCCAGCATGACTAAGCCGCTTCTGGCAAACCAGAGCAGCTCATGGAAACACCGTTTACCTTCCCGCTGGAGCGGTACCTATTTATCTACTTGCACTTTGACGTGCTTTCGAACTGCTAGGTTGGCAGGAGCAGGGACCGAGCAACGGGAGCTCACCCTGTCGTGGGGATTCGAACCGCCGACCTTCTGATCGGCAAGTCCTAGGCTCTGTGGTTTAACCCACAGCGCCACCCGCGTCGCTTTTTGCTCTCTTATATCAATGCTATCATCCCTCCCACCTCCAATCACACAACCCCTTACGGAGAGGTTCCGGAAGAAGGCCAGTCTGGTGCAATGGTTAGGATGTCAGACTAGGACCTGAGAGACAAGGGTTCAAATCCCCACTTGGCCATGAAGCTCACTGGCAGCAAGTGTCATGGACTGTCTGGATGCAGAGGAGAGGTGGGAGGCGCCAGCTGGGGAACCCCAAAGGGAACCACCAGGGGAAGACCCCTGACCATTAGGTCCAGTCATGGCTGACTCTGGGGTTGCGGTGCTCCCCAGAGTCATCATCCCCATGGGATGATGATGAGCGGTCAGAAGGAGAAGATGGAGAAGACCGGGAGGAGGAGGAGGTGTCTGAAGCTGAAGAGGCAACAGGGTTTAGTGAGCAGGAAGAGTCTGTGGCAGAGAGCAGTCCACACTCAGAGGCAGCAGTAGAGAGGGGCCAAGAGGCAGAGTAGAGGCAGGCTGCTGAGGAAGCCAGCTCCCCTCCCCTCTGGTCCCCCAGAACATGCAGAGAAGTGAAAAGAGCAGAGGAGAAATTGGTTGCATGTAGATGGCAGTCTCTGGTTGCTTGGGGAGAAACCCTGGAAAGGAGAGAACTTAGGCATCTCTGGGAAGGCAGGGTGTTATGTACTGAAGTTCTCACCCTCGGCCAGCAGGGGGATACTGTAGATAGTTTTCACTCAGGTCCACGTATGAAAATAAGGGATTGAAAGTGACGTCCAGTGATTGGATAGTTACAGAAAGTGGTTACTGTTGCTTTGTAGAGGAGCTCAATATAAGCAGGCTGGCTGAACCCTTCAGTTCAGTTCTGTTCTGGCCTGTGAATAAACAAGAACTGTTTGAAGAATCGCTGTGTCGTCTGATATGTTCACCCACAACTTAACACAGGGACTTTCAGTCCTCACAACTGCCTCATTAGGGCAAGACCTACCGAGAAGAATTGCTGTGATCACTAGGCCTGTGGTGTTTTGGTTTCTTTGAATAAGGAGTTAACTTCAACAAACACTGTTTGCTTATTACTGATCTACACCTGACTCTGACTCCTGACAGTGACCTTGGGCCATTCACTATCTCTCAGCCTAACCTACCCCACCAGGTTGTTGTGCAGATTAAATGAGGAGGGGGGAGAGCAGCATACGTCATCTTGAGCTTTTTGGGGAAGAAAGGTGGGGTAGAAATGCAAGGCAATAAAATTAATATGACAACTAGACGTTGTGAACTAAATGTCTTTCAAATATTTACTCTCAGCAGTTTCAGAATACAAATGTTGTAATGTATTTGCACACTTTGCTTTGAGTAATTAACAACCGTTGTACTCCGGTTCTGTATTTTTTCCCCTCATACTTACCTAAAACAAAAAAATACATTTGCAAAATGAGAAGCAAGCAGAAGGTCCCAGCAATGCATAACAGAGAAAGCTGTGGTTCTTGGTGCAAGAATTGCAACAGAACGCCAAACACAACCCATTTGGGTTTATGGAAAGCTGAGGGGCTGTGGAGTCTGCTGTAGTTCAAGTGGGCTTGTTAGTGCCATCTAGTGGTTCCTGGTTTTTGGTTTCTGACAGCACAAAGCTGAAAATTCCCAAAGTTCAGGGAGGTTCAATGATATCTACCGGGGTCTGTGCTTTTCTTTCCTTGGAAAAATGTCCATTGGCATGAGAGCCAGGCATTCTAGACCAGGGGTCAGCAAACCTTTTCCAGCCGGGGGCTGGTCCACCGTCCCTCAGACTATGTGGTGGGCCGGACTATATTTTGGGGAAAAAATATGAACGAATTCCTATGCCCCACAAATAACCCAGAGATGCATTTTAAATAAAAGCACACATTCTGCTCATGTAAAAACACCAAACAAATGAAATCCTGTGAAAATCCCTGAAACGAGAAGTAATCAACTAGAAATATTATCTTATAAAATTAAACTAAATAACAAAAATCAAAAAGTTTAAGGGAAAAAATGAGAAAAACCTAGAATTGAACAAAGCCTTAACGGGATGCTGGCTACAAACCTCGTTTCACTGAACTATTCAGTTTCCTCAGAAGGAAATAGAGAAATCATAAACCTTAAATGACCATTCCACTCCTGTATAAACACGCTGATTCACATACCGTCCGCAGGCCGGATTGAGAAGGGGATTGGGCCGCATCCAGCCTCCCAGGTGGAAAGAGACACATTGCTATATTGATGATCAGAGCAGTGAGGAGAGCATAAAAGGGCAGTTTGGGCCAACTCACACACACCCTTGCAAAAAAGTGAACTACATCATTAGAGTCGGAGCATCTCAAACCTCTTGACAGCAACACTGGATGTGGCTATGACTCTGCGGCAGAAGGAACAGCGTTAAGAACCTCCCTGCTTTTCCTCCAAGCTTCTGGGATCACGACCAGTTCTCCACAAGCCCTGCGAAGCTTGCGGCTGCCATGATGTGCTTTGCTTTTCAAAACAATTACAGGCCGAGGAAAGCAAATGAGATCAGAGCGGTGTTGTCAGAAGGCATTGAGGCAGAGGACATCTCCAAGGGGACTGAGCTTGACAGAGACTTTTTCTTCCCTCCCTTATCATCGGCTGCTGAGACATTAGTGCTCTCCCTGTTCCCATTGCCCTGGCTGAGGGTGAATCAAGTGTTGTCAGTGTCAGACCGCTTTGTTGAAAAAGGGAATTAAAAGGGAGGGAAGAGGGCAAGATTGGAGGGGTTGCAGAAGAATGGGGGAACACTGGTTTGGAAAACCATTTTTGGCTCCAAGATCTGCCAGGCCAAGTACTCCTTATTCGTGGAAATATCTTCTTCCCATCTACTGAATGTCACAAGTGTCAACCAGCTGTCCATGTCTTTTCTCTCTCTTTTTTGGCAGTGTTCTCCTCTATCCCTTGATAGGTCCCGTAATACCCACAGATAGACCAGATTCAACATGGAACATGTGGGAAAACTCTACCTGGGAAGTGGGGTTAATACCATACAATGGGTCCATTGCCAATTATACTGATGTCCAATTCAGTGAACTCAGGTTCTCATGGCACGCACTAGACTGGGAGGGGGGAAACCTCCAGACTGCAGGCCCATCTTGTCCCCCAAGTTTGGCCCATGAGGCCATTTCCCCCAAGCCATGACTCTGTCAATCAGCTGACATCATTGTGATGTCAGCTGATTTGTGGGGCTGAATTCTAGGTCACTTGTCAAATTTGGCCCACGGGGCGAATCCTGCTAAGGGCTAGATGATCCTTGGGGTTCCTTCCCAATACTACAGTTCCATGCCCTCCAACGTTTCTCCAGTAAAAATAGGGACACCCTATTCCATAATGGGACTTGAGAAGAAGATCAAACCTCTCCATTCTGAAGGAAATCAGCCCTGAGTGCTCACTGGAAGGACAGATCGTGAAGCTGAGGCTCCAATACTTTGGCCACCTCATGAGAAGAGAAGACTCCCTGGAAAAGACCCTGATGTTGGGCAAGATGGAGGGCACAAGGAGAAGGGGACGACAGAGGACGAGATGGTTGGACAGTGTTCTCGAAGCTACCAGCATGAGTTTGACCAAACTGCGGGAGGCAGTGGAGGACAGGAGTGCCTGGCGTGCTCTGGTCCATGGGGTCAGTAAGAGTCGGACACGACTCAACGACTAAACAACAACAACATTTCATAATAAGAATAAGAATAATTCTAGTATTTATACCCTGCCCATTTGACTGAGTTGCCCCAGCCACTCTGCGTGGCTAGCAAAATACCCTGTATATAAAAACATAATAAAACATTAAACATTTTAAAACTTCCCTATATTCCCCTGTGTCCAACCAGTTCATGACAAGGGGGAAGGTCCTCCAGTATCTGCAAGCTGGGCTTGGAACGTTCCTTGACTGCAACCCTGGACAGCAACTGCAGGTCAATGTTGGCAATACTAAGCTTGTCCGGGATCAGTATTTATTTACTATTTCATAAAATTCATATGCCTCTTGATCGTAACAAACCTCAAAGCAGTATAGTGCTTCCTGGTTTGATCCAGCAGGACTCTGTGCTAAGAAACCCCCACATTGCGTAATTACCATATTTTTCACTATATAAGACACACTTTTTCCCTCCTAAAAAGTAAGGGGAAATGTGTGTGCATCTTACAGAGCGAATAGAGGCTGTACAGCTATCCCAGAAGCCAGAACAGCGACAGGGATCGCTGCGCAGCGATCCCTCTTGCTGTTCTGTCTTCTGGGATTCAGAATATTTTTTTTCTTGTTTTCCTCCTCCAAAAACTGGATGCTTCTTATGGTCTGGTGCGTCTTATAGAGTGAAAAATACAGTATACTTTGTGGTGCAACTTTTGGCCAGACTTAATAGAGAAATAAAGGACAGGAGGCTCCATTTTTTCACTTACAGTATGTTTTATTTCTCAGTGCATTAAATAAGAAAGTTTTGGTATCTATGGGTTCTTTAATAGTGTCTCCAATAGTACAAAACATTTCATACACAGTAATGAAACCCATAGCAAATTGGGAGGGTGAGAGAAGATACAATTAACAGCTGGCAGGTCTGAACAGTAATGATGCACGATCTGTAGGCAAAAGCTTTATTTTCCCTTTAGGGGTCAGCATATGGAAGCCTCCAGGCTGAACCAGGTTTCAAAACTGCCCTGCCCACATCAGGTTTCCACATCTCAGACCCAAAGCGAGGTCTGCAGGAAGCTGCAACACGAACTTTTGAAAGCAGGCTGCTTTGGGATGGGGAGACCCAAGCTGGCTTCAGTGTCTGCCTGAAATCTAGCTGCCTAACCGGAGATCACTGCTCTATAGCCTGATAGACCAATGGAGCTCATGAAACAGGGCGAAAGCTCGATGAACCTTGGTAGCTGAACATCAGCGAGACCACACAACCAGTTGCGAAGGCAAGGAGTTTATAACAAGATGAGATATTTGCGAACAGTTAAAACCACACAGAGAACCGGCCTAAACCGTCTTGCATAGCTCAAAACAGCTCAGAACGAGCTTTGCGGAAATCAATAGCACCTTTCCTGTTCGTTTGATTCCACAGCAAACGGCGGGTTTTGTGGACATTCCTGTAAACACTAAAGAAGAAGGGGCAGGTGGCTGCCTCCCCTCAAAAAGGATATTGCAGAGATGGAAATGTTTGTGAAAATGTTGAGCAAAATGACCAAGGGGCTGGAACAACTCGCCATATTTATGACTTTTAGTTTAGGGGGAAAGAGGTGTATGAAGTGAGGTTATAGAGATGTTTTTTAAAAATATACATGGTGCGGAGAGGTATTAGTGCAGTGTAGTGTTTAGTTCGCTGAACATGGGAGAGCCGGGTTCAAATTTCCACTCATCCATGTAGCTCACCTAGGACCAGTCACTGCCTCTCAGCCCAAACTATCTTACAGTGGGTGGGGATTATATGAGAGGGAGAACCATGTACATCATCTTGAGCTCCTGGAGAACCAGCTAGGATCTGAATGCGACAAATGTAAGTCTTAGGACAGGCATAAACATAAAGAATGGTATTGACACCCACAAGAGATGAGATGGCCGCCATCTTGGACAGCTTTGAAAGAGGATTAAATCCTTAAAATGGCTTTTCTTATCTTCTTCTTGCACGCTGGGAGCAAGCCTATATACGTACTTGCAGAGGCAAAGAAGAGTGTAGGAATCCCCAGTTATTACTTCTCTCCTACAAAGTGGCATGAGATGGGGGAGGATTTCTGATTTATAGCAGAGATCAGGCTTTTTAACCCCTGCCCTGGGACTTATCTTACGGGTTGGAATGCAGCTTTGAGTTCTCAGCTCAAAGAAAGGACCCGAATGTTTAAAATAACCGCATTACTAACAGGGGTAGTCAGTCTTTTAACAGGGTGTGGGTAAACTCTGGCAGAACCAGTTCCTTACTGGCTTTGCATCCTGAGAGAATGCACTTAGGATCGTAGAATTGTAGCCTTGGGAGGGTCCCAGAGGGTCAGCCCCTCCAACTGCCTGCAATCACTTTTATTGGTTGTGGACTAGTAAATACTGTTGGTTGATAAGCCTAGCTGAAACCGATGAACCAGAATTCCCCTGGTAGGCTCTTTTCACTAGTGCATGCGTTTGTAGGTGCACTTTCTCCCAATATATGTGTTTATTTATTTTTTGTAAACACTGGTGGATGAGAGAACTGCCCTGCAGAGCATGGATACGTGTGAATTTTGTAGGACGGCTGTGTTTTGCTTCTCATGCTGTGCGACGTCAATAAATTCTGTGTGCAATTTGTCCCACATCCCGAGTGGAGAGAGAAAGAACTGTGCAAGAAGGAATAGAGCAGTCTGCTGGGTGTGCATGAATTCTCTGGGACTGTACCCTTGCTCATATGTGAAATGAGGGACTGGGGACTCCAATCACCACCACTGCTCTCCTGGAAAAGCTGAAATGTCTCGTTCCTTTGTTTCTTCATATACTTACATGGCTGTGTTTCATTTTTCTCCCCTTTCGAGTTTGCAGGAAGCTTGTTGGGCTGCCTTTCAAACAAACTTTCTGCTAGATCTGTTATTTGTTCTGAAGACTTTCAGGTCTGTCTTGTACTAGTTCCCCGATCAAACGTTTTGGTACCTAATGAAAAACCCACCTAGAAATTAAATTGGTACAACAGCCACATCCAGCATGAATTCACAGAATCACAGCTAAATATTCCAGAATGCAGGCGGATTCCACCGGAGACACAAAAGGGTACCTCGGCAAGCAGGGGTCGATGCAAAGGCTTCCACGAAGGTGGGAAATTTGGGCAGCTCTTGCATCAAGAGCACCCTCTAAGTGTCTTTATCACACGTGGCCTTTGGGGTTTCTGGGCATGACTGTGGTCATCTGAGATGGACACAGGGGCAGAGATAGGGCAATGCAGTAACTGTGAAGTATACATTTTAAAGATCAAAGAGAGTTCAAGGAATGCCTTCCTATTCCGAAGGGTTGATCCATCCTCCTGTCCTGCAGGGACCTCTGTGCCTAAATCTCTGGAAGATCTTCAGCCCTCGCTGTTGGACCTATCAATAAAAGGGCTCATTACAGTGGGACACCTCCCAGATGCGAAAAAATACACATATTGCAATTTTGTCTGACCTCGGCCCCTGCACAGTTTTATTTCAAAAGAGGAAACTTTCATCCTTGAGATGAAGAAAGATTGTTTCGTTCAGCCTGGACACCGAAGCCACCTCTGAGGGCCTTCTGGCAGTTCCCTCCCTGCGAAAAGTAAGGTTACAGGGAACTAGGCAGAGGGCCTTCTTGGTGGTGGCACCTGCCCTGTAGAACTATTTGACTTTTTGTATATGCTGGAAGCCGCCCAGAGTGGTTGGGGCAACCCAGTCAGATGGGTGGGGTGCAAATAAAATTATTATTATTATTATTATTATTATTATTATTATTTCATTTGAAGCAAAATGGTGATGAAAGCTGTACTGATCCAATCAGTGCAAAGAAAGCCTCCTATGCAAAGCAGACCCACAAAATCAAATGCCCTGGTGGAAAAGGGGTTGACTAAACAGAAACTTTAAACTAGCAGGGCTGATCTAGCAGCAGATCTCCAGGGATCCAGGACAGAGTCCTTCCCAGCCCTCACTGGAGCTGCTGGGGTTCGAGTCTGGGATGTTCTGCATATAAAACAACGGGAGTGAAGTTAAGGCATGACCAACTTGTCCCCTTGATTTCAGTGGGGTCAGGGCATGGCCAGCCGAAGCTCAGTGAGCACATGACGCAACTCAGCTCCCTTATAACCTGGCAATGGAGACCTTGCAGTCTTTCCCAGTGGCGCCACTGAGGATCGAACCTGCGGCCTTCTGCAAGGCAAATCAGACGCTCAGCCCCTGAGCTATGAGCCCTTCCCCAGCGCAGCCTTTGCATGCAATTTGTCATTGTGGTTAGACACAATGGATCAGGGCCCTTACTGGTGTCCTATTTCCTTCGGCTCCTTTTCCCTTTGCTCTCGCTGCCGTCCAAAAGCGAGGAAAGAATCTGGTTGGAGTGATGCCGCTTGGTTTTCACGTTTGCGCGGAGAGGGGCGCCCAGGATCACGTCTTGTCCCGAGCCTGGTTCAACGGAAGACAAAGAATCTGAAAACAAAGGAAAGCCAGGGACAGGGAGAGGCAGTCAGGCCTGGGGGCCAGATGTGGCCCTCAGGATCTCTCGGCGCGGCCCTTGGGAGTCTCCCTGGGGCCACCCCCCTCACTGGCCCCAATCCATCCCTTCCACAGGTGCTAATGCCTGGCTGGAATGCATCTCTGAAGTGTGGCAATGCCTCGATGGAGAGAGATGTGATGTGGCAGGAACTGGGAGAAAGACACCAATTTTGCACAGCTGCAGAAGCTTACTGTACTGAAGGTAAGCATCATAGCCTTTGCATATCATCCACTTTTGCTTCTAGCCCTGCCCACCCTCTGCATGCACTTTTCCCCACCCCCCAGCAAGGGAATTATTATTATTATTATTATTATTATTATTATTATTATTATTAT
This sequence comes from Podarcis siculus, assembly GCA_034642415.1. Classification (NCBI taxonomy): domain Eukaryota; kingdom Metazoa; phylum Chordata; class Lepidosauria; order Squamata; family Lacertidae; genus Podarcis; species Podarcis siculus. The sequence continues at coordinate 12,008,623 of JAXCMG010000018.1, forward strand.
TAATCATTACTATTTATTAATTACATTTCTATACTGCCCCTCACCCAATGATTGGAAATATGTTTGTATTTATTTATATCCCTTCTTTTTCCTGGCTGGGACTCAAGGCAGCTTACACAAATTAAAACAAGGCCGAAAGCTAAAAACATATCAAAGATCATGCTTAAAAAAGTGATTAAGCTGTAACAGGATGAAAACAATAGAAAAACAAATCTATGAAAATACAGATAACAAAAACCGCACAGCACTATTGAAAGCCCTTTCCTTAAAAAAACAGTCTAATCCCAAAGCCTGTCGGAATAAAACAGTCTTCACTTGTCGGTGGAAGAATAAGGAGGGAGCCTGTCTGGTGTCTCTTGGGAGGGCGTTGAAGAGTCTGGGAGCGGCCACCAAGAAGTCTTGCTTACCGTGATCTGTAAGCTACTCAGAGAGCCTTTTCTGATGGAAGAGCTGCATAAATATTATTCAATCAAAGGCGCCTCCTCTCTCCCCATAAGGCAAAGCTGAGCAGAACGTTTCCCCATCACTCACCATGGATTCCAATCATATGCTCTAAAATTAACACCCTCTCTGCTAAAATCTTCAGGGCCTCCCGAAGCTGTTGGACACCTTCGCCCTACAAAGGAGAGGAGGTCTGGGTTGCTGGAGGCAAAACATTGGTTCATGCATTCAAGGGACACCCGTTCCTTAGGGAAATTGCAACCACCCTGCTTAGGCTTCTTCCTTCCTTACTAAAACAGCCAACTTGCATCTGGACTGTACCACTGCAGACAGGGAGGGGGGCATGACATGGTAGAATATATATAGATGGTTGATAATCTATATATCCACACAGGCTAGGGAGAAGGGAAGGCTCTAGAATATGTCCTTAGGACTCACTTATTCCCATCTGCACAACTCTCAGTTAACAATGGTTAATTAACAACTAGCAGCCTGAAACCTGGCATTGTGTGGAAATTGCAGTTCTGAATGGTCATCTTGACTCAAAATGGCACTCAAATGTGCCCAAGCATAGTTGAAAACCTGTTCACCCATGGTTCAAAATTTGGTCATGATATCTTAGGTAAAGGGACCCCTGACCATTAGGTCCAGTCGTGGCCGACTCTGGGGTTGCGGCACTCATCTCACTTTATTGGCCGAGGGAGCCGGTGTACAGCTTCTGGGTCATGTGGCCAGCATGACTAAGCCACTTCTGGCGAACCAGAGCCGCGCATGGAAACGCTGTTTCCCTTCCCGCCGGAGCGGTGCCTATTTATCTACTTGCACTTTGACGTGCTTTCAAACTCCTAGTTTGGCAGGAGCAGGGACCGAGAAACGGGAGCACACGCCGTCGCGGGGATTTGAACCACCGACCTTCTGATCGGCAAGTCCTAGGCTCTGTGCTTTGACCCACAACGCCACCCACATCCCCATGATATCTTAAGTAGCATCCAAATGCACAGAGAACAAGCGACTTTCCAAAATATACAGCAGATTATTGGGTGGTGGTGGTTGTTTTTTAACGTTGCCATTTTTGGAGAGTTAGTGTTGCCTGGCCATTCTAGATTCTTATGTTTTTGGCCATTAAAATGTATCTCTTCTGGGATCTATTTTAGCTGCAAGGCACTTGGCAGGGACTTTGCATACACAATACATAAAGGACCACAGGGCAAATCCTACAATATTAAGGAGCCTTCGCCAACGTGGTGCCCTCTGGAGGTCGGCTCCCATTGGCAACAGCCAGAAACAGCGCAGTTGCGCAGCCTGATGGAAGTTGTAGTCCACAACCTCTGGAGAGCATCAGGCTGGCAAAGGCAGATCTTAAATACCGTATTTTTCCCTCTATTACACGCAGATTTTTTCTCCTAAAAAGGAAGGGGAAATGTCTGTGCGTGTTATAGAGCGAATGTGTGGTCCCTGGAGCCAAAAAATCAGGCAAAAATCAAACCGCACTTCAGGGAAACCTGAAAAGAGGAAGCGGCTGCTTTCCTGCATTCTGCCTCAGGGTCTTACTGCCCACCCTTCTCTGTTTCCTTGCTGTGTTTGCTGAAACGGAACAACAAGCAGGGGAAGCCCCTCCCCTCCAGGCAAGCAGAGGGGAAAGTGTCGTCTCTGTGCTCCGTTACTGCTGGGGGAGAGAGGGGGGAGGGAGAGAGAGTGGGGGAGGGAGAGGGAGGGGGGGGAGGGAGAGAGAGAAGGGGGGGAGGGGGAGAGAGAGAGAGAGAGAGAGAGAGAGAGAGAGAGAGAGAGATGGCTGGCTGGCTTGGGTGGGGGGAAACTTTTGCCTTTCTTTCCTCCTTCCCGGTTAAATCCCTCTCCTGCATTCTTAGCCAGCTGCTTCTCTGCACACCCCTCTCATGTCCCTTCTTTGTTTTTCCTTCGCTCCCCACTTAAAACGTGGTTACAAAGCATAGATCAACATGGATCCTCAGGATCTTTGCATTGGGTCACCCCAAATTCACCATCAGATCACATAGCATGTCCATGGCTACAGCCTGCCCCCCAAAAATCACGCACCCACTGTTGCCTGGGGCTGCAATGGTGCAAAACGTGGTTTAAAAGCATGGATCCACATGTATCCTCAGGATCTTTGCATTGGGTCACCCCAAATTCACCATCAGATCACATAGCATGTCCATGGCTACAGCCTCACCCAAAAAATCACGCACCCACTGTTGCCTGGGGCTGCAATGGTGC
>JAXCMG010000018.1:12011308-12232328 GCA_034642415.1 Podarcis siculus
CACCCAAAAAATCACGCACCCACTGTTGCCTGGGGCTGCAATGGTGCAAAAACGTGGTTACAAAGCATGGATCCACATGAATTCTCAGGATTTTTGCATTGGGTCACCCCAAATTCACCATCAGATCACATGTCTGTGGCCACAGCATGAAGCACAAAAATGATACATCCACTGTTTCATTCAGAATGTTTTTTTTTTGCCTTGTTTTCCTCCTCTAAAAACGATGTGCGTGTTATGGTCAGGTGCGTGTTATAGAGCGAAAAATACGGTACCTACTAGCAAGGGAAGGGGGGGAGAGTGTAGCAACAATAAAGAACTGGTTGTGCTCTTACATCTGCGCCTTTGTCTCCTTCGTCACCTTTTTTACCGGGTTCCCCCTAAAAAAACAAAGAACACAGGGAAAGAATGAGAAACAGAAGCAGAAGAAGAATCCCAGTCGCTAACTAGGGGTGTTTCAAACAATCTGTTTGCTGAACATTGAGCCTGATTTGTTTGCAAGGGGAACTGATGGTGTTGGCTGTTTGGGCGGGTTTTTGCTTTGATTTGTTGGTGGGGAGGCTAGCAAGAGTTATCCCGCACTCCCAAACCAGCTTTCATTGCAACTGGATCCCACTGGGAAACAGTGATAGTTTACATGTGTTGCCACAAGGGAACCCCCTGACTTTCATAGAACTTCCTTTGGAGCAAATGGTTGTGGGTGGCAGATTTTGCACAGGGATAGCTGATACTAACTTGCTCCCCCAGGAGGCAGTGATGACCAGCAACTTGGATGGACTGGACAAATTCTGAGGTGGAAGGTGGGGGATAAGGCTACCTGTGGCTACTAGCCATGATGGCTATGCTCTGCCTCCATGGTTGGAAGATATTAGAAATATGCTGGAGATATAATGAGGTAGAGCTTACGTTTTATCATACGTGGTGGACTTGTAAAAGGGTAAAAGACTATTGGGAAATGATATATAATGAATTGAAAAAAAATGTTTAAAAGTACATTTCCCCCCAAAAAAATCAGAGTCCTTTTCGTTGGGGATAATTCAGGGGGAAATTCCCAGGTGTCAAAAAAGACTATTTTTGTATGCTACTACTATGGCCCATGTTTCGCAAGCTCAAAAATGGAATATGAGCGAAGTCCCAACCAAAGAAGAACGGCAACTTCAACTAATGGAATAAGCGCAACCTACAGATTTAACATATAGAATAAGAGAAGAAGAAGAATATAGCGTTTAAAGAAGACTGGAAGATGTTTACTGGTTATATGGGTGAAAATTGTGTACATTTAAAATTCAACAGTGTAAATAAGTTTGGATGGTGTAACAATGGATTACTGAATGGCTTAATTCGTTTAAAATATGTGCGATCAAAGAAGGACTAGAAGGGCCACTGGTCTGATCCAGCAGGGATCTTCTTAGGTTCTTATCATCCCTGATCATTGGTCATGCTGGCCGGGGCTGATGGGAGCGACAACTGGGGGGCCCAAAGTTCCCCATCTCTGATTTCCTTGCAGTTGCCAAGCAAGGCCACCCAAATACATGAATGAAGGAGGCACCAGGTGATTTGCCATGCATGGACTTGAAGGTGAACTCACCCTTTCTCCTCGATCTCCTTTGGAGCCTTTTGATCCGGGCTGTCCAGGAGAACCAGGCATGCCCTGCAGGGAAGAAAGAGAAGGGAATAGCCGCCAAGTGTAGGAATGCTTTGCTCCCATACAATATCTTGTGCGGTGGAACAAGACCTTGATCTGGGAGCAGATAGAACTTCAGAAAAAGAAGCCCTGTCTTGAAAGGTATCTTCTGTTTATTAGGCAAACCTGCCCCACATCTGATGTCACGTGGGATATCAACGAGGGGCAGGTGGGCGTGGTTCAGCCTGGTGGGCCAAAGGAGGGGAGAGGACCATGGGCTGGAGGTTCCCAACCCCTGAGATAAGACCTTGGACCTTTGGGAATGGGGGAAGGTGTGAGGAGGGTTGAGGCAGGTGAAATAAGGCGGTTAGAAGATTGCCACTGTTTTCATCTGAGAGAGAGATGGTTTGCCTACCTGCAGCCCAGGTGCGCCAATAGGTCCCAGAGCCCCTTTAGGACCTGAAGATCCAGGTGGCCCTAGTTGGGGGGAGAAAATAGATCATCAGCTGAGAATATTAGGAGCTAGTCTGGATTACTGGCACAAGAAAGTATAGGATACGGCCTTACTTGAACAACCGGCATTCAGATTAAGAGTCCTTAGAGGCCAAAGCAAAAAAGATAAATTCTATTTTGGTATGGCATGGCTCTCCTTTTGTTCTTAAAAGACATTGGGTTATAGCCAATGCTAGTCGTATTCAGACCCAATGAAATTGATGGGTACAACTATTTTAGGTCTATTAAACTCAGTGAACGAAATCTACTCTGAATGGAACATACAGTGGTACCTCAGGTTACAAACACCTCGGGTTACAAACACTTTGGGTTACAGACTCCGCTAAACTGGAAGTAGTACCTCAGGTTAAGAATTTTACCTCAGGATGAGAACAGAAATCGCGTGCCGGGGGCCGGGGGCAGCAGGAGGCCCCATTAGCTAAAGTGGTACCTCAGGTTAAGAACGGTTTCAGGTTAAGAACAGACCTCTGGAATGAATTAAGTTCGTAACCAGAGGTACCACTGTAGTTAGACAGAACAGAAAGAACTCTAAGAAGAGGAGAAGAACCAATGGCCTATACAGCCCAGCATCCTGTTCTCACAGTGGCCAAGCAGACGCCTCCATGGCAAACCCTCAAGCAGGACTTGAGCCCAAGAGTCCTCTCCCCTCCTGTAGTTTCCAGCAACTGGTATTCAGAAGCATTGCTGCCTCCAGCTGTGAAGTCAGAGCACAGCCATCAAGACTAGTAGCCATTCAAGAAAGCCGGCTTCCTGGATATTGTCCGCTAATATTTACACATGGACAACAACACCCAGCTAACCCTCTCGCATTCATCCCCGGACAGCTGCGCTACCCACCAATTTCATTTTATTTTTGCTATGGCCCTTTAAAAAAAATTGTTTAATCATTTTTTCGATACAAATATCAACCACAAAAGACACATACAACAAAAACCATAATAACACAATTTGACGATTCAGATTTGAATACACTGATATACCTATTATTTTAAACAATATTTTACCACCTCTCTCTCCTCCCCCTACTTCCAACCACTATTTTTGCTATGGCCCTTGACCTTTCCCAGCTCCAGAATCGGAAGTTTGCAACTCTGGGCGAGAGATTCTCTCCATGTGTCTTTTTTCTAAGAAGGAAGCGTTTTATTTTTTTTTTTAAGAGCGTCTTCCTGGCATGGAGCTGAAGTGCTTGGCAGAATGAGAACACGCATTTGAACATATCTACTTGTTATGCTGCATTGTTAAGGAGATGTCTCCTAATGGCTTTATCCCACTTAGGGAGTGTGTGGGTGGGGGGGATTATAATTTCTTCCAGACGCCGACTATTAATTACACTTGCAGTTCGTCGGGGAGAGGGGCGGAGGGGACGGATGAGGACTCTTTCCAAACTCAGCTTTTAATTGTTTCGGATGAAACCCCCACAAGCATCAGGCACCCACCAGGGCAATTGAATCAGCCTCCATAATTAATGCAGCCCTCATATATCAAAGTCAGGGATGAAATGAAATGAAGTCTAAATGGATGAATGTGGTAATAAGAACAGGGGGGGGAGAGAGACTGGGGGCCCTCTTGCGCTCTTGACGGGAGGTCATTTCTGAGTGCCTCTCATGCAAAACCACTTAAGACTTTTTCCTTCTTCTTTAAATCAACATTTTTTTAAAAAAATGGAAGTGCACGCTCAAGTCTAATAGCTGGGATTCTTCGTAGAATTGGAGAGTTGGAAGGAATCCCATGGAGTAATCTAGTCCAAGCGCCTGCAAAGCAGGAATCTCGGCTAAAGAATCCATGGCAGTGCCTGGTTTCGTTGTTCCGGCTGCTGTCCCTGTTGCTTCCCACTCCCTGAGCCCGCCTCTTTCAACCAGATCTATTTACCTGGAAGTCCAACGGGCCCAGGTGCGCCACGAGGCCCAGGCAAACCAGCCAGGATGGTGTCAATCACGGTGGATGCCAGCTGTGGCTCCCCATCTGCGTTAAGAGAGAATCAAGGAGAAGAAACCACTGTAACTGAGGAGCACAGGAATTTGGTGAATGTTTCCCATCGTTTCTTGACATCGTGGTGATTTGGGGCTCGTCTCCACTTCCACTAGCCCCGTGGAGGGGTTCCAGCAGTTTTCGCCAGGTCTCGTTCCTTTCCCAGGAAAAACCTGGCCTTTAGCGATAAATCGGAACAAACAGCATTCTGCGGGAAAACCCCTGAATTGCCATTTGTTCCCACTGAGCGCTAAGTAGAGGCTTCTCCCCTGGGGAAAGCAGCGGAACAAAAGGTAAACCCTTTGTTAGCTGCCTTGAGCAAGTCAGTGAAAAATTATTACAGTGGTACCTTGGTTCTCAAATGCCTTGGTACTCAAACAACTTGAAACCCAAACACAGCAAACCCGGAAGTAAGTGTTTCGGTTTAGGAACCTTTTTCAGAAGCCGAACGTGTTCCATTTTGAGTGTTACACTGAGGTCTGTCTGTTTTTGCTATTTATTTTGGGGTTTTGCGGCTCTCTTTGTTTTGTTTTTGTGACTGTGTGGAACCCAGTTCAGCTACAGATTGATCAATCGTGAGACTGCAGTACATTGTTTATTGCCTTCATTTTATGAATCAATGGTGCCATTAGATAGTAAAATCAATGTTAAATTGCTATTTTAGGGGTTGTTTTTAAAAGTCTGGAACAGATTAACTCATTTTGCATTACTTTCTATGGGAAAGCACGCCTTGGTTTTGGAATACTTTGGTTTTGGAACGGACCTCCGGAACGGATTAAGTTTGAGAACCAAGGTACCACTGTACAGAAGGCTAACAATAATACTAGCTGGAAAGTAATATACAAAATCAGGTCTGTTAAAACAGAGATAGATTAAAAACAGTACAGCACTATTTAAAAGTGGGACCTAACCTAACTGCTTCAGTAATCAGCATGTATGGATGCTTCCCCACCCTTATTCTGGAAGGTCCATCGTTTGGATCCATGTGAGGCTAAGGGATCATAGTTGCAGCTTGCTCTAGAATGGTGCCTGGTTTCTTTACCACGGATGGCTGAAAAAGTGACAGGCAATTGCTGACAGCAGGAAGCTCTGGTGCATTGAAAGCATGCTGGATAGTCACAGTCAGGCACACCCACACCCAAAAATACCCCAAATAGGTCTGTTCTTCCCATAATTGTTTTGGGAGTGTGTGTCGTCTGTAAGCAGGGCTCTACTTCCCTCTGCTGTTGGCTGTTTGGAATCCCATGTCATCGGTTTTTGGGTGTGCTGCATTATGCAAAGGAATCTTTTATGCATTAGGTCTCCACAGCTTGAAGAACCGGCGTTTCCAGCCAGCCTCAAGGGAAGGGAACTTGCACAATAGCCAATAAACAAAACTAGCCAAGCTCCGATGTTTGCAAGTGCAAGGCCAGCTTTGATTGTTGTTGTTGTTGTTTAGTCGTTTACTCGTGTCCGACTCTTCATGACCCCATGGACCAGAGCATGCCAGGCACTCCTGTCTTCCACTGCCTCCCACAGTTCCGTCAAACTCATGCTGGTAGCTTCGAGAAGACTGTCCAACCATCTCGTCCCTGTCGTCCCCTTCTCCTTGTGCCCTCCATCTTTCCCAACATCAGGGTCTTTTCCAGGGATACAAGGCAGTATAGATCCCTGCAGAATCTGAACCAAGGACCATCTAGTCCAGTGTTTCCCGAATTCGGGTCTCCTGCTGTTTTGGACTACAACTCCCATTATCTAGCAAGGCCTGTGGTCAGGGATGATGGGAACTGTAGTCCAAAAACAGCTGGAGACCCACATTTGGGAAACCCTGATCTAGTCCAACATCCTGTTCCCCAAAGTGGCCAAGCAGATACTTATTGTGAAGCAAATGAGCAGGCTATGAGGGCAACAACATTTCTCCACATTGCTGGTGTTCCAGCAAGTAGAATTCAAAGATACCTCATCTCAAAGGTATCTCATCCACGGCTGGAGGCAGCAACGCTTCTGAATACCACAGGAAGGGAGAGGACTCTTGTGTTCGAATCCTGCTTGAGGGTTTGCCATGGGGACATCTGGGTGGCCACTGTGAGAACAGGATGCTGGACTGGTCATTGGCCATTGGCCTGATCCAGCAGGCTCTTAAGTTCTTATGAGAGCAAGCTATGCAGAGGCTGCTTGGTGCATCACACTTGGTTTATATATTTATTCTAAAAATGCACATTCCCGAATTCTCAAAAGAAACCCAAGGCAGCTAGCAAGCCCAAACATCACACACTGCTGAACGATATTGCTATCCCCGTGCCAAGTCCCAATTATAGTGTCACCAAACACCAAGCTAAGAATTAGTGCCTGAGCGTGCTTTCCCCCTCTCCACAACTCCCAGGGTTGTGCCTCTTAGATTTGTGAGCCTGAGAACAGGAGACCTCACAGGGTCTTCTCACCGATCGTTGTAAACCACTCTGGGAACCTTTCGGGGATGATCAGTTCCAGCCAGCATGACCAGTGGCCAAGCACGTTGTCCTAAAACATCTGGATGCAGCCAGATTGACCGCTGCCCAAGGATGGAGAAATATGTCAGACTTTCCCTTCACGTGTGGTTTAAGAAGGCCTTAAAGGTAAAGGTACCTTTGACCATTAGGTCCAGTCGCGGACGACTCTGGGGGTGCGCGTTCATCTCGCTCTATAGGCCGAGGGAGCCGGCATACAGCTTCTGGGTCATGTGGCCAGCATGACTAAGCCGCTTCTGGTGAACCAGAGCAGCACACGGAAATGCCGTTTACCTTCCCGCCAGAGCAGTACCTATTTATCTACTTGCACTTTGACGTGCTTTCGAACTGCTAGGTTGGCAGGAGCAGGGACCGAGCAATGGGAGCTCACCCCGTCGCGGGGATTCGAACCGCCAACCTTCTGATCGGCAAGCCTTAGGCTCTGTGGTTTAGACCACAGCGCCACCTGCGTTCCTAAGAAAGCCTTACATATCACAATTTCAGAAAAGTTTGCTAATGTATTTCCTAGCAATACAAAAAATTGGCATGAGCAGATTTTTATTCTGAAAGCATGGCCCAGAGAAAAAGGTTTGAGGGCCACTGTGTAAAGCAGATGATTGTCTCCTCTTCGAAATGGAAGCAGACCTACTTTCTTTCTCAGCGTTGGGCTGCAGCGAGTACAGAACTCCTTGCTGGAAGGTTAACGGGAAGCCAGGAGATGCTGGGGGTCCTGGGGGTCCCGGAGGGCCAGGAATGCCAGTTTCACCTGGATATCCCCTGGGTCCCGGAGGTCCAAGCAGCCCTGCGAACCAGAACAAAGAGAAGTCAGGGATTACCCAGGCATTTGGAGAATGCTAGCACTGCATGCACTTGAGATAGCAAGGTCCTGTTCCGGATGCCAAGGCGTCACCCTGGAACACAAGGAGCACTGATTGAGAGCATCTCCCCCAGCACTCAAGCCTGGCTGGACATGTGCTGCTTCTCCATCGCCAAGTCACAGCCGCGCCACAGCTGGAACATCAAGCACCATGTGTTTACATGCAAGTTCCAGATGTTCCAGGAGGCAGTCATGGTGGATCAAGGAGCAAGAGATCCTCAGTGTGTCAGCTTTGAGCCTCGGACGGGAATCCGAGTTGAGCTGGGGACCCAGTACAGTGACTATGAAGCCAGAAGTCAAAACCAGCCAGCAACACCATAAATTTAAAGCGCATCCAACACACATTGAAAGCACATGGTTTCTACCAAAGAATCCTGGGAAGCTGTCGTTTGTTAAGGGTTCTTGGGAATGGTTGTTGTTGTTGTTGATTTCTACCCCACCCATCTGACTGGCTTGCCCCAGCCACTCTTGGGCGGTTTCCAACAAAATATACAAAGACACAACAGAGCATTGCACGTTAAAAGCTTCCCGATACAGGGCTGCCTTCAGGTGTCTTCTAAAAGTTGTGTGGTTCTTTATCTCCTTGACATCTGATGGGAGGGCGTTCCACAGTGTGGGCACCACTACTAAAAAGGCCCTCTTCTTGGTTCCCTGCAACTTCTTGCTGTGAGGAAACTGCCAGACGGCCATCAGAGCAGGACCTCAGTGTCTGGGCTGAACGATGGGGGTGGAGACACACCTTCAGGTATCCAGGGCCAAGGCCGGTTAGGGCTTTAAAAGTCAGCACCTGTCAGGGACTGGGCAGGAATGTTGGAGACCGCCCAAGAGTCCCTTCCAGGGAGGAGGAAAAGGAAGACAGTATAGACTTAGAACAGTGGTTTGAGGGAGGTCAAAGCTCAGGGGCAGATGAGGGGGAAAGCTGGGAAATAATGGGAGAAGGAGGAGCAGGCAGAACCAGAGCAGCAGCTGGCTGACATGTTGTCACTAGAAAGCATTCCAGACCCACCATCTCCCAGAATCTGGTGAGCATTAAAAGTAGGAGAGCAAAGAGCTCGAAGACAGAAGGCACTTAGCGGCACCCGTAGAGGAGGTGATGATGATGACGAATGAGGAAGCGGGAGAGAAGGGGATGGAGATTCACTCGGGACAACATCATTATCCAAGAGGCTGGGTTCTATAACCTCTCTCTGTAAAGTCTGAAATAAAAAAGGACTGCAAGAATCTTTTCCTTGTCTTTATACTTTCCTGGGCAACTAGCTGGGGGCCACTGACAGCATCTTGACAGCACCAACACTTTGAATTGTGCTCGGAAATGTACTGGGAGCCAATGTAGATCTTTCAGGACTGGTGTTATATGGTCCCGACAGCCGCTCCCAGTCACGAGTGTGACAGTTGTGTTCTAGATTAGTTGTAGTTTCCGAGTCACCTTCAAGGGTAGCCCCACAGAGAGCGCATTGCAGTAGTCCAAGCGGGAGATAACCAGGGCGTCTACCACTCTGGCGAGACAGTGCACAGGCAGTGCCAGGGTCTCAGCTGGTGTACCAGGTGGAGCTGGTAGACAGCCACCTAGATGTCTGTGAGGGGGAAACTACATCCCTGCCTGGAGATGCTGGGGTTTGAACCCGGGATATTCTGCTTGCAAGGAAGACACTCTACTACTGAGCTGTGGCCCTTCCTCCGGAGACTCACCTGGTGGTCCAGACGGGCCCCTCTCACCAGTCTCTCCCTTTTCACCTTTCGGGCCTTGCGGTCCTGGTTTCCCAGCTGGCCCCGGTAATCCTGAAAACATTGAGGGCACAAACAAGTTTGGCAGAAAAGACAAGAAGCTGCACCCATTTGAAGAGAAGATGTACGTGTGAAGCTGAAAACAAATATGTAACATGGAAGAGAGCAGCTTGAGCAAGAGCAGAGTGCAATTCACTCAGGCCAACCCAAGCAGTGGGCTTGGGTGGAAGTGTTCCCAGAACAAAGGTGTTGTCAAGCACTGCCTGGGCGAGGTCCAGGAAACTGCAACCATTTCAAGGTTTTCCCATGTGGAGTGAGCCATCAGGGTAACCAGATGGAGCATAGGATACCGCAGGGGTTGCCATAGAGAAATAGTGAGTCTACCCATGCAAATAATGTAATTTGCATTGAATAACGTAATTTGCATTGAGAAGTTATTGTTTGCCACTGTCGTCTGGTTGCAAAAATCGTACCAAACTTCTTCTTGAGATGCCTCATTTGTCCAAAATTGCAATGTTTGCTTCTAAGACCTGGGGCATTGGAGTCTTAAATGTAAAGAGAGAAAGAAAGGCTAGGGTATGAGGAGAGATGAGCCAGGAGGATTCAAAATGAAAACACACACACAAACACACACTGGCAGACTCTGCAAGAAAATGCCTTCTGGATGACTGACTAAAAATGTCATCAAACACCATCCAAAATGGGAAGAGGCTCTCTCCTGTTTCTGGAGAAGGAATGTGATCTCCAATGCTAGTCATACCAGGGACTCAGCTATGCAGCTGCAAATAGAACGTTTTAAGTGTGTTTTAAGTGTATTATACAAATGTAACACCAGATGGCGATGATGAGCTAACGGCAAATTCCATATACAGTGGTACCTTGGTTTGCATACATTTTGGTTTGCATACGTTTTGGTTTGCATACGTTTTGGTTTGCATACATTTTGGATTACAAACATGTCAAACCCAGAAGTGCGTGTCCCGGTTTGCAACCTTTATTTGGATTACAACCCTCTTTTTTGGATTACAAATTTTTTAAAATAAAAATTGGAGGCCCCATTGGCAAAAGCGCACCTTGGGTTACAACTTGCTTTGGTTTACAAAAGGGACCTCCGGAACAGATTATGGTTGTAAACCAAGGTACTACTGTACTATATATTTTACAACTTTTTTAAAAAAAAAAACATTTTCACAGTGTTTTTTCTATCAGTTTAGATTCAGCCGAAGGTTGTTTGTTGCCTTTGTAACTTCCTGGTTCGCTACTACAGTGAACAATATACTGGACTCAATGGCCCTCTGTTGATTTATCAGAGCTTTCCCTGTGGTCTAACTTGGGCAACAACCCCATGGGAAAAATGTTAACCAATTAAATTAATTTATTGAACTAAGAGCAGCTATTGCAAACCAGCCGAGTATAAATGCCGAAAGTGAATAAATGAAATAAAGCACTGTAATTCAGAAGTGGGATGGAACGGACTTGGGCTGCAAGTAAATAAATAAAATTACAGATAATCGCATGCAAAAGCGACACAGATCAGCTGCAGTCTGACTGGCTCCTCCTTCGCACAGCCTGATGGGCAGAGAAAGGATTCTCTGCAGTTTGCTCACCGATGGGTCCTGTTGCTTTCCTCAGGATGGTCCCTGGATTGGCCAGGGGAATGGCATCTGGCACCAAGTCGTCATACCACGTGGGGACCGTCGTCTTTGCCATCGGCAGGTCGTTTTCCGACGGTGGAGCCTGCTCTGCAGCCTCGAGCAGAAGAATCTGGATTCAAGTCACAACAATCAACGGGAGCCCCAAACAGCTTGAGAGACCAGTTTAACCGTGAGGTCATCTTACCCCGCAAATGCCCACTCCAACCAATTTGATCTGCAGAACTGGGACTGTTACAGAGGCCTCATGATACTCGTTCAGCCAAAGCCCTCAGCTCCTCACAGCAGCCCTAGCACTATTCAAACCCCTGTTGTTGTTTAAAACCACCATTGAAAAACCTGCCTTCTCTTTTTGCTCCTGACTTCAAAAGCACCAACTTCTGAAAAAGATTGCAGGAGCCCGACGCAACGTCCTGACATCATCATCATCATATACTTATACCCCACCCACCTGGCCTGGCTTCCCCATCCACTCTGGGCGGTTCCCCACAGAATATAAAAAATACGATAAAACATCAAACATTAAAAACGTCCCTAAATAGGGCTGCCTTCAGATGTCTTCTAAAAGTCAGATAGTTGTTTATTTCCTTGACATCTGATGGGAGGGCATTCTACAGGGCAGGCGCCACCACCGAGAAGGCCCTCTGCCTGGTTCCCTCTAACCTAACAGTGAGGGAACCACCAGAAGGCCCTCTGAGCTGGACCTCAGTGTCCGGGCAGAACGATGGGGGTGGAGACACTTCTTCACGACATCATGAGGAGCCAGGCGTGGATCTGAACACAGCGGTAGCATGGCCCCACAGGCCAGCGGTCTCCACTCTCCAACTCCCCCTGCCTCGCAAATGAAAGATGGGGGAAGTCACCGTTGGTCAGTGGTGACAGCAGCAGCAGGAGCTGCCAGCCACTGAAGCCAAGCTGCACTCGGCTCCGTGTTTGCCCTCTTCCACCCTCTGAATAATGGAGATGGTGGCCCCCTCATAAAAAAACACATCAGAAGGCCCCAAAGTGCCTTGGCCTTAGGAGTTGTTGCCTATGCCTGTCTTCATGCAAATCCTCCAACAAGGGCTGTGTGATGACGGCCTTACATTTGTATGTATATAGGAAGAAAAGAATTCATTTTTTCCATTTTGGAACCCATTGGAAAAGTGGGACTGCGTTATAGGAAACTGTAGCCATGCAGAAATGATGCGGGTCATTCTATCAATCCCATGCAGAATCAATCGTATCTGTGATTTGTGTCATGTTATTTTGTGACGTTCCGATCATCCTGGCCTGCTTCTTCCACTGGACTGGGGAACACCAGCTCAGGTCAAATACTGGAAGGTTTGAGACAGAGTGCCTGGAAGCTGGGATTTATAGCAGACATTTAATCCATACTCCGGAGGGTTTTTGTGGGCGGGTTTCACAATAACAGGCTAGGGAATGTGGTCATGCGAGGAATCTAGTCATTAAATGGGGCTTCAAAGAGTGTGTGTGGAGCAGGGCTGTCCTCACAGCCAGATTAAGAACACTCGCCGCCTGAATGCAAAGCCAAGGAGAAGGATGGATCGGGTGCAGAGGAGCTCAGGATGCATCTTGTCCAAAAACAGAGGAGATGTATCACCAAAGGGAAGAGGTGAAAGAGGACCCAGGTTTGCACGTGCTAATTTGTAGGTAGATCACTGCAGAGGGTGATAGCAGTCACAAAATTAAAAGACACCTACTTCTTGGGAGAAAAGCAATGACAAACCTAGACAGCATCTTAAAAAGCAGAGACATCACCTTGCCAACAAAGGTCCGTATAGTTAAAGCTATGGTTTTCCCAGTAGTGATGTATGGAAGTGAGAGCTGGACCATAAAGAAGGCTGATTGCCGAAGAATTGAATTATGTTGCTGGAGGAGACTCTTGAGAGTCCCACGGACTGCAAGAAGATCAGACCTATCCATTCTTAAGGAAATCAGCCCTGAGTGCTCACTGGAAGGACGGATCCTGAAGCTGAGGCTCCAGTACTTCAGCCACCTCATGAGAAGAGAAGACTCCCTGGAAAAGACCCTGATGTTGGGAAAGATGGAGGGCACAAGAAGAAGGGGACGACAGAGGACGAGATGGTGGGACAGTGTTCTCGAAGCTACAAACATGAGTTTGACCAAACTGCGGGAGGCAGTGGAAGACAGAAGGGCCTGGCGTGCTCTGGTCCATGGGGTCACGGAGAGTCAGACACGACTAAACGACTAAACAACAACAAATTTGTAGGTACGGGTGCAAATTTAGAAAAAAATACTAGAACTGCCTATCTCACTAAACATAGAATCTTCAAATATCTTAGCTCACTCTGCCCAACAAGGTGATTCTGGGGATCCTACAAGCAGGACCAAAGTCCAGTAGTCTTTGCCTCCTTGTGTTCCCCAGAAACTGGGAATCTGGGCAGACACTGTATAGCAGGGATGGGGAGAGCCTGCAGCCCTCCATATGATGATGGATTCTCCCAACGCCCATCAGCCTCACCTGACATAGTCACCGGGGAGGGAGGATGGAAGTTGTAGTCTAATAATATCTGGAAAGCTACCAGGTTGGGGGGAAGCTGGTCTAAAAAATAGGAAGCCCACCCTACAAGATTGAACAGAATCTAGCTGGCTGTATGGAGCAAGATTTGAATGTTTAGCCTGCAAAAGAGGAGACTAAGAGGGGGTATGATAGCCAGCTTCAGATATCTACAGGGCTGTCACATGGAAGAGAGAGCAAGCTTGTTTTATCCTTTTCCAGAGGGGAGGACATGAACCAATGGCTTCAAGTGAGAAGAAAGGAGATTCCGACTAAACATTAGGAAGAACTTTCTGACAACAAGAGCTGTTCGATAATGGAATGGAGTCCCTTGGAAGGCGGTGGACTCTCCTTCACTGGAGATTTTTAAACAGGGGTTGGGTGGCCATTCTTGGGCTGTGACTCCATCACTGCAGGGGGTTGGACTAGATGACCCCTGGGGTCCCTTCCAACTCTAAGATTCTATGATTCTAGGGCATAAGAGCCCTAACCTATCCAACTCTTCCTTGAGAAGCTTATTGTTTTAAACTGTTCCAAATATAGTGTAATATTGTATTTTAATATTAATGTGCTTTAATTGTTGTAGCCCACCCTGGACCTTGGGGTGAAGGGCAGGTAACAGATAGTAAAAGTAATAAGAATAAGAATAATACTTTACCTTGGCTTCAAGGGTGTTCAGCCTCTCAGTCATATCTGTGAGTCTCGTGCAATTCATACATTCTAAAAGGGGGGACAGGGGAAACACAGTTAAAAACAAATTAACAACATTTGGAAATATTTGCCACTATTTTCGTTTTCATGTATGTATTAACAAAATAAAAAAATTCCTTCCAGTAGCACCTTAGAGACCAACTAAGTTTGTTATTGGTATGAGCTTTCATGTGCATGCACACTTCTTCTTCATTTGGGGGGGGGGAACATCTCCACTCCCAAGCCCCATCATTCAATGAACTATTTTATTAGATCAACTATAGATAAATGAAATCTCCTCTAGGGACAAATATTTATATAAAGAAGCAAAAATACACAATGCGTATTGATCTCCAAACCAAGGAATATTGTTTTCTTTCATTACAGATTAGTCGCAAGATTGTCAGCAGTTTTAGCAAATAACGCTTTTCAAACACACTGCAGCAATCAGGCAAGAAAGCTAATTTTTCTGACCTTCTGTAAAGTTGGATCATTTATTAATAAGTTGGTGCACAGATCCCTCTCTCAGATTGATCAATCAATCAATCAATCAATCAATACCCAGGAGCGTAGCTTGAAAATGTGGAGCAGAATTCTCTTAGTGACATTTGTTGTTAGTGGCCATTCTTGTAAATTGCAGGACCGACTGAGAGCAGCCTGCCACCCTCCAGGTTCAATAATGGGCATCCAAAATGATTATGGGACTCTCTTATGAGGAAAGCTTGCCGTGTTGTAGACTTTTTCATTTATAAAAAGGCCAGTAAGAGGTGACATGAGAGAAGTCTATAAAATGATGCATGGCATGAAGAAAGTAGGTGGATAAAGTTTGTCTCCCTCTTTCAAAACACTAGAATTCGTGGACACATCCAATGAAACTGAATGTTGGGAGATTCAGGACGTAATTAAAACTATTGAACTCACTCCTCAAGAGGCAGTGATGGTCACCAACTTGGATAGCTTTAAAAGAGTATTGGACAAACCAGAGTCCTTTCTGTTGAGGATAATTCAGACTGAAATTCCCAGGTGTCCAAAAAGGTTATTTATGTATGCCACTGCTGTGGTCTGTGTTTTGTTAGCCCAAAAATGGAAAACGAGCAAGGTCCCAACCAAAGAAGAATGGCAACTTAAGTTGACAGAATATGTGCAGCTTGCAGACCTAACATATAGAATAAGAGAAGAAGAAGAACATACATTTAGAGAAGATTGGAAAACGTTTATTGAAAATATGGGAAATAACTGTGTACAGCTGAAAACGCTCGCAGCATTAAGATAAATTTGACAGTGTAAATAAGTTTTGGTGGATGTAATAATGGAATACTGAATGGTATGGCTTTTGTTAAATAAGCAGGGATTTATGATTATGTAAAATGAACCATGGAAAGAGAAGAAGGGAAGTCATTGATATCTTAAGGATGTAAAAATGAGTACTTTAAATTGTAAAACAGAAAATTTAATTAAAAAATTATATGAAGAAGAAAAAAGAGAGAGGATTGGGCAAATTCATGGAGAATTC
Organism: Podarcis siculus; assembly: GCA_034642415.1. Lineage (NCBI taxonomy): Eukaryota > Metazoa > Chordata > Lepidosauria > Squamata > Lacertidae > Podarcis > Podarcis siculus. Next base: position 12,026,854 of record JAXCMG010000018.1, read on the forward strand.
GTGACTGCACCTGTAGAAGAAAAGGCATCTATTTGTAAAAAAGTTTAGCAAATTTAACCATTTTCGGGAGGGGAGGGGGGCAAAATTGGGCCAAACCTGGTGGTGAAGCTGGTGGCACTTGCTAGCAAACAGGCCAGGGCAGGGGGAGAGAAAACCATTTCCTCCCAGAAGTCCCCTAGGAATGTAATAGGAATGTAATAGGAATCATCTTGGGATTCCCCCAGGTATGCAACAACTTCTCATCTTTCTGGTGACGGCCCCACTTTTGTTTCCAAGCTGACACCAATGTTGTTATTCGAGGGAATTCTAGTTGGGATCTGGATGCTTCTCAGACACCGGTAGCCATGTGAGCAGGGATGCTAGAGGGGCTTTATTTCTGTGAATCCCAGTGCCAACTTCTCTGATCTGCAGCTCCTGGGCTCATGCATGGATCATAGAATCATGGAATTGCAGAGTCGGAAGGGACCCCAAGGGTCATCTAGCTCAACCCAATGAAATGCAGGAATCTTTTGCGCAACATGGGGCTCAAACTCACAACCCTGAGATTAAGCGTCTCACGTTCTTATCGACTGATAATCCTTCCGTTTTCACACTTCTCCGAATTTAGCAGTGCAGTTCTCTACCTAAGAATCATACTGGATATAAGAGTGTGCTTTTAGGACATATTTGACATGCAATTAAATTTGCGTTCAAATATGAATTTCCATGCAAAATTTGTTTTTAAAAAATCATTTGCAGACAAATGCAGAAACAGGATGGAACGGAATTATGCATGAAGACAAATAAATACTGACTGCGCAAAGTTTCATCCATCCATCTCTTCCTTCAAGTATCAGAAGACAAAGACATACAACAGTAAGGGCCACTGCTTGTGGACTCACACATTTTATGAAATCAGCCACTTGGACCAAGGCAATAGCAACGATGCTATATATCAGGCCACTAGATGGCAGCATTGGCAAAGCTATGGCCACAGTGTAGACCATCCTTCTCCAGCCTGTGCTGGCTTGAGGCTGATGGGAATTGTAGTGCAAAGGAGCAGGGGGGGGGGGGACAACAGGTTGGAGGAGAATCTACCAGAGAAGAAAAAGAGGACAGGTTTAAGGTGAGCCTCCCACGGCAGGTTCTTCAGCAGCAATATTTTAAACGGCAGCAACAAATCGTTGTCTCTCATTAATGCCAAAACTCATGGACATTCAATGAAGAGGAATGAAGGAAGGTTCAGCAAACCTAGAACAAAGAATTCCTTCAGGGCAGGGCATGGTTAATCTACGGAACTCCCTCCCACAGGATTGTCACTGTTGCCGGAGCATGCTGGTCAGTAATCACACTGTTCGAAGTTGAACTCTTTACAGTCTTACCTCGGGTTACAGCCGTTTCAGGTTGCGTTTTTTGGGGTTACGCACCTGCCGAAACCCAGAAGTACCAGAACGGGTTACTTCCGGGTTTCGGCAGTCGCGCATGCACAGAAGCGCTAAATCGCGCTTTGCACATGTCCATCATAACACACTGTGCTAGGAGCTGTATGTTATCAAGCTGTGTTTTTAGACCAAGTTTCCTTTTATTGTAGTGTTTTATCGAGGTGTGTTTCATGCCCATCAGGACTTCAGTGGGAGGAATACATGAATGAACTGTAAGCTGCGGCAAACCTCAACGCAGCACCTTCTATGACTGAAAACTGAAGAAATGTGGGCCAATGGAGGGTTTCTAAGGCATTGGTTTCACTCTAGAAAGTCAGGTAATTCCATATGCCAAAAAAATATATCATATGTTTAAAAACAGTTCTTCCAAAATTCTCTTCATTGCAAATTTCAGAAAGATTCTGAGAGACTCCCTGCAAGTAGAAAACCAGATCTTCAGAGAGAGAGCTTCTAATCCAGTCATTTGACTGGTTTTCTACTTGCAGAGATTTTTAAAAAATGAAAGGAAGAGAAGAAGAGTTTGGATTTGATATCCCGCCTTTCACTCCCCTTCAGGAGTCTCAAAGTGGCTAACATTCTCCTTTCCCTTCCTCCCCCACAACAAACACTTTGTGAGGTGAGTGGGGCTGAGAGACTTCAGAGAAGTGTGACTGGCCCAAGGTCACCCAGCAGCTGCAGGTGGAGGAGCGGAGACGCGAACCCAGTTCACCAGATTACGAGACTATCGCTCTTAACCACTACACCACACTGGCTCTCATTCCAATGCGCCATCGATTCAGCTGCCTCATTCTTATATCTGTGTTGGCCAGATTTCAGGACAGAGAACTTACCAGAGAGTTCCCCTTTTGTACTTTCTTTAACAGCCTTTGCAAAAACCCCAACAGCATCCCTCAAGGAGTTCATCTAGCAACTAGAGGATCTATTACTTATGGTTTCTTTCTGCCTATCCATTCCTTGGTGACGGCTATCATTGTCGCCATTTCCACATGGGACCCCAGAGGCCTGATTTTGCAGGAGGCCTGGCTGCTCAAGCTTACCATTTCAAGATAAATACAGCGGTATCTTGGTTCTCAAACTTAATTCATTCCAGAAGTCCGTTCCAAAACCAAAGTATTCCAAAACCAAGGTGTGCTTTCCCATACAAAGTAATGCAAAATCTGTTCCAGACTTTTAAAAACAACCCCTAAAAGAGCAATTTAACATGAATTTTACTATCTAACGAGACCACTGATCCATAAAATGAAAGCAATAATCAATGTACTGTACTATAAAATAAATAAGACAGCATTGTAGATGATAAAAATCAAAATTATTTTTTTTTTCTGCAGTCACACAATCAATCTATCAGTAACTGAACTGGGTTCCACACAGTCACAAAAACAAATGAACCAAAAAAGCCTCAGTAACAAAAACGCAAAATAAATAGCAAAAACAAAAGGGCGAAACCAAATCCGTTCCGGAAGTCCACTTGACTTCCGAAATGTTTGAAAATCAAGGCACAGCTTCCGATTGGTGCAGGCACCCCAGAAACAATAGCCGGCAGCCGCATCGGACGTTTGGCTTCCGAAGAACATTCAAAAACCGGAACACTTACTTCTGGGTTTTCAGCGTTTGAGAACCAAGGCATTTGAGTACCAAGGCGTTTGAGATCCAAGGTACCACTGTATCTTCTTTGTGGAGGCAGGTCCGTCCCAAGGATCCCAGTCCTTGAACCTCCACTTTCCTTCAGCACCGCATCCCATCTGCAGCTGTGGGACTCCTCTGGAGTAAATGGCATGTGTGCACACCACAGCTGGACTTCAGTTCCTTCCAAGCCTGCTTTATCCCCTTTCCCCACTTTTCTTTTTTCAAGGGTGGCAAAAGGCAGGCATCCAAGCCTCCCTCTCCCCAGATGTGCCTTGCTGCCATCACAAAAGCCCCTCTTGTTGTGCGCTTTTAGGTAGCTCATCTGCCGAGCAGATGTGCGGCTCCCAGAGCTCCCAAGGCTTTCCCTTACAACAAATCTGCAGATGTTAATCGAGGTACAAAGCTGCTTCCTAAGCAACCTTTTACCTCCTCTGGAAATCCCCGGAGGTTCCTGATTAGCCTTCGCAGGAGACCTGAAATCTATTTTCAAATCTGAGCTCAGATTCTTCTCGTTTTTCTTTCTTTTTTTAGTGTGTGCACATCGAAGCAATTTCCAGCTGCATGCATTTACCAGCTTGGGGAAAGCAAGTGTTTCACAGTCCACAGGGAAGAGGAACAGAATGCTACAGCTTTGGTATTATGGGTTGGCGGTGTTATGAGAATTTAAGGCGGGGGTCAGCAAACTTTTTCAGCAGGCGGCCGGTCCACTGTCCCTCAGACCTTGTGGGGGGCCGGACTATATTTTGAAGAAGAAAAAAATATGAACGAATTCCTATGCCCCACAAATAACCCAGAGATGCATTTTAAATAAAAGGACACATTCTACTCATGTAAAAACACCAGGCAGGCCCCACAAATAACCCAGAGACGCATTTTAAATAAAAGGACATATTCTACTCATGTAAAAACACACTGATTCCAGGACCATCCGCGAGCCGGATTTAGAAAGCGATTGGGCCAGATCCAGCCCCCGGGCCTTAGTTTGCCTACCCATGATTTAAGGTCTCAAATATATAAATTTGTTGTTGTTGTTTAGTCATTTAGTCGTGTCCAACTCTTTGTGACTCCATGGACCAGAGCACACCAGGCATTCCTGTCTTCCACTGCCTCCCCCAGTTTGGTCAAACTCATGCTGGTAGCTTCGAGATATATAAATTAAATGTTCATAAATGTACAAGGCAAACAAATACATATGTATGTAAACCACGTGTCTGAAATAGTACACGAGAACAAGCAAGAAGTCATTTTGACTCTCCCAGTGACCTCAAATATTCCTCTGCAGTTTGGATGGAAATGAGAAAACCCTCCCCATGTCTCTGTGCTCACAAATCCTGCTTTAAGGGCACATTTAAGATATGAATAGGGTGAGCCTGTGACCTGGACTCAGGAATGAAGTATTTATCATCACAAAAGAATGGCCAGGATGCCCAGGTAAAAGCAGTCAATGACCATTAACAGGTTTCCTGCCAGACAGGATTCTGCTGTAGACTGCCCCCTGTGATGTATTTCTGCTGGGGACCACCTCTTTTCTGTGATGTATGTATGACGTATTGGGGGGTGGTCTTGGGCTACAGGGTGGCAATTTCAAAAGTCTATATAAGGGCTTGCACGCCATTGTTCTGGGTTCCTCCTCCCTCCTGCATGTGGTGAGTGAGGACCCTGTTAGGTAAAGGTAAAGGTAAAGGGACCCCTGACCATTAGGTCCAGTCGTGGCCGACTCTGCGGTTGCGGCGCTCATCTCGCTTTACTGGCCGAGGGATCCGGTGTGCAGCTTCCGGGTCATGTGGCCAGCATGACTAAGCCACTTCTGGCGACCCAGAGCAATGCACGGAAACACTGTTTACCTTCCCACTGGAGCGGTACCTATTTATCTACTTGCACTTTGATGTGCTTTCGAACTGCTAGGTTGGCAGGAGCAGGGACCGAGCAACGGGAGCTCACCCCGTCGTGGGGATTCGAACCGCTGACCTTCTGATGGCAAGTCCTAGGCTCTGTGGTTAGCTGTGTTGCTTCTCAATATTCTCTGGTTGGCCTCTATTATTTTCTCCTACCGATAGGGAACCGACTTATATACGGGCTCTTGGATACCCCATAAGGCACGCTTCCTCAACCTTGACCCTCCAGATGTTTTGACCACTGGTCCTGCTAGCAAGGGATCATGGGAGTCATAGGCCAAAAACATCTGGAGGGCCGAGGTTGAGGAAGCCTGCTAAGGGAAAAAGAGCAGATTTTGTAACGGAGTCCCTTTCAATTCTTGGGGTCCTGGAGTTAGATTCTAAGGGAGGAGGAAGAGGCTGCTGATCTAGCCAGACATGTTTCTTTGTGAGACAATGACCTTAGCTGGTGGGTCTTTCCTAACGTACAGTGGTACCTTGGGTTACATACACTTCAGGTTACAGACTCCACTAACCCAGAAATAGTGCTTCAGGTTAAGAACTTTGCTTCAGGATGAGAACAGAAATCCTGCTCTAGCGGCGCGGCAGCAGCAGGAGGCCCCATTAGCTAAAGTGGTGCTTCAGGTTAAGAACAGTTTCAGGTTAAGTACGAACCTCCAGAACAAATTAAGTACTTAACCCGAGGTACCACTGTATTTTAATTGTGATGACTTGTTCTGGAATATACTCCTCTGCCATTGGCTCCCCCCCTTTTTTTACATTGACATTTTTACTTTTCTCATGTGGCCCCTGTAAGCCTGCCCAGAAGGGAAGGTGGCCCCCGAGCTGAAAAAGAGCAGCAAAGAGTTCTTACTCTCCCCATTGGGGACTGTGCTGTAATGTAAGCAATGTGTATTCCGCAAGGAGGACATTTCTGCAAAGATTCCTGTAAAAAAACCAAAAAACCCTCTCCGTCCAGCTTCCTATGGCTCAGAGAAAACTACGCTTGGCAAGGAATCTAGAAAGCTGGTTGGAAAGAAGGACTTATGTTTTATACGTTTCATAAATATTTCCTTTAAAAAAAAAAAAGTAAAAGAAAGAGCCCTGGATTATCCTGTAGGGCGAGTGCCAAAGTAGAAATATGTTTTTACATGGAAACAGAGGTTCCACCTGCTTGGGATGAGGACTTTTTAAATCCTTGATTTATATGACTTTCTGGGCCAAATACAATATATTTAGAGGCAGACAATTAATGCAGGTTGATCTAATTTAACCTGAAGGATTCATGCAGAGCTGCTTCCAGGGAGTATATCTCGGGGGCGGGGAAGGATAGCAATATTTATCCATTTATTTTTCTATCTGTCCATGTTGCTCAGGGGTAACATATTGGGAGTGATCCCCATTTTAACCTTGCAAACGACCCTGCTATTCCCTTCAAGGAATTCAAGGTGGGGTACATGGCTCTGTTCCCATATACGCTCACAGCTGCCCTGTTAGGCAGGCAGTTTATTTATTTATTTCGCGACTGCATTTATAGCCATCTTCCCCCTGGCTAAAGAGCACAAGGTGGGGCGCACAATTCTCCCTCTCCTCATTTAATCCACACAACAACCTCCAGAACTTCCAAAGGTCCCTATTTTCTGGATTTACAGAAGCCGTCCTGGTTTCTGATTTGATCCCAGAATGTCCCTCTTTCCCTTAAAAGGTAAAGGGACCCCTGGCCATTAGGTCCAGTTGTGACTGACTCTGGGGTTGCAGCGCTCATCTCGCTTTATTGGCCAAAGGAGCCGGCATACAGCTTCCGGGTCATGTGGCCAGCATGACCAAGCTGCTACTGGCGAACCAGAGCAGCACACAGAAACACTGTTTACCTTCCCGCCGGAGCAGTACCTATTTATCTACTTGCACTTTGACGTGCTTTCAAACTGCTAGGTTGGCAGGAGCAACGGGAGCTCACCCCGTCGCGGGGATTCGAACCGCCGACCTTCTGATCGGCAAGTCCTAGGCTCTGTGGTTTAACCCACAGCTCCACCCACGTCCCCTTTTTTCCTTAGGACATCCCTATTTTCATCGGAGAAATGTTGGAGGGTATCTTCCCCAAGCCAAGCTTTAGAATACATCTGAAGGAAGCCCTCTATAGGAAAGTTTTTTTAAAATGTTAAATGGTTTATTATGTTTTTATACATGTTGGAAGCTGCCAAGATTGGCCAGGGCAATCCAGTCAGATTGGCAAGGGATGATGATGATGATGATGATGATGATTATTAAAAAGGACGTCCCTATTTTAATTGGAGAAATGTTAGAGGGTATGCAATCCTGTGAAGTGGGTTAGGGTTGGGAATTTGTAACTGGCCCAGTCCATAGCTGTCAACGTTTCCCTTTTTTTAAAGGAAATTCCCTTATTCCGAATAGGATTCCTTGCAAGAAAAGGGAAAAGTGGACAGCTATGGCCCACTCTCACCCAGTAAGTTTCATGGCAGAACAAAGTCTTGACCTGATGCTCCATCCACTAAAACTCTTCACCACAGTGTTTAATAGAGGTTTCCACTCATTATAAGGCCTGAATTTATGACAGAACAGTCTGTGCCCTCTTGCTTGTGTCTTGCTTGTGTCTTGCTCCAAGGAGCTCAAGATGGTGGACATAGTTCTCCCCTCTTCATATAACCCCCAGAACAGCCACCTTGTGAGTTTGGGCTGAGAGGCAGTGATGGGCCTCCAAGATCACTCAGTGAGCCTCGTGGCTGAGTGCAGGATTTGAACCTTGGTCTCCCAGGTCCTAGTCCAAAACACTAACCACTGTACCACACTGGCAGCCAGAGCACCTTCAGAGTATAAATCCTTCCATTCTGGACAATGATTTGTCGAGAGATTACCCAAACATCCTGTTCCAATTTCACAACAGCTTTGTTTACTAAATCTATGGGACAATCAGCTGAAAGGGTTCAGCTCTCGGGAACTCTTGACGGGGACGGTGGTGGCTGCCAGAACCTCAAAATTGCCCCAAAATGGAAAACCTTACAGAACTTGAAACTTTCACTTTTGTGTTGTTGTTTTTAATGTGGAGTTTAGCATTGGCTGGGGGGGCGGGGACAACAACTTGTAAATTACGTGTTGCCAAAAGCTTGGAATACCCTGAAAAATTATACGCTTTTTTGGTAGGGTTTTGTTTTATATACAACAAATGCAGACCCACAGGACTCCCTCTGTACAGCACAACATGACATTTGGCATTCCTCGTGGTCTTAAGTTCGCTACCAACCTAATATTAAGTTTTTTTCTGGATATACTGCACTGCTTTTTTGTACCTCCCTTATTTTTATTGCATCAATTTGTTTGATTCACTGCAATGAAATATATATATTTTTTAAAAAACTCAAACCCTTCCCCAGCATAGATGCAGGCTGCCAAGCCCAATTTCACATTTGCAACCCCTTGCTCGAGTCTAGAGGCATTTGCAAAAAAAAAAAAACCAACCCCAAAACAAATGCAAATAAATAAAATGAAAATTCAGTTCTATGTGAAGCCGTATAGGGTGCATCTTCAGGTCAATGAGAGGTTGGCTCCACTGGGTTCCTGCTGGGGCCCCAGGTTTGGCCAAACCTTGCTGCCTGCTGGCCTTTCTGCAGCGTCTCCTATTCCTCCTTGTTGCGGCTGCCTGTTCAACCTGCCCTCTCTGCTAGAAGCCCCTAGCAATTGGCTCCTATGTTTGGAACAAACCTGAACTTTTTTGCACCCCATGGATTATCCCGTCTACTGCTGGAAACAGAATACTAGACTAGAGATTCAGTTTGATCTGGCCAGCCAGTTCTTATTGGGCTCCTCTTGCTACTAAGCACAGAGAGGCATAGCTGTCAACTCTTCCCTTTTTTTAAGGGAAATTCCCTTATTCCGAATAGGATTCCTCGCAAGAAAAGGGAAAAGTTGGCAGCTACGCACAGAGGTGAGATGCAATGCTAGCACAAGTGGGTTTTTTAATTTAAAAAACAAAACCAGAATATCGCCTTCATTGGGAGTTGCCTTATAATCTTCACTCAGGCAACTTATCTCTCTTTTTGCTTCTGTGCTGCTGCCAGTTCGGATCCTGCCGTCAGCCTGCATCACTCCTAGCAGGCTAACAAGCCTGCAAGAGGCAGCTAGATAAGCCTTAGCCAAATGCTTGAGAAAAGATGCACGAAGATAGGAATCAAATGCCAGCCACTAAAATGCAGAGGGATACTGCCTAATCTAATCTCCCATTGTCAAACTCCTCTTCTTAAATAATGTGGCTAAATCTAAGAATCTCTGTGAAATATAATGTTGTCTGCTCGCTTCTTTGTCCGAAAGACTGATGGGCTCGTTCCACAAACTGTTGAGCCCATGATGCTTTCCTAGCTAATGCAGATCCACAGCATCAGATGTCTATCTGCTTCTGATAAAATATTAGCTGCTCGCTATCGCCCTCCAATCTTACAGGAAGCCATGTTCGAGAAGACGTATTGTCTGCGTTCGGGGGTTGTTGTTGTTTTATTGAAACCATATGAGCGCAGAGTCTCAGGTCCTGGCCTGCAGCCAAAACACATCAGCAGAAAATTACGAGAGTGTAAAATGGTGAACTGGATTAAAGAAATAAAGGAGGAGGGTGTTACCTTTAAATAGGAGGCAGAAATCTGCCTTATGCCATCAGATCATTGGTGCTTCTAGCTGGGTATTGTCTACACCAGGCATAGGCAAACTTGGCCCTCCAGATGTTTTGGGACTACAACTCCCATGATCCCTAGCTAACAGGACCAGTGGTCAGGGATGATGGGAATTGTAGTCCCAAAACATCTGGAGGGCCGAGTTTGCCTATGCCTGGTCTACACACTGACTGGCATTGGCTCTCCAAGGTTTCAGGCATCTCAGCACCACCTAGGGATGCCAGGAATTGAACTCAGGGCTTTCTATGCAAGCCAGATGTTCTAGCATGGCCCTTCCCCAGTAGAATTTTAATGGACAGGTGGATTAAAATAAAACCTGGGAAAGCTGGGATAGCCCATTCAGTAGAGCATGAGATTCTTAATCTCAGGGTCGGGGGTCCAAGCCCCACTTTGGGTGAAAGATTACTGCATTGCAGGGGGATGGCCCTCAGGGTCCCTTCCAACTCTACAGTTTTATGATTCTATGAAAATATTTCTACTTTACCACCCAACCAAAGGTTGGCCCAAAGATGGTTCATGAAAACTCATGGATTGTCTCACAACTGAGCATCCTAGAGTCGGGCTTGTCCCCAGCAAACAAGCTCTTTCCATGCCAGGTAACCCCAAGCAGACGTGGCACAAAACAGCTTTTAAGTTCTCTTGCACAATTTGAATTGGCCTTCCTTCAACAGAGGGACGTGGGTGGCACTGTGGGTTAAACCACTTGCCAATCAGAAGGTCGGCGGTTTGAACCCTGCGACGGGGTGAGCTCCCGTTGCTCAGTCCCTGCTCCTGCCAACCTAGCAGTTCAAAAGCACGTCCAAGTGCAAGTAGATAAATAGGTACCACTCCTGCGGGAAGGCGTTTCCATGCGCTGCTCTGGTTCGCCAGAAGCGGCTTAGTCATGCTGGCCACATGATCTGGAAGCTGTACGCCGGCTCCCTCGGCCAGTAAAGCGAGATGAGCGCCGCAACCCCAGAGTCGGCCACAACTGGACCTAATGGTCAGGGGTCCCTTTACCTTTACCCTTCAACAGCATGCAGCCAAAACCGCACAAGTTAAATGTGCGTAAGTTGTGATCGCCCCGTGCTTTTTATTATTGTTGTTGTTAAAAGCATGTGTTTAAGATTGTTGGGTTAAATTCTGTCATTATTAAGCACAAAGGAAGCTGCCTTTTCTAAATACAGTGGTACCTCAGGTTAAGTACTTAATTCGTTCCGGAGGTCCGTACTTAACCTGAAACTGTTCTTAACCTGAAGCACCACTTTAGCTAATGGGGCCTCCTGCTGCCGCCGTGCCGCCAGAGCACAATTTTTGTTCTCATCCTGAAGCAAAGTTCTTAACCTGAAGCACTATTTCTGGGTTAGAGGAGTCTGTAACCTGAAGCGTATGTAACCTGAAGCTTATGTAACCCGAGGTACCACTGTAGGCCAGCAATCCTCAGCATTGCCAATGAATGGCAGTGGCTTCCCAGGGCTTCAGATAAGGAATTTCACCCAGCCCTATGTGGAAACATCAGGGATTTAATCTAGGACCATCTACATCAGGCTTCCTCAACCTCGGCCCTCGAGATGTTTTGAGACTACAATTCCCATCATCCCTGACCACTGGTTCTGCTAGCTAGGGATCATGGGAGTTGTAGGCCAAAAACATCTGGAGGGCCGAGGTTGAGGAAGCCTGGTCTACATACAAATCGGCTTCTCTGCCCACTGAGCCACACTGTACAACAGGCAGTGAGCTGAATGCAGAATACAGTACTGTATCTGCAAAAGCGGAGCCCTTAGGTTTCCCATTGTCCCCAGGGGAAAGTAGCCAAGACTGCTTTCTAAAAATAAAACGAAAGACTGTCTAGGGCTCCCACAGCACAACCCGCCGTTTGCTTTAAACTTTTACGGATGCCCGAGTCCCCCACTTCCCTTCCCAGGGCCTATAATCTTTTTTACGGGCAAGCTGGAATTACCGAAGTGCTTTGCACTTAACTATGTCATCCCGGGAGGAGCTGGTGGCTCTCGGCTCAAAGTACACACAGCCCCATTCTCTCAGGATGTGCCTGCCCTTTGCAACAAGAAAGGAAAAGGAAAGGACAGAAGTGCACTCAGGAGGATCGCGCCGCAGACTTGGGAGCGGAGGGGCTGCCTTGACGTTGAGTGACTAAGATAAATTACAACCTTTGTGTTATTGCTCAGCCTTCAAACAGGAAACTCCAAAGTCGGTGAACCCTAGGAAAGAACAACACACGCAAGATGTGCTCTGTAATTTGCTTTGGATGCTACCCGCTCCCAAATCCCACTCCCCTCTCCCATTGTTTTTGGAAGGACAACTGCATTTCCGCCCACGTTCAACCCTTCTCTCCAACGCGGAGCCCGGCACTCCAATCACAGAATCACAATGTGGGATGGGAACCCCAGTGGTCATCTAGCCCAACCCCCTGCGATGATGGACTCACAGCCAAAGAATCCCTGGCATACATAGGTTATATGTGCTTCTCAAATCCAGCTTGGTGAAAAATGCTGGAGGTGATTCTTTGTGAGTCCTGGCATCAGAGGAAGCGGGCAGTGATGAGGTTGAGATCACAGAAGGCAAGTTAATTTGGCCAAGATTTAGAAGACATCTGAAGGCAGACCTGTTTAGGGAAGTTTTTAATGACTGATGTTTTAATGTATTTTTAATCTTTTGTTGGAAGCTGCCCAGAGTGGCTGGGGAAACCCAGCCGGATGGGCGGGGTATAAATAAATTATTATTATTATTATTATTATTATTATTATTATTATTATTATTCAAAGCCTCCTCATTAATTATGTGGATGATCCCAGCCAACCAGGGACGACAAATGAGTGCTAATAGCCAATCAATGAAGGCAAATTTTGTCAACAGAGAAAGAGAAAGGGAGAGAGAGAGAGAGAGAGAGAGAGAGAGAGAGAGAGAGAGAGAGAGGGAGGAAGGAAGGAAGGAAGGGAGAGACAGAGAGAGAGAGAGAGAGAGAGAGAGAGAGAGAGAAATGCAAATAGACTGGCAAATGCTTCTGGCAAGCAAACAATCATTGAAAACCTTGGGGCGGATTTTAGACACGGCTGAAAATGTTCCCAGTGAACAGCAGGTGATTTTGTCTCAGTCGTGATCAGAACAGTGTATCAAATGATAACTGAAGATTAATAGTGTGAAACAAGAACCACCAGCCCAAGTGGAGTAACATATGTGAAGTTAATCTCCTTTCTCCCTCCCACTGCCCCCCTCCCACCCGCAATGGCGGCATCTGAAAGGGGGTGCCATCTTTCTCCTCTGGCAAAATTCCCCAGAATTCCCACTGGCTAACTCTGGGAGGATGGCAATCCCTTAAGCGGAGCTAAAACGGTTACACATTTTCCGTCGACTGAACTTCCAGATCTCAGCTGTGGCAGCAGAGCTATCCCTAGGAACAGTTTTCAACAGGATACTCTTTTAACTCAAAACAAGTTGCCCAGAAATGGTTTTCCCTGCTGGTGTCTTTGCTTGTCAAGAGCAAAATAAACTTACTGCATTTGTTGTTTTGCTAGAACACAAAGAGGTGCATCTTCAGTAATCGCTGACAGCTGAAGACACCGGACGCATCTTTGCAAGGAAGGAGTTCCACAACTTAGGAGCTTTTAAGGTTGGTGGAACAACCAAGACCACCCCCCTCTTAGCACCCAAGAGGGCCTGTAGGAAAGGAGGCAGTCTTTCAGGTATTTGGGCCCGAATCGCTTAAGACTTTAAACATTAACGTGAGCAACTTGGAACAAGCCTGGAAACAAACTGGCAGCCTGTGGGTGCAAGATCACTGCTCTATATGCCTATAATCCTTGTTTTTTCTTGTGTCAGTCGCTGGGAGGGCAAACAGCCTGTCATGACCCCAGAGTCTAGCAGCAACCAAGATTCAGCATGAGAGACAGCAGAATCCCCAGCTATAAATCCAGATCAAGTTCAGGGGCTGAATATACAACGAATTGAAGAAAATGTTCCATTTAACATTTGTTTAAAAACCTGAAGCATTTTTATTAGGGGTTGTAGGGAAAGATCTGCCAAAAAAGCTGAAAAACATCTTCATGTATGCAACAACGGCCACGAGAGTTTTAATAGCACAAGGATGGAAAACTGAAGAAACCCCAACAAAAGAATCATGGCAAGAAAAATTGATGGACTATGCAGAACTGGCAAAACTGACATACAAGCCAAGGGACAAGGATAACTGTGACTTTAAAGATGAATGGGAACCCTTTACAAAGAATTTGAAGACGCAACAAAGCAAACTGGACTCCTTGGCTGGCTTTGAATAAACATTCACAAACTTTTTATTGATAATAATCAGCTAAATAGTTTGAGGATCTATACAACTGTGTAACGTGCAGAAAACAGCATTTTTAGAGAAATCAAAGACTGGAACTGAGGGAAGCTGGGGGTGGGTGGGTTCTATGGGGGGAGGGAGGAAAAATGGGAGGGAAATAAGAATGATATGTTTCTGGATAATATGTTTTGTTTTAATTTTGAATAAAAAAGTTGTAAAAAAAAGAATAACAGGAGACACACACACACACACAAAGTTCAGGGGCTGAATTTGGGAGGTCCCTGAGCTCGAGTGTGACAGGAGCCCATAGAGCAATCTCCTATACTGCCAGGCCTGTAGGGGCAGAGCCGGGATCACCTTTATCTGTTTGGTTGTTGACACTCTCAAATAACTTTGATAGGTCAGTGAGACAGGGCTCACCTTTGCTGAAGCCATGCTGACTCAGCTTCAGCAGGGCTTGTTCTTCCCTAATACACACCTTCCTGTAAGCCTGGGGAACTCAATGCCTCCCAAGGCACCCGGTGGTACAGGGAGCATACCAGGCTATGGGACAGAAGAGGAGTGCCTGTCTTCAGGCCACAGGGTTGGCCTTTTAGGACTCTGAAGTTATCCACAAGAGGGCAGAGCCTGGAAAAGGCAATCTGCAAGCAGAGACTTTTCAAAGGCTCGGTTGGCTCTCTGCCTTCATTAGAGCAAGTTGCTCACTTGGAGCTATCCATGGTCCTGACCACTACTAGCACCCTGGATCCCCATGGGAGCCAGAATCAGATCTGAACACAACACAGCCAGTGGTAACCCCAGACGCTAATCCTGCTCAGAGTAGGCCCACCGAAATCAATGAAGCTAACTTAGTCGTGTCCATCAATTCCGATAGGTCTACTCTGAGTAGGACTAGAGTTGAATGCCACCCTTTGCTTTGAAGCAGGCGCCCAAATGATGCCCCAACAAACGTCTCAGGCATCTTTTTTTGTGCACACAATGTTGAGGTTTTATAACAATCAAGCACTATATGAATGTTGTGAAATAATAAAATAAAATAAAATAAATTCTTGCTCCTACCTATCACCGACACCTGTCAGAAGGAAGTCACTTCACCCTGCCACAGCAGGCTCAATATTCGTTAAGTGTTTAAATCTACTGGGTATGGCTCATTTAAAAACTGTTTGCTTTTCCAGCCAAATATCGAGGAGTTAAAAATAGGGGGAGGAGCAAAATCTGCTATATATTATTTGAACACCACTTCAGATATCATAGCCAAATTTTACATTATGGTTTTCATCTGTGATTTGATAGATGCCATCTTGGTTCAGACTGATTTTTTTAAGACTGCACCGGCTTCAACTGAATTTCTCATGGTACTTCCTGAGATCAAGGAGCAGTCCCACCCCACCCCCCAAAGTTTGGAAACAATTGAATACCATTTTGGATCAAGATTGTGGATTGAACCTTTCACAACTGCACTGATTTTAAACACTACTTTCAAAAATGATTTTGTTTTGTTTTGCTTCTTAGAATGCCCAAGCAAAGCCAGGCAGCAATGAAAAACTGAACAGCTGTTTAAAATCTAGGGCATCGTTATGCACCTTCAAGTCGATGTTTGGCATCCCCAATGAATGGGTGGTGCAAAACGTCAGCCAGTTAATGCAACTTGCTCCTCATTCCCCACTTCTGACACCATGTAACGTTTCTGGGTCCAGTAACAGGTACCAAGAATGAGGAATAGTTTATTCAGAGCTTTGTTCAGAGGAGACTCTAAGGCCCCCTGCTAAAACTCAAAACTAAAAGCATAAGGAACTGCCCAGGTCATGTGACTCAGGGTATAACATTAAAGGAATATCAATAAATGGCAGACTCGGTCTTTATAATAATAATAATAATAATTTTTTATTTATACCCCGCCCTCCCCAGCCAAGGCCGGGCTCAGAGCGGCTTACAAGCAATAATAAAAACAAGATGAATGATTATAACTTAAAAACAAAAATAAAATACAACATTAAAATAATGGAACATTAAAATATTAAAATGTAGCCTCATCGCAGGAGGAAAAGGAGAAGAAAAGAGAAAGAGAGGGAGGGAATCAAATTGGCTCCAAGCCAAAGGCCAGGCGGAACAACTCTGTCTTACAGGCCCTACGGAAAGAAATCAGATCCTGCAGGGCCCTGGTCTCATGAGACAGAGCGTTCCACCAAGCCGGAGCCAGTGTTGAAAAGGCCCTGGCTCTGGTTGAAGCCAATCTAACTTCCTTAGGGCCTGGGACCACTAGGGTGTTGTTATTTATGGACCTTGAGGCTCTCCGTGGGGCATACCAGGAGAGGCGGTCCCGTAGGTACAAGGGTCCTAGGCCGTGAAGGGCTTTAAAGGTCAAAAGCAGCACCTTAAATCTGACCCTGTACTCCACCGGGAGCCAGTGCAGCTGGAAAAGCACTGGGTGAATACGCTCCCATGGCAAGGACCCCGTGAGGAGCCTCGCTGCAGCATTCTGTACCCGCTGGAGTTTCTGGGACAGCTTCAAGGGCATGGTGCCCTCTGTTTAAAAAAAAAGAAACATTTTCCATTTCAAAATCTGGGAACACACACACACACACACACTCCAATTGTTTTCCCACCCACCGGACCTCAAACACACAAAATCATACTCTAGCCAGCAACTGCAAGGAATAATATTTGCCTGGTGTATCGGATTTCCAGCTGACAAACATATAGCCATGGAAGAGGAAGTAAAGATTTAATTCCCTTTTTATGCTCCCCACCGTAGAACATTATTTTAAGCAGATGTTTATGACTTGGGCCATGAACTAGACCTTATGAACCATCTGGGTGTATCTGTTTTGTCTCAGTGAATGCCCCCTCCCCCCCGACTCATGTTGTATCCTAACACATTTGAAGTATATGGTAAGTATAACAATGGAACAATAACCATTCAACCTCTCATCATCCACTGTAAGATGTCCCGTGTTTTAGGGATAGACAGATCAGGTCAGAGGCAGTGTGGTTTAGTGGTTAGAGTGTCAAACTATGACCTGGGAAACCAAGGTTCAAATCCCCAGGCAGCCACAAAACTCATTGGGTGACCTTATGGGGCCTGTCCCTGCCTCTCAGCCTAACCTACCTCACAAGGTTGTTGTGGAGATTAGGGAGAGAACCACTAACATCACCTTGAGCTCCTTGTAGGAAAAGGTGGTCTATAAATGGAATGGATGAATGAATGCATATTTCCGATCTGTGTCTTTCCAAACTGCCATTCTGCCTCGTTTCCACATAAATCTGGGATGATGCATTTTTATCACAAAGCACCCTCCCAAAACTCTAACCACTACACCCCGCTGCCTCTCTCAAACCCCTATTTCCCCATCCCTCTCCTCTTCTATGAATCCTCTCCGCTGTACTTCCACTTCTTCCAGTCCCGTTTCCCAATTCCATCCCCTAACTAAAAAATACCCCCCCCCATTAAACCTGTGGATTCCTGCGGAATGCATTCAGTGCATTCTAAGAGTAGATGTACAATGGCCTCAAGCACACTTGAAAATACATTTTCTTGTCCTTGAGTACGGATAAATTTCTTCGCCTCTGGGAAGAGGAAGAGGGAGGCAGAGGTGGCCCTTTGCAGGATGCAGGCAAACAGAATTCTGCTTGCAGGCTGTAAGCAAGGCTGTGCATGCCCCTATCCTGATATTGAGCACCCTGATAGCATGTTCAAGGCGTAACCGTTCTATATACAGTGGTACCTTGGCTTAAGTACTTAATTCGTTCCGGAGGTCCATACTTAACCTGAAACTGTTCTTAACCTGAAGCACGACTTTAGCTAATGGGGCCTCCTGCTGCCGCTGCGCTGTCTGAGCACAATTTCTGTTCTCATCCTGAAGCAAAGTTCTTAACCTGAAGCACTATTTCTGGGTTAGCGGAGTCTGTAACCTGAAGCGTATGCAACCCGAGGTACCACTGTATCTGCTGTCATGAGAGATGGATGTCTAGCTGGATTCCTTGAAATACAGTGGTACCTCGGGTTACATACGCTTCAGGTTACAGACAGACGCTTCATGTTACAGACTCCGCTAACCCAGAAATGGTGCTTCAGGTTAAGAACTTTGCTTCAGGATGAGAACAGAAATTGTTCTCTGGCAGCGCGGCAGCAGCAGGAGTCCCCATTAGCTAAAGTGGTGCTTCAGGTTAAGAACAGTTTCAGGTTAAGTACGGACCTCTGGAACGAATTAAGTACTTAACCCAGGGTACCACTGTACATGTTTCTCAAAGTCATGAGAAATGCGGCAAAACCCAAGAATCCATGGGTGTTAGCTGAGATGTTTTTGGACTTATGTCATGGTTGGCGGGTGAGCTGGGTGATGACCAAATGTTGAGGGCAGCAAAACCGGGAGGGGCCGTTATGGCTAAGGTTACCTGCGGTTACTGTGGAAATCTTGACCAAGTTTCCATTGTGGATGCAGATAACCTTGTGGGACTGCGGATAGAGATGGGGAAGCCTGTCCATTTCAGTCTCTCTCAGAGAGGCGCAACCAAAATGATCGAGGGAATGGCACAACTTCCCTCTGAGGAAAAGCTGCAGCATTTGTGGAATTTTTCAGCTTAGAGAAACGGCGCGTGAGAGACAATGTGGTAGAAATTTATAACATTATGCTTGGCGTGGAGAGAGAAAGGGTTTTCTCCCTCTCTCGGGATGCTAGAACTTGGAGCCATCCGACGAAGCTGAATGTTGGAAGATTCCGGATAAAGGAGCTTCTTCACACAGTAAACTGTGGAACTCACTGCCACAGGAGGCTGTGATGGGAACCAATATGATGCTAGTAGAACTTGTGCCCATCCAATGAAGCTGAATGTTGGAAGATTCGGGATAAAGGAGCTTCTTCACACAGTGCATAGTTAAAACTATGGGCACCAACGTGGAGGGGAGAGGGCTCCTTGCGCTCAAATCCTGCCTTGTGGGTTTTCCTCAGGCATCTGCTTGGCCACTGTGAGAACAGGATGCTGGGCAAAATAGGCCATTGGCCTGATCCTGCAGGCTTTCCTTGCGTTATTATGCTCTTAAAAGATGTAGGGTTGTACCACCAGGTTCTGAAGCATAGTCTTCTAAGGCTCCCTTCCAGGTTTAGAGATGGGAGTTCGTGCTCTTGGCTAATCGGGCATCTCTTGGCCCACCCAGGACTTGAATGAACTTGTTCCTTTGCTATCTGCCCGGGGCTGAAAAAAATCAAAGGAGTCGATCGACCCCCAGCAGGCCATAAAAAATATGTAGTGAATTGATTTTGGCATGGTGGTTCCCATGGTGCGCTGGCTCGGAGCACAACCTCCCCTACATGCAACACACCAAATCTCGACGCACACGGAATGCCAACAAACATTTCCAAGTCTGACCGCCGAACAAGGAAACATAACATGGAAATTACAGAAGAGCAAATTCTAAACAGACCTCTGGGAGCTCGCTCCAGTTTCCATCCCAAAAGCAATACATGTGAGAAGCACTTAGTAGCATATTATCCCAACGCAAAGAGCTTGATTCAGCAAATTGTTGTAATGATGGCAATGGTTTCTGGGGGTCATCGGAGAGGGAATCGGATGCTATTTTGAAACCAATGGCTTCTTTTAAAAAAAAATAGAGTTAAAAAATAAATGGTTCTTTTCTCTTTTTTTGGTCAGGTGCCTCTACTCCTCATTTGATTATTCAGTGCAACTGCATCTTAGAAGAGTCATAGAGTTGGAAGCATAGCTGTCAACTTTTCCCTTTTTTAAGGGAAATTCCCTTATTCCGAATAGGATTCCTCGCAAGACAAGGGGAAAGTTGACAGCTATGGTTGGAAGGGACCTCAAGGGTCATCTAGTCAAACCCCCTGCAATGCAGGGATATTTGCACTTCTTCACATGCAGTTTTCCAATGTGTGTGCACATTAGGAGGAAGTGCAGAGAAAAATGCATTTGTGCACAAAAATAATGTACATTAATGCACAACATTGCTTGCAAAACGTGTCTATTGGGCAACACTGCATGCAAAAAGAAGAGAAATGGAGACTAAAATGCTGGTGAATTTTCTCTGTGGACCTTAAAAAAACAAAACAAAACTGCAAACTGATACACAAATGTGGTGCTCCGAGCTCGAGACTGGAAAAACGAGAAACCCAAATTGACAGATTTGTCTATCCCCAGGTGCAGATGTATCCTTGCACACAGCTGGGATGGCCATTCGAAAGTGACGTCCCTTCCCGAAGCAACTGGGATTGGAAAGTTATGGCTTCTTCCTTCTGAACCAGACAGAGGTCAAAGATTCCTCTCAAACACGCTGAGTCAACGTCAAGCGTGAACCCGGGCTTGATATACTGTCCAGACATCTGGGGTGATCTGCCGTCCACATTCTCTTGTCTTGAAAGCATTAAGGAAAGGGGGAAACAGCAAGACCATAACCCTCCTCCCTGGTCCGACTTGCACAAAGTCTGCATTCATTTCAGACACCTGGATCCAGGGCTCCGCATTCTGGAGACATGTCAAGAGCGCTCCAGAGGGGGGTGGGGGGTGGGAAGCAAGGGGATGGGAGGAAACCAGCAGGAAGAGGCAGCTGGATATTCTCTAAGTGCATCCAGTCTTTTGCTCCAGGATTTTGTGAAGCAGGGCCTGCCCAAGATATTTTGCCGCCTGAGGCGAAAGACAAGACCCTTATTCCATGCTCTGAAGCTGACCGGACTAGTCACAATGCACATTTTTTGGTTCATTTGTAAAGAGATACATATGCTCCTTTGGGTGTGATTCTTCTTCCCGATTGCAATTAGGCTGATGTTTGCTTGGACTGTTTCATAGGAGCCAACTCCCAGGAGCCAAGGAGTCTTCAGACCCCCCAATAAAATATTTGAGGGACCCCCGCAAAGATGACGGGTATTGCCATTCAAATGGTGTGCATGCACCATGCCATGTGATTGATTATGGAGGTTGGGGCTTATCTGGTTAACTTTGGGGGAGTCTGGCCCCCTCAAAATTTTATTGGGGGGCCAGAAGGGACCTCAGGCCCTAGGAGTTGCCTCCTATGCAGGGGACACAGCCATGGCTTGCTCTTCGCAACATAACACACAGTTCTCCCTCCTTAGCATTCTGGTTCATCTTGACTTCTCTGCATAGAACGCCATGCCAAACGGCAGAGAAACCACTTTTCATTTACCCAAAGCAGAGAGAATCAGATCCAGATGAGAGCATGAACGCAGGCCAGCCAGGCTTCCATAAGTCCCACACTCCTTCCAGCATATCCCAATAAAAGAGCTTTGATTTAGGGAGGAGGTAAGGCCCTCCAAACTGCCGGATCCAGCATTCGTCTCCTTTCTGTAAAATATTGTTTGCTGAGGTCCGTCACAGCAGAGCGCTGAAAAGCCAACCCCGTTAAATTAAGACTGCTAAAGGCCGTGAGATGTAAACCTCAAAGTGGACAGAAGAAACAGACACTGGTGGAAAAGAGTTAATTTGAAACGTAGTGAGGAATGGTCGTGGTTCTAGGTCTAGTTGCTTGACATTCATTAACCCATGGGAGGGATTCCCCAAAAATGGTGCAAAAATAAGGTACCTGAAGATTTATGGGAAGGAGCTACTGCTCAGTGGCAGAGTTCGTGCTTAGATTCACAGAATTGTAGAGTTGGAAGGGACCCTGAGAGTCATCTAGTCCAACCACCTCCAATGCAGGCATCTCAACCAAAGCATCCATGTCAGATGGCCATCCAAGCTCTGCTTAAAAACCTCCAAGGAAGGAGAGTCCATCGCCTCCCAAGGGAGGCCGTTCCACTGTCAGGACTGCAATACCTCAAGGACAGCCTCTCCTGCTATGAACTGACCCGGACCCTGCGATCATCATGTGAGGCCCTTCTTCATGTGACTCCTCCTTGAGAATAGGCCTTTTCTGTGGTGGCTCCCCGCTTGTGGAATGCTCTCCCCAGGGAGACTTGCCTGGTGCCTTCACTGCACATCTTTAGGCACCAGGCAAAAACATTCCTCTTCTCCCAGGCTTTTGGCTCATTAAATCACCTGTGGCCTTTCAAAACTGCGGCCGGGGGGTGGTTTTTGTATGTTATTATGGTGTGTATTTTTGTGGTTTTGCATTGTAAACCTTCCTGCGATCTTTAGATGAAGGGCGCTCTCGAAATATTAAAAATAATCACAATAAACAATAAAGCACGCAGGCAAGATTTGAGGACAGGAGACCTCCCCCCTCCTGTGGTTTCCGGCGACTGTGGGGGCAGAGCAAAACCCCTGGCAAATTGGGGAGCGGGTGGAACGGCCACATCAGATACTTTGAGAAACACTGAGTGCAGACAATAATGAGCCAGGTGGACTAATGGTCTAACTCAGGCCATTTTCCTATGTCCCTGGGTTGAATTGCATTGCTCTGAGGGTGCTGGAAAAAGTTATACATTTGTGTTATTAAGAGCATGCCTGTTCTCTGGCTAGTGGCCAGAATGCCTTCTTCCACCTCTTTAAACACAACAACAACAATGAAAGCTCTGAACCATTAGCGAAAGAGTAACCTCACACACACACACAAACTCGCCCCACACATCATTTTCTAATGTGGTTTTCAGCTTCTAGGTTTCCTTGTTATGCATAGCAGGATTTGGAATTTAGGGGTGGGGGGTGTTAAAAATATCCCATGCCAAGAACATGTGCTTGCAATATGTTTGCAACGTTTCAACAGCAAAAATAAAAATACAAACAGGCCGAAAAAGGACATGAGATCCATGGGTGCCCTCAGCCAGCGTGCTTGACCCACCTCAAGCATGAAGCATGGAGGAAGCGTTACGTCAAATGGCACCTGGGCCAAAAGATCCATGTGCAACCACTTTGCTGCATGATGCCCATAAAAGAACAAGAAATGTCACACGAAAATGTCTTGTCACCTTTCTCCTTTGCTGCTCTCAAGAACCCCCACCCCCCACTCCATGACACAGCTACTGCATAAAATTCTCAGCTTTCTTTCTTTTTATAGTCAGTTGATCAATAGTACCTGTTTTATAGTCAGTTGATCAGTCGTCCCTGTTTAAGTTGTCCAATTACGTCTGCGTATGGGTAGCGCTGTGGGTTAAAGCACAGAGCCTAGGACTTGCTGATCATGAAGGTTGGCGGTTCGAATCCCCGCGACGGGGTGAGCTCCCATTGCTCGGTACCTGCTCCTGCCAACCTCGCAGTTCGAAAGCACGTCAAAGTGCAAGTAGATAAACAGGTACCGCTCCGGCGGGAAGGTAAACGGCGTTTCCGTGCGCTGCTCTGGTTCGCCAGAAGCGGCTTAGTCATGCTAGCCACATGACCCGGAAGCTGTACGCCGGCTCCCTTGGCCAATAAAGCAAGATGAGCGCCGCAACCCCAGAGTCAGCCACGACTGGACCTAATGGTCAGGGGTCCCTTTACCCTTTACTTTATGTTGGCAATTCAGCAATGTTACTTAACCTGGGGGGCAGGGGAGAATACTTGACACATGTAGATGTCGCTGCAGACAAAACAGTGGTACCTTGGTTCTCAAACGTAATCCATTCCGGAAGGCCGTTTGACTTCCAAAAATGTTCAAAAACCAAGGCGCAACTTCCGATTGGCTGCAGGAGCTTCCTGCACTCAATCAGAAGCCACGGAAGAAGTGTTGGACATCGAGTTCCAAAGAACGTTCGAAAACCAGAACACTTACTTCTAGGTTTTCGGCATTTGGGAGCCAAAATGTACGAGTACCAAGGCGTTTGAGAACCAAGCTACGACTGTACTTCCAATGATGGGACCCTTTGTGGGAGTGAAGGGGGAACATCTCTTCTAAGACAGGAATATAACTTCTAAGAAGGTGCAGATCATTTATGGTCTTGTGATTCTTATTTTTCTAAAGTATTTTTTATGGATTTTCAGATAAGTTAGCAAAGGATTTAAAAAGCAGAAAAGAAAGGGAAACCTCAGAAATTGAGAAAAATTATCAAAGATAATAGATCGAATGGACATCTGAAACACATCAAACTTTTTCACAGTTTGTGTAAAAGCTTATTAGTAGAGAAGTTAGCGTTGATATTAGGGGAGATAGCAGGTGCTCCCCCCCCCAAGGTGAGAAAATGTTTCTGGAAGGGCAAGTCTTTGATAAATTTTGGCTCAGTTATATATCTTCCTATACACATAAAAATGCAAGTCTGTCATCACACAGTCCACATTTGAATGTTTGTAGTGCTACATAACAATCCTGGATTTTAATGATGTCAGAAAGCAGCTCTTAACAACAGCAAAGATTTGAATGAAGCAAGGATGAGCTGTACAGATATTGGGGCAGAGCTGTGAGGATATGAGGGGCTTGACAGAGCTGGGAGGGGATGAGGGGTTGGGTGAGTTGTAAAGGGTTGGCAAGATAGGGGAAGGGGTGGGAGGGGTGGGAGGAGGTGGGGTTGGCCAGCTGTGCAAGCAGGGGTGGCAGCCCCTGGTATATATAATCAGATTTATTGAAAATAATTCCTCATTAAAAGCCTAACCAACAAATGAACTGAACACTGCAGCCCCAGTTCTGTGGGTGGATCTGAGTAGCTCAGGAACACATGTCAAAGCTCTGGACATGTTCGCCTCGAGAAGAACAGGTTCACTGTCTACCCACCCAAAGCTATGGAGTGTCAGGAGCATGGAACAAAACGCCCTTTCCTCACACCTCTCCCACATCAGCAGAGCCATGGAACAGATACAACTTTGCTGATGTTTTTATTATTCTGGTTTGGCGATAAATTCATGAGCTGCCAGAGAGGATCAGAAGGGGAAACACCCCATGAATCAGCCAGGGTGTAGCTGAAGGGGAAGTGGGCTCCCTTCCTTGGCCACCGAGTTGACACAGGATCAGCATCTTGTTTCCAATGATCTCTGGCCAAGCTGACACTTCAGATTGCACAAGAGGGCCTTTGTCCTTCCAGGTGCGGGAAGCGGGGGTGAGAGGAACAGTTCCCAAGCAAAGGACATGAAGGCTGGTCGTTTGCAGGTGAGTTAGGATGGAGCCACATAGAATTGCAATGGTCACACCTGAAGGTGATCTGCCCACTCTAGGTTCTGCAGTACAGGATGTAACCAATGGTGTAGTGTTTCAGAGTGGCAGGATGTTGAACGCCTGTTAATATTTCTGCAGCAGGATCTCAAAGGGGTTCCTGTCTCCAGAGTCCTGGAGTTGCCCCATGAGCATGAAAATGGAAGCATCACTGCCAACTCTATAGGGCTGAGGTGTCTCCAGCCCCCACAATGTCTGTTGGGACGGGGCTGAACCACCGAATCTTTAGGGGGCAGAGGAGACCAAGCATGGAGCCAGATGATCGGCCTCCTTCAACCAGTGCTGTTCTCACGATGGAGTGACCAGGACTGTCTGGAGCAGCCTTTCTCAACCTGTGGGTCCCCAGATGTTGTTGAACTACAACTCCCATCACCCCTAGCTAGCAAGACCAGAGCTCAGGGATGATGGGAGTTGTAGTCCAACAACATCTGGGGACCCACAGGTTGAGAACCACTGGTCTAAAGGGTCCTGGGGGCATTTCACTGTGGGGGTCCCACAAGGTCACCTGGAGTAGCAGCAAAAGGACTTCACGGCCAAGCCGTTGCGCTGTCTCCCAATGGGTCACCACCTCTGCTGCGCCTCCCAGTCCAGCCTCCAGGGCAGGGCGAGTAGGGACCATGCGTCCCATCATGCCTCCACCCCCTTCGCCAAGCTCACTTCCTCTGCAGGGCCAGCGAGCCAGCATGTTGTGTATTGTCAGAAGCGGGTGTTGCACATCAAGCATGTAACAGCGTGCAACAGCACACACACACACACGCCAATGTAGATACTGAGAAGAAGTCTTCTCATCCTTTGTGCTGATTGGAGCCAAGCAGAGTATAAGGATGTGAATCAGCCACTGAGGATTGGCTTCCAGGGTCGCTCTGAAGAATCACATGGGAAGAACATCTGTATGCTCCAAAGCTAAGCAATT
Source organism: Podarcis siculus (assembly GCA_034642415.1). Taxonomy (NCBI): domain Eukaryota; kingdom Metazoa; phylum Chordata; class Lepidosauria; order Squamata; family Lacertidae; genus Podarcis; species Podarcis siculus. The sequence continues at coordinate 12,052,663 of JAXCMG010000018.1, forward strand.
AAATGTGCTTATGGGAGGGGGGTTATTGGTTTGCTTTGCTTTTTCTTTTATTACGTATTTTGTACTCTCATTTTGTACTTTTTCTGTTGTGAACTGCCCTGGTATCTTCAGGTGAAGGGCAGTGTACAAATTTTAATAATAAGAATATTAATAATAATAATAATAATAATAATAATAATAATAATAATAATGGCAATAAATTATTTGGGAGCACTGAAAGCACAAGAAGCTTTTGGTTCAAGAGAATGGTGTGCAACACATTCATTGTTGAAATGTATTCCTAATTATTATCGTTGTCTTTCGCAACATTTATACACCGCTTGGTTGAAAAAAAAAAAAAAAACAACCTTCAAAGCGGTTTACAAAAAAAAGATAAAAGAGTAAAATTAGCACTAAGAGAAATAATCTAAGCCTTTAAAAAAATTGAATTAACAAAAGACTAAAAAGAGATTAAAACTTGTGCTGGCTTTCTAAACTTCTGGGTTTTAAACAGGTGCCGGACAGACCGCAGTGAAGGCACCTGCCTACTATCCATTGGCAGGGAGTTCCAAAGTATGTGTGCTGCCACACAAAAAAGTCACTTTCTTGCAAACACGGAATGGATATTAGGTGGCACCTGTAAGAGTACAAATTTGTACAAAATTGTTGTCCAATCAAGGAAGGTGGTATAATCTTAGGGGATGCAGGGTGGCTGTGACTATCATGAAGTCTTATGGACTTTAGCATGACACTACAGCATTCTTGACAAATGGCACACCCAGTCCTTCCTTAAACACCTCCGGCAAGGGTGAGGCAGCAGCTGGTCCGACTCACAAACAGATCAGAAATTTCTCCTAACTTTGGTTGGGAAAGGGGGGGGAGAGAGATGGCAACCCTGTCTGAGCCTGGTTGTGTTGTTGTTCAGTCGTGTCCGACTCTTCGTGACCCCATGGACCAGAGCACGCCAGGCACTCCTGTCTTCCACTGCCTCCCAGTTTGGTCAAACTCATGCTGGTAGCTTCGAGAACACTATCCAACCATCTCGTCCTCTGTCGTCCCCTTCTCCTTGTGCCCTCCATCTTTCCCAACATCAGGGTCTTTTCCAGGGAGTCTTCTCTTCTCATGAGGTGGCCAAAGTACTGAAGCCTCAGCTTCAGGATCTGTCCTTCCAGTGACCACTCAGGGCTGACTTCCTTAAGAATGGAGAGGTTTGATCTTCTTGCAGTCCATGGGACTCTCAAGAGCCTGGTTTTAGGATGACTAAATTCCCTATTTGTATCCAAGTGAAATATGTCCCTGCCCACCATTTTATTTGCCATTTGACGGAGGGCAAATTGCCCTGTCCTGCAAACGGAGGATCATCCTGACATATTTCCACAGCTGCTTCTGCGTTTCTGATATCACAGGGAGCCAAGAGAGTTGCTTTGGAAGCGAGGAAGGGGGTCGCAATTGCCTGTGTCCTGAGTCACGCAGCAGTTGCTATGGCACTGCAAGTATTTTTCTGTTTTCCTATGACTATTTAATCTACCGTTAGTAACGATGATTAAACCACACATTGAATTACTCCCAGGGAGGGCTTAAATTACCAAAGAGGCTTTCTGGAGAACTTAACGAAGCTTTACACTATAAAAAGGCTAGAGAAAGAAAGAGAGAGAGCGCAGAATTTGCATTTTAAGGAACAGGCCTGTTGCCCGTTCTGAATGCAGTTCTAGGCTTCAAATACCTGAAGGGCTGCAAAAATGGAAGAGGGAGCAAGCTTGCTTTCTGCTGCTCCAGCGGGGAGGACTCGAACCAATGGATTCAAACTATTAAAAAAGAAGATTCTGGCTAAACATTGGGAAGAACTTTCTGACAGGAAGAGCTGTTCAACAGCAGAACGGACTCCCTCAGGAGGTGGTGGACTCTCCTTCCGTGGAGGTTTTCAAGCAGAGGTTGGATGGCGGTGTGTAAGGAGGTCCAGGGCTGCCCAGACCACAAGACCCCCATCTTGGCCTCGCTGATGTGGTCCAAAGGAAAGCAGAGCAAGACGTTTGGCACCAGCTTGGCTGAAGAAGTTGCCGGAAGGAGGCATACAAGCCGCCATCCAACCGTCTTAGGGACTCCACTCTGGATTTGTACAGTGGTACCTCAGGTTACAGATGCTTTGGATTACATTTGCTTCAGGTTACAGACTCTGCTAACCCAGAAATAGTACCTCGGGTTAAGAACTTTGCTTCAGGATGAGAACAGAAATCGCGCGGTGGCAGCAGGAGGCCCCATTAGCTAAAGTGGTGCTTCAGGTTAAGAACAGTTTCAGGTTAAGAACGGACCTCCAAAACGAGTTAAGTTCTTAACCCGAGGTAACGCCTTTTCTTCTCTTGAAGATATCCTGCAAGGCAGCGGAGGTTTAGGATTAGAGTTTTCCTTCTCCTGTATTGTATTGTTGTATTGGATTGGATTGGATTGGATTGGATTGGATTGGATTGGGTTATTTACAAATTACAGTGGTACCTCGGGTTACATACACTTCAGGTTACATTTGCTTCAGGTTACAGACTCTGCTAACCCAGAAATAGTACCTCAGGTTAAGAACTTTGCTTCAGGATGAGAACAGAAATCGTGCTCCGGCGGCGCAGTGGCAGCAGGAGGCCCCATCAGCCAAAGTGGTGCTTCAGGTTAAGAACAGTTTCAGGTTAAGAACAGACCTCCGGAACGAATTAAGTACTTAACCCGAGGTACCACTGTAATTCTATTAACTATTAACTACTTCCTTGGCCTGTTTTTCTGCTGCTGTGTAATATGACAAAGACTATAATACTTGGAACCACCAAGACTATTGGTTTCCGCAGGTGGGGAGCACTTGCCTATTTGCTGTTGAGTTTTAAATTTTCAAGGGCAGAATTTAGTTACTGTAAAGCAAGCATACCTGTTGCTTTTACTGAACAAGCACATTCCTCTGTGTGAATAGGTTTCCTTACTTAGTACATAAAATAAAAATATAAATAAATATTTTGAAATTATAAAAAGACATGCAGTTCCATAGTTTGGGTGCTGCTGCACTAAAAGGTGGTTGTTGTAGCTGCACAAAAGCAGAATAGGCTTTATTGCTGTAACAGAAGCACAGAGGTCCTGTAGAAAGACATTGTTGTGCTCAATATCTAACAAGCCATCCATTTTAATCAAAAAGGAAGGATAGCAATTGCCAGCTACCTTTCACTTTCTGCCCCCGCCAACCTATTTTTACCACCGCGCAGTCAAATGGAAATAAAAGGTATTATTCGGATTTCACTCTCCGCTGCGTTTTGGCACTAGCACCAGCTGCCAATAGGTTACATACCAAAAAGCTAAACATTAATGTTTAAGCCAATTAACTCAACCCCATCACAAGGTGCCTGGGCATATAGACAGTCATAGGGTCCATGAGCACAGCTAATGATGTCTGATGGAAGAGCAAAGCCAGTGGGGAAGTTATAGCTTGCTGGATAGAGAACGTGCCCCACATGCAAAAAAAAGAAAAGAAAAAGAAAGAAAAGGTCCAGAGCATCTCCAGTTGGATTGCAGCCTGAGAGACCTTGGAGAACAGCCACTGGTCAGAGGCAAAGGCGTGAGACCATCACCTTGCTTTTCCCAATACTATGGCCGGCCCTGTGGCCACAGACTGTCTCGCCAGAGTGGTGCATGCTCTGGTTATCTCCCGCTTGGATTACTGCAATGCATTCTACGTGGGGCCGGTGACCCGGAAACTACAACTAATCCAGAACGCAGAAGACTGGTGACTTGGAGTGGCCGCTGAGACCATATAACACCAGTCCTGAAAGACCTACATTGGCTCCCAGTACGTTTCCCACCACAATTCAAAGTGTTGGTGCTAACCTTTAAGCCCGAAAGGGCCTCGGCCCAGTATACCTGAAGAAGCGTCTCCACCCCTATCGTTCTGCCTGGACACTGAGGTCCAGCTCCGAGGGCCTTCTGGCGGTTCCCTCACTGGTACAGGGAACCAGGCAGAGGGCCTTCTTGTTACTGGCGCCCACTCTGTGGAACGCCCTCCCATCAGATGTCAAGGAAATAAACCACTATCTGACTTTTAGAAGACATCTGAAAGGAGCCCTATTTAGAGAAGCTTTTAATGTTTGATGGGCGGGGTCCTATTATTATTATTATTATTATTATTATTATTATTTGGAAGGAACCAGAGTGGGGAAGTCTGGCAGGGGGCTGGAGGAACTGCCCACTGACAACTCTGGGGAGGAGCCCAATGGGTTGGAATAGGCTGTGTCGGGGCACTGGGGGAGGAGGATGTTACAGGAGGGGAGTCAAATCTCGAGGTGGGTCCCAGTGGCACAGACTCCCAGCACACTGCTCCAGATCCTCCTCTTGTCACCCAGAGGTGCTGCACCCACTTTCCCACCTCTTTTTTGTGTCAGCTTCACCTCCAATCTTGGTACTCCCTGCTGCCCCAACCCATCCTCTCAAATTCACAGTGAAAGAATCCTTGACAGATGGCCTTGACAGGGAGCCAGTGTGGTGTAGTGGTTAAGAGCAGTAGGCTCGTAATCTGGTGAACCGGGTTCTTGTCCCTGCTCCTCCACATGCAGCTGCTGGGTGACCTTGGGCTAGTCACACTAATAAAGCGGGATATCAAATCCAAACTACTACTACTCTTCTTCTTCTTCTTCTTCTTCTTCTTCTTCTTCCAAAAACCTCCAACGCAAGAGTCTTCTGAGGCAGCCTGTTCCATCGTCGAGCGGCTGCTAACCACCCGAAAGTTCTCCCTAAGGTTCAGTCAAAATCTCCTTTATTGTCATTTGAATTAGCTCAGGTGGTTACAGCATGGTGCTGATAAGGCCAAGGCTTGATCCCTGTATGGGTGCATAGCTCCTGCATGGTAGATGATCCATGGGGTCCCTTCTGATCCATTGGTTCAGGTTTTGCAATCTGGAGCAGCTGAGAAGCTTCCTTGCTCCATCTTCCATGCGGCAGCCCTTCAGATATTTGAAGCTGACTCTCATTCCACCTCTCATTCTTCTCTTCTCTAGGTTGAACATACCCAGCTCCTTCAACTGTTCCTTAGAAAGCTTGGTTTCCAGGCCCGTGATCATTTTGGCTGTCCCTGAACATATTTTTATTTTATTGTCAGAAACGACCATCAAGCACCACCTGCCCAATAAGTCAAGGTAAATAGAAACCATAATCAATTCCTCACAAAACAATAAACAAGAAATTAAACCACCCTATGATCTAATTACGCTACTCAGCCTCCTATTTTATACACAGGCTCCCCTCCGCAAAAGGAAACATTTCCATTTCTACAGAAGAACTGGTGCCAGAGCCTTTAACCGAGGTTGTGCATACACTGTTTATCTTTTGACATGACACCTTCAATTCAATTAAGCTCAGAGATTAACTCACTTCTAAACTGTTAAGCCAAGTAACAAACTGGTGCCAGGGCAATGCGTCACACCGGTCTCCTAGTTCTGAGTCTTTAAATCCTTTTAATTGCCGAGCAAAGTTTTGCACACTCAATGGCAGATGATGGGAAACAAATTTGGCATGCGTGGCAAAGGTCTTCTGTCTGAGGTTCAAACTATACATTACACAGAACGGTGTGATTCATTCTTCTGTTTGCTTTCTAGCTATATTACACACAGAGAGAGACACACACCAGACACAGGCAGGCAGCATCTGAGTAAATGAGCAGGCAGAGGCCAGCAGGGCTGGGTGAAGGGGCTGCTCTGCCATTCTAACCAACAACCCCCCCCACCTGCCTTGCACATAGGAAGTTTGGATTGCATCTAAAATTATTTCTGAGGGGCCATCAAAGCCCACTGCCAGCCAGTGTAAGCAGTACTGAACTAGGTGGGCCAACTATATGACATTTTGTAAGGCAGTTTCCTATGTCTTCTTACCTTAACATGAGGTTGCTAGGGTTTCCCCTCACCTTTTTAATTTTTTTTAAATGCTACATCTTAGGGGGGGAAAGATGGCTGCTCCTGATCTGAACTGGGGGGGGGCTGTTTTTACATTGCACCCCCAATCCCCATAAAATGATGGAGAAAGCAAGAGCACTGTGTGTGTGTATGTGAGTTTAGGAAAGTGGTTTGTCTGTCCATCTGTTCTCTATGCATTCGGATGACTCTTGGGATATCATCGCCTAATTTGGCATGACAGTGCCTGAGATGGAAGAACAAGGCTTTCTTCTATGTTTGCAGACCAACGGGCGTCATTGGAATCAAGATGGCGGACCAAAGCGTTCAGAACTGTACTGATTTTAATACTGCACTTGTTTCTTAGATTTCCCAAGCAACGCCAGACACCCTTTTCTCTCTCTCATATACAGACACATATGTCTTCATAGTTAACTTAGCAACGAAAAGTCTCTGTGGCTTCTTTAGTTGGCAAAATTCTCCAAAACGCTGGCCAGATGAATACGCACTGATTGAGCAGAAGCCTTTTATGTCAGGGATATAGCGCCGTTATCTGCCTCAACTAAAAAAAAACACACCCAACAACCCAAAAATTCTGTATATCCTTCTTTCAGACAGGGCCTGTTCGCCAGAGACATCTGAACACAAGGAAAAAATAAATATAACATTATGTCAAACCTAATAATTCACTAGTCTGGGTTTATCCAGCCTAACTGAGTCAGCAGTTTATTTGATTAGGGCTATTCCCAGATGTCTAACATCATAGTAACCGTTAGCAACCAGTTCACGAACTCCGTTGAGAGATCAAATGTAAAAAGTTTTTCGGGTTGCCGGCTGAAGTTGCGACTTTAAAGAGGAGGAACAGAGGGAGTGGGTGGGGCTGAGGCTTTAAACTCTTATTAACAAATAAAAAGCCGCAAAATGGGGTGGAGGGGGTTGCTTAACACCCAACCCTGTTTTCCCATCAGTTCTTTTCTTCCTGCCTGCCCCTCGGTACTCCCCAATGGCTTGAACCCACACCCAGCAGGTGAAGAAGGAAGAGTAACAGCATGAGGTAAATTAAGTTGCATTATGCAGCTCCCTTCAAGATGAAAAGGCAGGGGAAGCAAAAGGAATAAAGGTTGTACAAATCGGGAGGAAGAGGCGAGACGGCTATAAATCTGTCAGATGTTTCTAGAACAGAATCGATAAACTGTTGGGCCCCTTCACATGATAAATTTATATTTTTTCTTTAAAACGGGGAGAGGGAGGTAGAAAGTGTTGTGCCTTCCAGATGTTGTCAAACTATTTATTTATTAAATTCACATCCTACCTTTTTTCTCTGAGGAGTTCATGATGGGCATACATCATCGGTAGGCAAACTAAGGCCCGGGGGCCGGATCCGGCCCAATTGCCTTCAAATCCGGCCTGTGGACGGTCCAGGAATCAGCATGTTTTTACATGAGTAGAAAGTGTCCTTTCATTTAAAATGCATCTCTAGGTTATTTGTGGGGCCTGCCTGGTGATTTTACATGAATAGAATGTGTGCTTTTATTTAAAATGCATCTCTGGGTGATTTGTGGGGCATAGGAATTCATTCATTCCCACCCCCTTCAAAATATAGTCCAGTCCCCCACAAGGTCTGAGGGACAGTGGACCGGCCCCCTGCTGAAAAAGTGTGCTGACCCCTGGCATACATGGTTCTCCCTCTCTTCACTGACTTCCCACCACAACCCTGTGAGGTAGGTTAAACTGAGAGGCAGCAACTGGCCCAGGGTCACACAAAGTGAGCTTCATGGCTTGGTGGGGATGTGAACCCCGGTCTCCCAAGTTCTAATCCAACACTCTAACCACTACACCACACTGGTTCGCTCCCTCCATGCGTGGCAGCCATCATGGGCAATGGTCAGGACCGATGACCGAATGGCAGGCAGGCAGGCAGGCAAGCAGCGCAGGTGGCAGGCAGCCCAGGCAAGATGTTTAACAATGGAGAGGAGGTGCTATAGAAAGCAGTTTGTCAAAGTGCTCTCCAAAGCTCCCTCCAACCAAACCAAATGGGGAAGAAGCTTGGAGACAACTGTGAAAGGATAGGCAAGGGGATGGGGCAGCTGTAAAGGGTGGGGAGGGTCTGGTCATATGTAAAGAGAGGAGCAGTTAGCTAGGTGTGAAGGATAGGGAGCCTCCAAAGTTGTCAGGTAGGCGGGTTTGGTGCATGGAGTGAATGTGGGATGTAATCCACTGGGAGCAGTCAAATACAAGATTCCTTGTTTTCCTAGAGTGGACATGCAAATAAATGTTTGATCTAGCCAGTCGAAACTTCCTGTTCCTCCTGGTCTGGAACATCCTTCTTTGCATGTGACTAGTAGGTGGGCGTGACCTTTCCAGACCTGATAAAAGGACAAGGCATGCTGCCACTCTTCTCTTCTCCATCTTCTTATCGTCCTGCAAACTTCCTGGAATGAACTGCTGGTTGCCAGTCAAGCGGTCCCTGAGGTCATCTCCCTTATAGGGTAAACCTGTTAGTATAAGTTTGTAACTTTAAGCCTAAAGCCTGCCTTCAGGGATCACACTGCGCTCTGCTTGATTGTGAGTAAACTTTCTTTTTATTACTTATGAATAAGAATGTGGTGTCCTTATTCTTTTAGGAGGGGTTCAAGGGGTTCAAGGAAAATATTAGAACACATTTCAATCTGGACAAGCCAGAATGAATTGCGTATTGTCTTAAGAAACTCACATGAGTTTGCAACTAGTTTTCTGCTGTGTAAAAGGGAATGCACTCTGCTAAGTAAAGGAACTTGCTGGTGCAAGTTAGGAAGGATATGAATAAACAATATATCCTCTCCTGCCACCCTGAACATTCCCACAGTGAACAGGGGTGGCAGCCCCTAGTACAGTGGTACCTCGGGTTACATACGCTTCAGGTTACATACGCTTCAGGTTACAGACTCCGCTAACCCAGAAATAGTACCTCAGGTTAAGAACTTTGCTTCAGGATGAGAACAGAAATCGTGCTCCGGCGGCGCAGCAGCAGCAGGAGGCCCCATTAGCTAAACTGGTGCTTCAGGTTAAGAACAGTTTCAGGTTAAGAACAGACCTCCAGAACAAATTAAGTACTTAACCTGAGGTACCACTGTACTGCTGTTTGTAAGACGTGACATGAAGGCTGGCAACATTGACCCTTCCCATGTGGGAATCCCTTACAGACGACCGCAGTGCCTGGAGACAGACAGTCAAATCTGTGCATTCACATCAGTGACCGGAGAAGAAATGACTGCTGGAAGAAGCACAATAGGACACCTTCATCTGCTCAGCTGCAGCAAAACATGTCTCTCCCATTTCGGTCTCAACAGTTACTGCAGGCACTGCAACCATCCAACAGTTTGACCTCAACCCCAAAGGCACACTCCTCCATTGTCTCCCAAGGCGGACAGATGCCAATGGCATACCTAGATGGCATACCTGTTCCTTCAGAGGAGTCCAACACGGTACAGATATGTTATAATTGCTCTTATTACAAGTGTTCAGGTGGATGTCCTCAATGGGCTAGACCCAGAGAAACTAGCAGGTATTTCCAGATTTACTTGACATCTCTTGAAATCGGGATACACCACTGAACTAGGTGTGGGCTGTCTAAGCTATTGGTGATATGTGTTGTTGATTCAGGGAACATCATCTGACTCTCAGTTATGAAACAAAGTGTTGAAGCAACAGTGCTGGTTAAATGACAGGTACAAATTCATAATTCTCCTCTTATGCATCTAACTTTGGGGTGCCTTATGTCCTCTGCCGCAACTGGGGATGGGCAGAATTGGATTCGGTTTGCATTTGAAAGGAACTCTAAAAACCTGCGGTTTCCAAAAACATAGGAAAAGCAAATCACAGTCATCCTTTAAAGGTTATAGTCTGAATTCTGTGGTACATTTCTCCAACCGAACAATGTTTGCAGAAATGCATATATTAGGGGAAAGCTTGCATATAAATTAATACATTAGAGAAAATAACATACACAACTGTGTTATGTTAGGAGTTACTGCTTGAAGAAAGCATGTACATTCCTCAAAACTGCATACAAAAATGTGTTTATTAGGATAAATTCAATGCTGGAGAATTTCCATGAGGGTTTTTTTAATGCAAAATGGTTGCAGAGATGTGGAGTCCTGAATTTAAGTCTGGAAAAAGGAGAGATGGAGAGGATTAAATTGACCAGTCCTTCCATCCCCACCCTCCATCTGACTTCATTTCCCCAACTTTGGCAACCTCCCCCAACATAATGCCCAGTCCATTTGAGCATTATGGACTACAATGCCCATCAGCCACTGCTTGCATAGCCGTGGATGATGGGAGTTGTAGTCCAGAACATATGGAGGGTACAATGTTGTGGAAGGCTGTCCTAGAAGCAGAATCAATATTGGGGGGTGAGAAGTGAAGTTGGAGGGAGTTGAATATACAGAATTCTTGTCCGTAACAGCAATGCAGTTGTTTTAAGGTAAAGGTAAAGGTAAAGGTACCCCTGCCCGTGCGGGCCAGTCTTGACAGACTCTGGGGTTGGTGCGCCCATCTCACTCTATAGGCCGGGGGCCAGCGCTGTCCGGAGACACTTCCAGGTCACGTGGCCAGCGTGACAAAGCTGCATCTGGCGAGCCAGAGCCGCACACGGAAACGCCGTTTACCTTCCCGCTAGTAAGCGGTCCCTATTTATCTACTTGCACCCGGGGGTGCTTTCGAACTGCTAGGTTGGCAGGCGCTGGGACCGAGCAATGGGAGCGCACCCCACCACGGGGATTCGAACCGCCGACCTTTCGATCGGCAAGCCCTAGGAGCTGAGGCTTTTACCCACAGCGCCACCCGCGTCCCCCGCAGTTGTTTTAGATTAACGTATAAATAGACATTAGTGTAATACATCTGTTGTTAATCCACGTCTTGGTGGAAGAAGGATGCCAACACTTCATTTATTAGACCCGTCGATCCTATAACATCCTTCCCTGTGTTCCTTTTGTCTTTTTCTCAGAGAGTATAATAGGTTCCAGGATGTCTTTTATTTCACTATATAGACCGTGTTTCCTCCTGTCGAACAAGAGCAAGACATAATGGATTCCAGGATGTAATTTATGCGGGTTTTTTGGAATCGGACACTATCCCATTAATTCTGAAACTTTCTGACAGTGAGCTGATTCTCTCGCGCTACCCTTACTTGTTAGCTGTTAAGCACCAGGGAGGTTGCGAGGGGGAAATTAGGAGAGGGGGAAGCAATCAAGTCTAAGATTGTAGTCCAAGGCATTTTGCCTGCCTGTCACCCATTTCAGTCTTCCTGGGAAAGGATGGTTAGGAAAACCACTTCCCCTCTTAAGCAGCAAAATCTTAAGAAGAGCTCTAATACGGCCCCATCTGCACTATAGATTTAAAGCACACCACGTTAAGCAATCGTGGCTTCTCCTAATCCTGGGAACTATGATTTGTAAAGGGTGCTGAGAGTTGTTAGGAGACCCCTATTTTCCTCACTGAGCCATGATGGCTATGCTCTGCCTCCATTGTCAGAGGCAGTACATCTCTGAATGCCAGTTGCTAGGAACCATAAGTGTCAATCAGACAAAGAAAGTTAGAAAGCAAAATGTGGAGGCAAAATTCTAAAGCTTATTAGGCAGCTATGATGGGAAACAGGATGCTAGCGTGATGGAGCTTTGCTCAGACTTAGGAACCATCTGCATTATACATTTAAAGCAGTGTCATGCCCCTTTAAACAGTCACGGCGTCCCTCAAAGAATCCTGGAACCTGTAGGTGCTGAGAATTGTTAGGAAATCCATTCCTCTCACAAAGCTATTAATTCTCATAGTTTCCTGGGAAGAGAAATTGGTTGTTAAACCACTCTGGGAATTTTAGAATTTTAGTTTTTAGAAAGTAGACCTCATAGAGGGTGTATATAGATATATAAAACTCAAACTAAATCTCAGTGTGAGTGAGTCTACACATCTTTAGTACACATAAATGCAAATGTGTGTGCATGAACACAAGGTGCACAGCTTGCCAATTTTGTGTGTGTTTACTGTATATATTGCAGCTGGTGAGACATATTTTGCATCGAAATGAAACGTTAGAGTGGGCAAGTCAACATATATTTAGTGTGAAAAAGCAGGTACTTGAATCCTAAGGCACCACAACTACTGATCTATCATCTATCTACCAAAACTGCAGCTGGGGATTATACACACACACACACACACACACACACACACACACACACACATATATTCAGTTGATAACCTACTTCAGGGCAGCCATGCTTTTTAAAAATATTGTCATTTACATGTCCAAAGAGGTTGCCACAAAGATAAATGGGTGGGCCTTTTCCCACTTTATCTGGCTGGCTGAAGGATGGAGACCAGCAGGCCAAGAAGGGGTGAGTATTGCTGGATGCTAGAAGCTGGAGACACAGAGAACATGTCTTGCTCTGTGCTGAAACCAAGAGCTGTGGTTTGCAGCTTCCCTGGAAACCCAACGGGGAAGCAAGATCTGTTGGGGTGTTAATGCTGTGAGCATCTCTATCTTATACTGAGGTTGTATATATGGGTAAACAAAACCATGTATCATAACGACACCATAGTCTCCATTGTTTTTTATTCCAAGGAAACCAAACGCTGGGAAAGCGCAGGAGATTGGGGTGCCCTTCTGGCGTCTAAACTGATAGGCTACAGGGCAAAACTTGTAGCTTTCCTGTGCTGTAGAAGTGCTTCAACTCTTTTCAATTCAGTTGTCTCATTCTGTACCTTCTCCCAACAACTTCTGGGGATGGGACATACACAGCAAACTGGCAGAATCCCCTGTACAGAGCATTCCAGGGCAAATAGTCCATCTGTACACCCCAAGTGCCCTTCAGACTCTCTGACAGAGTTAACGAATCAGGCTTTAGAACAGGGGTCAACAAACCTTTTCCGCAGGGGGCCGGTCCATTGTCCCTCAGACCTTGTGGGAAGCTGGACTATATTTTGGGGGGGAATCCCCCCAACTCTCCTCTCCCTTCTCCACAGCACAGGACGAGCCCCAGTGGCTGCTTACCTGTGCCTTGAGAGCGGCAGGGGCTGGTGGCAGCGGCGAGACAATGAGCAGCGTGAAAGGGCTGGCTCCAGAGAGGGGCTGCTTAAAATGGCGCTCAGCCAACTGCAGCTCAACAAAGCCCAGCCCCCTTCCTCCTCTAGGCAGGGCAGGGAGAAGCCAGGAGGGAGGGAGGGAGGAGACGCCGACGCGGTGTGTGTGAGGGAGGGAGAGGGGGGAAATGACACAGCCCAAACCATCAGAATCCCCACACCGATCCATGCAGCGATTTTCGGACTGTCTGCGGGCTGGATCCAGAAGGCAATTGGGCTGGATCCGGCCCCCAGGCCTTAGTTTGCCAACCCATGCTTTAAAAACAACCAGCGCTTATTTTGCATCTGGAAACAGAAGCATTAGTCCCTAAAGCACAAAAGCTCTAAAAATAAAAATAAAAACACAGAGGGGAAAGGTATTAAATTCCTTCTTGGGGGCCACCGGTGCATCCTGCAATGCAATCTCCTTCCCCCTCTCCTTTCCTCAGAGTTCTCCTAGAAAGATACCAGCAGATAGCTAAAAATGTGATGTAGGAAACTGGAGGATGAACTGTGGTGGTAGAACTGACTAGGTCCTTTTTGCAGCGAGTGCATTTAAGATGGTAATAATAATAATAATTGTAATAGTAATGATACCCAAATAAGAGTGCCAATAAAAGCTGGGGAGGCTGCAAGGGTGCTGTTGTTGCTTGGGGATCTAAATTGTTTAGGGCAGTATTTCTCAAGGCGGGTGGTACCATCCGGGGGGTAGGGGGGCAGCAGGGAGACACTGGATCTGAAAATGAAGATCAGGCTTTGGAAAGCTGGTATCGCTGGATCAAGTTCACAGATTTTGTTGAAGTAATTAAACTAAAGAGTTCTAACCGGATTTTGAATAAATGTGCAATTGTTATCATTTTGGAGTTTATTGTGTTGTTATCTTCCTTAGTGGATTATGCAGTGGGTGATGCTTTTTATAGGTAGGGTGGGGGCACTGGGGGTGAGTTTATGAAACCAAAGTGGCAGTGTCCCCCCCCCCCCAAAAAAGGGAAGTGCTGGTAGAGGACTGTCTTCTGAAGCAAAGCTACAGGGAACCAGGCAGAGGGCCTTCTCGGTAGTGGCACCTGCCCTGTGGAACTGCCTCCCATCAGATGTCAAAGAGATAAACAACTACCTGACATTTAGAAGACATCTGAAGGCAGCCCTGTTTAGGGAAGTTTTTAATGTGTGACATTTTAATGTATTTTTAATCTTTGTTGGAAGCCGCCCAGAGTGGCTGGGGAGACCCAGCCAGATGGGTGGGGTACAAATAAATTATTATTATTATTATTAGGCCACTTCCTTCTGGCTTATAGAAGATTCAGCCCACCTTCATATACACAGGTGTCTCATGCCCCCACCCCCACCCCCCGAAACTCTGTACTAACAGGAAATGAGACAGGGTTCTTTCGGCAGGGAGGAGGGAAAAAACAGAGGAAGAACTCTCCAATTTCACAAAGTCAACCCTCATTGTCAAACCAAGAGGCAGCTGAGAATTCTCCCAGTCCAAAGGCACGGTACGGCGTTCGAGAGACGACACACAAGAGAAACACAAAAATATCTCGTTAACTTTTTTTTTTTACAATTCTAACCACTGAACAAGCTACTCCCCCCCCCTTCTCTCTCAATAATTTATACCTGAATGGCTCGTCTAGACATGACATCATTTTAAGGTATGCCTGGTGTTCTGTGGTCCGTTTACAATAACCAGGATGTATAATTGCCTTCGTTCAGGTCAGCAAAAGGGGCGATTAGTGGGCTGGGAAGCGGAGGGGGGCAGTGGCGATGGTGGAGGAGCAGAGGAGGAATATCACAAAGGCCTTTCTCTCCGCAGCTGTTCTGGAGAGCGGTTTTTATAGCCTGTTGTTTTCTGCCAAGGAGACGGAGCCCTAACAATGCTCTCGAATCCACACTGAACTGCTATCCCTTGCAGGGAAGCAAAAGGGAGAGTGCGGGAGAACGACACATACCACAGATAATCTCCGATTCGCAAATGGTTTCAGTGTGAACAGTTCCTATTAAAGCCATGAAGGGAAACCAGCTGTGGATGGCGGCCAGGATCTACTCGCATGGGTGAAGGCTGAAAGGCAAGACCCTTGATTCCTTTGCAGAACAGATCATGGAGCTGCTGTGGGACTTGAGCAAAAGGCTCCCTCTATTAAATGGACAACCCTCTTATAAAGGACAACTGCTATAAAACTTCAATCACATCTTGTGCGTGGGGTCGGTTCCAAGGATTCCACATACAGTCGTACCTTGGTTTTTGAACAGCCTAGTTCTCGAACATTGAAACCCGGAAGTGACTGTTCCGGTTTTCGAATGTTCTTTTGAAGTCAACATCCGACGGGGCTTCTACAGCTTCCAACTGGCTACAGGAGCTTTTCTTGCCACATGCAGAGATTTTCGGCATGCAGAGATTTTCTTGCCACCTCCCCACCCTCAGCAAGGGAAATACTACTACTACTACTAATAATAATAATAATAATAATAATTTATTTATACCCCGCCCATCTGGCTGGGCTTCCCCAGCCACTCTGGGCGGCTTCCAATCAAATATTAAAATACAGTAATACATCAAACATTAAAAGCTTCCCTAAACAGGGCTGCCTTCAAATGTCTTAAAGACTTTTTCTGCTGTGCTTTCCCAGCACAAAAAAAATTCTTTTGAACTCTTTGCCTTACTTGCATTTAACTTGCAGGATTTCAACAAGTGCCCTCCAAACTCATATGGTTGAAATCGTGCAAGCGAAATGTATGTACGATGCACCCATACTGTATCTAATTTGTGCCCACTGCTACCTTTGAAGGATTTCAAACTTTTAAAAATTGAGTCGTACCAGCTGATAGCCTTCCAGGTTCAGCTCCTAACCTCAGAGGGTTTGCAGAAGTTAAATCTGAGGCGCAAACTACGTGCTACAGGAAACATGTGTACATGTGTGAGATGTGCATGCATGATTATGCAGGCCATTTTTATTTTGAAGGAAAAACAGCTGGCCAGGCTCTCTATTGGCCTTCCAATCAAGAGAAGGGTCCAGCGTTGGGTTTCCTGCCAAAAAATCACCCCCCGCTGCCCCCAAAGGCGCAGTAGAAAGCATATTTAGGGGTCAAATAGCAGTTGGGAGGTGGGCAGGAAATCAGGGGCCCACACAGCTGCATTTCATTGAAAATAAGAGTAGTTAGGTGACTTTAAAAGGGGGGGAGTTAATATAATGTACTGCTTGCTCCTCAACGTATGATGGGAGCGAGGACACGTTCTCTTAAGTAGAGCACATGACTGTAAGCCAGAGGTGGGAAGATCTGTAGCCCTCCTCCAGATGTTGACGGACTCCAAATCCCATCGGCTCCAGCCAGCATGGCCAATGGTTTCCTGTCCCTGTAAGCTAATCCCGAGAAACCTGTGTTAACCTGTAGAGTTTAATCTTCCCTTTCAGCCCTTCCTCAGCAGGCCAACCAGGTGATTTTAAGATCATGTAGCTGCTGGATGATGCAGATACGTTTCAGCCATAGGGTAGCGTCATCTGTGTTTGCTGCAGAAAAGGTAAAGGGACCCCTGACCATTAGGTCCATTTGTGGCCAACTCTGGGGTTGCGGCGCTCATCTCGCTTTACTGGCTGAGGGAGCTGGCGTACAGCTTCCAGGTCATGTGGCCAGCATGACTAAGCCGCTTCTGGCAAACCACAGCAGTGCACGGAAACGCCGTTTAGCGTACCTTCCCGCTGGAGCGGTACCTCACAGTGTTTAACCCACAGCGCCACCCGTGTCCCGCAGAAAAGGTAGGATAAGCCTTTCTGAACTGTGCAAGTGTAGCTTGAATGTTTTAAATCCTATTTCTCTGAATTCACTTAAGGGACGTGGGTGCTGCTGTGGGTTAAACCACAAAGCCTAGGACTTGCCGATCAGAAAGTCGGCGGTTCGAATCCCCGTGACGGGGTGAGCTCCCGTTGCTCGGTCCCTGCTCCTGCCAACCTAGCAGTTCAAAAGCACGTCAAAGTGCAAGTAGATAAATAGGTACCGCTCCGGTGGGAAGGTAAACGGCGCTTCCGTGCGCTGCTCTGGTTCGCCAGAAACGGCTTAGTCATGCTGGCCACATGACCCGGAAGCTGTATGCCAGCTCCCTTGGCCAATAAAGCGAGATGAGCGCCGCAACCCCATAGTCGGCCACGACTGGACCTAATGGTCAGGGGTCCCTTTACCTTTTTATTCCCAACTTCTTGGTTTGATGATCCTTTAGTTCCCCCCTTGTTTGTTTGTTTGTTTGTTTGTTTGTTTACACATTAGTGTTTTGCACTTATATCGTAATGCCCTTCAGCCATCATCATCATCATCATTTATTTATACCCCGCCCATCTGGCTGGGTTTCCCCAGCCACTCTGGGCAGCTCCCAACAGAAAATTAAAAACACACTAAAACATCAAACATTAAAAACTTCCCTAAACAGGGCTGCCTTCAGGTGTCTTCTAAAAGTCAGATAGTTGTTAGATGATAGATCTTGAACAAGGCCTGTATAATTTGTCACTCTGTCTGCCTTTTTAAACATATACACCTAAGGTGTCTTACTCCCCACCCCCAATTCTTCCAGTTGCACCTTGTAAGCTTTCCAGTGGCACATTTTGATATTTGAATACCTGAAAGGCCACCTCCTTCTTTCCCTACAGACTCTTTCAGATGCTGAAATTGGCAGAGGGGGCCCTCTTGGTAGTTCCTCTGTCCTCAGAGGCTGTTGGGGGAGGGTGCACAGGACAGGGCCTTCCCTGTGGTTGCCCCTAAGTTGTGCAACTCCCTCCCCAGAGGGAAGTGTGCCTGGCGCCTTCATTGCACAGCTTCCAGAAAATGCTGAAGACTCACCCCTTTACCTCGGTTTCTGGCACATGCAATGCAAATCTATACGAACCATCTTATTTGGATAATTTTAAGTTGTTTTAAGCTGCTTTTAACGTTGTGCTTTAATGTTGTAACACACCCTGGGACCTTAGGATGGGAAACAAACAAACACTTCCTACTGCCACTAACTTACAAATCCATAATGTACGTTTAAAACAGATGGCTCCCCCCACCCCAATAATCCTGTGCACTGTAGTTTTCTAAGGGTGCTGGGAACTGTAGTTTTGTATGGGATAAACTACATTGTCCAGTATTCTTTTGTGGGGAGGGTAGCATTCTGCTTTAAATGTATGATATGCATATAGCAAAAGTAAATTTAGCCTGGAGTAGGGACACCTTGATAAACCTACAAGATGCTGCCGTTTCTTAAGATTTCACCCCCATAAAACGCTGCTTCTTTTTTTGAGCTTGAGATATACAGCGTATTTCTCTTCTTCCTACAGTCCCTGCCCCACCCCCACGCCAATCTCTTGGTAGTCCCAAGCAGAGAGCAATTGTGTGCTTTTGGCTAAAAACACAGCATTTGAGAAACCAGATCTTGCTCCAATATAAAGGGAAAACTCCTGGATCATTTTTGGAAGTTGTACAGACAAAGGAAGCCCATCTCTTGGGGAGCTGGATTACCAAATGCATTCAGGGCCTCTTCCAGAAATAAATCTGGTGTTGTTCAGCTCAGTCTTCCCAAGCGGACTGCTCTTTGTGGGCTTGAGGAGGGGAGGGGGAATGCCAGGGGGTAGCCTGGAGATGTAAATGGTTTTATTTAAGAGCAAAACGCAGAGAATAGTCCATTTGATAGACGATGCCTTTAAGAACCAGTAAAAGGAAACATTAAAAGAAATTATGGAAAAGCTATAGGAGATTTTCGAAGTGTTTTTTTTCCAGATGTATTGCTTTCTTTAAGGTACAGGCATTTTTTTGCCTTGAAATCGAACAGGTTATGCAGGTTTCTTTGAAACATCACAAAACCTGCAAGGCCTGTTTGACCAGCAATGATCCAAGTCCATTTCAAACTAACGAAACAAACACCAACAGCCTAACTCAGTATAAAGCAGCTACCTCTGTTACTATGATGTGATAGATTGAGCTTCTATTCAAAACCATCATTCTTTTTCTAAATTTGCATTAACACATTAAAATATGAAAATCACGTGCAAATCTGTGTCTTCGACACAAAGGGTGGATAGTTGTTTTCATTGTTTATTATCAATTTTATTTTTTGTTGTTTATAATGAGGTAAACTGCCCTGGGACTTTTGGTGTAAAGCAGGTCATATAGACGCTAAACAAGATAAATAAAGATAAGTGGCCACCCTAACTTTAGCACCGCTCCCCCTACACCTGAGAAAACTTCCTCCCCTCCCAATTGTACACAGAAGTACTGAATTTCTGAAGGCACTCCGAGAGCCCTTTTGCCTAAATGGTGGGATTTAAATGCCTTAAAGAAACAAACAAAGGGGGAACAAGGAAAAAAAATGAGGTAAATCTCCTGGGAATTCCTGCCAAATGCACATTCTCAGCTTGTCATTACTGACGGTCAACAAATGAAAAAGAAAGGAAATGAATGTGAGAATCGGCATGGTCAGCAAGGGGTTACTTGATCCCAGAACCAGCTCCCTTTCCCATATAGCTTGCACCCTTTGACTTGTCTCTCTGTGTTGTTGTTTTTTAAAGAAGGCTTTCTAAAAAGAAACGAGAGCTGAAAAATTCAGAGAGAAGGCCTAGTTCATTTCAGGAGCCAGGAGTGGTATTGGTGGTGGTGGGGAACGAAACAAACTACAATTCCCAGAATGCTTTGGGAGAAGCCACGGCAGTTGAAGCTGTTTTGTGTAACCAAGGAAGCAGACAAATCCTTCACAGCAGAGAGCCGGGGAGAGAGGAAAATGAACCAGACACAAAGTATGCTGATAGACGGCCTCACTCGGACCAAGCATGTTGCCAACGCCGCTCTCATCAGAATAGTGGACGGCAACATCCTGGCAACCACTCCGGGCTTCAACATCCAAAGCCAAGCCCTGGTCTTCCTCCAAGCCTTTTTTAAGGAGCTGCTCCAAGTCAGAAGAGACGGGCTTTACTTCAAAGACCGGTACTACAAGTGTGTCAGAGCGGACGACCACTCCATCTACCTCAAAGGGAAAGACAACGGGGTGATTTTGGCCAAAACGGGGACCTTCATTGTGGTCGGCACTTACGCCCAAGGCATGTACCCCAGCGTGTGTGTGGAAGCTGTGGAGAAGCTGGCGGACTACTTCAGAGCAAAGGAAAACTGAAAAGGCTGTGGAGATGGAGCCATTTTACTCGGAGACCCCGAGAACGGATCGCCATCGGCAAGAGAGGGCAGCTGATGCAAGGACCACAAGTCCTTTTCACAAGCATCCTACTTGTGGGGTTGGAGGGGAGAAAAATTAAATGCGCGAGAAGTAAAACCTTGGTGCTTGATGGATATATGTGTATAGTTTCAGGTTCTCCCTGGCCTGAAGCCTTGATTGGTTGAGACTAGCTGCAATTTCTGGCTGGGGACGTTGTGGCCCTCTCTGCCTGGCCCTCAGGACTTTCCACGCTCCAGCCCATGCCTTCACCCCAGGACACAACCACCAGCAGCCCTGCTCCCGACCCTCTCTCAAGTGTTGGGATAGTGGTTCTTACTTTCCTGGGTGGAGGGGTGTAGACAGTGTTAGAAATTCCCCAGGTGCCAGGCACATTTTGTGGTGGGCGCGAGTCCAGTTGTGACCACATGGAGCTGTCTGGATGTCAGGCTGGTGACTGACAACTGGACGGCCTCCAGCTTTCTTAAGCAGGTAGGCAAAAGAGCTTATTTACTGTATTTATATCCCACCTTTTTCTCCAAGGAGTACATGGTTCACTCCTTGGTTAAATCCTACAGTGACCCTGTGAATGAGGTTAGGAGGCTGTGAGCGATTCCAAGGTCACCCAGTGAGCTTCCTGACTGAGTGGGGATTTGAACCTTGATCTCCCAGGTCCTGGTCTGGCACTCTAACCACTACACCACACTTCCTAGAGTCCTTCTGCTATGGGGCAGCTCTATAAATTCAGTAGGTAAATAAATATGGGGAAAGCAAAATGTTACTTGGAGAAGGATCTGAACTATTTCCCTTGAAGCCTGAAAGTGATTTATTCTGGGTTGTTTAATTTGATGTTTTAATGTGTTGTAAACCGCTTTGAGATTCCCCCCCCACACACACACACTTTAAAATAGGTATAGAAATGAAAATCATCATCATCAATTTCATCGGGTGGAGGGGAATGGCACCTAGACATTCCCACTGTGGCAACCGTAACCCAGGTTTAAGGTACCATTTGATGATTAGCTTATATATCTGAGTTTCTGACACTGGTGTGGGCACAGAAATTTGGGGTAGACTGGAAGGTGTACTATAGAACAAAGGTAAGGGTCATCATATCCATTACTCCACTATCTCTGGGCCCAACCACTTTTGACTCCGAGCATGCCCACCACTGGCATGTGAACCCCAAAAGAGTCCCCATCAGGGAATGTGGCCCTCGGGGCTAAATATTTACCCCTCCTCTGTTCTAGAACATTCTGTGTAAGAGATTGCTGCAATGGGGAGGTATATATAATTTGATTCAGTTCTCCTTTAAAAGCAAGCTGATCTAATTTATACTTATTTATTATACTTGTTATTTATTATTTCTACAATTTATATACCGCTTATATTTTTTTTAAAAAACAAAACTCTAAGCGGTTTACAAAACAGATCGAAACATCAAAATAAAAAGTAATAATGATGGAAGTCCTTCAATGATGATGATGGGCTTGGTGCTTCTGGCAACAATGACTGGGACAAATCTGTAGTTTTTTAAGGGTTCTATCTTATGTCATAAATAGGTCATCTAGCAATCCTCTCTCTGGAAAAGAAGCATTTCACCACTTTTCCTTCCTTGTACCCATATGGCTTATTTCTCCAAAATGTAAACCTGTGCATGTGTGTGGTGTTAAAAAAAAGAGAGATGCAGTGGTACCTCGGGTTACATACGCTTCAGGTTACAGACTCCGCTAACCGAGAAATAGTGCTTCAGGTTAAGAACTTTGCTTCAGGATGAGAACAGAAATTGTGCTCCGGTGGTGCGGCAGCAGCAGGAGGCCCCATTAGATAAAATGGTGCTTCAGGTTAAGAATAGTTTCAGGTTAAGAACAGACCTCTGGCTTAATGTGACATGATTGGATTGTTAAATGGAAAACTTAATAAAAATTATATATACAAAAAAAAAGAACAGACCTCCGGAACAAATTAAGTACTTAACCCGAGGTACCACTGTAGATGAAATTCAGAACTTATCGGAAGTTAGGGGAAACACAACTCAGTCAACTGGATTCAATCAGCTGGCACGATGCTCTGATAGGTCCAGGAGCCCACCTGTCACCCCTGGCCCTAACAGTTCCCCTACAAAAAAAATTCATTGCATGCCACTGCCTGCAACCCTAGAAAGCTGCTGCCAGCCAGTGTTAACAATACTGAGGTGGAAAGCTCAGTGGTCTGCCTTGGTCTAAGGATGATTCCTATGCCCCTAAATCAGAATGCATTACACAAACATAAGGACACGAGGCCCTTTTTTTAACAATGTGAGTCGTAGGAACAGAGTTTCTACACTGCGACAGAATCGCAGCATGCAAACTGCCCTTCCCGATATCAGCCAGGCGGAGGGGGTAATTTTGTTTCCCGGATTTGCACCGTTCCATTAGAAGGAAAGAAAACTTGGGTCTAAAGACGGGAGAAGAGGGAGATGACGTCTGATATTAGCAAAAGTAAAACAAGGTTGTCATTTTCTGGCTGCCCTCAAATTGGCGCCAAGTTTCCCGGGTTGGTGGGGGACACACATTTGCCTCCCAGGAGAGGGTCCCTGGGCTTTGAACTTCGAAGCGTATGAGAGGAGGGGAGAGAGGCTAGTTGGAGGTGCCAGCATCATCTTGGATTGAAATCAATCAGACTGATGCATGATTGCAATAACTAGCCCACATCACCTCTGCGCTGCCCCTTTCCATATGGTCTTTATATCAGGATTCCGCAGGCTGGGTGGCTCATTTCCTGCTGCAGCTAAAAAAAATCCCCCTCGCTCCAAAAAGAGAGAAAGAAAACAAAGCAAAGCGAGACTGATCGTCCAGCAGAACTGTTTGACTAAAGTCCCTCCAAAGCTGAAGCAACAGCTCCGATTAAGTTCTTTGTTATCTTATCAACTTAGCTAGATGCAGAGAGAAGCCCAAACAAGGCAGGAATTAACTTAAGACTCACTCCAAATGTCAGGGAATCTGACATGTTCCATCACTTGGGGTTTACCTGAGACTTCTTTGGGCCCAGGGAGACATAGGAATAAAACCAGAAAGCACTGGAGGCCTCAGAACAGAAGCATACCCTCCAACATTTCTCCAATGAAAACAGGGACAACCGATTCTATTAGTATTAGTATTAGTACAGTGGACGCTCGGGTTGTGAACGTGATCCGTGCGGGATGCATGTTCGCAACCCACAGTGTTTGCAACCCGCAGCGGCACGTCTACGCGTGCGGGGGTTGTGATTCAGCACTTCTGCGCATGCGCAAAGCGCAATTTAGCACTTCTGCGCATGTGCCACCGCCGAAACCCAGAACTAACATGTTCCGGTACTTCCGGGTTTCGGTGGGTCTGTAGCCCCAAAAAAGCAACCTAAAGCATCTGTAATCCGAGGTATGACTGTATTAGTATTAGTATCACCCTGCCCATCTGACTGGGTTGCCCCAGTCATTCTGAGCTACTTCCAACATATATAAAAACATAACAAAACATTACACATTAAAAAAACTTCCCTGTACAGGCCTGCCTTCAGATGTCTTCTAAAGGCTGTAGAGTTACGTACATCCTTGGCTCAGGGGTCGCATAACTACATACGCTCCAACATTTCTCCGATGGAAATAGGGACGTTCTAAGGACATTCCAGGATCAAATCAGAAACCGGTATGGCTTCTTTAATTCTGGGACTGTCCCCAGAAAATAGGAACACTTGGAAGTTTGCAGTAGCCAGACCCAAATTAGTGATTTAATCACTGCTTGGGGCCTGCACAAGATATTCTGCTGCCTGGGTTGAAGATGGTGTCTCCACCAGAGAGCGGCTGCAGTGGCAAATGAATCTTGCAGCAACCCTGGCAATGATATAGAGCCCTCTGCTGCACCTGAGAGTTGCAGCCCAGCTTAGGGAGTTCAGGGCCAACCCTGGATGTTGGACCATATCAGGTGAGCAAGAGGCATCATCAAAGTTCAAGGACACATTCCAGCCAAGGAAGGTGTGAAGTAGGGCCTGGTGAGGGTGGCCTGAGAAAGGGCCTTATTTGTGGCAGCCCCCCAGTTGTGAAACTCCCATGCCACCTTCCGTATACAGCTTCTGGCAAATTCTGAAGAGACACCTCTTCGCCCTACCCTTTCAACGTTCGAGGTGTGTATTTTTAGGATTCACCCTATTTCTCTAATTAAAAGACACTTTAAACTGTTTTTAATATTTTGTTGCATGGTTGTGCTTTAATGTCGTAACCTGCCCTGGGACCCAATAATAAATCATAAATAATTCCACTCAGAACAAATCAGAAGCATGACATCTCATGCAGGAAAGCCTGCGGTTCGGATGCGAGGATCCCAAACGGTGCTCCCCGGGGAGCATAAACGGTCTCCAAATTCCCCACGTAAACACAGCCGTGGTGCATATCAAATGACAGGCAGCCCATGAAGAAGGCAAGCCGTTTTCTTCCAAAAGATAAAATCTAAAAGTGAAGATTTAAAGCCCGCAATATTGCACAGCGGAGTTGAGCTAGCTGCCAGCAAGACTTCCTCGCAGGCTGGAGACCTTCCTCGTCGGCTGCCTGGTTAAGAGTTAAAATTCCTCAGATAATTCTAATTTAAACAATCTGTAGCCATCAGCACTAAGGAGGTGCCCGCCAGCTGGTGATGGTTAAGTGGTTCCTTTTTTTTTCTCTTCCAGAAACCTGAACCTATTAGCAAAGGGTCAAGACGTTCTGTTATACTCCGTAGCAAGTTTCAACAATGGTTGAAACCCTCTCGTAGAATGCAAGAGTCTTCCAGGGATGGGGAGAGAGAGAGAAGATTTCATTTCAAGAGAAGGTTGGGAAAGGAACTCCCACAGATCTGTATTTCCAACTTTGAACAGTGCAACTGGAAGGTCCTGCAAACCTGGGGTATAGGAGGACGGGAAGGAACCTCCACACACTTTCATTCAAAAATGCTTACCTTCCTCGCAGTTCCTTCCTGTGAAGCCAGGACAGCATCGCCATTCCAGGGCAGTCAGTGTTCTGTAGGAGATCTTGTACATGGGTCTGATGAGAGTCCTGTAACTAACACAAGCAAGAGGTCACGCAGACTGCTCTGCCCAAAACCTGCCAACCTTGCAAATATCAAAAGCTGCACGTTTGCAAGTAAGCTCAGGTATGCTTTAATGCAAGGCTGACACAGCACAAAACACAAAACACTCACCCACACTTTCCACTGGCCCTAGGCCCAGGAAGCATGGGTCCATGCAGTTTCCCACTTGTCCTGCTTCTTTCCCAGGGAAAATCCACTCTTTAGTGCTAAATAAGAGCAGAAGCCAGGCTTTAATACTCTTAATTTACCCTGAACATTTAGGGGACTAGTTTAGTCCACTGACTGCGCACCACTGCTGTTTATTCTGACAGACTGTGTGCTAAAAAACAGTTTCCCCCAAGGGGAAAGTTGAAGTTTGGGACAAGAGGAAGTGTGGATGAACTCTAATAAGAGTACAGACTCCCAGGTAAGCGAGTACAGGTGCAGCCTCACTGCAGTTTCATGGGAAGATAAGACCCTCCTACTGTACAAGGCCAAGCTTTCTCCCTCTTCCATGCGGCAGCCCTTTAGATATTTTAAGATGGCTATCCTATCGCCTCTCAGTCTTCTCTCCTCCAAGCTAAACCTGCCTAATTCCCTCAACTGTCAACACACACAAATGGGCTCAAAAGCGCCCCAGACGAGCCTATCAACTTTCTGCTGGCACAGTCAAGAAAGGAGACTTGCAAGTTGGATCCCAGTCTACAAGGCAATTGTGTGCTCAAATGGCTTCTTTGCAAAACTGACACGCATCGCAGGGCAAATGCTTTAAACACACAGGAGGAAGACATTTCCTGTGTAGTCCATTTGGGTCCCAGGATGCTATAAGCCATATCTCTACCCCTCCCCAATCCCCCCCTCCCAAAAAAATATTGTCCTGACCAGTTTCCGGTCTTTAAAGTGTCCTTGTTTCTGAAGAATTAGCCTTTGGTGCCAAATGTGGAATCTGATGTTCTGCATTCGGAATCGTTGCATGCTTGAAATCCCCTTAAAACAAACAAACAAACAACTCTCCCCCAAAAAGTGAAGTTCAAACATTCCAGCCGTGACTATTTACCAGTGACAGTTTTGATTTCTTGGTCCCTGGTGATTCCTTGCCCTTACCTTTGCCTTGTTAAAATGCCTTGTTAAAATCAGGGTGAGTTGCTAGATGCTAACCTATAGGTATCTGGTTAGCCTCTATGAGAACTGGAAAATGGATTTTAGCTGTGATTCCTTGCATTGCAAAGGGTTGTACTAGATGACCCTTTGGGTCTCTTCCAATTCTATGATTCTGCTTTTTAACATGTTGGGAGGGCAGACAGAAAAGAACACTCCCCCCCCCTTGCAGAAAAAGAAGAAATCATAATCTGATCCTAGCTTGCACATACTATCCCCAACAACCACCTTGGCACACCTTGGTAAAAGCTGGATGCTGATCCTGACACTAGCTTGCCTAATACCCTCTTAAAGCCATCTAAACCCGTCATCCCCACATTGTGTGGCCAGTGAAATTCACAGAGTTAATTATCTGTTGCCTGAAAAAGCACTTCCTTCTGTCAGTCCAGTAAACCGATTGCCAAACAGTTCCACTGGGTGAAACAGAGTTTATTCTTTATCCTTCCCTTTAAGTCGTCTTCTGTTTCACGACAAAAAAGCCCCAAGTGTTTCATCCTCCCTTTATCAGAAAGATGGATCAGTTCCTTTAAAAAAAATAATAAAAAAAAAATCATAGAATCATGAGAGTTTGAACTGGCCTCAAAAGTCATCTAGCCTAAGCTCAAGATCGGGCATCGTCCTTAAAAGCTCATCCAAATGCCCAGCTGAAATGCCCTTCCTTGCAATTTGGACTCTGGAGCAACAGAAAGCAAATTTGCTCCATCGTCTATTTGACAGCCCTTCAGGATATTTAAAGGTGGCCATTGCATGGCCTCTTGATCATTTCCCTGAACCTTCATTGAACCTTCATTGTGTGTGCCCTGTCTGTACCTTCTCCTTTTTAACTCTGTGTCATTCTTTCCTTGCCTGCTGCCTCCAGATGTTTTGAACGCCTACTCCCACCATCCCTGAATCTCAGTCTTTAGCTGTAATCCCTGCATTGCAGGGCATTAAGACTAGATGACTCCTGAGGCCCTTTCCAACTCTACAGTTCTGTGATTCTATAATGCGGCATGTACACTCAACATGCCATGTCGGACCTGCTTTCTTATCCATTTCCACAGCGCACAGGTAAACTGCGGCATTCATTCCCACAGGATGGGGCGAGGACCCACCCACCATCTTGAATGGCTTTAAAAGATCAGACAAATCTGTGCCTGTCAGTGGGTACCGTCAGGCCTGGAGTCAGACACTGGTCAGAATGAAAAACGCGGGGCTCCATTGTCAGTGCAGTTAACTCTGTATTCTGCCAGGTTTCATAAACGGAGAGAGCGCTGTTGCTTGTGGGCTTCCAGTGTGAGAATGGCCTTTGGCCTGAACTAAAGGTAAAGGTACCCCTGACTGTTAGGTCCAGTCGTGGACGACTCTGGGGTTGCGGTACTCATCTCGCTTTACTGGCCGAGGGAGATGGCGTTTGTCCACAGACAGCTTCCAGTTAATGTGGCCAGCATGACTAAGCTGCTTCTGGCAAACCAGAGCAGCACACGGAAACACCGTTTACCTTCCCGCCAGAGTGGTACCTATTTATCTACTTGCACTTTGACGTGCTTTCGAACTGCTAGGTTGGCAGGACCAGGGACCGAGCAACGGGAGCTCACCCCGTTGTGGGGATTCGAACCGCTGACCTTCTGATTGGCAAGCCCTAGGCTCAGTGGTTTAGACCACAGCTCCACCTGCATCCCTTGGCCTGAACTAGTAGGTCTTTTTATACACTCTTAACTTCTTCACTCCCTTCAGAACCACTTTTTTATTATTACTACTACGATTGATTTATTAATCGCCTTCCAAACCACCATCTCAAGGCAATCTGCATATAAGATGATCAAAAATAGCGGGGGGGGGGGACAACCAATACATTGAAAACAAAGACTAAAACCTTAACAAGTGGACACTTGTATTAAAGATGCCTTTATCCAGTTGGGAAAGACTGTCAAAACAACAAAGTCTCCAACTGTTTCTGGAAAGTGCAGCTAGGGGGCGACTATCATATCTCAACAGGGATGCGATTCCACAGGACAGGGGCAGCCACCCTGAAGGCCCTGCTCTGAGCTCCTGCAGAGAGGACTTCTGAGATCTTTGCAGGAGAAACTCTCCCGCAGACTGCAATGATCTGGTGGGTGTACAAGGCAGCCTCACAACCACGTGGGTCCTTCTCTGTGACGGCGAGCAGCCTGCCTCTACAACCCTGAGAATAAAACCCAGCATTCCAACCAAGCCAGGAGAAGTTATTCAGACAGCGGTTACCTCACTAAGTTGGCACAAGGTCCCGGCCACCGGCAGCTTTGATAAACCCTCTGGATCACAGTCTCCGAGCCATTCTGCACCTGGCAGGAAACAGTCCGGGTGACCGTGTGTTGACACCAGTGCCTGCGGAGAGGAACAGAAGGCAAACTCGATGTCATTAAGGCCAAATCGCTGACTGCTGCAAATCAAGAAGGTGGGACAACGAGCACAGAACAGAGGGGGACTAGATATTATTAAAAATTCCAGTACTGGCTGGTCCACTAGTTCTGCTGCTGGGACAGAGCCCTCCCAATGAGTCCAGCGCAGAGGCCATAGCTAAGCCACAGCCATCCCCGCACTGCCAGAATGCATGACTCCTGAAATAGTCTGGGCCCCTTTAAAAGCAGAGGCTCCACCCATTAGGGAGGAGCTAGATGCTCAAAGGAAGCTGGAGGTCCAATTTAAGGCTCTGACTAGGTTTGCTGGTTGTTAGAACGACATTCAAGCCTGCCTTGTCTCACTGCCAGTGTAGGCTCCCCTTGGGGCTGTCCAAGGTGCTACCTTACCATGCTTTTCACTGCAAGAAGTGAAGTTATGGGGAAGCAAGCAGAGGGCATTCTCTCTCTCTCTCTCTCTTTCTCTCTCTGCAATGCTTTTTATTAGTTTCATAATACTACTACTAATAATAATTTATTATTTATACCCCGCCCATCTGGCTGGGACCCCCCAGCCACTCTGGGCAGCTTCCAACAAAACACTAAAATACACTATTAAACATTAAAAGCTTCCCTAAACAGGGCTGCCTTTAGATGTCTTCTAAAAGTTTGGTAGTTATTTTTCTCTTTGACATCTGGTGGGAGGGCGTTCCACAGGGCAGGCGCCACTACCGAGAAGGCCCTCTGCCTGGTTCCCTGTAACTTGGCTTCTCACAGTGAAGGAACCGCCAGAAGGCCCTCGGCGCTGGACCTCAGTGTCCGGGCAGAACGATGGAGGTGGAAATGCTCCTTCAGGTATACTGGGCCGAGGCCGTTTAGGGCTTTAAAGGTCAGCACCAACTCTTTGAATTGTGCTCGGAAACATACTGGGAGCCAGTGTAGGTCTTTCAAGACTGGTGTTATATGGTCTTGGGGGCCGCTCCCAGTCACCAGTCTAGCTGCCACATTAGATATTACAAGTATTCCATTCATCTTCAAAACAACACAAGGTACACAAAATACAAAAAAAGAGAGATCATGAAGAAATACCCATAGTTAATGGTTCAACACCATATGTCTCCGGGATTTTACATCATGATTAGATAATCTTCTACTTTTTAAAGGTGACTTCCATCTACCTCACTCCGGGTCTTTTTCCCCCTTTTTCCAAGCAGAGGGCCTTCTCAGTAGTGGCACCCACCCTGTGGAATGCCTTCCCATCAAAGAGATAAATTATACAACCTTCTGTAGACATCTGAAGGCAGCCCTGTATGAGGAAGTTTTTAATGTATGGTGTTTTGCTGTGTTCTGTTGGAAGCCACTCAGAGTGGCTGGGGCAACCCAGTCAGATGGGCCGGGTACAAATAATAAAATTATTGTTGTTGCTGCTGTTGTTGTTATGAAAGGTGTCACATGTTCTCATCCTGAAGGCCCCCTCAGCAATCTGGCTGCCACATTCTGCACCAGCTGGAGCTTCTGAACCAGGTCAAAGGGCAGCCCCACAAAGACTGCATTTGGGAAACAAGCTTGTTTCAGCTCTCCCTGGAAATAGGATGAGCATCCAAATAAATATTATGTTGGCCAGCCCCTGTTTCAGATGCTGGAGAATGCACAGAGCTACTGGGAAGAAACCACAGAACCGACGTCTAGCACTACCTCTACTGAGAGGATAGCTATCATTTTTGTGCCAATGAACCTGGAGGAAAGGAAACAAGGTGGAACGTCATCTAAGCAGAATTAAACTCCACGAAAAGATTTACCGCTGGAGGGGACGGCACTCAAGCATTGTTTACATTGCCCAACGCACTTCAAAGCCTGCATCCCAGGATGAAGGATTTCCTAGCAATAAAGCAAGCCACCTAATTAAAAAGCTCTTCTTGGTCTGTCAGATGCACCCTCTAATCTTTATGGGAGTAACATGGCTTTGACCAGACAGAGCTGTAATTTTAAGACTAAGAGAGATCCTTCTTTTTTTAAACAACAACAACAACTTTCAAGTGAATAATGGAGTCTGCTGAATTTTCACAAAGAACATGGAAGAAGCGTCCTTTATGTTAGGTTTTTGTGTGCCCCAGATGTTCCTGTGTGATTCTGAGAGTCCTATCTAGGCACACTTGCAAACCTGGAGGCTTCCAGTCAGACCTGGAGTTCAGGCAACCCTAATCAGTGTCCAGGATTCCAAGGAGCCATGGATATGGAAGTTCCCATGACTCTCAGGCTCTGTGCATCATATCATGATTTCCTACCTACCTATGGCCTGATGGTTGCATCCTGGTAAGTAAGAGGGAAAGAGCAGGATTTCACAGTACAGTCTCAATGTGCAGCCCATCCAATTTTGGACCTGTACAGTGGTACCTCAGGTTACAGACGCTTCAGGTTACAGACTCCGCTAACCCAGAAATAGTACCTCGGGTTAAGAACTTTGCTTCAGGATGAGAACATAAATAGCGTGGCGGCGGAGCAGCAGCAGCAGCGGGAGGCCCCATTAGCTAAAGTGGTACCTCAGGTTAAGAACTTATTTCGTCTTGGAGGTCCGTTCTTAACCTGAAACTGTTCTTAACCTGAGGTACCACTGTATTGTTTTTCAATATCTGGAGTGTGCTTGGCATACCTGCTTGGGGTTCTTTAAACCAGACAGCCTTGCAGATAGAAAATCCCTTCACAGAAAGAACTTGTATTTTGCATAGTAGGACATACGACCACACAACTCCCAGTCGTACTATCAGGAGCTGTGTAGACTTAATGCATTACAGTGGTACCTCGGGTTACATACGCTTCAGGTTACAGACTCCACTAACCCAGAAATAGCACCTTGGGTTAAGACCTTTGCTTCAGGATGAGAACAGAAATCGTGCTCCGGCGGCGCAGTGGCAGCGGGAGGCCCCATTAGCTAAAGTGGTGCTTCAGGTTAAGAACAGTTTCAGGTTAAGAACGGACCTCCGGAATGAATTAAGTACTTAACCCGAGGTACCACTGTATAAGCAAGTATTCTCCATGCACTCGTAATTCTGGCATGCATGAAAAATAAAAATAAAAACAGGGAGACTGTCACTGGGTAGAGAAAATGAGACTGTTCAATTCAGCTAAGAGCTACTCAAATCTTTGTTGTGTCACCTCACCTCAAAAAGGATATTGAAGAGTTAAAAAAGGTTGAGAAAAGAGCAGCTCAAATGATAAAGGGAATGGAGTGGCCGTCCTATGAGGGAAGGTTGCAGGTGTCTGCAACTTCTTAGTTTAGAGAAAGGAAGAGAAAGAGATGACATAATAGAAGTTTATAAAATGATGTATGGCATGGAGAAAGTGGATAGAGAAAAATTTTTCTCCCTCTCTCATAACACTAAGACTTGTGGCCACCCAAAGAAGTTAGAATGATTCAGGACAGGTGAAAAATAGGGACTTCTTCATGCAGCACATAGTTAGACTATGGAACTCCCTCCCACTGGAGACAGGGATGGCCACCAACTTGAATGGTTTTAAAAGCCAGATTAGACAGATTCATGGAGGATAAGGCTACTGGGGGCTCTTAGCCCTGACGGCTATGCTCTAACCTCCACAGTCGGAGGCAATAATGCTTCTGAATGCCAGCAGCTGGAAACCACGGGAGGCCAGAGAGTGCTCTTTAGCTTGAATCCTGCTTGCATGTTTCCCACAGGCATCTGTGAGAACAAGATGGCGGATGATATGGACCACTGGCTTGACCTAGCAGGCTCTTCTTATGTTCTTATACAGTGGTACCTCGGGTTACATACGCTTCAGGTTAAACACGCTTCAGGTTTCAGACTCCGCTAACCCAGAAATAGTGCTTCAGGTTAAGAACTTTGCTTCAGGATGAGAACAGAAATCGTGCTCTGGCGGTGCGGCGGCAGCAGGAGGCCCCATTAGCTAAAGTGGTGCTTCAGGTTAAGAACAGTTTCAGGTTAAGAACGGACCTCCGGAACGAATTAAGTACTTAACCCGAGGTACCACTGTAATGGACTTCGGGTCAAGATGATGCAGCTATACATCTGAATAATCCCGCTTACAGCCCATCCGAAAGATACCTAGTTGTAAGGGAAGGGAGAAGGGTTCGAGTTCTCAGTGGCAGCTAGCTTTCTATATGCAAGGAATCTTTTTTTTGTCTGGAGTGGGAGGAATGGTGCAGTTCACAACCACATGAGCTACACAGTCTGAAGTGGTACAGGCAAGATACTGGCTGACGTCTGTGAGTTGGGGGGGGCGGGAATTCTCCTTTCCTTTAAACCAATATCTTAAAACAGCCCCACTGACGTGCAAAAGCGTTCCAAAGCCCTAAGACGAAACGGTAATGAAAAGACCTCCATCTTAGGTTTTAGAGATTATAGATGCCCCCCCCACCCCCGTCAACTCTATTACATACAGATGTACTGGTGCAAGAAAGTTAGGAACGCAGCTGGCCCCAGCCCAGGATAGCAACAGATACACTGAGCAAAATGTAACAGCTCAGATTTCAACTCCCCAAGCGCACAAGCCTGCTGTGTCTTTCAAAACTATGTCCATCAGCAACTGATTTAACAAAAGCTTTACAAAAAAATGCCTTACAGGGTTCACTCTCTGCTCAGTGTTTATATTTATGGACTGGGCTACTTCAGTATAAGTGGGAGGGCTGCCAGGGTTTTTTTGTGGGGGGTTCTCAGTACCGTGCCCCCCTGGGGGCTCTCTGCTTCACCTGGGCCACTGCAGGAGCAGGGGAAGAAATTCGGTCCAGTTCACATTTAAAAGCGAATCTGCCTCATTCACTTTTCCAAAAACAATTCACAAGCCAAAGCATGGCCAAAATTCACCCCTTTTCCAAATTTTACAGTGCAGTTCTCCAATCAAGCGATGTGCACTGAAATGCTTACACTAGAGTAAAGCGTTATTACAATTAAATGCATTGTTATTGCTGTTTTTATTGTTAAATCATGTGGTAAATCACTGGTAGAGAGCATTTGTGTGATAAGCAGACATATGAGCCACTTCCTGCAAAAGGGAAAGTCCCATAGCAATTCAGAACAAGAGTGAAATACTGTTATATGGGTGGTGGGAGGTCGTCTGGATGATATCTTGTGTCCCTTCCAAACTTGTGACCCTGTAACGGAGGATAGGATCTACAAGAGGAAACTGGTGAACCAGTCAGACCAATTCCTTTGTTAAGTAATGGCCTTAAAGGTAAAGGGACCCCTGACCATTAGGTCCAGTCGTGGCCGACTCTGGGGTTGTGGCGCTCATCTCGCTTTATTGGCCAAGGGAGCCGACCTACAACTTCCGGGTCATGTGGCCAGCATGACTAAGCCGCTTCTGGCGAACCAGAGCAGCGCAAGGAAACACCGTTTACCTTCCCGCCGGAGCGGTACCTATTTATCTACTTGCACTTTGACGTGCTTTCGAACTGCTAGGTTGGCAGGAGCAGGGACTGAGCAACGGGAGCTCACCCTGTCGCGGGGATTCAAACCGCTAAAGGTATGGAGTGATGTGGGGGGGGGGACAGAATACTACAAGCAGGGAGCCACTACCGAAAAGGCCTGTTCTCATATTGCCACCCTCCAGACCTCCTGTGGAGGGGGCACACAGGGATTCTGGGCCTCAGATGCTAAGTGCATTGGGTCCAGAATTGGGTCTGTAAATGGTACAATGAGAATAGGTCTGTTCCATCAAGCAGATGGAGAGATGGGGATGCAGGACCACTCCATCCAAGCAAGGTAAAGATCCTTGAAATAAATGGAAAGATAAATAATATCAGGATCTGTTTCTCAAAGAAGCACAGTTCTGTGCCTCTGCGTGGCTGGAATGGATCTCAGAGCTGTGGGCTGCCTTTAAAGCTTTTGTTATCAGCCCAAACAACTGCACCGAATTATCTCCTTGTTTTCCTAAGGAGGAAAGGTCTCTGTGCGATATTTAATGGAGATCAGCTCTGAGGGCACAGAAAATAGTGGGAGTGTTTTGATAAGGAGAGGGTCTCTCCCCCACCCACCCACAACCACACCCAAGCTTCTCCATAGTGTTTCATTCCAGAGAGATCTCATTTCTCTTCAAGAGGGGAGAGGAATTTCAATAAAAACTCAAAGGTCATTGCTTCTGAGAGGGGAAAGGGGGCTGGCTGAATTCAACAAAGACATTTTGAACTTTTGCTTTAAAAATGCAGGGTGGGGGGGAGTGGGAATACGGAGCTAGCAGTGGGAACACAGGCTTGCACTACACCAGGCTTAATATCCTTGGTCCTTTAAATTCAGGAAAGTTAAGTACAGCAACAAGAGCTGTCATCTTTTACACCAATCCGTACCCTCATATCTATCTGCATACCCAACTACTGCCAATTTAAGAAAGGGCTGTACAGATTGGTGTAAAAGATGACAGCTCTTGCTGCCAACTTGCAGAAAGGCCCTCGAGCAGTGATACTGCACTTGAACTATCTTGCTGGATAAAAATCTGTACAAACCATGACCCCCCCAGCAGTGGTTCTCAAAGTGAGTGGTACCGCCTCCTGGGAACGGTGGGATTACCTAGGGGGCGCTGGAGGTATAAATGACTATCAGAGTTTGAAAAACTGGCAGTGCTTTTTTTCCCCTAAAAAAATTGTCTAGCGGTACTCCCATTTTCCTACTCATATTGAAATACTGCCAGAAGAAGAAGAAGAGTTTGGATTTGATAACCTGCTTTATCACTACCCTAAGGAGTCTCAAAGCAGCTAATAAACTCCTTTCCCTTCCTCCCCCACAACAAACACTCTGAGAGGTGAGTGAGACTGAGAGACTTCAGAGAAGTGTGACTGGCCCAAGGTCACCCAGCAGCTGCATGTGGAGGAGCGAGGAAGCGAACCCAGTTCACCAGATTATGAGTCTACCGCTCTTAACCACTACACCACACTGGCCAAACTAAGATTCACAAAATGTTTAGGGGTAAGTGTGCCCCTGCGTCTCCCCAGAAAAAAAGCACTGAAAACTGGTATCACTGGTATTGTTGAATTAATTCAACCAAATCGTCTGAATCGGACTTTACATAAATGTGCAATTAATTGTTCCTGTTCTGAATTTTATTACTACCTTCCTTAAAACAGGTGGTGCAAATCGTTTCCTGGATACGTAATGCTTTTCATTGGGTAGTGTAGAGGACATTGGAGATGAGTTTATGGAACCAAGGGAGCAGTGGCCCAGAAAAGCTTGGGGACCACTGCTTTAAACAAACAAACAAACCATCTAAGCCAGTGGCTATTGCTATCCTGCTGAAACAACCAAGAGAGCCATTGATTCTTTTAAAATCCCTGGTCACAAGGCATGGCTATGCTCCCCTTCACACTCACCGCAAGGTAACAAAGAGGAATAAGGCCGAACGGAAAAGCGTGCCACACACAACACACTGAAACGCACCCACAAACACACATACAGACAGGTATCGTAGGAAGAAGAACCCTTGCCAAAAAGCAGTGGTTCTTGCCAAAGTGAGGAGGGAGGGATGGCAGGCCCCACAATTGTTTCTCACAATATCCGAGACACACCAGGGAATGCAGCACTTGTGCTAAAAGCAAGTGTTTTATTTCAGACATCGAGTGCTAGTGAAGGTGTGCGTGAGTGTATGGGAGAAGTTACAGCCTCTCAAAAAGACCCTAGAGCTGGAGAAAGGTAATAATAATAAAGATAAGATCTTAGAGCTGGGAAAAGGGGCAATCAAAAATATCAGGTGGGCAGGGGGAGTGGATACCTGTTTTAGTTTAGGAAGAAAAATCAGCCAAATTTGTTTAGTTCAAAAAAATAATAATCAGGCATTGTGGGGAAGGGGGATATTTTCGCCCTCCCTTTCAAAACACTAGGCCAGCCATAGCCAGGGTGGATGCCCCCAGATGTTGCTGAATTGGAGGCAGCAAAGCTTCTGAATACCAGTTGCTGGAAACCTCAGGAGTTTGAATCATGCTCCAGGCATTTGGTTGGCTAATGTGAGAACAGGATGCTGGACTAGGTGGGCCATTGGCCTGATCCAGCAGGCTCTTCTTATGTTCTTATGCATTCCAACTCCCATCATGTTTGAATGCTAGTCGTGTTGGCAGAGGCTGGCTGGAGTTGGGAGACCAACAACATCTGGGAGGGGGGGTACAATATTGCCAATCTGTCTCCAAGAACTTGGGATCATGCACGTAAACCCATTAGAAGTAGATTTAAGAGAGGCAAGGAAAAAGCTCTGGGTTGCTTTTTTTACTACCCAGACTAGATGTGATCTAGTGGTTAGAGTGTCCGACTCAGAGAGGGGAGACCCAGTTTGAAATCCTTGCTCAGCCATGAAACGCACCCTGTGACGTTGGAGCCAGCCACAATTTATCAGATGGAAATACCTTGCAGGGTTGTTGCAAGCCCCATATTCCCAGGCAGTCTCCCATCCAAGTACTAACCAAGCCTGACTCTGCTTAGCTTCTGCGATCAGATAAGAGTGGGAGCATTCAGAATAGTATGGCCCTAGACAGCTGTGGCGAGTGTGAAACAGGGCCGGAGAGGAAAGCCATTCAGAAAAAAATCTGCTTCCAGTCCAACACCGGAGAAAGACTGTCACCATCGCAGCTAATAGTAGCCATTGGGCAGCCTTGCCCTCCATAAATTTGCCCAACCTTCTTTCAAAGCCATCCAAACTGGTGGCCATCGCTGCTTCCTGTGGGAGTTCCATAGTTTAGTTATATGCTGCATGAAGAAGTACCGTATTTTTCGCCCTATAGGGCGCACTTTTTCCCCTCCAAAAATGAAGGGAAAATGTGTGTGTGTCCTATGGGGCGAATGAAGGCTTTCGCTAAAGCCTGGAGAGCGAGAGGCGTCGGTGCGCACCGACCCCTCTCGCTCTCCAGGCTTCAGGAAGCTATCCGCAAGCCTTGCGCATCCGGCAGGAGTTCCCGAGGGCTCACAAGGCTTGCGGGCGGCAGCCTGCTGCCCGAAGAACGGGGCGCCCTCTGGAGGACGCCCTGTGCTTTGCGCAGGTGTCTGCAAGCCTTGCGCGCCCGGCGGGAGTTGCCGCCGGGCTCGCAAGGCTTGCGGATAGCAGCCTGTTCTGGGGGCTGGGGTCGGGGGAAGCTCGGGCTTCCCCGGCCCAGCCCCACGACGGGGGGGGGGGGATGAATTTTTTTTATTCATTTCCCCCCCCCAAAAAATGAGGTGCGTCCTATGGGCCAGTGCGCCCTATAGGGCGAAAAATACGGTACTTTCTTTTCTTTGTCCTGAATCTTCCAACATTCAGCTTCATGAGACGCCCACGTGTTCTTAGTATTATGAGAAAGAGAAACTTTTATCTGCCCACTTCCTCCATGCCATGCAAAATTGGATAAGAAGCTATCATATCACTTCTTACTCACTAAGCTAAAAAGCCCCCAAATCTGCAACTTTTCCTCCAGGGGGAGTGGCTCCGTCCCCTTGACAATTTTGGCTGCCCTTTTTTGAAACTTTTTCCAATTCTTCAATACCCTTTTTGAGGTGAGTTCATTGTTGGGAAGGTGGGACGGAAATCCAACAAACAGATAATACTGGCTTTCAAAGAGGATTTGACGTGTTCATGGGAGAGGACAGATCTATCAAGCAGCACCAGTAGTGAAATGAAACCTCCATAGTCTGAGGCACTGTACCTCTGAATACTGTTTGCTGCACAGCAACAGCAGGGAAGCACCAAAATAATTCCCCAGGTTTCTTGTGGAGGGAAACCTCTTTCCCATTCCCTGCAGTCCTGACAAAAATCAAGGTCTCCTAGCAGCTGTTTATGGTTGTAAAAGAATAAAAGAGGAGACACAGCACTTTCTGAAGGAGACTGTGATTTTACCAGGAATGGACTGCAAAACATAAGAGATGTTTGGATCAAATACGATGAGACTTTTTGTTAAAGTGCTATTTTATATTCCTGGTTCTATATTTGGTGAAGACCCTGCCATCTGGCTCTGATGCCTGCTTAGCTGGGAGTAAGCACCACCAAACTCTAAGCAAGGACTTCTAAGCAGGAATGTATAGGATTCCACAGTGATTTCTGTTTTTCAGGACATTTTATACAGAACCGGGAAACAGCATTCCTTCACAGTGCCCAGGAGTTCCCAACTCCTAAAGCTGGACGGATTCAGAAGCCAAGTTCGTTTGTATGCTGCCCTTCCGATAATTTGCTTTTTGGCTCAGCCTGAGCAACTGATCCATTTAACTTGGCTCACGGTCCGGTTGAAAGTGTGTTTCCATGCAGCTCTTTTTTGTAAAAAAATAATAATAAATGAATCCCAGGGTGTCGCGGGGAAGGTGCTGTATTTCTTCAAACAGTTGCTCCCCTCGCTTTTTCTTCTTGGCTTGGCTTACTCAAATGCTGTCCAGCCCACATTTCTGCACTATGTAATAAATGCATTTTTTAAAGAAAAAGAAAGAAAGGTTTGCTCGGAGCTTACGGGCAATCAAGAGCAGCTTATCTCTGCAAATGTGAAGTGAGAGGCACTGGCTTGTGTAAAAGCAAGTTCCCATCCTGTAGTTCTTCGTGCTGCTGAGTTATGAGGTGATTTGGTTCACAAGTTCATGGCATCTCTGAGGTTAAGCGCTTGGGTTAAAACCGCATCTGCCTATTCTGCTCTGCTTCTCCCCGCTCAGGACAAACTTCTTAAAACAAAAACTCCCAGTTAACAGAATAAAAGGCCTACACCAGGGGTGCCATTGGGTGGAGGAGCTAAAGACCCCCCAACAAAATTCAAGGAGAGCGCCAGGCCTCCTCCATATTTTGCGGCCTGCGGCAGGCCGCCCCACGGCTGTGCCAGGCCTTGCCG
This sequence comes from Podarcis siculus, assembly GCA_034642415.1. NCBI lineage: Eukaryota > Metazoa > Chordata > Lepidosauria > Squamata > Lacertidae > Podarcis > Podarcis siculus. The sequence goes on from JAXCMG010000018.1 coordinate 12,092,160, forward strand.
GGCCTACCCGTAGCTGTAACAGGCCCTGCCAGACCTCCTCCTAATGCGTGACATCAAATATGTGTGTGCCGTGCGCATGACATCACACGCTGCCCCCCAAAAAAAGTTGGGCAGAGTGTGGCCCACATCTTATGGCCCACATCTTATGCTCTCCTTATGCCTCAGCTACACATAGGTCTCTGCAATATGGAGATGGCAATACTAGTCTATCTTGAACAGCGTTTGTAAAAATGGAAACAAAGCTGTACTTGAAAAGAGTTCTGGACGCTCAAAAGCATTATCTAAATGCTATGTTTCCACCCTCTTTAGGACACGGCTGTATTACTAATGGGGCATTTAATACTGAATGCATTGTTTGTTTGGTGCATTTACATCTCACATTTCCTCCAAGAAGCTTAAAGCAATGTACATGGTTCTCCCCCTTCCCATTTTGTCATCACAACAACCCTATGAGGTGTTGTATGCTGGGATGAGAGACAGCGGCAGGTCCAAGGTCACCGAGTGAGCGGCATAATTTAAGGGGAACTAGAACCCTGGTTTCTCAGGTCTTAGTCCAACGCCTCAACCATTACACCACACTGGATCTCTCTATATTTTTTAAAAATATACTTTACTTTTAATTTACCATAATTTACTTTTAATACAGAATGTTGTGTGCCTGGAGGCAGTTAGGGTTGCCAAACCAGCAGGGCTGAACTGAAATATCCAGCATTGCCTGGCCCGCTCCAGGTGGCAGGGGGAGGGCTTGACTCTCCAGGTGAATGCCTTTAATTAATTCACTTTTTAATGAAGAAGACTATACGTGCAGCTTGCAAGCTTCAGCCCGGCAGGAGCTGGCTGTATGCTTTTGCACAGGCTCCTTAGAAGGTCTGCTTTCCTCTGTTCCCTCCTCCCATTAATTAACCATCAATTAACCGCCATCTCCAAGGCTCAGTGGTGGGAGGGAACACAGGGAAGAATCACAGGGGCCACCCCTGTGGCATCAAAAGGGCTCATCCCTAAATCTCAGGTTTGGGCCCTGAAATCTGAGGGTCTGGTATGTTCCTGACCTGGCAACCCCAGAGGCAGAAACACTTCTTGCTGGAAACCACAGGAAAGTAGAGGGCTCTCCCACTTGTGGGTTGGCCACTTGGAGAACAGGACACTGGGCTAAATGGGCCTGATCCAGCAGGGCTCATCTTACATACCCTCCAACATTTCTCTGATGAAAATAGGGGCATCCTAAGGGAAAGCAGAGGCATCACCTTGCCAACAAAGGTCCCTATAGTTAAAGCTATGGTTTTCCCAGTAGTGATTTATGGAAGTGAGAGCTGGACCATAAAGAAGACTGATTGCCAAAGAATGGATGCTTTCGAATTATGGTGCTGGAGGAGACTCTTGAGAGTCCCATGGACTGCAAGAAGATCAAACCTATCCACACTTAAGGAAATCAGCCCTGAGTGCTCACTGGAAGGACAGATCGTGAAGCTGAGGCTCCAATACTTTGGCCACCTCATGAGAAGAGAAGACTCCCTGGAAAAGACCCTGAAGTTGGGAAAGATGGAGGGCCCAAGGAGAAGGGGACGACAGAGGATGAGATGGTTGGATAGTGTTCTCAAAGCTACCAGCATGAGTTTGACCAAACTGCGGGAGGCAGTGGAAGACAGGAGTGCCTGGCGTGCTCTGGTCCATGGGGTCACGAAGAGTCGGACACGACTAAACGACTAAACAACAACAAGGGAAAGCGGGACATTCTGGGATCAAATCAGAAACTGGGGCGGCTTCTGTAATCCAGGACTGTCCCCTGAAAATAGGGATACTTGGAGGGTTTGCATTTTGTAGTGTTTTCCTATTACATTAATGACTTGAGAGGGATGCAGGAAAATCAGCAGAGATTGGCAGAACCCCGACACGACAAATTCCCAGGAGGCCGAGCCCCTGCTTCCCATCAGGTCCGCGCAGCCACCGCGCCCGTTCAGACAGAGCCGCCCCCCAAAGCGGGCAGCTCCTAATGTTTCCCTCGCTGCCCCCGCCCCGACCTCCCTCTCCATCTCCTGACATGCTCAGCTTGACCCACTAACTCAAGCCAACTGTGGAAAGGTCAAATGCAAAGACTGACTCCCAGAAGGGAGAAACCACATCAAGGAACTGGAAAGGAAAGGAGGGAAGGCGGCGGGGGGGGGGGAGAAAAGAAAAGAAACAGCAGGTCTCTCCCCCAGGCCCACCACCCCGCAAGCCTTCAAGTCTGGCAGGCGCAGATGGGGGGAGAAGGAAACGAGGCAAGCTTTACGTTTATTTATTCTGGAGCCAGACCTGAACAGGAGCCAAGCCGTCCCGTGCCAGCATATAATAAGAGCTCTGAATTGGGTAGGTGGGTCTCTCACACACAGACACACGCTAACTTTTTGTCAAAAAGTATCATGTTTCTAGACCTTTTGGTTATGAGATTTCTGGCAGGGACCATTTCCCCCCTGGGATAGTCAAGTGGTTTTCTTCCTTTATTTTTAGGAGAGTTCTTAGGAAAAACCCCTATTATCCTCATAGGCTTACAATTCCCAGAATTCCCTGTGAAGAGGGATGGCCTGCTTAAACCGCTCCAGGAATGATAGGTTTGGGAGGGGAATAGGGGGTCTCCGCGCAACTCTCAGCACCCTCGACAAACGACAGCTCCCAGAATCCTTTGGGGGAAGCCATGACTGTTCAAAGTGGGTGGAACAGTGTTGTAAATGTGTGGTTCAGATGTGGACAACGGCACAAAATCCTTGGCTTGCACTCGCCAGCTTCTCCCTTCCCTCCGGTGATACAGGCCACATTTGCATTTAAAGATGGAAGATTAGTACTTTTGTACAATCAGTTTGTACTTTCGATTCTCATCTTTTCCTCCCAAAGCGGGTCAGCCTTAGGAATGATTTCTACGAGGCTTCCTTCCTCAGCTCCAGGTCATTGACAACTTTAGGCTGGTTCATTTAGGCTGGGGAACTTAGATCTCTTTGGAAGCAAGGTATGGGGTCCAGATTCACAGCTGTTCTCCGAAATGTTGGTAATGCTTGTTCTGGAAATTAGAGGTGCTCCCTCTACTGGAAGAAATGATATTCCAGGCTTGTGACTTCCACTACAGCGATGTCCACATTTTCCGCCTTGGAGAAACTCTTTCCAGCTCACATTCAGGCCGGTGACAACACCCAGGACCCTCGAATGCACCTCACGAAGGCCGATCAGTATTGAAAACTGCCCACCCTCCAGCAGATGGCTATAACCCACCATTTTAAAATTCCCATAATGCCTTGGGACAATGGCACACTGAGAGACATAGAAAGAAATACTTGAGTGAGTGACTGAGTAATCAATCATTTATAATTGTGGAGTTGGAAGGGACCCAAATGTCTGAGTAGTATATAAATCTGTATAAATATATTACTTAAAGGTAAAGGGACCCCCTGACCATTAGGTCCAGTCGTGGCCGACTCTGGGGTTGCGACGCTCATCTCGCTTTATTGGCCGAGGGAGCTGGTGTACAGCTTCCGGGTCGTGTGGCCAGCATGACTAAGCCACTTCTGGCGAACCAGAGCAGGGCACGGAAATGCCGTTTACCTTCCCGCTGGAGCGATACCTATTTATCTACTTGCACTTTGACGTGCTTTCAAACTGCTAGGTTGGCAGGAGCAGGGACCGAGCAACGGGAGCTCACCCCGTCACGGGGATTCGAACCACCGACCTTCTGATCGGCAAGTCCTAGGCTCTGTGGTTTAACCCACAGCGCCACCCATGTCCCAATATATTACTTATAAATATATAAATTACAGTCTTCGTCAATGTGTTGCCTTTCAGCTGTTTTGGACTACAACTCCCATCAGTCCCAAAATACCTGGAGGGCACCAGGTTGGCAAAGGTTGCCCTAACAGATTGAAAGTCACTGATCTAAAGAAAAGAGCCTGTGTGCAGAACTGTTATCGGTAGGTCTGACTGATTGATTCCCTGTGTTTTAAAACAGAAGTTGCCCCCATGCTTGGCACTAATAGGCCAGGAACAATGACATTACTAACCTCCTCAGTTCCTCCTAGCTGAGAGTTTTAAAGTTTTTTTTTACATTTTTATTCTCCTTTAAAAAGGGGGGGGGGTGACACAAATGTATTTAATGTCAATTTATATATTTTATTTTTTATTAAGTTAATGACACTGTGCATTAGGGCATGTTATTTTAGTGGGTGAAATTTCATTTTTGCAAATTTCTTTGGTGAGAGGTCTTAATAATTTGTTTTTTGAGTGTGAGGATTTCAAATTTGCTATTATTTTTTGTGAATGGACAACAGTTAGCTTGGGAGAACATTTAGCTTGGTAAGTGTACATTTCATGAAGATGCACATAAACTGCTTTTGGAAAACCAAAGAATTTTACCTTCTGAAAATGTCAGGTAATGCTAAATAATAATAATAAACAATAAAAATAATATTAATATGTAACTGCAAGTACTTGGCAATCATTTTTAATGATTTCTATGTAATTTTACAGACGTTTTACTTACCAAGGAAAACTATAACCAAAATATATTTTGAATTCCCAAGTCATGTTACAACTTCTTAGCACTCCTCATTTTTGGAAGCTGCAAGCTCAAAAACTCAACATACCCTACTGTGTGTATCAACTTTTATTGTTCTGTTGCCTTAATCATAAAATCATAGAATCATAGATTTGGAATGGACCCCAATGGTCATCTAGTCCAACCCCCTGCAATGCAGGAATCACAGCTAAATAATTCCTGACATTGGACCATCCAACAACCTTTGCTTAAAAACCTACAACGAAGGAGAACCCACCACCTTCCGAGGGAGTCTGTTATGCCACTGAGAGCCATTGAGAGCCAGTGTGGTGTAGTGGTTAAGAGCGGTAGTCTTGTAATCTGGGGAACCGGGTTCACTTCCCCACTCCTCCACATGCAGCTGCTGGGTGACCTTGGGCCAGTCACACTTCTCTGAAGTCTCTCAGCCTCACTCACCTCACAGAGTGTTTGTTGTGGGGGAGGAAGGGAAAGGAGAATGCTAGCCACTTTGAGACTCCTTCAGGTAGTGATAAAGCAGGATATCAAATCCAAACTCTTCTTCTTCTCTTCTTCTTAGCATCAGAAAATTCTTCATAATGTTTAGTCAGAATATCCTTGTAACCTGAATTCAGTGGTTCAGGCATATTTGTTAAAAAGCTGAACAATTTTGTGGTCTTCCTTTAAAAAGCTCAACAACTTTTGGGGTGTCCTGGTTTTTACTTTTTGAAATTTGGCAACCCTATCTCATATAACTTATCAGTCTTCTTTTCCCCAGGCTAAACATACCTGGCTCCCTCAACCATCCTTCATAAGGTGTCATGGAGCGGCTGGATGCAGAGGAGGGGGGCAGCAGCTGGGGAACCCCCAAGGGAACTGGTGGTGGGACGACAATGAGTGGTCAGAGGGAGAAGAGGGAGCAGAGGGGGGTGTCAGAAGGCCAAGAATAGCCTGTGGCCAAGAGTTTCTTCACCCATTTTAGGGACTTGGAAGGAGAAACTTGCCTGCAGAACACAGTGACCTACTGGGTATACAGTATAAGGCACTTGGCTGGCAGTTTTTGATGTTGCTTGGAAGTCAAAAGATACTGATACAGTATTTGTAAACGGATAATGTAATTATTAGTTTTTCTGCCTGCTGCCACTACCCCAAACAACCAGTTACAGTATATCCAAATAAAAAACATATCCCTCCTCTTCAACCTCAGAAACCACCATGCCAAATTTGGGGATGGTCTATTCAGAAGTGTCCAAGCCAGCACAATTTGGTGCCCCATCTTGATTCAAAATGGCCTCCAATGGTTTCCAAATGTAGGGCAAGAATCACGTGATCTTGGGGACCATTGTGCCAAATTGGGCAACCATACCTTCAGAGGTGTCCAAATCAGTGCAGTTTGAAATGGTTCAGTAAGCCATTTTGATTCAGAATGGCCCCCATTGGTAACCAAACATAGATGAAAACCAGTTCCTCCAACTCGGGAAATGCCACACCAAAAAGTGTCCAAATGCATAGCAAACAAACACATGGATTAATAATAATAATAATAATAATAATAATAATAATAATAAATTATTTATACCCCTCCCATCTGGCTGGGTTTCCCCAGCCACTCTGGGCGGCTGCCAACAGAATATTAAAAACACGATAAAACATCAAACGTTAAAAACCTCCTTAAACAGGACTGCCTTCAGATGTCTTCTAAAAGTCAGATAGTTGTTTATTTCCTTGACATCTGATGGGAGGGCATTCCACAGGGTGGGCGCCACCACCGAGAAGGCCCTTTGCCTGGTTCCCTGTAACTTCGCTTCTCGCAGTGAGGGAACCACCAGAAGGCCCTCAAAGCTGGCCTCAGTGTCCGGGCAGAATGATGGGAGTGGAGACGCTACTTCAGGTATACTGAGCCGAGACAATGCACAGACAAAGCATATGCCTGCAACCAGCAAGATTCCATCCTGCTCAGTTTGACTGTGCACATGTGTTATCCTGCTGGCAACAGGCATGCACAGCCAAAGTACAGTGCAGGGTTGTTTGAAAGTCCTCTCGGCACCTGACCAGGAATAATCTGGGGCTGTCTTTATCCCACTTGGTCAGAGCCCAGATCCACTTGACCCATTTTGTTTTGGGAATCAGACTTTGGCCTGAATCCAGTGTACAATCCTATTGATTTGCTGCCAAGTTTGCTTAAAATCAAAATGGCATTTGACGGTATCCTAGCCTAGCCCACAACCTGCTCCTCTGTCTCAGGAACTGTCACGCCAAACTGAGTGGCAGTATCTTCAGAGGTGTCCCAAACGGCACAGGTTGGAACAGTTTCGTCCACCATATTGATCTAACATGGCACCCGATAATTTCCAAACATAGCACAAAACCCACTCCTCTGTCTATCTATCTTCAGAGACCTCCTGAGCAGCACAATTTGGAATGGTATAGTCCACCATCTTGATTCAAAATGGTGCCCAATGAAATCCAAAGTTAAGACGAAAACTGGCTCCCCCATCTCGAGCAGTGTTGGGCGAAGTTTGGGGGTGATATTTCAAGAGGCCTTGGAATGCACAGAGAGCTGATGAGCAGACAGACCACTTTCCAAAATGGGGATAGGGATGGGGGAGAAACTTGACTCGTCTCACATTTCAAGGAGAATCTATCTAAGCTGCCATTTCCAAAAGGTTATGCGAACCAAAACCCAGCCATCCTCCAAAATTCATGCTTCTCCAGTCAAACATGCATATACCATGAAACAGTGTGCACAAAAATACTGTACAGTGGTACCTCGGGTTAAGTACTTAATTCGTTCCAGAGGTCCATTCTTAACCTGAAACTGTTCTTAACCTGAAGCACCACTTTAGCTAATGGGGCCTCCCGCTGCCGCCGCGCCTCCGGAGCACGATTTCTGTTCTCATCCTGAAGCAAGGTTCTTAACCCGAGGTAATATTTCTGGGTTAGCAGAGTCTGTAACCTGAAGTGTATGTAACCTGAAGCATATGTAACCCGATGTACCACTGTACATGCATTTGTGTAAATAACCTTATAAAATCCATTGGATTCCTGCATTGCAGGGGGTTGGACTAGATGTCCCTTGAGGTCCCTTCCAATTCTACAATGCTATGATTCTGTGATTATATAAGGTGAAATTGTTCTGTGAAAAAACTCACATTTTAGGCAAAATTGTATCTTAAAAATGTGTGTATTGGGAGAAATTAACACTAACACACTGACAAATTCTTTATGAGGACTTCGAAAAAAATAATCACAGACTGATGCAGAAATGGAAAGGACTTCAATTTAGGACTGGAAAACAGAGAAACGGAGATAATCAAAAATGGACAGAGCCACCCATCCCTAATAAATAATGACCAGACCCTTAAAACATGGCTTCATTCACACTTTTTACAGCACAAAGATAACTCCACCTCTACTGCTCTCAGCCAATCGAAGGTCACCTGCTCCTATAATACCCCCGCCCATTCTCCTTTGTCACTCCCTGTGCCTGGAACTCCCCACTATTTCCTCCAGGAATTGAAATGAATGAGTGGAGGGGGTCAAATGATCATGGAGGTAAGACCTGGGCGCCTTTGCTCTTGACAAACATGGACGCTGGTGATGGTTCAATACAGAGACTCACAAAGCAACAGCAGCAGCATCCCCATCCCGGATTGAGCAGTTTAGGAGCAAAGCCTTCTTTATGATCTATTTGAATTGAGGATAAGACTCACAACACAATCCCCTTCAGGTTTATTGAGAGACAGCGTGGTGTAGTGGTTAGCGTGCCAGACAGACTAGGAACGCTGGGAGAGGAGACTTCACTTCGTATCCTGCTTTATCTCAAAGCCAGAAAGCTCACTGGGTGAACTTGGGCCAATCAATGCCTCTCAGTCCAGTCTACCTCAAAGGGTTGTTGCAAGAATTAAAATGGAGAGAACCGCTGGATAATTAACAACAACAATACAGCTCAGTTTATCTACTGCAGGCTTGTCCAACTGACTATGCATGGGTTTTTTCCTGCAAAAGTTTTTATTCTCATGGTTTTGCTAGTTTTCAAAACAACCCCCCCCCCCAGGCTATCTCTTCATCACCAAAAGAAAAGTCACCATGAATAAATATATATATGTCTGCTCAGAAGTAAGTCGCACTTCAATGGAGTTCTGGAGCTTACTCCTCGGTAAACTAGAATAGCAGCCTCCCATCCCCGGCGGTGATCCTGAACTTCGCCTTCCCTTGCTCCTACAGACCACCCTGGGATTTGCTGGGAAGGGAAGCTTGAGTCACTCACCGGCGATTGGCAAAGCCATTGCCCGACGGCCCTCCGGAACTCGGCTCCGGGTAGTTGTGCTGCAAGGCCGACGCTGGGAACTGGTAGAGGAATCCCGTCCCGAGGGTACATCCCCAAAAGGAGAAGCAGAAGCAGCACCAAAAGAACGCCAGCGGCATTTTGGGAAGGGCCGCTCGGCTTGGAGAAGCGCTTTGGACGGCTGCAACCTGGGCGCGCAAAAGTGGCGAGGGGGTCTCCCAAAACCGAGCCACTCAGAGGCGCATCGTCCCCAGGCTGCGGAGGGCCCCGCGCGGGAACGGGTCTCAGAGAGAAAGAGACCAGAGACAGGAGAGGGATTTGCCGTCGGGGGCTCTTGGTTGTTTGGGGGAGCAGCCGGAGAAGAGACGGGGGCTTCCCGGTGGCCAAAGCGCGAGCTCCGTGCGCCCTGGGCGCACAAGCAGCCTGCGGGTGCGTTTTCAAACCAGAGCGAGGTTGCTTCGCAGCGGCTCTCTCCGAAAGGGGCGGGAGGTGGGGACGTGAGTGGGGGGGCTTCGGATTAACCCTTCAAGGGCGTCGTCGTCGCGGCTGCTCCAGCAGCAGCTGTCTTGGAACAAGCCAGGAGTGGCGAGGCGGCACAGCAGCTCCGGGAAACTTTGGAATGAACCTTGCCTGACGGCGCAAGTCAAGTCTCTTGCTCCTTTTGGGGGAGGGTGGCCTTTCCCCCTCTCGCCTGTATGTAAATGCTCTTCTTCTGCCACTCAGTAACCTCAAAGTAGCTGACTGTCAATCATTAATAATATGTCCCCCAAGTGCAAAACAGATCCGCTAATATAGTGCCTTGAAAATTGCACGTATTTTGAGACTTCCACAAGGAGCAGAATCTCTAAGTGCTTTTTATATGATTTGGCATTTGTTGATTACATATACAGTGGAAGCGTCATTTTCATCACGTCTGGCAAATCTGGAAGTACACCTGATTATCAAATAATACACATATTCCTTGTTGATGTGTAAAGGTAAAGGGGTCCCTTTACCCCTGACCATTAGGTCCAGTCGTGACCGACTCTGGGGTTGCGATGCTCATCTCGCTTTAATTGGCCGAGGGAGCTGGCGTACAGCTTCTGGGTCGTGTGGCCAGCATGACTAAGCCGCTTCTGGCAAACCACAGAAACGCCTTTTAGCTTCCCGCCGGAGTGGTACCTATTTATCTACTTGCACTTTGACGTGCTTTCGAACTGCTAGGTGGGCAGGAGAAAGCTCACCCTGTCGCGGGGATTCGAACCGCCGACCTTCTGATCAGCAAGTCCTAGGCTCTGTGGTTTAACCCACAGCGCCACCCACGGCCCTCTTGTTGATGAGTAGAAAACTTTTATTCTTGCTTTTCCCCTTTCACAACTTGGACTTTGTTACTTAACCCATATGGAACTGGACTTACTCTGCCCGTTTCTTTGGGGGTTTTGTTTTTCATATTTTCATTTTCATCTGTTGCTACAATTGTTCTCTCTGTTTTATGTGCCTTATAAAACGGAATACAAAATCTTTACAAAAAGCAATAAAGTTACGTTGCAGGGGTTGAACTAGATGGCCTTCAGGGTCCCTTCCAACTCTATGATTCTATGACTAACTTCCATAATAAAACAGCAACCAAAATTTAGAAGAAAAGAATCGAAGCAGGGTATCATTAAGCAATACATCCAAAAACAAGGAGCCTTGTGGCACCTTATAGCAGAGCTTTACAAACTTTTCCTTTTTAGACCTGCATCGTTTCGCAACGCAGTAATTCAGTTTTACTAGCAAACTAGAAGTTAAACTAACCCCTTTCCAGCCCTGGGTGGAGCACAGTGAGCATTCACGTGACACACCTACACACTGCAGCTGACACACTGACATGTCGCGACACACAGTTTGGAAAGCTCTGCCTTCAAGACTAATCAATTCCTGACGGCCTTCCTTCAAGGGCCGGCCCACCCATGAATCACGGTGAAGCAGACACCTCAGGTGGCAGAAGCCCCCGAGATGGCCCTCCCACCCACACCACTAGCAGAGAAGCGACATTGGCACCCACTTTCTGCAAGATCTCGCAAGATTTCATGGAGTGCATGAGAACTTGTGAGATTTCGGTGACGACTCGTTGAGATCTCACCAGAAGTTGGCATCAATGCCAGTGCTGCTTCTCCACCAATGGTGGAGGTGGCACAGCAGGCAGTGCCTGTGGAGGCAGGCGGCACATCAGGGATGCTGGTGGAGGGTGGCAGTGCTGGTGATGGAGATGGTAGGGAGGGTGGCATGGCAGGGCGTGGCAGCACTTCCCATTTCATCTCACGTGGCAGAACAGGAATTGCCACCACTGGTGACGGCAAAAGCTTTCATGGACTCTAGCCCACTTTTTCACAGGCATGTCGTGAAAGTGGTCCCAGTGACTGTTGTGGGGTTGAGTCCACAAAAGCTTATAAATGTGATTGTCTTTAAGGTGCTTGCCACTTTGGTGACAGAATTCTGGACAGCACAGAACAGACTAGAGCAGACTGGAACAGAACTGGTGAACTCTTGGATTCTCACGGTTTTGAGATAACCTCACTAAAGCTCTCTCCTAGTAACGTACCAGAACTTGTAGATGTAACAGACACATAGACCTCTGTTTCTAATTAATAGGGAGATTCATTATACCTCTGATATAAGCTCTGACGTGAATTTGGTGATAATTGTTTTCTCATTTCACTAAATCTCGGTGCTGACAGAAATCAAAGCTCTGCTTCATGTATTCCACTGACATCCTCTGAAGGAGAATGTAAATTGCAACCCACCCATTTATCAGGGGTGTTAATGGAATATAAAAGAGATAAAGGGGCAGGAAGATTAGTATAGGTGAAAGGAAAATGTAAGCATAGCCATCTAGACATCAGTTGAGCTCAGATGATACAGTTCTTCCTGGAACAGTATTGTTTCAGAATACTGGGGAGGTCATCAACTCAAATGTTCATCTTGCCAGATCTTAAGAAAATTATTGTAGGTACCATTCCCCAGTGAAGTCATTTTCAGGCCAACAGAAAGCAGCCGTTTTTATGACCAACCAGTAGAAAGAAGCCAGCATTGCTCTGGAAATCTAAGAAACTCAAAAGTTGGAATATTTAGGTCTGCCATCTTGATTCACAATGGCTTCATAAGATATCTAAACATACATCCAAACCCACTCTTTGATCGTGGAAACCATCACACCAAATTGGATGACAAGGTTTTCAGAGGTATCCAAATCAATTTGGAATTGTTTGGTCTGCCATTTTGATTCAAAACGGTGTCAATGGCATCCAGACAAAAAATGGCTCCTCTGTCTTGGGAACCTTCATACCAAATTTGGTGATGATATCTCTAAAGCAGGGATGTCCAACATGTCGATCACGATCTACCGGTAGATGGTAGGGCGTCGCTCAACAACTTTGGGTCTTCTTCTCCCAAAAAAGCTTAACAACTTTGGTCAATACGATGGATATATCACTGCCAGTTTGTTTATTTTTTAGTGGGAGTAGATCGCAGTCTCTTGGAAGTTGGACATCCCTGCTGTAGAGGCATCTGAATGCATAGAGAACAGGTGAATGAACAACTTTCCATAATATACAGCAGATTGACATAGATATGTATTACTCATGTCATAATGAATCCTCTAGAATAAAGGGACATATCACTAAAGAGCAATCACCAGAGGCAAGCAATGTAAAAAAGAACAAACGCAATATGCTATTCAGTGTCCCCAAAGAGTTATATTTTGGAAGTTTGTGGGGAATGTAGATTTCGACCACGCTTTTTCAGCTCACAAAAATGCATTGCAGTTCTGATCTGATTTATTTGTAGAAAACGTTTGCGATATACGTCAAACTCCAAGCCAGAGGACTTGTCTGCATTATGAATATGTACCTTGGTGGGGAGTCTGTGGCCCACCAGATGTTTGTTGGGAGTCCAAGAACCATCAGCCAGCATGACCAAAAGATGAAGGGAGACGGAGTCCAACAACATCCGAAAGGTCACTGGTTCTCCAGCTGTGAATTTATTCTTCAAACATGGATCTGTTTATCACTGAGACACCACCTTCCATTCATAATAGGAACATATCGATAGACTTGCCAGGGGAAATTTAAACCTTACAGAAATACATTTTTTAAAAAAATTCAAAAAGTTCCTAAGTGAGGGACCAAATGAATCTACTATATGGCCACAACAACCCTGCGAAGTAGCTTAGGCTGCCCGCCCCCCAGTTCACCCAGTGAGCTTCAGGGCCAATACAGTGGTACCTTGGTTTACAACCATAATCTGTTCCAGAGGTCCGGTTGTATACCAAAACAGGTTGTAACCCAAGGCACGCTTTCACCAGTGGGGCCTCCCTGCCAAAATTGGTTTTAATCCAAAAAAATTGGGTTGTAATCCAAAAAAAGGGACATGCACTTCCAGGTTTGATGTGGTTGTAATCCAAAACGGTTGTAATCCAAAGCAGTTGCAAACCAAGGTACCACCGTACTTTAACCACTAGGCCACACTTCACCACACAAGTTGCTATTCATCCCCTTGGAGGAGTGTACTGATCCCTGTGGCACGTCTAACTCCTCCACCTCCAAAGAAAGAAGAGAAAAGATAAAGGTTTGGGGAAAGTGATTTGGACCAGGAAAATGGCAAGGCACAGCCTCCCCAACCTGCTTCCCTCCAGATGATTTGGAGCATGGTCCCCACGAGACCCAGCCATGGGAGTTGTAGTCTGAAACATCTGGAAGGCAATAGGCCAGTGGTTCCCAAAGTGGGTGGTACTGTCCCTTGGGGGGGTGGAATTACCTAAGGAGACACTAAGAGGCAGGGGGGCAGCAGGGAGGCGTTGGAGGTATAAATGACTATCAGACTTTGGAAAGCTGTTATCACCGGATCAACAGCCTCAGCTGGCAGAGCACAAGCCTCTTAATCTCAAGGCTGTAGGTTCAAGCCCCATGTTGGGCAAAGATTCCTGCATTGCAGGGTTTGGACTAGATGAGCCTCATGGTCCCTTCTAATTCTACGATTCCAAGTTCATCGGTTGTGTTGAATTAAACCAAATGTGCAATTAATTGCTACTACTTTGAATTTCATTGTGTTTTTCTCTTCCTTAGTGGGCCATGCAAATCGCTATTCCAAATACAGTGGTACCTCAGGTTAAGTACTTAATTCTGTACTTAACCTGAAACTATTCTTAACCTGAAACGCCACTTTAGCTAATGGGTCCTCCTGCTACTGCCGTGCTGCCAGAGCATGATTTCTGTTCTCATCCTGAAGCAAAGTTCTTAACCTGAGGTAATATTTCTGGGTTAGCAGAGTCTGTAACCTGAAGCATATGTAACCTGAAGCATATGTAACCCGAGGGACCACTGTAATGCTTTTTATAGACCAGGGCAGGCGACACTGGGGATAAGTTTATGGAACCAAAGGAGTGGTGGCCTCCCCAAAAAATTGGGAACCCCTGCACTAGGGAAATGGTTTTTGAAAAGTTGTCGCTGCTCTGTTTTGAGATCCAGGCAGAGCTCTCCAGCACTGCATCTCTTTTGGCCTGAAGACGTACACAGGTCAATGGAGCATCTTCCAGAGTGTTTGGGGAGAGAAGAGAAAAGCACAAGGTTTTCTGCTGGAAGGAACAAAAGAAAGAAGGCATTCCCTTCTGGAGATGTGTCATGTAATGGCCTACATTAGCAGTAATAAATAGGCTGCCTCGTTTCCCCCCCAGGGTGCCTATCAGAACTGCCTATTCTGAACACTTTCTCAAAACTATGCTGATAAATTGGAACCAGCTCAATTTGGAAAGAGAGGCAGCCAAGACAAATATCTATTCATTCAATTTATCAGGGAGATTTTTTCTTTCTTACTCTCCCCCCCCCCACTTTTTTAGAAGAGCAACCCAGAAAGAAAAATGGACCAGTTCTTATAAACCAGACATGCTATTAGTGAGAAATATTTTAAAAACTAGATATTTTTATAGCACTCAACGTATTGATAAAATGTTTGCTGGGAAATTAGGGCTACGGATATAAATTTGTGATCCGGTGCAGCGTGGTGGTTAGAGTGTAGGACTAGCACCTGGAAGTTCAAATCCTCACCTGAACATGAGGCTCACAGGGTGTGACTTAGGGGCCAGTCACTGCCTCGCGGCCTAACCTACCTCACAAGGTTGTTGTGGGGGATTAAATGAGGGGGTGAACCAAGCACACCACCTTGAGCTCCTTGGAGGAAAGAAAATGTGGTATAAATGCAGTAAATAATAGTATTAGGAAGACGGAGAGCTGGTTCATAGCATCTTTTGACACTGGGCCCCAAGAGGTGTGGTCAGGGAGATTTTGAGGTGATGAATGAAGTCAAGGAAGAATCCAGAAGAGGAGAAGGTGTAGTAATGAATGACTTCAGCTACCCTCAGACTGGCTACATATGTGTTCCAGTCATGACACAGAGGTAAAAATTCTGGATACCCTAAAGGACCGTGCCCTATGCTGTGGTAACTTCCTGGTTGGATTACTGCCACGTGCTCTACTTGGGGCTGCCCTTGAAGACAACTTGGAAACTTCAGCTGGTCCAAAATGCAGCAGCCAATTACTGGCTTGTGTTTTTTTCCGATCTTGTATGAACCCCGTTTTAAAACAGCTGTGCCTGTTGTCAGTTTTTTTCTGGGCCTAATTCAAGATGCTCACGTTAGTGTTTAAAGCGCTAAGCTACGATATGTGCACCGGAAAGATCAGCAGATACAGTTCCACTTGGTAGAATCATGGAATTGTAGAGTTGGAAGGGACCGCCAGAGTTGTTTGGTGCAACCCCCTGCAATGTGGGAACCTTTTGCCCGAACCCACCATGCTGAGATTAAGAGTCTCGTGAGCCACCTCGGTTCTAGTTCCAACTTCACTCAGAAGCTTGGGGTGGCGGCGGACTGGGAGAGGGCGTTCTCTGTGGCATCCCCTAGGTTGTGGAACTCCTACCTTAGAGAGGTGTGTATGGCACCTTCACTATACAGCTTCCAGGTGATGATGATGATGATGCACCTCTTTACCCTGGCATTTGGCACCTGCACTGCGTTTCCAGGAATCACCTTCTTTGTGTGATTGTGATCTGTTTGTTTTAATTCTTAAACTGTTGTAACTCACCTTGGGACCTGCTGGGGAAGGGTGGGTAAATAATCACAATCACAATAGTAGCAACAACAGCAGCTCTCTGCTGGGTTATTTGCAGCTAGGAGGTGATGGGCCCAGTGGCCATGATCTTGAAACATCAAAAAAACCAATATCATGGCCACTGGGCCCATCACCTCCTGGCAAATAGAAGGGGAAGAAATGGAGGCAGTGAGAGATTTTACTTTCTTGGGCTCCGTGATCATGGCAGATGGTGACAGCAGTCACGAAATTAAAAGACGCCTGCTTCTTGGGAGAAGGGCAATGATAGGCCTAGACAGCATCTTGAGAAGTAGAGACGTCACCTTGCCAACAAAGGTCCGTATAGTTAAAGCTATGGTTTTCCCAGTAGTGATGTATGGAAGTGAAAGCTGGACCATAAAGAAGCCTAATCGCCAAAGAATTGATGCTTTTGAATTATGGTGCGGGAGAAGACTCTTGAGAGTCCCATGGACTGCAAGATCAAACCTATCCACACTTAAGGAAATCAGCCCTGAGTGCTCACTGGAAGGACAGATCCTGAAGCTGAGACTCCAATACTTTGGCCACCTCATGAGAAGAGAAGACTCCCTGGAAAAGACCCTGATGTTGGGAAAGATGGAGGGCACAAGGAGAAGGGGACGACAGAGGACGAGATGGTTGGACAGTGTTCTCGAAGCTACCAGCATGAGTTTGACCAAACTGCGGGAGGCAGTGGAAGACAGGAGTGCCTGGCGTGCTCTGGCCCATGGGGTCACGAAGAGTCGGACATGACTAAATGACTAAACAACAACAACAACAGCTCTCTGCTGGATGATTTGCAGTTATTCCTCAAGGACGTCTGGCAACAAAAGGGAAGAGCACATACACCACAACACAGAAGGTCACACATTCGTTCCTTAGAATCTCCAGGTAAGAGTTTGATTCCTGTCTGAAACTGGAGAACTGCTGTCAATCGACAACACTAAGGATGAGACACCTGTGGCTTTCAGGACCCATCCTATTCCTGTGAATGTTATCCGTTTCTACCGTTTTTAACACTGAGTTTATTTCACAACCAAGATGGGCATTGAATCCTATAGCTGGTCTCTTAAACCAATTGACTTTCACGGCTTCTCTCCTGCTCAGCCTTACAGCCCGAGCATCTCCCAAAGGCTGCCAACTCCCTCCCCCCTTGCCCATCTGCCATCACTTCATTCCCAGGCATCCAGCTTGGCTGGATTCTCAGGACCCCCCTCCAGTAACTTATTCCACATGGAGGCCAAGAGTTTTGCCAGATCAGCCTCTACCTCCCCCCCCCCACCTCACACACAGCCTCCCCTCTTTGCATTTCTCTCTCATGCTCTTGTTTTTCACAGACTTTTGTCCGAATCAATTTGATTAATCCTCTTCACCATTTTAAAAGGCATCTCGGCTGAGCCACAGGGAGATCTTTCTGCAAACCCAAACGAGAGGCCGGATCCCCTTTGCTTCATAACTTAACAGTTGAAATACAGCCTGGTATTATCTCCTGGCCTGAGCTTTATCTCCCCGCCCAGATCCCATCTCCTCGCAGACAATTCTTTGCTCTATAGATACCACTCTTGAGTTGTCTGGATGCGATCATATGCGAACAAAACTGCCACCTCCTTGATTTATCGCCTGTTTCTTCAGAAATACTGTCTGGCATCATGTTCTACATTTTCCTTGCTACGTACATCATTCAAACCTTTTGCTATATTTAAGGGATTTTTTAAAAAGTGAATTGGGTTTAGCAATCATGGCTGCAATTGCAGTACAGAGCGATGGAATCAGGCTTCTTTCAACACAAAACCCAGTGGGATCCTGGTGCTTATTTTGAGAGCCGAGTTTCCCTAGCCACGGGGAAAGGTCACCATGGAGCGAACCATTCCTGTGATCCTCCTGGGGCTGCTTGGTTCTTATAATCACACCATGCATGAGGTGAAACAGAAATCATAGAAACTTTTTTTTCTTATAGTATTATTACATTTGTACTTCAGCGTTCTTCCACAGAGCTCAATGTTAAGTGCATAGTTCTCTTCCTCCTCATTTTATCCTCACAACAACCCTGAGAGGTAGTGTTACGTTGTGGGTGAACATCTCAGACGACACAGCGATTCTTCAAACAGCTCTTGTTTATTCACAGGCCAGAACAGAACTGAACTGAAGGGTTCAGTCAGCCTGCTTATATAGAGCTCCAGTACAATGTAACTGTAACAACTTTCTGTAACTATCCAATCACTGAATGTCACTTTCGATCCCTTATTTGCATATGTGGACCTGAGTAAAAACTATCTACAGTATTCCCCTGCTAGCCCAGGGTGAGAACCTCAGTACATAACAGGTAGGTCAGACTGAGAGAGGCCCTATGTGAGCTTTGTGGCTGTGAGCTTCGTGTCCGAGGGGGAATTTGAACCCTGGTTTACCAGGTCCTAGTCCAACCCTCTAAATTCTACACCACAAATAAAATCCTTCCAGGAATATTAACAGCACTTGCATGTTAAGTGATAGTTTTTTTCTAACAGGGGGACAGATCAATCTTCCATACCCTGCAAGCATCCTGGGGAAAAATGGGGCATTCAGTTTTCTTGTGCAAGAGCACGGCAACCATTTGGGGGTGCCGTGATCTTGCATGATTTCACACTTTCTTATGTTAGTTCTTATGCAGAAAAAAGCACTTTTACTATGGAAAATAGCACATTTTTGGGAACCACAACCTCAGGTGGCGCCCCAAAACATGGCCCTGAAAAAAAATGTATTTCAGGCTCTGTGATCTCACACAGGTCACATTACTTGCTGATTTTGGCACTCAAGATGTTGGAGGGTATGGTTCACATGTTAAGAAAACGAGGGTGGGGGCAGCAGGTCTATCAGCTCAGGCTGGGTGGGGAGGTATCCTCTTGCAAGAGAGATCTTGTGCCTGAATTTGCATTTTCCCTCAGCCCTCCTTTTCCCTTTTCCTTTTGCGTCGTGGATTTTCAATTGTAAGGCTGTAAGGGATTTCCATTACCTTTGTGAGCCGTGGTGGTACAGCATGCTGCATTGATGCTTTTGCCTTCGCAGAACATACATTGTAGAAGGTGGCTGCACTTGCGGTGTAGCCCCTGGGTGTGTGTGACATTTGCACACTCTTAAACACGGGAAGCTGTCTCACATCACGCCATACATTTGTCCATCCAGCCCCGTATTGTCTGTTCTGACTGACAATATCCAGCGCCTGGGGCAGAGACAGCAGTTGTCTTTCTGCTCTCCTGGAACTTGGGTCTTTTAACTGGAGATGCTATTGGGGACTTCTGCAAGCAAATCAAGTGCTTTACTATGAAGCTTCAGTCCTCCCCTTCTGTATGGACCAGAGGATGATAAAAAACCCGACTCACCAATATTTTCCTTCTTTCCCCCGCTTCTTTCTGCTTTGCATACTTCAGTGCCTATAATCCTGGCAATCGGTCAAGAGCATAAAATTCTGACTTGGCTTATAGAGCCCAGGCTGATTTAGCTGTAGTTCCTTCATTTGCTGCTGAATGCTGTCCCCGTTGCTCTTCGCCTGTGGTCTAAGGGAGCCCTAACAGAGGGCTGGGGTGGAAGCAAGCAATGGTTTTCATGAGGCTATTTCTCTGCCCTTTCTGGTCAGGCCACTTTTGCAGATGTGTACGTGTGTGTTGCAAAACAATGCAAAAAGTCGTGGAAGCTGTTTGTCACAGGTGAAAGCGCTCTCTAGTTACTTCCCCAGCCAGGCAGTTCAGCTGTCAAAATTAACCTTTCCCAACCTCTCTCCTTCCCTATCAAATGTTTCCCATTCAGCCGTGATTGGCTAAGGGCCCCCAAGAGGTTGATGGGTGCTGTCTTCTTTCAACTGAGTGTATGTAAGCCACTCTGGGGAGGCTTTTTGGCAGAAGACTGGAGTGCAAATGCTATAAAGAAAGAAAGAAAAAAGAAAAATATTCCATGGGTGCCAAATTGCTTTTTTTAAAAGTCTAACAGCTGCCTGGAAAGCACTTGGGGGTGGGTGCAGCTGGACAAGGAAGGGTTAACCAGGGCTACCTATGACAACCTTAATGATGATAGATGCTGGTGAGGACGACTTTTTCCTTTTGCAGCAACTGAAAGATGAGCCGCAATAGGAGGTCCTCCTGTCCCACCATCTCTGTCATCCCCTGTACCGACCTCCCCCACTCCCCAAAATCACAAATGCGAGAGTGTCAAGGGAGCCTGGTAGATGAACGAGCTGCCCCAGAAGCAAATGATGACTGAGACCACCGTGGAGCTGAACTTTACAAAACTGTTATTTCTCAGGACGTATCAAGTTCCCACAGGGGAGCCGTATCAGGTTGTCGAATGCACCGCCCGTCACCAGGCAGCCGACTCACTCCTTTTAAAATAAAAAGAGAGAAAGTATATGTACTGGGAGAGTTTAGATGCAACAGTCTGGGACGTATGTAGGCCACCCAAACTAGGCTGGGCAGGCAACAGATTCTGCATCCTATACACAACCACACCAGAGAATGCAGTGGTGGTGTAAAACCGAGGGGAAAGTGCAGTTTCAGATTTCAGCTTCCATTTTAGCAGAAAACAGAACAGGGCAGGGGGCTGGACAAGCGGCCAATCCCCAGAGGACACAGAGAAAAACTGCCAGTCATATCAGGTTAAAGGCGAACAGAGAAAAAGGAAATGAATTTAAGTCTGTTCCGCCACTAGGTGCTACTGTTGGTCCATGGAATCTGATACTGACAGTTGCTGCATCAAACACACACCTTTCTAATATTACTTTGCAATGTACAGTGTTATACTTTGAATGAATTTAGTCTCTGGTAAACTCTACAGAGAATATGTTACATGAAAATCAGTGCCAATGTATGAAAGGAAAAAAGCTAGCAGACCCACAAGGAAAAACTACAAGGCCCAAGAGAGAAGACTGAAAAAACCCCCTAAGTGTTTTTCACTCAGTATATAATTAATGACAGTGAACAGGAAAAGAAAATCTTCCACCCATTTTGCAGTCTTGAGGAAATAGCATGTTAACTGTGCTCTAAGTAGATTTTTTTACGTTAGCATAGTGCACAGAGCATGTAGTGCATTTAAAAATTTAACAAAAACAGTTATAGCAGCAGCAAGAGGACTACATCTATTAATGTACTGCTACCCAGTACTGTGTACAGTACAGTACCGGGTAGCGCTGTGGGTTAAACCAAAGAGCCTAGGGCTTGCCGATCAGAAGGTCGGCGGTTCGAATCCCCGCAACGGGGTGAGCTCCTGTTCTTGGTCCCTGCTCCTGCCAACCTAGCAGTTCGAAAGCACGTCAAGGTGCAAGTACATAAATAGGTACCACTACAGTGGGAAGGTAAACGGTGTTTCTGTGCGCTGCTCTGGTTCACCAGAAGCGGCTTAGTCATGCTGGCCACATGACCTGGAAGCTTTACGCCGGCTCCCTCAGCCAATAAAGTGAGATGAGCGCTGCAACCCCAGAGTCGGTCACGACTGGACCTAATGGTCAGGGGTCCCTTTACCTTTACCCAGTACTACTAAATGTGTTCCACATAGGTTGCCTTATAAAAGTTTCATATTAATGCAGGAAATTGAGCCTCCTGGAATAACAAAAGCATTGCTCAAAACCAGCTAAGGTGGCGAGGAAGAACAGAGGCTCATTGCATCTTACCAGCATTAGCTTCCAGATTTTTCTCTCCTTTGGTTTTTTGTAGCTTGATCAGCATGTGCTTCATATCTCCTTTTTGTAAACCACTTTGAGGTTTTTTATACAATCAACTGGTGTATAAATTTTATGAAATAAATGTGTGGCTGATGAAATGCCGATTAATGTGTTGCTCTTTCGTAATTGGGGGGGGGGGAACCTTTCAGATTAAGTTTCAACCAAAACAAAACATCCTTTAACATGTTCCGTCTTTCTAAAAAGTTTGGATAGCCTCTCATCAATTTGAAATGGACTGTTGCTTGTACATAGCCACGTAAGTATGTTGTTATTCTTCTGAATACTTGGAAAATAAAGATTTATGGAGTACAGTAACTTCTCTTTATGTAAAAGTTTGGGTTGGTTTTTTTTTAATGTTAAGTAGTTCAACTTGGTGAACAAGGGGTTTAAACAGCATAATTCTGTACTTGTTTACTCAGAACTAAGTTTTCTTTCTCTTTTAAGGTAAAGGTAAAGATACCCCTGCCCGTACGGGCCAGTCTTGACAGACTCTGGGGTTGGTGCGCCCATCTCACTCTATAGGCCGGGGGCCAGCGCTGTCCGGAGACACTTCCGGGTCACGTGGCCAGCGTGACATCGCTGCTCTGGCGAGCCAGAGCCGCACACGGAAACGCCGTTTACCTTCCCGCTAGAAAGCGGTCCCTATTTATCTACTTGCACCCGGGGGTGCTTTCGAACTGCTAGGTTGGCAAGCGCTGGGACCGAGCAACGGGAGCGCACCCCGCCGCGGGGATTCGAACCGCCGACCTTTCGATCAGCAAGCCCTAGGCGCTGAGGCTTTTACCCACAGCGCCACCCGCGTCCCCCTCTTTCTCTTTTACTATAACCTTAAAAAAAAAGCCGACTGTTGTAATGTTCTTTTGGGAACTGCTATGTGAGGTCTACCTGAAAAACAGTATATAAATATCTTAAATAAAATAATTAATAAATATCCCCAACATACTACCATAGTACTGAGTAACATCCAGATTGGGGTGTGTGTGGAGCTGAGGATAGGTCTGGGTATACTCCATAGCTGTCAACTTTTCCCTTTTCTTGCGAGGAATCCTATTCGGAATAAGGGAATTTCCCTTTAAAAAAGGGAAACGTTGACAGCTATGGTTTACTGGCAGATCTGTGGGTGATTTGCAGATTGATGAGGATTCTGACTCCCAATAATTTAACAATTGCAACAACAAATGATATGCACACACTAAATTCTACTGCAGAAATGAAGAAAGCTTGGGGATTTTTTGTGTGGAATGAGCTGGGAGTGTCACTCAGTTCTGTTACTAGAAACAAAGTCCTGGTCTCAGAATTTTCTTAATTCTATGTCTTTTGTACAGGACACACGCCTGTTGTACTCCAGAAGACGCATTACCACCAGGGAGGGTGGCGACCCTATATACCTTTACCTGGGAGTAAGCCCCACTGAACCCAATGGGGCATACCTGTCAGTAAACAAATGCAAGTCCTCCCTAATTAAGCTCGGAATTCTATGCACATTGACCTAGAAATAAATCCCATTTGAACACAGTGGTCGTTCACACGTGCAAGACTGAGCTTTAAGGATGCGACCCTTTGTCTGAGTAAACATGGAAATACCCGGCTGCTGTGAAACGAGCCGTCTCCCCTTTTCTCCGCCGGGGCTCAGCCTTCTCTCCGCCCTTAGCAACCGCGCCTGGCAACGTCGCGTCGCTGGGTTGGGCGGAGTCAGCCGGCATCATTCGACCCGCCCTTTCGGCCGTTTGCTCGGGTTGGTTTTCTACGCGAGGCCGAGGCTATGCGGCCTAGTCCGACGGGGGGATGCTGAAGGTGAAGATACTCTTCGTTGGCCCCAGCGAGGTGAGTGAGCGAAAGAGCGCCTGGGGTCCCTTTTGGAGGAAAGGAAAGCTCCCCACGGTCTTACAGTCGCCTCCCCAGCCCTTAAAAGCGCTGTGAACCATAACCATCATGGGGCAAAGCTTCTTCTTGACTTTTTCAGATTAGGACAAATCCAGTATTTTGTTTCCAGCAGAATGCCTTTGGGAAGCATATATACCCTGACGTGATGGAGGCAGCTATTCCTGGCTGTTTGCTTTGAGCACCTGGTTTTCTGATACACTGCCTCTGAACATGGAGGTTCTGTTAAACGCTGGGCTAATAACTGTTAATAGAACTGCACATACCACGTTGTCTTTAGGGGTTTAGAGACAAATCCGTGGTCCATCTCATTAATATCTATTTATTACTACAGTGTGCTCTCTGTGGCACTTCCTCTGTGTTTGTTCTGGATGCTGCAGTTAGTTCAGGATGCTGCAGCAGTGTTGCTGGTAGGAGCGAAACCATGTCCGCATATAACACCTGTGCAGGTTGTCAATTTGCTACTGCGCATATCACAATGTAACCTGTTCCTTCAACAAGGTGTTACTATTACTATATAAAGCCCTAAACAGCTTGGGACTGGTTTACCTGCAATATCGCCTTTCCTCATATATGCCCGCTTCAGTCTGTGGAACTAGCACTGTTACAGGTGCTGCCTAATACTCCTTCTGTATTTATAATAAATTTATATTTTAGCTTGGCAGTTCTTGCACTTTGGAACTCCCGGCTTATTGACATCAGGCGGGTGCCTTCACTGTACTCTTTTCAGCACCTGCTAAAAGCATTTTTGTTTAGACGAGCCTACCCAAATTTGTAGAATGTTTGCGTGTGTTTTGATCTGTTTTAGGTTATCACTGATTTTAGTTATTATTTGAATGTTTTACAGAGTTGTTTTGAATTGTTTTACTGCAAAGTTAATTGTATTATTCTTTCTGTAAGCTGCTTTGAGGTTTTGTTTTACAATCAAGTGCTATATAAATTTTATGAAATAACAAATAAAAAAAACATCTTAACATTTGGGGAGGATCGTAGCTTAGGGGTCAGAAAACATACTTTGCATGCAAAAGATCCCTGGTTCAGTTTCTGTCACCTCCAGGTAGGATTGAAAGAGACCCCTTTCAGAGACTGGAGAGCTACTGCCAGTCAGTGCAGACAATACTGAGCTCGATGGACCAATGGTCTGACTTGGTAGCAGGAAGCTTCCTATTTTCTATTGCTAATCTTGCTTCTGTATTCACTTGTGATAGGCTGGAAAGTCTGTCTTGGCAAACTTCTTGTCAGAGAGCACTGAAGGCATTGGTAGTTACCTCCCAACACATGCAGTAAGGTGAGTTTCAAGCAGGTAGAGTGGAACTGCTAGCAAAACATGGATTTTCCCCCCTCCCTACAACGGGGTGCAGAACCTGGTACCCTCTGGAAGTTGCTAGACTACAGCCCCCATCATCCCTGACTGCTGGCTGTGCTAGCTGAAGCTGATGGGAGTTGGAGTCCAGCATCTGGAGGTCCACAAGAAGTTCTCCATCCTTGCAAAACAGCATGGTTGCAAAATCGACAAGATTTCCTTGACATCAGCTTCTTTGTTTTCTCTTCATATCAAACCAACCAGGCCTTCTTCAAGTGATGAAGTGTTGGTATTTGTTACACAGTTCAGTATGTGTGGATTACTAGTAAAGTCTTAAAATGGTACATGAAATGAGGGAAGGGGGAATGCATAATAACAGTGGGCAGCTGCTCCAGTGCCAAGTAAGCCAAATGCAGAGGCTGGATGGAATTTGGGGCTGTGAGATTTTTTTACTTTAATTAAAAAAAAAAAAAACATGCCTTTCAGGGCACAGTGCTTACAAAGGTGGCTTACAAAGCTAACAGCACATTCCTAACTAAATATGTCCCCTCACAAGTAAGTTCTGTTGAATGTAGTGGGACTTATTCCCAGGTGAGTGGGGATGGGTTTCATCTTTAGACACATGAAAACACAATTACGAAACACGCACGCAACATGGGTAACTAAGAAGTGACATTGGAAAAAGGGACCAGCAAATATGGATGGGAGCTCTGTCCTTCAGGTAGGCCCAAAGAATGCCAGCCTTATTGATTTGTATAAAATATGTATTTTTAAATTCTAGGATCCTAGAATACGAGATGCCAAATTTCGGTGGAAATGGCAAAGGAGCAGGGTGTCGGTTTGAACTGTGGGATTGTGGAGGAGATCAAAAGTAAGTGGATCGCTTACGTATCCTGCCAACTTTCTCAGAGTAAGCTGGTGCAATTCAAACGCTACACCAAGCCATGATTAAGGAAGGGGGGGGAGGCTATTCATGAGAAGTTGGGGCAAAGCCCTACCATTATTTTTGATCATTTAAGAAGCAGAGGGTACTCTGGGCACATTGGAAACATGCACTTGTGTAAGGGGCATTCTAGTTTGTGGTTGGTGAACCCCCTTCTAAAAAATGAAATGACAGACAAGGCACAGATTTGGTGGCCTGCTTGCACAATGGAACTTCTCTTCTCTGTGCATTCCTTGTATTGCCCCTAAATATATTCTGCGGGGTTGGAAGAAGAGGCATAGGGACATGCAGCGGGAGAAAGGGAATTTCCATTGTGCAGGCGGAAATCATTCTGCTTACAATAATTACTTAGTTGGATACAGCCCAGTATGTGCAAAGCAGCTGCAGAATCTCAACTGAGATTTTTTTGAAGCAAAAAAAAAAAAAAAATGATAAAGGTAGGTAAGAACCTAAGAAGAGCCCTACTAGATTGGGCTAATGGCCCATCTAGTCCTGCATGTTGTTCTCGCATTGGCCACCCAGGTGCCTGTAGGAAACCTGCAAACAGGACTTGAGCACAAGAGCACTCTCCCCTCCCTTTGTTTCCAGCAACTGGTATTCAGAAGCTTTGCTGCCTCTGACTATGGAAGGCAGAGCAGAGCCATCATGGCTAGTAGCAATTGATAGTCTCATCCTCCAAAAATTTGTCCAATTCTCTTTTCAAGCCATCCAAGTTGGTGGCCGTCACTGCCTCCTGGGAGAGAGAGTTCCACAATTTGCTGCATGAAGAAGTACTTTACTTTTTATCTGTCCTGAAAAAATCTTCCAACTTTTGGCTTCATTGGATGTCCATGAGTTCTAGGGTAATGAGAGGAGAAAAAATTCTCTCTATTCACTTTCTCCATGCCATGTATAATTTTATTAACTTCTATCATATCATCTCTTTCTCACCCTTTCTCTAAACTAAAACGCCCCAAACACTGCAAGCTTTCCTGATAGGGGAGTCGTTCCACCCCCTTGATCATTTTGGTGGCCCTTCTCTGAACCTTTTCCAACTCTACAATATCCTTTTTGAGGTGAGGCGACCAGAACTGTACACAGGTGATGCCAGCCGTGCCGTTTCTCTGTTGCGCTTCCAGATTCGAGACTTGCTGGCCAGCGCTGATGAAAGATTCCCATGGGGTCGTCATTGTTTTCAACCAAGACTCGCCCACCCATCTGAAGGAGATTGAAATGTGGCACTCCTGTTTTGTGCAACAACAGCAGCTGCTGGAGAGCCAGTGCCTGCTCATTTCGCATCACAAGCCAGGCAGTGCAATGGACCCGGAGAATCTCACCTTGCGTAAGACCCTGACGCCTTGCTTTCCTGGCTCTTACCTATATTTGGTGTTTTGTCAGAATTGCCAATAGTTTTAATGGTTTGCTTCTTAAACTTCAAAGCTCCACCACTGAACAGGCTGCAGGTGATCCACTCTAGCCTCGAAGAAGATCCTGAAGATTTCCGGATGGAATTTGTGAAGTACCTCAAGGGCATCACCAAGTTGGTGAATGAGAACCGAGACAGAGAGGAGATGCTGCTGATCACATAAAAGCAGGAGGAACGGTGCTGCAAAGAAAATAAAAGAAATGCCCATTTAAACACACACACACATACACTCCTGGTCTTTTGCTTTCTACCTAACCCATTAAAAAAAAATAATTTGGATTCCTTAGGTTTACACTTAAAGAAGCAGTTTTACAGCAGTGGAAGTGGCATGCATGTAGTGTAGTGGTTTGAGTGTCGGATTAGATCCTGGGAGACCAGGGTTCCAAGCCCCACTCAGCATGAAGCTCACTGGGTGACCTTGGTACAATTACTCTCAGCCTAACCTGCCTCATAAGGTTGTTGTGAGGATTCAGTGAGGAGTGGGAGAACTGTGTATGCCACCTTGAGCTCCTTGGAGAAAAGAGTGGGAAATAAATGCAATACATAAAATAGAAGTTCTTAGCTTAATCAGGGATGAGAAACCCTTTTCAGCCCACATTCAACTTCAAGGGATCTCATGCCAGTGGCGAGCAGGGCCAGAGGCAACAGTGGGTGAAGCAATGAATGTAAATTTTAACTTTGTACAGTAGGCTGGTCTATAAACACACGTCTTATCTCAGACCAAGGACACATTCTAGCCCAACAAAAACATGGAGGGTACAAAGCAGGGTTGGTGAGGGTGTAGCTGGGAAGGAGGAGTAACCTGAGGAGCGTCCCAAGGGCCAGACAGAGCAGCTTAAAGGGCCACATGTGGCCACCAGGTCTGAGGTTCAAAAGACACTGTTTTTTTGTCTTGCTCTTTCAGATTGCAGGCACCAGAGCACTGGACCAAGTGCTGTTCATTTTTTGTTCTCACACTCATCAGCTAGCTCTCACAAGAGCTTGGGACCAAAAGATGCTTGTTTTTGTTTTCACACTCTCGCATAACACAGCTGGCTTGTGCCAGAGTACTGGACCAAAAGACACTTGTTTTTTGGTCTTGTGCAAAACAGCTGACTCCCGTGAGAGCTCAAATCCAAAAAAACCAAGCATTCCAATTTTGATCAGTGGGATGTTGGAGGGGTATGGGTAACTATCAGGCTAAACTGGCTACACCTTGGTTTGTTTGTTCCTGCATGAGTGGGTTATATCCACCAGCACCTAGCTTGTGCACACCACAGTTTATTAAGCAAAGAAGTATGGCTTACTAAAAGGATAAAAGTGGCTGCTGTGCTGCACTGTGGGAAAAGATGATTCAAGGAAACCATGGCCGGTGGAACATCAAGGGCCTTTTCTTGAGCAATGATGGTGCACTAGACTGTAAGTGAACTCCCAAGTCTTCAATTCTATGATTCTGCTTGCATCTGTATTTCCCACAGTGAACAAAAAGGGGAAGAACTTGGTAGGCTTTGAGAATGCCACATAAGACACAAAGATCTGTAATGCACACCATTCACTTCCCCTTTCCCCAAAAATAGAGCTGATCTGCAAATCATATGGATGCCTACCCCTTTGCTGAGCAATTCCATATTTTATTGAGGGAGTCAAATTCTAACAATTTTGGCCCCAGTTCATGTTCAGCTACAGCAGAAGTTTGTTCTGGTTTCTTGTTGATGTCCATAAAAGTTTTGTAACCAGTTCACACAATAAAATTTAAAATAAAGAGGCACATTATAATGATTGATTGTACAGCTGCACAGAACAAGCTAACAAAAGCCTAAAACTCGCTTTGGGGCAATAGCTTTATTAGGTCAACTATAATGAGCGCCACAACCCCAGAGTCGTCTGCGACTGGACTTAACGGTCAGGGGTCCCTTTACCTTTATAATGTCACAAAATAGTGCCTAAGCTTTGAGTTCTCAATAAGTCAGCAATAAGGGCTAGGAAACCTATCAGATGGGTCTGCTCTACCAGCCACCTCCACCCCATGTTATTCTAAGAGCTTCTAGATCAGGAGAGGGGGAACATTCCTTTCTAGGCAACCTTTTGCAGCTCATATGCCAGGAATTTGAAAGCCTGGAGACCAAAGTGGGCACAGCAGCAAATGTAGGGTTGCCATATGTCCAGGCAGAAATTGCTGAAGGTCCAGGGAAATCTGTATGCATAACAGCCCATGTCAGCAATGTAGATCTTGGTGAATTTCATGAAGAATAGCTCAAAAAGCTCAACTAGTTTGGTCAATATTTTAAAAAAGCTCAAAAACCAACAACTTTCGTGTCTAGATTTTCACTTTTTAAAATATGGCAACCCTAACCATTTTACAATTATATACAGAAGCCTTCTTTCTACACGTACACGAACATCACCACCCCATCCTCCATCCTGGCCTTGCAAGAAGAAGAAAAAAAATAAATTTAATAAGGCAGCTTTCAAATGAGGCCATGAGCATGTGTTTGTAGCTGAACTTGTAGACAGCATATTTTTGGGGGTACACACATATACACACTCATCTGCTTTCCATCTATTCTGAGCCATACACCACATGGAACCTTTTAAACAAGAGGACAGGAATAACATGGTTTCCTGATGGTACTTGCAAAGATTTTCAACTGCGGAAGAATGTCCTACATTTCCAAAGCAGAAAAATCATAAAGTCACTATGGGCCTGTTTCTGCTTAGCAATGCATTTGCTCGCTTTTACTCTAGTATGTGGTCATTAAGACCAAGTGTGTAGAAAATACCAGACATGGTCTTTGGGTGTTTGTGAGATGCAGCCTGAAAGATGTAAGTAAGGACACTGAACTAGTCAAAGATTTATTACAATACTGTAGGGAATCATTGCTGGGAAGTTAGGGGGATTCCAAGCAAAACTACGACAAATGACACATTTCACAAAGTAGAATAGTCAGAAGGGTCAGACTGGTTGCTAGATAAACTTCCTAAAATAAGGGACCCTAAAGCTTTGGTATAGTCTCCTATGTCTGCATTGGGAGTACAGTGGTACCTTGGTTTAAGAACAGCTTAGTTTATGTACAACTTGGATTAAGAACGCTGCAAACCCGGAAGTAGATGTTTTGGTTTCTGAACTTTGCCTTAGAAGCTGAACATGTTCCGCTTCCTGTTGAGTGTAAATTGAGTCCTCCGCTGCTATGGGAAAGCACGCCTTGGCTTAAGAATGCTTTGGTTTAAGAACAGGCTTCCGGAACGGATTAAGTTCGTAAACCAAGGTACCACTGTACATAGACACACTCTGTTTTTCAAACACACTGACCAGTGTCCAACACACACTAGACTCACGTAAGCCCATTGACATAAATGTATTTGGCAAAACATGGACATCTTGTTGTGTCAACAGAGTAAATTTGAATGGAAGAGAATTATGGTGCAAACAAAAAATATTGCCACACCTGCTTGGTAATTATTTTCACACAGGATTAAACTAACTTGCCACCTTGCCACGCTTTTTCTTTACAGTCACAATTCTTCTTGAGTCTTGTGAACAGACCCCACAAGGGGAGAAAGAGGAGACTGACAGGAGATAGCCAAGTCATCTTCAAATATCTCAAGGGCTGTCACATGGAAGATGGAGCAAGCTTGTTTTCTCCTGGTAAGGAGGGTAGGACCTGAACCAATGGCTTCAAGTCACAAGAAAGGAGATTCTGACTAATTATCAGGAATAACTTTCTGAGGGTAACAGCTGTTTGACTCACCTTCATTGAAGGTTTTTAAGCAGAGGCTAGACGGCTGTCTATCATGGCTGTGATTCCTGCATTGCAGGGGGTTGGACTGGATGACCCTCAGGGTCCCTTCCAACTCCACAATTCTATAATTCCATGTAAACCCTAGTGCAGTTTTACCATGTGAAAGCACCCCTATTTTTGTGCGCAAATTTGCAAAAACCCAGCCTCTGCTTCCCCACCCCCCTGCAGTTTGAACAATGCTCCCCCGCGCTTAATTTTTGTCACTCGGGCTTTTGAGCCCCCTGGCGCGTAACGTGTGAATGCGCCCTTAATTTTTTGTACGCGTGTACCTCTTCCTTTTGAAAAAATACCCCCCTGTGCCCCGCCCCGGGAGTCCTTGGCAGCCACAGCTCCCCCAAAGCCGGCTTTCCCCGTGGTTATAAACCTCCGCGGCTGAGGCTTCCCTCCCGCCGCCCGCCAGCCTCCCCTCAGACGCTGGCAACCCGGCGCATGCGCAGAGCTCCCCCTCGCTCTCCTCCTCCGCCCCCCCAGCTCCTCGCCCGCCCCTTTTGCCTGTCAGGATGAGGCGGCTGAGGCGGCCCAGGGCCGGCGGCGGAGGCTGAGGCGGCGGCCCCTGTTGTGCTCGCTCCGCACCCCGCGCCTGACTTAGCGGGCCCGGCCTCGGCGTGAGCTGGCTCAGCCATGGCCCAGCCCGGGGCGGCGGCAGAAGAGTCGTCGACCGAAGGTGAGGAGGAGGAGGACGGGGAGGGGAAGCCCGGGCGCGGCCTGCGAAGGCTTACCTGGGCCTGGGGGGTCGCGTGTGCGTCTGTGGGGGGCGGGCAGATGGCGCTGGGGATGCAGGCCAGGGAGGCTTGGAAGGGGGGCGGCGGAAGTGTAGCCCCACCCCCACGGGGGGTTCTCCCCTCTCCCCAATATCAAGCCCCTTACACCCCCTGTTCGTGCCCCCCACCTTTTAAATTTACACCTCCCCCCCCCTCCCCCCCCCCCCCGGGGGTTTCCCCTTAGCCGTCCCCCCCTTCCCCCTCCCAGGACTTTTCCCCCCCCCCCCCCCAATCTCGTGCTTTACTTTATTCTTCTCTTTCCCCCCCTCCAGTAATGTATCTCCTTCTCCTGCCCCACCACGACAGGCATCCCCATGCAACTCCTTCTTTTGCTTCCCTAACCCTTCTTCTCCCTCCCCCCTCCTCGCAGTGCTGTCTCCTTATCAGTCTTCTCCCTGTCTCGTGCTTTATTTTATTTCTCTTTTATCCTCCCCGCCCCGTAATTTATCTTTCTCCTGCCCCCCACCAAAGGCATTGCCTTGCAATTACATCTATGCACCCCCAGCTAGCCTACTGATTTCTCCTTAACAGTTTTATCCTATCTTTAGGACTGTTTCTCTCCCCCATCTTGTGCTTTACTGGTTCTCTCTCTCTCTAGCACACACACCCACACCCAGTAATTTATCATTTTCCTGCCCCACCACTACAGGCATCACCTTGCAATACTACACCCCCCCTCCAGCCTACTGGTTTCTACCCTCAGTAGCTACTCCCTTCAATCCTCACCTCAAAAGCACTCTATGTGTTTTTCTGTCTTACTCCCCTCATAACGAATCTCCTGAGTTTGTAGCACCTTAGAAGAATAACATTAATTTTTGTGGATTGGAAATCCAACATTCAAATTACAGTTGATCTTAAAATCATTGCTGGCAAAATATTCCACCACCACCACCCCTTTTTGCAGCCATATACAGCCCATTCCTTTAGCCTACTAAGCCCTGTGCAAAAATGAGTCCAATGTTCCATGCAACAAACACTTCAAGCTTTCCCCCTTCTGCACAGTGGGCAGCCTCAGTTCCCTTTTCCTTCAGCTTCATGCTGTTGGCAGTTGCACATCCGCAGCCCTGGGTTATCCCATGTTTCTGAAGTTGTGGTTGACCTGTAAGCCTTTGGTGAAATGAACAAGACAGATCCAGTGGGTGAATTCTTCTTGGAGAGTAAAGGTAAAGGGACCCCTGACTACTAGGTCCAGTCGTGGACGATTCTGGGGTTGCGGCGCTCATCTCGCTTTATTGGCCAAGGGAGCCGGCGTATAGCTTCTGGGTCATGTGGTCAGCATGACTAAGCTGCTTCTGGCGAACCAGAGCAGTGCACGGAAACGCCGTTTACCTTCCCGCCAGAGCGGTACCTGTTTATCTACTTGCACTTTGACGTGCTGTCGAACTGTAATGAGAGTCAAAAGACTCTGTAGAGTTGGGTTGTGGAGTTGAATTTTGAGGGAGTGTGAGTGTGAAGTGTGAGTGTGTGTGTGCACGCGCGCATACATGCAAGTCCCATGTGGTAGCAGAAGTGCTCTTTCCGTACAATGAAACAGCAGTTATATTAGCTGGTGTGACACTACTATTGAAGTGTGCTAATGGGATTTACCTGGATAAGGATGTGCCCAACTTTTGAAAATCAAATTTTATGTGGTGCTATCATAAGCTACATCAGCTACATATCTTTACATTAAAAGAAAATTTATATTATGCATAATACAATACAATACAATACAATATATTTATGTTACTTGCATCTCCTTAGGAAAAAGTCAGGTAATGAGGGGCATGATAGAGGTGCATAAGATTCTATATGATGTGGAGAAAGTGGATAGGCAGGCATTTTTCTTCCTCTCTCTTGATACTAGAGCCCAGGACTGTCCAATGAAGCTGAATGTTAGAAGATTTAGGACAGACAAGGTGCTTCATCGCACAGCACACATTTAAACTTTGGAATTGTGCTCCCATAATTCCGTTCAACAAGATGTAGTGATGGCCAGTAACTTGGATGGCTTTAAAAGAGGATTACACAAATTAATGGAGGATAAGGATAGAATTAATGTTCTGCCTCCACCTTTGAAGGCAGTGAATACCAGTTGCTGGGAACCACAAGTGCTGGAGTGCTGTTGTGCTCAGGTCATGTCTTAGGGCTTTCTCTAGGCATCTTGCTGGCCACTGTCAGAACACATGGGTTGAACCAGGTGGGTCTTTGACCTGATCTAGCAAGTTTCTTCTTATATCCTTATTCTGCTTATCCACTACTGCTGGGCTCTCAAAGAAGTTTGCAATAATTAACAGAAAAGTAAAACAGCTCTAAAACAATAGATTGTAAAACCAACAAATCAGATTAAACTAACAATGCAATAAAAGTTGTTGCTACTGTTCAGTAAAAAAATAAAAAGGACTTCTGAAGCAGGAAGGTCTTAACAATTGTTCTAAAACAAGGAGTGAATTGGACAGGCCCAAAGCATTGAGTTCCTAAAGAAGCTGAGCCAAAACAGAAAAACTACCACTTTACACATCTCCACCAGTGAAGACACATAGAGCAGGGCTTCATCTGCAGATTTTTAGAAGATGCAGGTGTGGGAAACATTTGATCAAGGATAAATACTATTTCATGTTTTGAGTGTAATTACTAGCACTTTAAATTTGACATGAAGGCAAATGGGCAATACAGTCCTACCTCGGAAGTCAAACGGAATCCGTTCCAGAAGTCTGTTCAACTTCCAAAACATTTGGAAACCAAAGCATGGCTTCTGATTGGCTGCAGGAAGCTCCTGCAGCCAATCGGAAGTCACAGAAGCTCCATCAGACATGTGGCTTCCAAAAATAGCTCGCAAACCAGAACACTCACTTCCGGGTTTGCGGTGTTTGGGAACCAAAATGTTCAAAAACAAAGCTGTTCAAAAACCAAGGTATGTGTTCTTCCTTAATAATAGCTACATAATGTTCTCTCTGGCTACAATGGTCAGGAGTTCAGCTGCTGCATCCTGGATCATAGGTAATTTCTTCACACCATTCAAATACAGCCCCATGGTAGAGTAAACTGCATTAATCCTGAAGAGTGATACAATAGTCAGCTGTCTCTTCCCAAGAAAAGGGCGGAGCTAGCAAACAGTACTGAACACTTGGTACCTGAGAATCAAGTAGCAACACAGAGTTTAGGGTTATGTGACTGACAATACCTGTCATGGCAATATGGATTTATTTCTATGAGAATGTCTACCCTACTCATCTAATAATATACATCACAAAGTACCTCATAACAGAAAATGGAGCTTCCACCTTAGGCAGGACAGTGTGAAGGACCACTTCATCAGATCTTAGGCAGTAGGCAGGCTGTTACATGAGAAGGTGGTCCTTCAGGTATCCAGGACTCAAGCCACTTAGGGATTTAAAATGAATTACTAACACTGTGAAACCTGTAAACAAATTGGCAACCAGTGCAGCTGATGCTGGATAGGTATCTTCTTCTTTGGCGATCACTCGTAGCCGAGTAAGATTGCCTTCCATAAACACAGTTTTAACAATGAGTCCGTAAGTGACTGTGGAGGCCAATTCTGGACCCACACATCCTTCCACAGTGGGGACATTGGTTCCCGGGCGGGAGTTGATCACGGTGTGGATTTGCCAAGCATGCCTTCCTCTTAGCACGTTTCTCCCTTGCGTTTTGAGTTTGAGTGTCTTCAAAGTCCACGACACCTTTGGTGAAGGCTGTTCTCCAACTGGAGTGCTCGCAGGCCAGTGTTTCCCAGTTGTAGTATAATTTTTTAAGATTTGCCTTGAGACAGTATTTAAACCTTTTTTGTTGACCACCAGCATTACACTTTCCATTTTTAAGTTTGGAATAGAGTAGTTGCTTTGGAAGACGATGATCAGGCATCCGCACAACATGACCAGTCCAACAAAGTTGATGTTGGAGAATCATTGCTACAGTCTTCACCATACTGGTGCCTAGTTTTGGACTAAAACTCCATTCATCCACAGCCAGCGCATCCTGGAGAGCACCAGGCTGGATAGGCTTGTGTATTGTTATCCCATGGGCCCATTAACATCCTTCCAGCCATTTTCTGGATCACTTAAAATTTCCTAACACTCTTCAAAAGGAAACCCATATAGGGTGCATTACAATAATACATCCTGAATGTAATTAAAGGATATGTTACTGTAGCCAGATCTGACATCCTCACAAATGA
Organism: Podarcis siculus; assembly: GCA_034642415.1. NCBI lineage: Eukaryota > Metazoa > Chordata > Lepidosauria > Squamata > Lacertidae > Podarcis > Podarcis siculus. The sequence continues at coordinate 12,128,008 of JAXCMG010000018.1, forward strand.
TGCATACTAGCCTAAGATGGGCAAAGACCCTTTGGGCCATCACTGCCACCTGTGTATCCAAATACAATAGTACCTCCAGATGGTGAACCAGATTCTTCAAGGGAAGTGCTATCCCATCCCAAATGGACTGCATCCCTGTTCTGCAGTCTGTTCCCTTCTGATCAGAATCACCTCTGTCTTGTCTGGAATAAGCTTCTGTTTATTGGCCCTCACCTAGCCTGTTTATACCACAATGTAAAGATCCTTAAGATAGTCTTTTCTTTGGAGCTTCTTAATGTGCCTGCTCTACTCTCCCTCTTCACTAACTATGTAAAGATTTGGGAAGCCTATTTTCAGAGGGATGAATCTGGAAAAGTAAGTATGTGGGATGAAGAGAAAGGATGTTATTTGAATATTACTATTCCTAAGAACAGCAGAATGTGAAGTATTATACTGGGGCGGAAAACATAATATATTCAGTTTATGCCTCTATTAAAACTCTGTTAGTATGAGTCATCTTTAGTACTGGCTGGTGATCTGAATAAATAGATACTGAACCATTCACAATATGCAGAGAGGGAGTGTAAAATGTAAGCTTGTACACTTGTGGCTCCAGCCTAAGACTTTTGAGTGAATTTATGTGGAACAATGTAGGACTTGCAACTAGAATGGTACACATTGAAGGTCCCACTGAGGCAACAGTTTGCAAGGTAACATTCTCAGTTTTTCTTCTATGAAAAGTAAAAAAAAAGCACAACAATGATAACCTGCTGGTGTTGTAGGAATTTTGTGGTAGGTCAATGGTAGTCATAGATTTATTCAAGAAGAGTGGCTCCTTTACCTCTAGTACACTAATTAAAAGTCAATGGAAGATCTACCTATGTATATAAAGAGCAGGCGCCAGAAATGCTGCAAAGAATTTAGTTGACAGGTTTGTGTAAAAAATGTGTCACTAAGGTCAGGGAGTTCACTTGGATGAACTAAATGTAGTGAAGTGACCTAACATACTGTTTCAGAATTGAAAGAGGTACTGTATTTATCTGGGCAGGTACCGGTAATTATGATTATTTGTGTTTGGAGAGGCAGTTATAACAACTTCTGTAAGAAAACTTTTACTGAAGCTTCATAATATTAACCTAGGACATTCTGGGGGAAAGTTAGTTTAATTACTTCACGATTGACCAGTGGCATGTTTTTTGGAGAACAAGAAATGAAGACTGGATAATTCTTTGTAGGGGCATGGATGCAGTTGAGCAAATATCTTTATAGACAGAGAATTAGATTTGTTGATCTTTACTTGTAGTGCATTCTTAGCTGCCGAATTATATTTTATGCAGTACATCAACCAAATCTGAACTGAAAAGAAGATTGAACCTTCATTTTTGTTCATTTGCAACAGGACCAGAACTGTTGTTCAAAAGCCTCTGTTGAATGTTAACTGGAACAGAGGTTTTTTTTATTGGTTTAGAATAAGAATTTGATATTATCACATCCTTTAAAAAAATTATAAGATTTTAAAAATTTTCAGTGGCTGCAGTTGGAATGACTCATGAGGGCACAAAACTATATTTTATCCCCCACTTTCCTCCCGTGAACTCAATACTGCATGCATAGTTCTTTCCTCAACCTTTATCCTTATAATAACCCTGTGAGGTAGGTTGGGCAGAGAGGTGGTGACAAACCACAAGATCATCCCAGTGAGTTTCACAGATGAGTGTGGATCTGAATCTAGATCTCTCCATTTGAAGTCTGGCACTCTAGCCCAGGTGTATGGAACCTGTTACGTTCCAGATGTTGTTGGACTCAGCCCCAGCCAGCAGGACCAAATGGTCAGGGATACAAGCAACATTATCTGAGTTGCTGGTAAGAGATGCGTGAAGTTTCAACTACTGCCCAGCTTTGTAACTTCTTCAGCCTAAGTTTATAAAAGTTACTCACTTGCCAGCCCACATGTATAGATTAGTCATTTCTGGCACATGGGTGGCCTGAAAAGGTCGTAGGAAGAACCACAGTTTAAGAGTTTCCCTGCCTACTTGCCTGAAGGTGACACCACAGGTGGGTAGCTATTTACAGGTCCTGGTATACAGTGTTAGATGGTAGTGGTGGCCGTGTACAGGTCATCTTGCAATGTGAATTTTATTTATTTGAAACATGCTGATTTAATCCTTCATTCTGTTTAGAGTTTTAGGGCATTGTACAATTTATTTCAGGGTGGTGACTGTAATTCAGACTTGCAGATTAGGCTTGAGAAGGGTGCTTGCCCAGCATCTGCTCCGGTCACCTATCTCTTGTATATCACAGCAGTTGGTTGCACTAGTTCACAGAGAGGTGGACTTCATGCATAATTTCCCTCCAGAATGTCAAATGATGGTGGGATGGGGGCTGGTACCCTGCCACCATTTGCATGGGACCTGATGGGTCCTGGTTCTGAGGCAAGCATTTGCTCCCTGGCATGCTTCTCCTGAAGGGAGGCCAGCACTCAGAAAATTGCTCCCTGCCATCACCACCACCTGCTTTGGGTCACTCCTGGCTTCAAGTGTCCCTGTTTTCTCCCCAAGGTGATTGGGGTAGCAGTGCATGTAAAACTACTATAGCAGCATGTTGGCTGAACTTCTTGTCTCTTTTCAAGCTGAAACGAAGTGTTTCATTTGAGTGAATCACAGGATTTAATGTGTATTCAGTTCGTCGTTCTTGTGAAGCAATTAAGTGGAGAAAGTTAAGTGAATGCATTTTATGTGAAGTTGCTTGTTATGACTGATTGGAGCTTCATAGATTTATTGTGTTTGTGATTCAGAAATTTTTGTGGGCCTTGCTGGCCAACCAAAAATTTGTGGTCGCTAGCAACCTGCTTTCTCCCAAAGGAAAGGATTGTGTCCCTGGCTTAGTGCTATGTCCCCATATACAATGTCAAGGGCAATCTTCTATTCTCTTCCTCAACTCCAAACTTGGACCTGGATAGCAGGGTGAGGTAAGGATTGCTCCTACAGTTACATTGCTCTTCCAAAGTATTTGGAAAAGCAGCAGCAACACAAGCCCCCTTCTCCCTTCTTCAGGGAGTAAGTCTGCAGTATATCAGTTTGTTGCTGCACTTCTAAGGTGCTTGGAATGCTTTTGAAATGCAGTGCCAAAACTGTCCACAGTCCCTCTCCTGATTCTTGAGGTGTGGGGTGGGGAATCATTCCCACAATTGCACTGGGTTTTTTAAAAGGATTTTTGCAGCTATTATGACTGTCCCACTTTCTACCTCTGAGATTGGCTTGCCCCATTTGTGTTTCATTTTCCCAAATCTGTTTCTGTAGTTTAGAGGTCAATGTGTATCTTCATGTAGCCAAAATGGCACTATCTATGCACAAGAGAGAAATATTAGCAGACTTTAGGGAAACCTCAATGTTTGCAAAAGTACCAAAAAGAAGAACAAGAAAAGTTCTAAGGGGTGTTTTTTGTTGTTGTTGCCAAAACAGTTTAGTAGGAACTGAGTGTGGCAGTGGCCTGCTGACAGACTGTTGGGAGAGAAAAGGAAAAACCAGGTGAGAAAGGAGATGAAATGGAGTATCATGGATGAGGGCATGGCTGGGTGGATGAAACAAGAGCATTCCACCTTGCAGTATTTTCTAGATTTCTGACATTTTGGGTGCCTACAAGGATTTTTGCAATGCTGGAAAGCGATAGCCAAAGAATAAAAGTGAAACATGCAGCAGATCTTTTTGTCTTATAATTGCTTTCATAGCAAAAGCAACTTCTTTATCGGAAAATGTGGATTTTGTTCTTATCATCTCCTGAAGAAGAAGAGCAACATTTTTGCCCAACGGCCTGTCCAGCTACTAATTTTGTATGTTCTTTGCTTACTTCAGGATATCTTCAGGGTGCTATGCAAAAGCAGTAGTGAATTCCCTGGGTGTACTGTAGCCTTTATGTAAAAGCTTTATCATTCTCTATAATTACTAGGGGGTATGGGTGGTCCATCCATGAGGCAAGGTGAGGCGACTGCTTCAGTTGGCAGGATCCTCTGGGGCAGCAGATCCTGATGCTGATTTTCTTTCCTCTCTTCTTTCTGATCTAGATCTTCCCTCACTCCTTCTTCCCTGGCAGGAAGTGGGGTACCATTTTGGGATCTGCCTCAGGTGCCAAAACGTATTGGGCCAGCCCTGTTTGGGGGGAAACAATGTATTCTATATTATTATGAGCTGGTGATTCTAAGACCCACCCTCACAAGTTCTGTAGTTATCTCTTCCTGTTGTTGTTGCTGTCCAGTTATCTGTAATGTGACTGGGTGTTTTAAGAGAGAGAAAAATCAGATCTTCCACCCCCTCAACCACACTCCTCTGCTTGCTCTCCAGAGTCTCTCCCATGCACTGAGAAGCTTGGGCAGCTAGCCATTAGAGGTAACTGTCATTAGTGCAGTGCTGTGTTTTTACAGCAGTGGCTGCTCTGTCTCACTCCTCTAGAGTTAGAGTGTAGGGTTCTAGCCTAGGAGAGAGAAAGACAGCAGGAACTTGTGCTCTTTCTTGCTCTCTACCCCTCCCTACCTTTCCAGTGAGAAACAGTTGTCAGTATTCTGTGCTACATATCCTGAGCCCTTTTCCTGATCAGGAGTTCTAGGGAACATGTGTGTACTATCTCCTCTCTTCCTTTCATTCTTCCACTGGAAGTTGCCCAGAGGTAATCATTACTACAGGTGATCTTATACAGTGGTACCTCGGGTTACATACGCTTCAGGTTACATACGCTTCAGGTTACAGACTCCGTTAACCCAGAAATAGTACCTTGGGTTAAGAACTTTGCTTCAGGATGAGAACAGAAATCGCGTAGCGGCGGCGCGGCAGCAGCATGAGGCCCCATTAGCTAAAGTGGTGCTTCAGGTTAAAAACAGTTTCAGGTTAAGAATGGACCTCCGGAAGGAATTAAGTACGTAACCAGAGGTACCACTGTATTCCTCTAAATAGAGGAATGTTTCTGATGGATGATTTTGCTGTTCTCTTTGTGCAATTGCCTATACATTTTGCACATTTGCTTATACATCATGGTGATAGTGGAGATAAAGTAGAGTTAAAGAAAACCATGTATAGAGTGTGTTCCTGTTTTTGCTAGGAAATAATGCACAAAGATCAGAGTCTTAATGATGGATTCACAGGCTTCCCAGCGAAAGGTTTTCTATGTACTGGGAAAAGTGAAATAAGGAAGCCTGCCCCTCTCTAGCTGAGTGCAATTTTCCGCCATGCCTCCATAGATGATTACTGTATGTGAGCAGTTTGATTAGTACTAAGCAACTGCATGGTGGATGTGTGTAACAGTGATATAGATCGGTGTTAGAAACTGAGATATGAAAGCTAAATGGCACCTTAAACCCAGGTTATAGGCACAACAATGAAATGTCTAGGCGTGCTTTTTTATAACAAGAATACAAAGCTGAAAATGAATGAACTGCAGCTCTCTGCAGTTTTAATCTGAAATCTTAGGCACAGTACTGCGCTCAGAGCTCAGAAACTGCTCATGCTAATGAAATTCCCTGTTGCAAAACGCACCTGGAACAATGGGAGTTTTGAACAATGATATAGATAGTATGACTTCAGTGCAAAGAAGAGATCAGGATGATTCTTGCATACATCAGGACTTTCAACAGCTCTACTGAGTCGTCCCGGAAGCTATCAAAGCAACTTCAGGAATGTCAAAAGCAGCTCCTGATGTGATAAAAGGTAAAGGTAAAGGTACCCCTGCCCGTACGGGCCAGTCTTGCCAGACTCTGGGGTTGTGCGCCCATCTCACTCAAGAGGCCAGGGGCCAGCGCTGTCCGGAGACACTTCCGGGTCACGTGGCCAGCGTGACATCGCTGCTCTGGCAAGCCAGAGCCGCACACGGAAACGCCGTTTACCTTCCCGCTAGAAAGCGGTCCCTATTTATCTACTTGCACCCGGGGGTGCTTTCGAACTGCTAGGTTGGCAGGCGCTGGGACCGAGCAACGGGAGTGCACCCTGCCGCGGGGATTCGAACCGCCGACCTTTTTGATCGGCAAGCCCTAGGCACTGAGGCTTTTACCCACAGCGCCACCCGCGTCCCTTCCTGATGTGATACATGGCGTCAAATGTATGCTCATTTGTCCCTGGGCTTACTGGATTTGGGCTGACATGTTGGATGAGGCAGCATGGAAGCCTTAGCAGCTGCAAAATAGTTTGATAGGCCATGAAACTCATTTGGGAAGGCACTTGGACAAGTCATTTTCCTGTTACCATAACCTACCTTTCAGAGCTGGTATGAAAATAAAATGCTGCTCTGATGTTTGGATGTTAAATGTGGTCTGCACATTTAAATAATAATATGGTAAACATTCAAATGGAAATAAACTGTGCTATATCCAACTCTAATTGGAGTAGTCTCACTGAAGTTGATAAACCTAAGTTAGTCACGCCCCTTAATTAAAATGGGTCTCCTCTGAGTAGGACTGACATTGGATGCAACTCCTTTCAGCCATGGAAAGTCCAGATCTTCACATAAGACAGCACATGATAAAGACTGAGATAAATACCGTTGAATCTTTGGTTTAACAGACTTGCTTCTTCCCTCTTCCTCTGTTGATGATGACTTTGCAGCTGGGGTATGCATTTTTTCTCTGCAAGAAGTGACAATTTCCCCACAGTGAGAAACATCATGTATTTTTTCACTCCTGTAGTTTTAGTCTGTAGCCTCTTGGTTTTCATGATATGGTGCTTTAAGGGTACTGTACTTTGCTGGTATCAGCCAGTTACTTTGGGCAGTGGATAAGCTCTATTCAGCCTTGCAGTGGCAAATAGACAGTTGGGGTTTGGGCTGTAACTTGAAAGGTTTGTCTTCTTGACAACCTTCTTTCAAACAAATATGTGGGAGGGAGGTGGGGTTGCTCGTATTAATCCCTAGATTTCAGTAACCTATGGAAACATGTTTATCTCTAAGAAAGTGCGTCTTTTTCCAAAGCTATCAGGTGTTCAAGGACAATGACAACAGCATTCTCTTAAGAATTTAATGAAGTTAGAGCTGATGCTCATAGGGTTCCAAACTGAAAGGAAAGGCTATTGGTTTTAAAGTGCAAGGTTCGGATCTGTTGATTTCTCTTCTGTGCCAATGAAATATAAAATTCATGTGTGGAATGAATTGTTTCAGTTAAGTGGTTCTGTATGGTGTAGTTTCAAAAAATCACCACTTAAGTTTTTAATTTGTTTGACAAAAGCAGGAAGGAAACACAGAGAGATCAGGAACAGTTTGGCTGTAGGGATAGGAAGGAAATGCAGAAAACTGAAGATCCAGCAAAAATCTTTGTTTCTTTAGGATCCTCTTCAAATCTGTGAATTTTAACATAGACTGGATAGAATTTACAGTTTTCAGTTCATAACCAGGAGCAGATTGGTAAACACAAACACTGAAACATTCTCCCTTCTCCTACTGAGTGGTTTAGCCTCAGTGGTTATAAGTTGGAAATACCACATTGAAAGTTCCCAGGCCTCTCTTTTCTTGCTCTTGAACACTTCTTATGCGAAAGTCATTTGTAAGGAACCCTTGGTTTGCCTTGTGACTGGATCCAGTTGAGCAAGTATCAAGTTCTTCCTTTGGATAAAAAGTATTGAATAACCAGATTGTTGATCCCTGGATAAGCAGATTGCCCCTTTCTCCTGAAACTAACTTTACTTGTTTTTTATCATATTATTTCACCGCCAAATATAAAGTTGTCTTATGAAAGCCCCTATGCAGGTTAGTTAGCTGTTTGTAATATGTTTAAGATAATTGTGATAACTGTTGTTCCGTGGCTGTTATTTTAAAAGAAAGCCAGTACCCTATACATGTCTTTTTCTTCAGGAGAACCCATAAATATACTTTGTAAGGCAGTATGACCCTTGTTTTTTGCTTATCTATTATTAGTTTGCCTAATGACCCAGGACAGCATAATACAATTTGTACTGGCACACATGAAGCAAAGCATTCTTGTACTTAAACAAAAAAACAAAGATTCTCTACACTGATGTAAAAGTTGGCTAGAAAGCAGTTTGTGGCTTTCTAGGTCTCTGCTCATCATAATATTGTTAGTATAACCTCATTTTCAACTTTATTTCTCCCACTGTGATTTAAGAGAGGAACAAAGACAGTTGTGCTGTTGAAATAACAAAACATCATACGTATTCTACTATCTTCATACGCTTGCAAGCTGCTGCATTATAGCTTGTGATAGTTTGTAACCCCTGCTCACTGGGCAAGTTGACTGCCCTGGATCTCTTGCAAAATACCAGGTAGTGATCAGGAAATGTAAGTGAGTAGCCAGTAAGAGAGGTTTTACTATGCTTCTAGGTTTGCCTGTGTCTAGGGGACAAGCAGCTCTTACTCATTCCCTTGGGAACAAATGGTGCTATAATAAAATACAGAACTGGGAAGCTGCCAGCTACATAGGGGCATTCATGACATAATGGAATATATGAAAATATTTGACTGTGGTCAGAAAAGTCAACTGATGGGCATGCCAACCCCAGCCTATATGAATCTTGACACCTTGCTAAATTGGATGAGGGGAGAATACTACACATATTAGCAGAATGGCCCCTTTGTGGTCAAAGGTGTTGGGCGATATGTGTGTGAAGAGATTTACCAAAGATTTCTATTCCCCCCTTTAAAGCCTATACATAGAAAAAATGAATATTCATAGTAAATATGTCTAAATTGTGTTGGACAACCCATTTTTTAACGATTCACTTATTTTATATTATCTGGTTTAAAAATGTGCTATCCTATTTGGTTTCCGTGCATGATGCACAGTTTAGCTCATTCTCATTTCTGTGTTTTAAAATTTCTGAAGTGCTGTCTTTAAGCAAAAGGTGTTCTGTGTCTCATCCAGCCTCACAACAATCCTGTTTGCCTGGCTGCAAATTCAGTCTGTCAAGTCATCAGAAACCCAATAGAGCAAGCACCTATTGTTCCCATGGAACTGAGGCCATGGGATACTTGCTTAAAGTTGTCCTTAAATATATATGAGTAAAACTCTTATTACAAAGAGTATGCATCCCATAGTGGGTTTTTTGTTGTTGTTTTTTTTTTTTTTTTTTTTTTTTTTTGCTAATGGAAGCAGTTTCACATTTGCAAGGCAGGGCCCTTGATTTTTGCCCAGCTCACACACACCCCGCCCCAGCCCTCGTGCCTCTCAAAACTTCTTTTGAGGTCTGGGGTACCCTCTGGAACAGTATGGGAAATGACATAGAGAGCTGCAATTGCGAACAAGACTCCTAACTCTGTTGATGGTTATGTAGCTTATTTTGCTGCCTGTGGGAAGGACAAAGCAGTTTAGTAATATATCCAAAGAGAACCTCATGACAGGTATGTAAGCTGTTTCTGATTTTAAGGTTAGTACTTCCACACACACCCATGTTGTCCCCCCCTTAACTGGATTGTTACTGATGCATAGACAACCCCCTTCCCACCTACTTGCTTATAGACTAACCCAGTACAGTGGAACCTCGTGTTACGTACTGTCCTCCTTGCAAATGCTTCGAGTTACGAGCTCCACTAACCTGGAAGTAGAGGCTCCTGGATGCGAACTTTGCCCCGGGATGCGAGCGGAAGTCGCGCGCTGGCAGCACGGCAGCAGCTAGAGGCACTATTAGTGAAAGTGCGCCTCATGTTACGAGTGGTTTCGGCTTACAAATGGACCTGCAGAACAAATTAAGTTCATAACCGGAGGTACCACTGTATAATATATACCGGTAGGCTGTGGAACTGTTTGGCATCCATGGAGCTGCTACAAAGTAAATCGGTTGGTTGCTGAAGTTCTGATCTTTCCAAGCATGGGTGCTACCAGCTCCCTCACAGTCATTTAATAGTACGTCAGTAACTGTCTCCTCTCGTCCCTCTGTAGGATCCTTGTGTTCTGAGGAATAGCTGTGCATGTATCATATATGGGCCTTTGCTTTTGCCGTTGTCTTGGAATAAGTGACCAGTCCCTGTGTGTGTTTTCTCCCTGCTTGGTATATAGTTATTCAGTTGAATTGGCCTGGTATTATAGAAGAATACAGAATCAAGGGGGGCAAAGGGGTCTGTTGTGGGAGCAGGAATGACACAGAAGCGCATGTACATTGCTGGAAGGCAAAGCAATGCAAATTATCTGGTAGCAATTCACATATAAAACACACAAAGCATTATCCAGTTAAGTTGGCCTTGCTCTGAATATTCATGTTTTTTTCTCTGAGTTAAATCAGGCGAAGTCAAATTGCTTCACCTCTAAACTGAATGTTCATACAGAGATTAATATGATTTCATTTCAAATCTTTAGTTAATCTAGATTATTATCCATGTTAATACAAGCCCTGAGGGACTTTCTTTCACCCATTAACTGTTTTGAAAGAGACGACTCAAGTTACTGTATGACTTAAAAATCCATTCTAACCTATTTTTTTATTGCCTCCTACCCTATGAAAACTACCCAAGACTGTTACACAATCTAGAGCTATGGTAGCAAAGGGAGATTGACAAGAAAAGCAATATAGCTTCATCATCTCTTTGAATGATTATGTGTACATAAATCCTCATAACTGAGAACCAAAAGGGTAATGGGAGCTGAATTGTGGGTGAGAATATATTCTTCTAGGCCTTTGGGAGCCTAGAAGAAAATTTTTATTAAGAATTTTTATTTTTATTAAGAAGAAAACTAAATGAAACAGAATCTTCCTGCTGTAAGAAAATTTTCTCAATTAATTTGTGGGCCAGTTTACATAGGTAGCTGAGATGGCAACTAGTTTATAGTACAAACTTTGGAGATGGTTAAGGGCTTCTCATGCCTTCATGCTGCTAGGGAGTCCTGACAGAGGAGAGCCATTCTCACACATGTCAGACTCTTGCTTCCTTTCATTCTGAGGCTTAAAGGGATGAATAAATTTTATTTTTTGAGTAAACATGCTTTGTGCTGCAAATACTGAGAGTTTTCCAGAAGCACATACTGACAGTTACTGGGCAAAATTGTCTACGAGATGGAAAGCAAATAATCCATTCTGTCTATTTCAGTCATAAATAAATAATTTGAGGCAGAAGCACAATACAGGGCTCTGGTAGGTAAATGATGTAATTGAGAGGCATGGGATAATCATAGTGGTCCTATTGCATGATCCCAGAGAGATACAGGATGGTATCTTATGGATCACACTGACTGATGATTTGATAGCTCTAGGGCCTGGCATACTTCAGTAAGGCTCAGCTGGGCAAAGGCAAGACTTATTTATCAGCTTTGGCATAAAATTGCCTGTAGATCAATACTTCTGGAATGTTATATCTTTGGTTCCTGATTTCAAAGTCACACCGGACCTCTAATCTCCTTAATAGGGTGAAGGCTCAAAACATTTTATGTGTGAAAGATGTGCATGAAGATTGCCAACAAAAACTCATTGGTTGCCTTGCAATTGCCTGGAGGCCATCTGTGTGCTGTGCTGCAATACATCTATCATCCTTCAAATGTGGCACAGAACTCATTGTTTTGTAGCCAGCATAGCTACTCTTCTGGACTATTGTTTCAATAGATGGCTTTCACAGTCTTCATTCAGAATGTTTGGTCCAGCTACACTTAAGTTGTTCTGAACTTGTGACGGCTTGTTTTGTTCTTGTTGCATTCAGGAAAAATGTCTGTATTGTGAATTTGGAATCAGACTGTGCTCAAAAATAATTCTATGGATAATTAACTGTGCCTAAATTCTGGAGTGGCCTTCATGTACTTTGCAAAACTAGAAACTTTAGCATAGTTGCCATTGTTGGCCAGTTTCAAATATATTGGGTATAGCTGACATTATCTATCTATAACATCTGCTTCCCAGTTCTTTGCATATGTGAAAGACTTTTGTTTTCCCTCCTCCAACTAAGTTCACAAGTAGAGCAATCCAAATCAGGCAAAGGAGTAAAACCCCAGGACCATGAAATCCAGAGCTGTGCTGGGCGCATGTCAACAGGATGGAAGGTGGAGAGGAAATGGTGTTTCTCCTACTATTACTTTTCACGCCCTTAAAGGTGTGGTTTTCCTTGTCCTCAGTCTTGGCCAGAACAAGTGTTCCTACTCCAGGGCCAGAGTATAGCATCTCTCATCTAACCTGACCTGCTCTCAGAAAATATTCTTTATGCCCTCTGTGTAGTGTCCACAGCTTCAAGGAGGAGCTTCAAGTAGGAGGCTGTCCCAAGGCCATAGGATTCTGCCCTAACAAAAGTTAGGCAGTCAGGCAATTATTTCCTCATTCCTTCCATCCTCGGAAGAAGTGGTCGTTGAGATTTGGATTCCAGGAGTGAGTGGGACAAGAAAGCATGAGTAGAGAGTTCATGAAACTGAAAGAATGGGAATTCATGAAGCACCTTTACCAAAGCCCCTAACTCCCAAGATTGAGTTGACCTAAAGACTCTTTAAATCTGAATTTTATTTTGTTTTTCTGATTAGGCACAAATGCCGAGTGTGCTTAAACTGGAGCTGTGTCTAACACTGAAGTGCCTGAACTAAATCTAGCTTTCGAATAAGCATTTTCTCAGTCTCTTCTTTCACCTACACTTTCTTAATTGCTAAATTAATTGAAAAGCATCACTCAGAACTTGTGGGAGGAATGAAGTCTGTTGTTACTTCTCATAGCACAGTTCAGAAAGTGTTTCAACATACTTCATTATGCTTAACCAATTTACAAGAAGACTGCTACTTAAAAAGAGCTCTTCTCTAGGTTAGGTTAGAGTATGAGGATTTTGGTTTGGGTTGTGAGCCAGTTCCCTTATTTGCTGTTTATCCTGGTGCTGGCACACATCTTTAGGATGTGGCATAGTCAAAACTGGTTCTTGTGTTCCTCAGCTGGCCATTTGAGGGCCAGGAGAATAAGAAAGGAAGTCGTTGCGTATGTGGTGTGTGTGTTTCCTAGCCAAAAGCTAGACCAGAGATGGGGAACCTATAGCCCTCCAGATGTCGGGTCAGATTGACTAATGATAGGATGATGGGAGTTGTCATCCGGCCACATCAGATGGGTCACAGGTTCCCCATCCATGGGTTTGAGCAACAGTTTGGCTCCTGAACAGCTGTGAACAGAGTGAGTTGAACACCATGATATGCACTTCCTTTTATACTCTTTCATCTCCAGCCTCTTCATAGCTTGCCTCCTTCCTGAGGTCAATATCTCCTCCAGATTCCATGTTAAGAGGGCTCAAGTAGAATTTAAGACTTTGCGTGGTAAGAGATGCTCTATGCAGAGAGAGAGAGAGAGAGAGAGAGAGAGAGAGAGAGAGAGAGAGAGAAAGGAAAAAGTAGTGATAGTTAGGAATTCTTGAATTAGAACAGGCCAGCTGCATCAGCCCTCCTGTCCCTCAAGTGTCACCTGGGAGCTGCTGTTCCATCTGACTGCCTTAGTGGGAGAGGTTGGAATCAGGGCTCATTCTACCATCTTTGCCAAAAGCCCAGCTCCATCAGGTACCTGCTACCACTGAACTACACAAGCTGGTCATTACAAGAACAACCATTTAAGAATGAGTGCCTGAGTTTGATTTCTTTTCCTCGTTCCTTCCTTTCCCTCTTGTCTTGTGTGTTGTATTTTTTAGACTATAAACCTGTGGTCAGGGCCTGTCTTGTTTTAATTAATTGTATGTAAGCCATTCTGGGAGCCTTCTTGGCTGAAGAGCAGGGTACAAATGCTCCCAGTAATAAGAAGTCTGCTTCAGAGAAACTGGTATGACAAGCTTTTTTTGGACATAAAAACAAAGCAAAATGAGAGTGATACTGTGAATTGTAGGAAATAAGTTTTGCTATGTAGCATGAATTTTGTGGGCCCCATAGCAACCTCATTCCGGTGCTTAGAAAGCATCTTGTTCTGTGTCTCCTGTTTCAGTCAGATGGTATTGCATTAGTGCCCTTGGCCTACGAAGCTTTGTTTACTATATACATAGCCACTGTAATTACATATGGAAGATTGTAATACATTGTGGAATTGTGAGAGTACAGCTGCACAAATATTAAGATGGAAAACTACATAAATAGTGACACCAATTTTGTTTCATGTTTCAGATCGTTCAGAGAGGTTTGGGACAGTCCTCTGTTTCAATATGCATGTCTGATACTATTTTGGCAGAACAGTTACTTAGCTTTGGGATGCTTTTTCCTAAGTCACTTTGACTTGAGAATTCTCATGTTCACCAGCCTCTAGTTTAACCCTGATATTTCTGAGTGGCCCTAAGTAAGTCTCTTAATCTCAGCTCCTTTATACCTTGGGAACTGCAGGGGACCAGGATGTCGATAGAAGGAGTGTGGTGATAATGGTGTTTTTGTTTCTCCATGAATTGACTGAAAACCCAGAGATAGCTGCTTGGAATATAATATAGTGCATGGCATGATAGGGCCTAAATGGGCAGTGCCGTGATATCTAATCTGCCTGTATCTCTGTCCCAATTACGTATGAAAATTGCCTACCTGGCAAGGTTTTCTCTGGCCCCCAGCCCCCACAGTGTATTTGATGCCCAGAAACAGGTGCCCAAGGGAATCAGGCCCTCAGGTGAAAAGAGGTTGCCCGGTCTAATTTAGAACATATCAAAAGAAATTTGAGAGCATGACGCTTACAATTAATATTATCCCATAGTAGCCTAAAAGTGGATGGTGTTAGTACCTAGAAATCCATGTACACCAACTTTTATACCAGACCTAAAAGACTCAAAAAACCCCTCACAGTTCTGACAGGTACTCCCCTATGAAGGCATCTAGAACAGGGGGTATAGCATGGCAGGTGGAAGCAGCCTACTTTGTATAGCAGCCACCTTCTCTGTGGTTGATAGAGGCACCATAGAGGAGATACAGAGCTTTAAGGTTTAGATGATTGAATAGAATAGGTGTGCAGGTGCTTCTCTTCTTAAAGATAGCACGCATGCTTACTGTATGAACTCATTTCTGAATCCCCCCCCATTATATATGAAATGGGTATTTAATACTTCAAGGTGCTTTAAGTGCATTTGTTAATTGAAAGTTTTACTGCAGGGTTTAGCAGGAGCTAAAGTGGTGCTCAGAATAGAAACAGGATACAAGCTGGTTAATTTTTTGCGGTTAATCTACTTGCCTAGTGTGACTTAGAACTCTTAATATTGGTTGGAAAGGTATTATTGTGAGGTGGAGGGGGGGTAGGCTGTACCTGGTATCCTAATTCCTGGATCCAACAAGAATTCAATTGCTGGAATAGCCAGGCAAGTTTCTTGGTAATGACCTAAGCATGGTTCTTTAAGGTAAATGAAAGAAGTGGCTTTGTGCTAGAGGGTAAGTGGGTGGACCCCCCTCCCTCAGATTTCTGGTAGTTAGAAAGACAAGGCTGTAGTTGAGATGTGTGACCTAGAAGCTAGAAGTAGGATGCCAACTGGGCAGCTGAGAGACAAAGCCATGCCTAATTTCTGGTGGAAATTAGTGGCTGTGGCCATGGGAGAAGCAAAACCCTCTTGGGGTTTTAATACAGTGACCTTAAGTTGAATAGTGGGTAAGAAATTGTAGTAGTAGTAGTAGTAGTAGTAGTAGTAGTAGTAAGTAGTAGTAGTAGCCGTAGTAGTATTAATAATAATTCTGTTAATTTCTGTTAACACTTGAAAACGTGCTGCTGCAGTTGTGGCAATATGTCCAGCTATGGTCATGTTCAGTTTTGTTCACAGTTGGTGAACTAAGTTGGACCATTAGCCCAGTACTGTCTCTTATTGTGCTAGCAAATCAAATCAAATCTTTATTTTTACAGTATTTGACCAGCATTAAAGAAGCAAAATAAGAAGCAAATAGAACACTTTATTCAGATATGTATACAGTGATACCTTGGTTTAAGGACAGCCCTGTTTACGAACTATTCGGTTTACGAACTCTGCAAAACCGGAAGTAGTGTCTTGGTTTGCGAACTTTACCTCGGTCTAAGAACGGAATCTGAACGGTGGATGGGCACCGGCGGCGGAAGGCCTCATTAGGGAAAGTGCACCTCGGTTTAAGAACAGTTTTGGTTTAAAAACGGACTTCCGGAATGGATTAAGTTCATAAACCGATGTACCACTGTAGTAGGATAGAATAAAATGGGCTTCAATGTTTTACAAAGTAATAGTAGCCATGTCACAAACTACACAGTGGAAAATTACAGAAGTCAGTTCCTGGTGGGTTTTGCTTTCTGCAGCACAGTGCTTTGCCACATTGAGAGTGATTGATACATTTTGATCTGAGAGGTGCAAAAGGATGTAAAATGCACCTGATCATCCTGACATATCATATGGTAACAGTTTTCCAGTGTCTCAGGCTGTAGTTTTCCCTATCACCTTTTAAAATGAAGTTATTGTGGATTGAACCCAGGACCTTCTGCAGAGCATGTACTGTACCACTGAGCTATGGCTCCTCCCTAACGTAAGCGAAGAAGCAAAGGCAGCTTCTGTGTACAGGATTACCACCCTGCATATTTTGTGCTTCAAAGTGAAGGCTTTTCAGTGGGTTAAGTATTGATTTGGCACAACATGATAACTATAAAACAGGACAGGACACCCCCCCCATTATTTATGTGCTGCCCATCTGACTGTGTTGCCCCAGCCACTCACATCAAACATTAAAAACTTTGCTATACAGGGCTGCCTTCAGGTGTCTTCCAAAAGCCAAATAGTTGATAAAAGTCAGATAGGATTCATACTAACCTGTGCTGGTCCCTTCTAGTCCAGGGGAAGACATGAGGGCTAGAGTTGGTGGTGCAGTCCATAAGGGCATCTGTTGCTTTAAAAAACACAAACTAGCAAAGACAGCCCTACTCTTAGGTAGTGTGAGGCAGCTCCACAGGCACCAGATATTGGTGATACAGAGAATGGCAGTCAGAAGTTTGACGATGTGTGTTCTGTGGCCTGCTCTACACCTCCAAAACTTACCTGTCACTTTCTGACATACTAGAGGATGCTGTTCACATCCTGCTGGTGAAACTATGGTTCATTTGCCAACCCAGAGACTATTGACTGGAAGGGCACATCTCGTCTTTTGCCTCAGGCAGTGAAATGTCTTGTGCTAGCCCTGCAAACTAGTTAGTATCTAAAGCATTAAACTAGCCAAGGGCAAAGCTGTCAATCTGGACAAACTCTTTATGCTTTTTGCCATGTTCCTTTCTGAAGAATAATTTGCCTTAGTGAGTAAGTGATGAAATGCAGATCGTTTGATTGTCGAGGTCATGTGCCTTTTTTCTCCCCATTGGCCCATTTTTAGCTCTCCTTCAACGAGTAGCAGAACTGGAAAAAGTCAATGCGGAATTTCTACGCACGAAGCAGCACCGTGAGCAGGAATTTAATCAAAAGAGGGCAAAATTTAAAGAGCTGTATCTGGCTAAAGAAGGTAATACTTAAATTTACTGAATGTAGAAATTGTAGACATTCATGTGGTCTTTAGAATAACTGAACAAATAAGCTATTTTAATTTGGTGTTGTTTTATCACATTGTGGGTTTGAGGTTTCAACTACATGCGTTGTTGTCTTGCAGAATGTCACAACTGTGCACTCAAAAATGAGTCACTACCAGAATATGGGACGACACAGAACATCACACCTTAAAATGGGGATATATAGTGCTTGCATTCATTGCTTCTGTCTCTTGATGTGGGTAAAACCACCGGACACCTGTGGATTAGGTTGATGTATCTAGTTACATGTCTAGCTATATTTAGCTCAGCTTCTTTGTGCAAGTTTAGAGAACACCTCAGGAAGCGTCAACTGATTGGAAATGTTGGTGTCATCCTGAAACCTCCATGGGGAGCTGATGATCCCATTTGTTTGGATAGAAGTGCCATGACTACTAAGGAAATGTATTCATTGTTTTTGTGTTGACTGTTGTATCACAGACTTCAAGATTGGAGACAAAGAATGTCCTTGTTGGTAGTGAAAAGAGAGCTGGTAACTAAAAGATCTGAGACCAGACTCAAACTTTGGTGGCTTTATGAGTAAAATAAACCCTGGGCATATTGGTAGAAGTTTGGCAAGCTCCGGGTCACAGTACACAGACAGGTCTGACTCATGCCCTTATCAAATTAGATAGACTACTACTTAAATTCCCATGACTCCTAAATATGTGCCCTTAGAAAATCCAAAGAAGCCTGAACCACTACATTAATGATAATCATTGATATGTCTGGAACTCTTTCCTTGTATATTACTTTGGACTTCACTTTCCTATACAGATGGAAAGTTTGGGAAAGCCTTTACTCCAGGGATGGGGAACATCCCCCCCAACGTGTTGAAATCTCTCAGGGAAAGTGGGGAGCATGTTCCCAAAGTGGGCAGGACCAACCCTCGCACCCCATTCACATGCCCTTCCCTTCCCTTTTTCCCCTTTCTCACTTTGGCTTCCCTGCTGTGTGGTGAGAAATGGGAAGCCCTTTCTCAGTGCAGAGGTAAAATGCTGCAATCTGTTGATGTATGACGAGAAAACTTGCCTCAAAATAGTACAAGTGAGGGGCAAGGCCTAAGGGGAAGGTGTGTGACAGGGGTGGGCAGACTTCAGACCTGTTGTATCTACTTCATTTTGTAGTAGAACCCTAACCAAAGCCACCAAACAAAAATATCAGATTTAAAGAGCAGGATATTATGAGCATATTCCGAGACTAGGCATTTATTTCTGTACAGGAATCAGTACCAATACCAGAACTGAATGAGCTCATATTCCTTTCATACCAAAGTCTGTTCCTAGTTAGCTTGCTCCATTTCATCAATTTAATTTACGTGGGAAAATATCAATTTCTTGCTATTGTTAAAACAATTGTGCCTCAGAATCTCCCCGCCTTGCCCGATCTATTGCAAATCACCCAATAATCTAACAGTAGGTTTGATCTACCTTCTGCCCAAGGGAGAGTGTTGCGGGACAGATTAAGAGGCCTGGTGAGTCAGATTAGGCCCATGAACTGGAGGCTTCCCATGCCAGCTGTATATCACCTATCCTAAAGGGAGAAAGGGAACTTGTATGGCAGTGATGTAAAAGAGAAGTTCTTGTACTGGGAAGTTCTGTTTCGTAGCCAAAGGAATAATTATTTTTGTGAAAGATAGCTGAGCATAAAGTAAATTTTCCCACTCCTAGCATGGTAGAGGCATAAGTGAGATGCCAGTGATCCTCTTGGTTAGATGAAGCAGTAAACTAAGTGCAGAGTTTACAGACTCATTTATGGCTAAAATGAAGAACAGCAGGAGTTCTGTCCCCTTGGCTTCACTTTGAACCTCTGCATTAATGTATTGTGCTTTTAAGTGGAACTACTTTTCATTTCAGAGGATCTGAAGAGGCAAAATGCAGTACTTCAGGCAGCTCAGGATGATCTGGAGCAACTGCGAGCGCAGCTTACGGAAGCCCAGGCTGAAATGGAGAATATTAAAGCCATTGCGACAGTATCTGAAAATACAAAGCAGGAAGCTATTGATGAAGTGAAGAGGCAATGGCAGGAAGAGGTTGCTTCTCTGCAGGCTATCATGAAAGGTGGGACTGACGGAAATGGGTGAATTGCTATCAAAAAAGTTTCATATTCAGTGATATCGCTGATCCCCAAACCACTGCTTTAGTAGCACTGAAACCACATGCTTGAGATATCTCTTGTAGAGACGAGAGTGTATTATTTGAAGTTGGAAGGTTCACGTTGACATTTGAGGTCATTCTTCAGTATGTTTTCTGGCTTTCTATACTTCTTGCAGCCCCCAAACTCATTTTTCATTTAATTATACTGTACTTAGGAAATTATTATCCTGTTTGTCTTAAAGTTTACTTCAAATGCTAATGTAGGTAAATAATAAAAAAGTATAAAAAGACTCATAATCACAAGCAAGTTAGAAATGGCAGAAAAGAGATAGCCTTGTGTAAACTATGAAACAATCAGCAGAAGGGGAAAAATACAGCAGAAGTTAAAATAAATAAACATTTTCCCTTCTGAATTCCTGAACTGTTACCTCCATCTTTATAGGCCAGCCCTGGATTTAAGATTGGCAGGGAAGGCCAGTTTTTAATTTGATTTCCACTGCCCTCAGAGGTTTCAGGAATGATGACATGCATGAGAGGGTCTTCTCAGTGGGGGTCCCTACAGTTCCGGGACAGGTCAAGCCTGGAACATTTTTGAATAGCAAGTGAGAAATGTGCTAAATATATAACAGTGTGACCTCTGAACCCTACTTGTTTGCTTGGGAAGTATGTTCCTAAGGTGGAGAGGATCCATAGCTCTGTGGTAGAGCATTGCTCTTCATGCAGAAAGCCCAGGTTCAGTTTCTGGCTTCTCTGTGACTGGGGGTAGGCCATCCTCTTCTTGAGGCTTTGGAGGACTGCTGCCACTCGGAGTAGATGAACTGGGCAACTTTTGGCCCTCCAGATCTTGCTGGATCCTGACTGTCAGCTGTCTCAACCAGCATGGTTGGTGCTCAGGCATGATGGAAGCTGTAGTCCAACAACATCTGGAAGGTACCAGGCTCTGAACCCTTGCAGTAGGCAATCCTGAGGTCGATGGACCAGCATTCTATCTCTGTAGCTAGAGGCAGCTGCATATGTTGTTGATTTCAGCAGGACATCAAATAATCTGCTTAAGGATCTCACTCTGAGACATATGCCAGCCTTTTAATGAGCTTGTCACCTAAAGAAGATGTGGGGGATTAAAGAAGTGATGAGCAACTTGTTATTGTTGTTGTTATTAAACAGAAACTGTCAGTGACTATGAACTCCAGTTTCATCACAGGCTGGAGCAAGAGCGAGCTCAGTGGAACCAATACCGAGAGAACGTGGAAAGGGAAATAGTGGATCTGAGAAGACGTCTTTCCGAAGGCCAAGAAGAGGAAAACCTGGAAAATGATATGAAGAAGGTAAATCAAAGCATACTTCAACATGTAGTACTGCCAGATTTGTTTGGAAGCTGTCTGCCCATTGTCTTTCTTCTTGAGAACTGGGAAATAAATAACATAACTAGGAGTGTGTCCTCTTTTCGTCATGACTAGTCAGCTTAGAAAATAAAAGTAGGAAACAGAAGCTGGTATGAACTAGAAATATTCTCTTTCTGCTTTGAAACTTGAAGCTGTGTGCCTGAGTTGAATTATTCCCACAATATTTAGGTTTGTAGCACAAACATCTCTTTAAATTATTCTCCTTCCTCCCCTCTGTTCTCCCCCAACATAAACTCCATTCCTTCTATTCTGCTTTCCCCTTGGTATTACCTGCTCAGGCACCCTGAGACAAGTAAGCAGGAGGATGCAATAGAGATGTGGAGAAAATGGATAGAGATATTATTTCACCCTCTCATAATATTAAAACCTAGGATCATCCTGTGAAACTGAAGATTCAAGACAAATAAAATGCAATACTTCACACAGGTCATAGTTAAGCTACCACAAGATGTGGTGGTGGCTGCTATCTTAGTCAATAAGTAAGATGGCTGCTTACAGGGGTATTAAACAAAATCATTGAGGATGCAAGTCAGTGGATACTAATCATGGTGAGACTATACCACCTGTAGAATTAGAGACAGCATTCTCCGGTATACTTGTTATACTGGAACAGCAGCAGGAAAGGGCTATTGCCCTCAGGTCCTGTTTTGTGCAGTTTCCATAGGGATCTGGTTTGCTGCTGTGGGAACCAGGAATGTTGGACTAGACAGACCAGTGAAGGTGAACCTCCAGTCATTCCCATTTGGCCCCTGGTATGGTTTGGCGCAAACTACAGTCACCTGATATCATGTGTCTGTAGACATGGGACAGGTAAAGCTGCCCCCCCTGCAGGTGGTTGGGGAGGGAAAGGGTTCTGGATCTGGCCCACTAAACCTTTGATCTGAGGGCTCTTTTTATATTGACTTTTTCTTAAGCACAGGGGCATAGACAGGATAGTTATGATAAAAGGAGTGGGAGAGAAGCATCTATATACTGCCCTGATTTCATTGGAGGAAGAGTGGGTAATTAAACCTCTCTAGCATACTCAGTCAAAGTGTGGACACAACATTGAGAGTCCATGTCTGAGCGGCAGATCATCACAGAAACCTGTGTATAAGCAGTACTTGTGATCTGAAGAAGCATATATGAAAGCTAGGCCTAGCATCCATAACTCAGTCTGGTGTCCAGTCATATAACCCATGTGTTCAGAGGCTGTGAATATTTGACAACAGGTCAATAGGGGGCGGGTATTGCTGCTCTTGTGAACCTCTGTTAGCCCATGCCAAAATGTGCCTCTTGGTTGCCTGACTCGATCGGAAGCAGTGCTGCTTCTTGAGGCTTTGGAGGACTGCTGTGGGATAGTGTGGGAGATGGGCAAATCTTAATGAGGTGTAGCCCACCAGGAAATTCTCTTGTGCAGGTCCTGTTTGTTTCAGTGGGACTTGTATAGGGGAATTCCTGGGGAATTCTTCCTTGTACAAACATCTTTTTTTTTGGTCTCCTTGTATGCATATCCCTGTTGATATAATTTGAAAATGCATGCTTTTGTGTGTGTTTTTAAAAACAGAGCTGTTATAACGAGATGCATGTGAAATTTCACGTAAAGTACTGATGCACATGTAGTTGTTTTTAAATAAATATCACAATCTTTTGTCGCTGAGAATTGGTGTTTTGTGAAACGCAGGAATCTGCTTCCCTTAAGTCATATTTCTAATTTTACACACAAAGTGTGGTTATAGTAAAACATACTTAGTTTTTTGGACAGAATGGGAGCCTTAAGTCTTAGGCTCCTCTGTGGACTAAAAATGATGGCATTGATTGAGGCATTTAAGGAGTTGGAAGCTATTTCCTGGAACACATCATCTGCTTAAAAGGCAGTAACATCTTGACTTTGTGTGTGTGTGAGAGAGAGAATGAGATAAATTTGCAATTGTACAATTATGGCTACTATGTGTAGTTACGTTCCTGACATGACATAAATATTGGTAGATATTGG
The DNA here is from genome assembly GCA_034642415.1 of Podarcis siculus. NCBI lineage: Eukaryota > Metazoa > Chordata > Lepidosauria > Squamata > Lacertidae > Podarcis > Podarcis siculus. Next base: position 12,150,830 of record JAXCMG010000018.1, read on the forward strand.
CTGACCTAACTGGCTGCTTTTTGGCTACTTAAAATTAACTGGCAGGGGCTGATACGTTCCTGTGTGTTGATGTTACAGTTTTAAGGGCATGTTTGCATGAGAATGTCTTCATTATCAGCTGAGTGTGGAGGCAGAGGCAACCTGTGTCCCTCCAGATGTTGTTGGGTTACAGTTCCCATCATCTCTAACCATTGGTTGAAGCTGATGACAGCTGAAGTCCAACGGCATCTGTAGGGCTATTCAAGCATGAAAGCAATAGAAAGACGGTATCCCTGTCCCAACCTGAAATACCTGCAGCAGGGTGCAGGAACCCCCTGTTCTGATGTGAAATGTTGGGCTGCGTGGAAAGCACAACATATTCATAACTATTTTGAAATTTTAATTCTGTTGATGCCTCCCTTAACCTTCAGCAAGTTAGGCTTAAAATATATATATATATATATATATATATATATATATATTAAAATGATATGGGCCATGACTGTTGTCAGAGGACACATTAACGCAGAAGCCTTGTTTGAAGTTAAACAGGCCTGGTCAGTGTTTTTTCATGGTATCATTTAAATGTTCTAAGTGAATTGTTGAACTTGGAAAACTTTGGCTGCTTGATTCAGCAAGAGCTGCTAATTTGAGGTCCACGGTTCTGTACTCGAGAGTAAGTCCCACTGTAAGACGTTCTTCCCAGAAGCCTCTGCAACATATAGCCATCCTACACAAACATGTTTGCTACTGAAAGGCTACAAAGTCTGAAACCTCTGGGCTCTGTGGCCCATCTCAGTCAGAATCAACATTTGGGGCATGTGGGTTGCATAGGAGTATTCAGATTTGAGGCTGCATTTCTGTTACATTTCAAGCAATAGAACAATAAATGAACCCTGGGCCATTGTTGGTTTGTTACATCATTTAATGTTGACTTCAGGCCCAAGAAGATGCAGAGAAGCTTCGTTCAGTTGTGATGCCCATGGAAAAGGAGATTGCAACTTTGAAAGACAAACTGACAGACGCTGAAGAAAGGATAAAGGAGCTGGAGGCTTCAAAGGTGGGTGGGGAAAATGTCCAAAGATCTTGTGTTTGTAAGATTGCAATGCCTTGATACAGGAAACTAATATTTTTCATAGATCATGCTTCTCAAACATCTTGAAGCGGGACCTGCCTGTAAACTTAATATTTCAAGCCCTGTTTTCCCCACTTGTCTTCAGCAGAGGATTGTAGAAAATCTTGTATAGCAGGCAGATCTTGAAAGATAAGCAAGCAACATGTATTATCTAAGTCTAAAGCTTCAGGCTCTATCTTTCCACAGATAGTGGTGGGGAAGGTATTGCAGAGATGTCAAATTGAACAGGGCAGAGATGGTTGTGTGGACTAGAGGACTACCAGTATGTTCATTTTGGGATACAGAAATCTTGTATGTATGTGGCCTTTGAGTTGGTGTCCTCTGTGTTCTGAACAGCAAAGTAAACGTTCCAAGATCTATTTACTGTTCTTTGAATCTAGTTTTTCATCTTGGCAAGTATATACACTCCTTGCAGATTTGTTAGTTTTTAGCAATTTCAGATAGATTTGATTGACTTTGATGCTAGTAAGTTCTAGTGACTTACTAGCTTTCTATTCAAAATGACTAATGATAGTATCTTTAAATGCCGTTGAGCATTTAATGGCAAATAATAGGAGCTTTGAATTTACAATGGTTGTGTGTGCCACCACAAAAACTTGATGGCAACTATAGAACTGGAGTAAAGGACTCTCAGTGGAGTTTATTATTCCTAGAAATGTGCTTGAATTCACTAAGTGGCTATAAACTTCAGTCATTTTAGTACAGCAACTGAAGCCAGCTGCATGCATTTCACCATAATCTTCCTCTGATTGATTATATACCTTTTTCAGGTTAAAGAACTGAATCATTATTTGGAAGCTGAGAAATCCTGCAGGACCGATCTAGAAATGTATGTGGCTGTTCTGAACACTCAGAAATCTGTTCTGCAGGAAGATGCAGAGAAGCTGCGGAAAGAACTTCACGAAGGTGTGAATTCTCCCCTTTGCTAAAAACATAGGAGGTGGCAACAGTAGACCCGTGCTTTAGATGAGGAGCGGGCAGCCAGGTGCTTGGGCTGAGCTGCATGCCCACATTGGCTTCCAGAGTGTTCCACTTACTTTCCGCACAGTGGTATCATACAGAGCGTGGTGCTGGGGATCATTAGAGTTTTAATCACAGGGCAGTAAAAAAGGTGGGGATTTGCAGGCAGGGCTTGTCCCAGACTCCAATTCTGCAGTTATTTTGCACATAGTTAAACTATGGAAGTGTCTACCATGGGAGGCAGTGATGGCTACCCACTTGGATGGCTTTAAAACAAATTCATGGAGGATACAGCTATCAGTGACTACTAGCCATGATGCCTGGGCTCTGGCTCCACAGTTGGAGGCAGCAATGCTTCCTGTTGCTGGAAAGCACAGAAAGAGGAGTGTGCTCTTGTGTTTGGGTTTCACTTGTGGATTTTCCACAGGCATCTGTTTGGCCACTGTGAAAACAGGATGCTGGATTGGATGGACCATTGATGCCAAGAGGCAATGGGGAGGCAGGAGGTGGGTCCCTCCAAGCATGTTAATTGCTTATTTACAGTCAACCAGGGTAGAGCCTAGCCTAGATCATATAAATGGTGACTCTTGCGAGAGTAAGTGCCTGCTTTGTTTCTGTGTAGAAAATGTGAGTATGTTCTTAGATTTAAGTAAAAAGCTCTAATGTGCGGAATAGCAAACAAATGTAAGCAGAGTTACTTGGGTGAGAGAAGTGAATGGTGACCATTAAAACCCCAATTCATTATCCTTGTCTGTTTCTGCATAGTCTGCCATCTATTAGAGCAGGAACGGCAGCAGCACAACCAGCTGAAGCACACCTGGCAAAAGGCCAACGACCAGTTCTTAGAGTCGCAGCGTTTGCTGATGAGGGACATGCAGTGGATGGAAATGGTGCTGACCTCTGAGCAGCTTCGGCAAGTGGAAGAACTGAAGAAGAAAGATCAGGTTGGTGTGTGTGTGTTGCAATCAAATATTGTTGCCTTTTTCAGAGTATAATAATTGTGGGCGTTTGGTGACAAGGAGGCTGGAGTGCAAGGATGCGAGGAACATTTGTTTCTGGGTTTCGATTTTTTTTGACATACGCTATTAACGCAGAAATTGTTTTAAGGAGTTTAGTGTGCATTGTCATGTGTGTGCACATTTGCAATGGTTTAATGTGTTGTGTGTATGTATGTTCACCCGAGATAGGTGGGCTTCTTTGTTTTTCTTGTATCTGCTGTGTTTGAGACAGCTTGTGTTTGTTTGTTTGTTTGTTTGTTTGTTTCATAAAATTTATACACTGCTTGATTGTCAAAAAACAAAACAACCTCAATGTGTTTTATAAAAAGACCTGCTCTGTGTGTATTTGATTTCTCTGTGAAGGAGATCGCTTATTATTCTTAGGTAACACTGAAGCCGAGTACAGTCCCATCCATAAAAAGGGTAAACATTTTTACATGTTCAATTTCTAAATGACATGTGACATATATTTGTGAGATGCATGCGACTTGATGCAAATGGCTCTGCAGCTGGGTTCACTTGCTTGAGTTTTGCGCTTGGCGTGCACTTTCAGTTCTTGCCATGTGCGTGTGGCGAGGGGTCTATGGTGATCCTCTTGCTCGGCTCGTAAATGACCTAGGATTTGCAAATACCGGAGGACTATTATGAATTCTCAAAATAAATGTGAGCAGAAAGCAAACCTGTTCTTCCCTGCTGCATTAAACCCACATGTCCCAAAGCTTCCCTATCGTAGAGACCTTTTGCTTCCAGCAGCAGTTTCCCCTCCAGGCAGCCCTTCAGATCATCTGTCATGCAAACCAGCTGCTCCATTTGTTTATGCTTGGTGACTTGAAAGGCTGCACTTGGGCTATGGAATGTGAGCAGAATCAAAGGGGGCGGGTGCTGCTTGCAGTTGGCCATGCCTGCGTTGAATTTAACTTGCAACAATTCCAGTTGATGCACTTGCACAGTTGAGCACCCCTGCTTCAAGTTCTTGCCCCATCCCTGTTTGTTAACACACTTGTGGTCTGGACTGAGATCTATGGAGGCCTGATACCATGTGTGACTGATACTAATTGATGGCAGCTGACTTCTAAGCTGATGCAATAGTAGTACACCTAGATCAGGGATGAGGAACCTGTGGTCCTCCAGATGTTACCAAACTGACTCCCATCAGCCCTGGCCAGCATTGCTAGTGGTCAGGGATGATGTAGTGCAGCAACATCTGGAGAGCCAAAGGTTCCCCTTCCCTGATCTAGATGACTAGAGGGTTGTTGTTGTTACAAGCTCCCCTGCCCCCAACCTTGCAGGGGGAGCTGACTAGATGATCCTTTGGGTACCTTCCAACTCTGTGATTCTATTATTCGTCCACCATTTTATGATTGTGTTCAGTTGGACCTTAGAGCTCGCAATCAATCAGTCGTTCAATCCAGAACTTGAGTCATTCTGACATCTAAGGCTCCATTTCTCTTTTGTTTGCAATATTTTCCTGTGGGACGTCCTGTCCCCCCCACCCCCGTTCCTTCCCTGCTTAGCAAGGCACTCAGGTGTCACCTGCCACCTTGAAATTCATAATGGTATAGGTGACAGTGAAAGCACATCAAAACACTTCATTGTTTTTAGGAAGATGAAGAGCAGCGGAAACTTCATAAAAGGAAGGAAGACAAGCAGAAAGGCCCCGATGATGAATCGAAAGTAAGCTCCATCACTCATGATGAATCCCTTCCGCAGTTCCTTGGTGAAGAGGTAAAGCTGATTTGTTTCCCAAAATGTTATTGATTGTATTTAATTTTAGCAAACGCTACTGATGGCAAAAATCAATGGAGACTCCTTGGTAGCCATCTTGGCTTATTCAGACCAATACTACAATGTGTTGAGAGCAAACTGCGACCCCTATCATGGATTCCAGGGTTCAAACCCCCACTTTGGCCATGATGCTCACTGGGCCAGTCACTCACTCTCAGCCTAACCTACCTCACAGGGTTATTGTGAGAATAAAATGTGGAGGAGGAGAACTGCATACACCACCTTGAGCTCCTTGGTGGAAAGGTGGTGTTTAAATGTCAACATAAAATAAATAAAATAACCTGTAAGGAGTGTGACACGGCTTGGAGGACAGGATGCACTTCACTTTTCAAAGGAACAAAGAACCGTGTTGCATGAGGGTAACCCTAAACCCAATACCCCCTGTGGCAGGCAAGTCCTTCACCTTGTTGCAGTAACATCTAGGGATATTTTCCATGTGATCCTGTCTTGTCACATGAGTTTTCTCATTCACTGCTACTTACATACATACATAATTTTATTTGTATGCTGCCTTTCACACCATGCTCAAGCTGGCTTGAAGCATGAAAAAAACCACATAACCCCAACATAACAAAAAGTAGTCATAAGCAATAAATAAAATATTAAAAAATACACAACCATACTGAACAATTTTCACATAAATCACAATAAGTACTAAAATAAAGTTACAAAAAACCAATAGCAACAACTCTCCCCAACAACCCGCCAAACCCGACTCCACCTTAGTCCAAGAGTCTTGCTCAGCAGCCTCAGCTTTTGTAGCTGGAGTCAGTCAGGGACTGCCCTCCAGGCCAGGTGGGAAAGGCCTTCAAGGCAGGGAGCAGGTCTTCCAGAACTCAGCCAAGATGGTCTCCTGCCTCCTCAGCAGCCCCAGCCTTTGTAGCTGGAGTCAGCTTGCTTATCATGTGTTGCCAAACTTGAAGTTTTAGCATGATGAATAGTATTCTTGGTGTATCATCTGCCTTTTAAATGTATGGCTATAGTCTAGTAAATGTGAAACAAATGGTGCTGGAGTAAGACAAGACCTAAATGAGCAGAATGTAATTTTCCTTGGCTTTGCATAAGATTTTGGCAAGAGATACCGCTTGTTGGAAACCACAGGAGGGGAGAGTGCTCTTGTGCACGGGTGTTGCTTGCTGGTTTCCCTTTGAGGCATCTGGTTGGCCACTGTGACAACAGGATACTGGCCTAGAAGGGCTTCCATTGGCCTGATGTGGCAGGGCTTATCTTACATTCTTGGGCCTGTCCTTTTAAAAATAGTTTAACAATTGACAGTTGATAACTATATACTCAACATACTACTCAGCCTACAATGGAATGCAGATGTTTCAGCTCTTTCCCAGTGAATTCCTACACTGTTTTGTTTTTGTTTTTCCTTTTGAAATATTTCTCTCAACCTTTGGGACCTTCCCCCTCTTTTTCGGAATGAACATGAGGCATCAGTTATCCAGCAATTTTCTAAAGCCTTAATGTCACAAAAATTAAATCCTCATCTTAAAACTCTGGTAATATGCACATTAGTAGGGACGTGGGTGGCGCTGTGGGTTAAACCACAAAGCCTAGGGCTTGCCGATCAGAAGGTCTGTGGTTCGAATCCGCATGATGGGGTGAGCTCCCATTGCTCAGTCCCTGCTCCTGCCAACCTAGCAGTTCGAAAACACCTCAAAGTGCAAGTAGATAAATAGGTACCGCTCCGGCGGGAAGGTAAACGGCGTTTCCGTGCGCTGCTCTGGTTCACCAGAAGTGGCTTAGTCATGCTGGCCACATGACCCAGAAGCTATACACCGGGTCCCTCAGCCAGTAAAGCGAGATGAGCGCCACAACCCCAGAGTCGTCCATGACTGGACTTAACTGTCAGGGGTCCCTTTACCTTTTAATATGCACATTAAAGATTTGGATTGCACACAAAACCTGAATTGTAAAGCTAATTAAATATGGTGTGAAGCCTGAAGTTACTACATGTGAACGCAGAGGAGCTGATTTCCTAAACCAGCCTTTGCCAAACTGGTGCCCTTTAGATGTTTTGGCTGTTCCAGCTTGGGCTGATGGAAATTGTAGTCTAATACACCTGCTAGGCACTGGGGTGGTGAAGGCTGCCCTTGTCCTAAACTGGGAAGTTTAAGGTATGTCCATGCAGGGTGGCATATGTGGTTCTCACCCGCTGTGCTTTGTGGCTGAGTGGGGATTTGAACCCTGGTCTCTGCCAGGTCACTCAGCATAATTCTTGTGGTGGTGAATCTGAAATCCATTCTAGTGATAGGAATTGGCTTTGAATTTGCAAGTTGCACAGTTAGACCCCATTATTTATGCGTTTTAATAAGCAATCTGGTAAACAACTGGCTTTGGCTTGAATGTAACCATTGTTCTAAGTTGATCGCCTGGGCGTACTTGCTGTGCTAGTTTTTGTCTTCCTTATCCCTTTTAAAACTGAGTTGGTTTTAAATTCAGTCACCCTCAGTAGAGCAAAGTCAGTATTTCTCCATATTAAAACGGATAGTTTTACTGGGGCATATTCAGGACTGACGGACTTTCCCTTGCTGTCTTGGCTATTCTTCTTTCAGTTGCGTTGTGAAGCAGCAGAACATAATTCTTGTGTCTACGGGAAAAATTCTTTGTTTTAATCCTTTAACTTAAGGTGGCTGTAAGCCAGTTTTTCATAGGGCATGTTAATAGGATTTACATGGGTTCTTTAAATGAGGTTCCATAATAATTGGCTCCCACCAGCACTAATTGCCTTCTCTGTGTCTTAGTGAAGTCCTGGTAAGCCACACAAGAGAATTGTGTGCTTGAGGTTTGACGCCTAAGCCCTTAAGACATTTTTATGTTGCTTCGGCCAGCACGTCGTGCCATATTGCTTCCTGCAAAGGCTATACTGTAGTAAAGTAGGAAGATGGAGTTGTGCAGATGGTTTTAAACAACACACACACACACACACCTGCATTCATTACAAAAAGGAGACGTACTGCTACAGGCATGCTTAAAAAGGATGTTCCTTTCAGATTAAGTCCTGTGAGCTTGTTCACATGAGAGGGGCTTTGGGCTCAGTGGTAGAGGACATGCATTGCATTCAGAAGAAAGTCACATATTCATTCCCCAATGGCATCTCCAGGTGGGACTGGGAAAGATCCTTTCCTGAAACCCTGGAAAACCACTGCTAGTCATGTTGATGCTACATAGACCAATGGTCTGACTTTGTACAACGCTGCTTCCTGTTTGGTTAAAAAAAATGCTTGAATTCTACTTTTATCCCCAGGTGACAGTCCTGAATTAGCAACCTTCTTAATGCTGTGAAGGAATTATAGGAAATATTAGTCACATGGAATAACAAAATAATTAAAATATAGAATTGGAAGGGACCCCAAGGGACATCTAGTCCAACCCCCTGCAATGCAGGAATCTTTCTTGCCCAACCTGGGGCTCAAACCCACAGCCCTGAGATTAAGAGTCTCATGTTCCACTAACTAGTTGTTTCGGGTTTCTGTTGCTATGTGCTTCAGGGAATTTGGGACTCTACCCACCTCTGCTGGAGTCATGAGTCTAGTTGGGGGCGAGAGTGTGGGGTGCGGAAGACATTGATCAAAGAGATTTATTTTTCCTCTCCCATATATAATATTGGGATGTTATAGGGTTGCCTGATTCACTATAGATGTAGGTCAAACAACATAAATGCATACGTGAAGTTTTCTAAGGCAAAGTGTGATAGTGGACACTAACTTGTCAACCTTTAGAAAGTATTAGACAGACCTGTTCTTCTTCATCTGTTTATTTGTGGCAACATAACATTTAAACAGAAGGTTAGTATTTGTAAATGTAAAGTACTGCACAAAACCAACAGGAGTTGGCGATTGCTTTTGTGCTCTGCTTGTAGCTTTCCTAGAAGCATCTGGCTAGCAGCTCTCCCAAGTCAAATGCTAAACTTAGTGAAATTTTCAGAGCTGCTAAAAAATGCAAGGAAAGCCTTCTGGATCAGGCCAGTGAACTGGTATTCAAAAGCATTACTGCCTCCCGCTGTGGAGAGCAGAGCCACCATGACTAGTAGACATTAATAGCCTCCATGAGTTGGTCCAGTCGTCTTTTAAAACCATCCAGGTTGGTGGCCATCCCTGCCTCTGATGGGAGCAGATTCCATAGTTTCACCATGTGCTGCATGAAGATGGGCTTCCTTTTGTCTGTCCTGAGTCTTCCAAGATTCAGCTTCATTGAATGTCTATGATTTCTAGTGTTACGAGAGGGAAGAAAGCTTTTCTCTATCTGTTCTCTCCATGCTCTGCAAAACTTTATAAACTTCTATCTTACTTGCCTTTCCTCTGAATGAAAAAGTCCCAAACATTGCAAAGAAATTTGAGGAAAGGTGCTAGTCAGTAGACAGGATTGGGTCTTGGTATAAGGCAGCTTCTTCTCTTCTCAGTTGTAAGCATTGCCTAAGTGTTTTTATCTCTCTTTAAATTATAGGTGCACATAAACAGTACTCACGGTTCAGTCCACTCACTCGACACAGATGCCCTGCTGTCTTCGGGAGAATCTCTCAAGTCAGACAACGACATGTTCAAAGAGGGGCTGCGGAGGGCACAGTCAACGGACAGCTTGGGAACATCAGGATCCTTGCAGGCCAAAACTCTGGGCTACAACAACAAAGCCAAATCGGCTGGGAATCTTGATGAGTCTGACTTTGGACCCTTAGTTGGGGCGGACTCTATGTCAGAGAACTTTGACACGGCCTCCCTTGGCTCTCTGCAAATGCCCAGTGGGTTTATGTTAACCAAAGACCAGGAGAAAGCAATCACAGCGATGACACCAGAGCAGGAGGAGACAGCATCCCTGCTCTCCAGCATCACACAGAGTGTTGAGAATGCTTACGTATCTCCTAGCGGTTACAGATTAGTTAGTGAAACTGAGTGGAATCTCCTTCAGAAAGAGGTAAGTTTTGTATCCACCATCTTCCTCCCTCCTGAAGATTGCTGCTGTGCAGGATGGTGCATCCACCAAGTACAAAAAAAATGCCCTGCCCTGCCCAGAATCCTTAAACCTCCACCAGCACTTGCTGCAGCCGCCATCACAGTGCAGTCTTCTGTGATACTTTGGCATTATTATTTTTTCAGAGTTTCTGCAGCTTCCATGGCAAATGATGACTTTTATGTTCTCCAGGTGCAAAACGCTGGGAACAAGCTGGGCCGGCGTTGCGATATGTGTTCCAATTATGAGAAACAGTTGCAAGGAATCCAGACCCAGGAGGCAGAAACCAGGGATCAGGTGGGTCCAAGGTTGCTCTCTTCCATGCAAAAGGGTCTTGGTTCTTAGAAGCTGCTACCAGTTCACTGAGTACTTACTGAGCAGCATAGCTCTCGGCTGCATGGACATTGGCAGAAGTGAAGCTGGCCAGCCTTCAACCTTTGAAATGAGAAAATAAAATGATTCCTGGAGCGTCAGACAGAAGTAAAATTTTCACATAGAACTGTTACTATACTTCAGTATAAAGGGGAAGAAATGTTGACACTTGCGGGGGGGAGGGGTTCTGTGGTTCCCAGAATTGCTTCTTTTCTTGTAAAGTATAATTTGCTTTCAGGGTAGGAAACCACTTTCTTTTGAGGGCCACATCCACATCCCTTTGCAGTAGTAATGTGTTAGGGGCTGCACCCTGGGGTGGTGTTGGGCAGAAACAAAAGTGGAAGGGGGTCAGACTCTTTTTCTCTTTCTGCCATCGTCCTTCCCCCCCACCTTCCCCTCCAGTGGGCTTCTCAGGGAAGGACAGATCACTTTTGCCAGTGATTGAACTGATTGCTTGCTAAGTGATCTTCTCTCCTTCCACATGCCTCCGTCTGTCCAGCCTTTCTTCATCTCCTGTCGTCATCTTCTTCCTCCTGGCTCCCCACCTCTGTAAAATTAGGCCATGGGCTGTATGAAATTAGGAAGCCATCCTTTCTCACTCTTTATCTTCTACATCGTCTTCTGCATCTGCTTCAACTTTGTTAAATCTGACGTATCTAACATCTCCCTAGCAGTATTCCTTTATCAGCTGTGTTAATAATGAAATCAATAATCCACTTCCTCAGTTACAGTATAAAAAGATCTGAAATGCTTAACTTCATTGCTTTGTGGCTGAATGTTTCACTCTTGCTCAAGTTCGTATTAGGCTCTTTCTACTTACCTGTTGTTCATAGTTTTTTTTTCTTTTATTTTGTCTCTTACACACAGCATTTTCTTAGTTTAAATTTACCCTGATGTTAAATGCGTACTTTCTTATGTGCCTTCACTCTGACATTTTAGTGTACATGTATTGCTTGGGAAAGGACAGGAAGCTCAATGGGTTATGTGGCGTGTTTTTTTACTTGTGAGCTTACTTGCAAGCTTGGTATTCTTTTTGTAAGAATTTTCTTCCTTTGTTGTATCTGGTTCCCACCCCCTCAAAACAGTAAAAATATATACATTAACTACTCCCTAGCTAAGTCAGCAGAGCGCATGATCAGCATTTCTCTTCTCTAATCAATTGGCATTTTAAGGGAGAAACTCCACCTGTGTTGACCTTTTTCCTTATTCAACCTTCAGGTTAAAAACTTAGAATCCTCCCTCCCGGAAAGATCTGATAAGATTGCCATTATCACTGAACATTTGAAATATCTCACAAACAGTGACCTTTGAGTCTCAGTTCAAGATGTGACTAGTATATCTCTTGGATCATGAGTGTTTATTGAGTTGTGGTTTCTTATCTGAAAGGCAGGAATCAATAGATGCATCTTTATCTGAGCCTGAACCCGCCCATCCACTAAACCAATCTGCTGTACTCCAGAGGTTCAGTATGGGCCTTAGTCAGCATGGCTGTGGTGGCTGGGGCTGATGGGTGTTGTAGTTCAAAACATCTGGAGGGCACCAGGTCGGGGGACGCTGCACTAAATTAAAACGGGAGGCAGCTGGTTTCTCAAAGGCTCAGTCTAGACCCAGCTGAGTCCCCAACACCTGGGACCTCTGCTTCCTGCATATTGCCCATCTGATAAGGTCTTACCACCTTCTCTTCTGTGGTAGCCGCAAAGCTGTGGAGCTCTTCCTGTTCTGCATCTCAGCTGCTGATTCCCATGCACAAGTCAAGAACAGGCAAATGAGAATGAGCAGCTGAAGTGCATCAGGCTTCTGAATCCTCTGTTGCTACTTCAAGCAGAGAGAGGATGGTAAAGAAGGCCTTTGGCTGCATCTGGGCTCAGACAGGTGTGATCTGGTGGGTGGAGCGAGTGTTGTGGTCTTTGGGCCTTGTGCAGTTCAAACACTGCCCCTGCTAAAAATGTGTTGCAGAACAAGAACTTCTGTACTGTATTACTTTATTATTAAGATGTCTTACGTAGAGCTGTCTTGCCCCTTCCCTTCTGTGCATAAGCGCCATCAGTTTTACTATTTTGGCAGAGTTGCAACACACACCAAGGTGGTGGAGGGAAGGGAATCTTCTTTCCTATTGCAAGTGTTACCAGTGTCAAAGCAGTTGTAATAAAAACCTCTTTGCTGTTTGTGCAGAACATAAAGTTTGGATGGTTTAGGGCTAGGCGAATCACAAATGAAGCATGACTCAGCCTGTACTTTCAGTCAATATTCTTCTGAGATTCACATTTCTAGAGGTGGGGAGCCTGCAACCAACCCTCTGGTGTTATTGGGCTTTAGAAGCAGCACTGGCCCTATTGGCTGGGTCCGTTGGGAAGTGGAGTCCAGCAGCACTTGGAATTCTATAATAGCTGTAGGTTCCCAATCTCTGCTGTAGAGACCAGGGGCTTGTTTGCAAGATCAGGGTTGGCTGAGGTTGAGTTTTTGAGTTTGTTGACTCGGCGGGGATGGTTTCCTGGGTTGACGATCGTAGAGTTGTAAGGGACCCATAGGATCAACTAGTTCAACCCCCTTCAATGCAGGGATTCCTTCTCCACATGATCAAGGAGGTCTATAGTGCACCCAGTCACAATGCAGCACTCACTTTCTCGTATAATTAATTCGCAGGTCACTTGTGGCTGCAGGGAACTCTGCACTCCACCTCCCTCTGCACATCAGTGATAACAACTCTGCTATTGTTTGCATGAGAGGTGAGTCAAGAGCCCCTGAGTTTGTGCAGGGGCTCCTTTCCTCTCTTTCAACTCACTTCAGCCTCTGATTCACCCCTTGAGTTAAAATCGGAGGTTGAAATGAGTTTGGGGGTTGTTAACCCAGGGCAGCCTTTTTGCCAACCTGGTGCCCTCCAGATGTTTTGGACTGCAACTGCCATCAGCCCAACCCATCTGGAGGGCACCGGGTTGGAGAAAGCTGCCCTTGGGTCATTGATCATGTAGACAAGCCCCTCTGGCAGACAGATTAACTGCTACCAGTTCTTTCAGAGGCTCTCGCGTCCAAAAGTTCAGACTCTTCTTCACATTTAAAATATGTTACACTTCAGCTTTTTTGTGCATAACTACACCTACATCTAGAAAACTTGGCGTACTTGATTTTTGCAGTCTTTACAGAAAGCTTTTGATTTTTTTTGCAGAGAAGAAAAGGCAAGTTGTACAACATTTTGATTACAATTAGGAAAAGAATTTAGTATTCTGTGCAATGAATAAGTTGCTGCAGTGTTGGAAAAGGTTGCTTCCTATACAGAGAGGCCTTTGGTCACAGCCACTCTATCATCAAGAGTGCAAAGATTAATTCATGGTGTGTTTTTTTAATCTATGGCAGTCTTGACCCTCCAGATGTTTCGAACTACAACTCTCATCGGCCAAGGCAGTTGTAAGTTCAGAGCATCTAGAGAACATGAGGTCAGTGAACTGGGATAGCTCAGTTGGTAGAGCATGAGACTCTTACTTGGAGGGTTGTGGGTTTGAGCCCCACGTTGGGCAAAATATTCCTGCATTTCAGGGGTTGGACTAGATGACCCTCGTGGCTCCTTACAACTCTACAATTCTATGATACTATTGTTGGACAGTTGTCGTCACCCCACCCCCTTTTAGAAGAAAGGTAATTTATGGTGTGCTCTTGTCCCAACCACATAGGTGAAGAAGCTTCAGGTGATGTTGAGGCAGGCCAATGACCAACTCGAAAAAACCATGCGAGAGAAACAGGAGCTGGAGGAGTACATGAAACAAAGCACTGAAGATTCAGGAAATCAGGTACAGAAAAGCTGGAGAGAAGCAAAATCCTAAAGGAAGAGCAGCAGTCTGCAGAAGGGCATCCTAGGCCTGAAGCTTTTTCATTGCAAAACCCCAGAGTTCCCTGGAAGAACAGTTCGAGCTTTTAGCAGAACTGTTTTGAGTGTGTGTGTGTGTGTGTGTGTGTGAGAGAGAGAGAGAGAGAGAGAGAGACGATTGTCAACTACTACTGTTTTTAAAAAAACAATTACTGGTATTGAAGAGCTTTCGTTTATTTTCAGTTGCTATTAATTGCTATGTAAGCTCAGAGGGACGCGGGTGGCACTGTGGGTAAAACCTCAGCGCCTAGGACTTGCCGATCGATGGTCGGTGGTTCGAATCCCCGTGGCGGGGTGAGCCCCCGTCGTTCGGTCCCAGCTCTTGCCCACCTAGCAGTTCGAAAGCACCCTTAAGTGCAAGTAGATAAATAGGTACCACTCCGGCGGAAAGGTAAATGGCGTTTCTGTGTGCTGCTCTGGTGCCGGTTCGCCAGAGCAGCTTCGTCACGCTGGCCACGTGACCTGGAAGTGTTTGCGGACAACACTGGCTCCCGGCCTCTAGAGTGAGATGAGCGCACAACCCTAGAGTCTGTCAAGACTGGCCCGTATGGGCAGGGGTACCTTTACCTTTACCTTTTAAGCTCAGAGCAGCGTACATACAATTAATTAAGACAAAACAGTCCTTGCTCATAGGTTTGCTGCCTAAAAAGACACAGCACAAAAGCAAAAAAGGTATGAGGAGGGAAGAGGAAATAAGTGGCCTCTCCTCATCTAACCCTGTACTCTCAAAGGTCAAGCACCTAGACCCAGCTTAATACCTACCCAGTGTGAGATTTGGGAGAATAAATCAAGAAAAGCTGATGCTTCTATTCTAGCCCTTGATTAACCCCATAAGTGTGATTTCCCTACGTAAACAGCTTCCCTTAATGGCAGTGATGTAAAACAACCAACCAACCATGGAATTTTGGTTTGATATAAGTTTTAAAAATATAGATAGACAAGAGAAAAGGAAGAATGCACGATAAAACAATATCATAGTTAAAGGGGAAAGGAAACTCTCTAATTACAGAGTATCACAGGCAAGCTTCTGGGGACCATTAGAGTAAAACAAGCAAAGGATTTCCAGACTTCTCTATGTTGTTGTATTTCAGTAGAAACAATAAAATCACCATCACCATGTATATAACTCTGGATAACATTGCATGCTTCTGATTAAATAGACTGTAGTCCATGGAACCTTATGCCATAATAAATTTGTAGGGGTGGTATTCAGCTAAGTTTTACACAGAATAGACCCATTGAGATTAATGAACATGACTTAAGTTAGGTCCATTAATTTCAAAGGGGTTACTTAGCTGAATACCACCTTTAATCTTCAAGGGGCCACAAGACGCCTTTGCCGCTTTTATACCCTAAGGAGAAGTTTAGATGTGTGCAAGTTACGTAGCCAGATCATAGCTGGAAAATATATGTGTGCAGCCTGAGGAAGTACCACCCACCTTGGGCCTGCCCATAAAAAGCAAGTCTAGAGTGAGAGGCTAGGATGTTTGCTGTTTCCAGGAGCTCTTCTCATTGTGAGACTTTTGCAGGTGAGCTGAGAGTTGGTTTTGCCCCTGGGTGAGAATCCAGAGGCTGAGAGGGAGAGTGTGTCAGAAGGAAAATGAATAGATATTGATTTACATATATGAGTAACTTTGTATTAACGTGTATTACATGTACCAGTAACTTTGTATCACATTTTTATACTTCACTGTGCATTTTTGTAACATTTTGTTTTAAGTTGTCTGTTGTTGTTTCAGCTATCTGTACGCTGATCAGAGAGATTAAAAAAAAAAATTAAGCAGCATAGAAATTAAAGAATCAAATGCATCTATGCTTGGATGACGTGTGATCAGAAGTTTTCTCCCAAATTTTATCAACTGCTGTTGAAAAAGCTGCTTGGGTGACTTCAGTTGCATGCTATATAAGAGACCATGTTCCAGAAACTCCTGCACTAATAGACATCCCTACCAAAAAATACTGAATTTAGTTTGAACATACTGACTGAAACATTGCAAAGGGCAACATACCATCTACTGAAAACTTTGTATAGTTCTTCCTTTTTGTGTTATATTTGTGTTGGTTGATAAGGTCTTCTTTCCCCCCTCCCCTTTAACAGATCTCCTCGCTTGTTGTTAGAGTTCAGGAGTCCGAGGCCCTGCTTAGCGAACTGCAACAGGCATTTTCTCAAGCCAGGAGAGATGTCCAGGACCAAATGGTAAAAGAAATGCAGACTTTTTAAAATAATCTTGGGGTTTTGAATAAATAAATAATGTCACTGTATGGCTTTTTACTCCAAATGACAACCTTGCAATTATCCACTTGCCTGCCCTTCCAAGGCAAAGAATGGTTGATGCCAGGCAGTTAACAAGCTTGAGTGCTGTCCATCCTCACCTACATATATGTATATATATATAGAGAGAGAGAGAAATGTGGAGATTGTACCTGGCTGACTCCTGACGGCAAAGCTAGGTGTGCCTCTGTTTCCTTGTTCTCTCTGCTTATCCAGCTGTTGGAGGAGCCCAGATATGCACATGGTGGTGGGGAACCCATCAAGATGGCCACTTTCTAAGGAATATTAAGGAAGGCAGGGGAAGGGGGCACTGAGGACACTCTAGCAATAAGAGGAGTAGGGATATCTCAGTTGACCATGTCCTGAGAGATGCAGAGGAATCCAGCAGAGCTACTAGCGTGGTGTGGTGGTTAGAGTGCTGGGAGACTAGGGTTCAGTCCCCACATGAGTCACAGCCTCTCAGACTAACCTACCCTACAGGGTTGTTTTGGGGATTAAATGGGGGGGGGGGGGGGGGGAGAGAACCATGTGCACTACCTTGAGCTGCTTGGGGGAAAAAGTGAGATACAAATGCAATAAATAAATAATAAAATAATGATGGATTCTGCCTGCAGTGTAAAGGCCAGAAAGGCTGTCTTGTCAGAAAGTGGTAAATGCTCAACCTAAAGTCTCTTGGGGACGGTTGATGGCAGAGGTATTATGTCTTCCATCTTGTCCTGGGGTAGCTTATTATTATCCAGCAATGGCCTGTATTGCTTCCATGGCTTTTAAACCCACTCTATCTGCACACTAGAACAGTGGGAAAAGTGGATTAGGGATTACACAGGTGGGATTCAGGTATCTATGAGCCCAAAGTGTCTTCCTAGTGTCGTTTGTTGCTGGCTCTGTCCCATAAACTTCACAGTGATAGGAATGGACACTAGGCTAGAAATGTCTTGACCAGTAGGTCAGTCTTCCATTCAGGAGACAGGCACAAAATATGCCTATCATAAACTGGTTTTTGCCTTTAACTTCCTTCTTTTTCATATGTACGTGCAGATTCTGATTTTAGATTTTGTAATACCTTTTCTTGTAGATTTTTCTTCATAATGTTACCCACCGTGAAATTGTTTTACTGATGACGGTTGAATGCAAAGTTTGTAAACAGCAATTGCTTACTTATTTGCACACTCAGTTCTGATCAGTAGAACAGTTGTTGTATCCTAGTACTGGGTGTTTTGAATTTTTCTTTTCACTTCATGTAACAAGATCCCTTTTTGTCTGTTTACCTTTGGAATCATGTCGGTATGAATTATTGTTCAATTGTGTCTGCTGCAATCGATTTTACTTTCAATGTTAAACTTTTCTAAGGCTATTAAAGCTCTTTGAGGTAATTGAGAACTCTGACCTTGCAATGGAGCAAGGGCACCCTTGCGGACAAAAAAAGACACATCTATCCTTTACTGCTTCTGGTAATATGCTGCTTGTTGGAATGAGAAACCATGATGCAATTGATCTTTGGTTGATTAGCTGTAAGGTGTTTTTCTGCAGCAGATTAATTCCCACTGATTCCTAAATGATCTAAAATCACTTCCTATTTCCAGTCTGGGGTAGGTGTTAACACAAAGAGAGGTAGTGTTTTACCTTCCGTGAGCTTAGCAAATGTTGGAGATGCAACTTCATTGATTTTGAAACCGTGACTTTGAAATATTTGTGTGTGTTTTTTCCACCGGAGGCTGTCCTGACGCAGTCGAGGGAACATGTCTCGGAGGAGTTGTTGAGACTCCAGAAAGACAATGAAAGTCTTCAAGGAAAACATTGCCTGCATGTCTCTTTGCAGCAGGCTGAAGACTTTATCCTGCCAGAATCTGGAGAGGTAGGAGAATACGTTTGTGGTGATTGACTGGAAGTTATTCTCAACATGAAAAGCTCAGGGAGATAGTTGAGTAAAGATGTACAAGTTAGTTTCAGGTGCCTCTGTGTCCACACAAACACAAGGATTCTCACTTCTGCCCCAGTGAGAGGTTAGGTTAGTACCTGTTGACCTTAACTTCTGGGCACATGCACAAATGAGCTTGCTGTGTGCACAAGTGCGACAATGAAATAAATGCCTGTTCCTTTAAAAGTCCAGTGTACCTGGGACAATGGCCTAATCTTCCCCATTGCATAGCAACCTGCCTGTCACATTTCCAACCTGCCTGAATCCTCCATGCATTCAGGCTGTAATTCCTCCCTTGATGGTTCTGTCTACCAGGTTCTGTCTACCAGGAGCAGTGTTTGAAACTCACATAGTTGTAGGCGCATTTTGCGACAGGGGGTTTCATTAGCATGAGCAGTTTCTGAGCTCTGGGCACAGTACTGTGCCTAAGATTTCAGATTAAAACTGCAGAGTGGAAGGAAAAGAGGACCTTTTTCTGCCTCCTCACTTCCAGCTACTCTCTTAAGACTGGATAAGAGATCCTCTTAAGAACATTAGAGGGGTGGGCAAGGGGACTAGACCATGTGAAAAATTAACATAATAGTTTAGCTGCAGTTCATTCATTTTCAGCTTTGTATTCTTGTTATAAAAAGAGTGCCTAGACATTCTGTTGTTGTGCCCATAACCTGGTTTAGGATGCCATTTAGCTCCTCGCTTTCATATCTCAGTTTCTAACACTGACCAGGAGTGGGTTGGGCACCTCTCTCTCTAGAGTCTCACCTTTTCACTTTTCCTCCTTCCTGGGTTGCTGAAAGGTGCCAATGATCCATCTCTTTCTCTCTGTCAGATACAACATGTCCCAAGTTTCATCCCCTAGAGGTGAGCCCAAGTCTAATTGGCCATACCTGACTAATTGGCCATACCATTGGCCATACCACCTAGAAAATGTGACATCTCTCTACTGAATATCATGCTTGATTCTTGCTCCCTCCTCACTAGTATGCATTTTCCAGTTGTACTCTAGGAATCTCACACAGGTGCCTCTTTGCTGAGACATCATTCTCTGCTTGAGGACTCTGCTCTGGTGCCTTTAGGTCATGGGACCTTGCTGTCAGATGCTCCTCAGTGTGGATCTCTTTTCCCAACATTTCTTCCTCACCCTGCCACCATCCCCCAGCTGACTTTCAGAAAGAGATTATCTAGCATTTGGACACACAGCTTTTTTGGGAGGGGAATCTAATGTTGGTTTCTCTCTTTAGTGTATACTTCCCTCTTCTGCTAATTTTAAAACCGGTTTCTACAGGGGGCAGGGTGGTAAATATTTTGTTACGTTAGGGCTGTGTCTGGGCATGGGAAAGAGAGAGTGCTTTGTTCTAGAACTGTGTCAACCTTCCTTTCAGGAACTCCGCGACCTGGTCCTCAAATATCGGGAAGACATCATTAGTGTGCGGACAGCAGCAGACCACCTGGAGGAAAAGCTGAAGGCAGAGATTTTGTTCCTGAAAGAGCAGATTCAAGCTGAGCAATGTTTGAAAGAGAACATAGAGGAGACCCTGCAGCTGGAAATAGAGAATTGCAAAGAGGAAATAGGTTAGAGGAGGGCAAGTTTTGGGCCTGGTGGGAGAGGGCAGCACCGAGCACCAGAGCAGAAAGGTACCCTGAGCTGGAAGGAAACTGCTCCTCTAGTTGCACAGAAGGATCAGTGCCATTCATTGCATCTAAACCACACTTCTTAGGTGTTCAAAGTGCTCTGCAATATCTTGGTAACCCTTTCAAGAGCCTTGAAAGGTAGTTTTCCACTTCTCGTCCCCCATATTGAGAGGAGCATCCCAAGAAACTTTTTCAGGGTCATACCCAATGTGCTTTAATGAAACCACTTGAAATAAGACCAATGTTTGAAATGGGATCCTGTAACCAAATAACTGGCTAGTTGAAATTGATATGGGAAATTCAGTACTTGTTTCCTCATCCTGCCTCTAGCCGCTACTTTTTGATCCTCCTTGCCTCCTTAGGGTTGCCAGTTCAATCCTCTAGTGCCAGCAGACATAGCATGCAGCCTGTCACAGCACTTTGCCTCATTATCCCCTTCTTATTTCCTCTGCCTCAATCAGACGTTTAGGCTCTTCCACACTCAAGTGCACTCCTTCTCTGGCCATCTTGCTTATGGAATTCCCTGCTCCCCTTTCTAGAACCTTTTCCCAGACCTCAGCCTGCCATACAAAGGTATTCCTGGCCATAGGGACTGTGTGAGACTTTAATCATAGCCAAACACAACAGTGGTTGTGATTTTTTAAAAATTGGTTTTATCTTTTTGTAAACAGCTTTGAGGGGTTGGTTTTTTGTTTTTGCAATCAAGCAGGGTATAAATATTAGGAAATAAAAATAAGTACATAAACAAGCTTTTCCTTCCCCCATGGAAACTTCTTATCTCTACTGATTTTAGATAGATGGCACGAGCTTTGTGTCTCAGGCTTAGAGTCACAGGACAAGGTGAGAGCTATGCCTGAGAGCTAGTAGGTTCCTGAGAACAGAGCACAGGTATGAGGGAGCCACCTGCCACTGCTCAGTCTCTTTCCCTTTGCAAAGGGAGGACAGGGCCCTAATATTCTGTGCCAAGATAAATTGAGAGGAAAAAATCAGCAGCTAGAGGCTCAGACAGGAACATACACATTGAAATATGATAAACAGTCTTTTATGGAATTCCATCGGTGAGAAAGTGGTGTTGGCGACTTTAGACCCTACCTGGCCAGCATGAGCTGAACACAAGGTTGGTTAATGAGCTGAAAGTCTCTCTCTTCTCTTACAGCTGCTGCTTCCAGTCTGAAAACAGAACTGGAGAGAATAAAAGCAGGGAAGGAGCAGGTAAGGGTTCCACCTGGATGCTTTAGGGGATGTTTGACATGCTCTGGTGAAAAACAGTCTCTCTCTGTCCACCTTGTAGCAGCGGCCCCTGTAGAACAGGTGGGCATCACTTGCCCAGGAGTTGCAGTTGACCCAAGTTTTCTGGGGCTGTTCAATACAGGAGAGTGTTCATTGACTGCAGGCTTTTCCATTCTCGTTTTATTAAAGGCCAGGGAATTGTAAGATTTAGTTAACTTGCAGTCAATTCTTGCAGGCGAATGCCAGACCAGGGCAGTGTTGAACCTTATGCAACTTATTCTTGATTTCACAGTTGGAATCCGCCTTGAAGGAGAAAAACCAACAGCTGGAAAGCTTGCAGGAAAGGAGAAACAGCCTTGAGGAGCAACTGAAGAAGGAGTTGGCTGCAAAGGTAAGTATTAATGAAAATAGGGTGTGTTCGTGTAAAAAAGGGGGGCCCATTATTTGCCACTCCGATGCCCCCTGACCATCAGGGCCATCTTACAGTGCAATGATAAGCCCTTTCATGCAAATAAAAACTTGTTTCAGGCAAACCTGGAGCAGCTGATGTTTGAGGAGAAGAACAAAGCTCAGCGGCTGCAGACGGAACTGGATGTTAGTGAGCAAGTGCAGAGAGATTTTGTGAAGCTTTCGCAGACCCTTCAGGTAGGGTTGTTGGCACAATTGGTGAATAAACCAAGGAGAGATTCAGAAGAGATTTTCCAGACTCCGGAAAGCCCAAGCTGGACTGGGTGGGCTCTAATCCTTGAGTAATAGTAGTAAATCGACAGCTAGTTGCCTTGATTATTATTATGGTCACTTAGTGCATCTGACAGAGTATATAATAATAATAATAGCAATTGTGGTATAATTTACACTGATTTATGTTAGTTAAACCATACTCTAAAGAAAGTCCATCTTTATCATCTCGCTACAGTAACACCCCAGAACCCAAATAGCCTTTTTAATTTCTTCCCCTCTGATTAAAATGTGCTCCCATTCATTAAAAATGTTTCCCACCTATTGATCAGCTTTAGCAGCCCAACACAAAACAATCCGTATGGGCTGACGGGTTTTTCACAGCAGTTTACAGTATTTTTATGATCTAAGGTCTGGGAACTCTGATATAATGAACCAAATAATTTTCCCCCCTAGGTCCAATTGGAACGGATCCGGCAGGCAGATTCCCTGGAGAGAATCCGTGTGATCCTCAACGACACAAAACTGACAGACATTAATCAACTGCCTGAAACATGACACCCTCCATAGCAGGGCTCTAAGGCTGCAAATTTTTTGTTTTGTTTTGTGTTTGTTTCTGGGGTTTTTTTTTAAAGAAAAACCCTCATCTTTATAGCAAAACATTTAATAATTATTATTTAACTCTTAACTGAAAGAAGCAGAAGATGACACAGGGGAACAATGATCCAGGCTGTGTTTCTGGAAGGGAGAGATGGCTTTGTGTTGGAGGCAGAAAAGCGTCAGATGGAGAGATGAGCAAGATGCTTTGGGGGGGGGGCTTTAGTGGGGGACCGGACTTGTCAAAATAACCACCCTATCCTCCCTCGCTCACCTCCACCCCTACTCTGGAATTCGGCTCTCTTCTTTCTCTCACCTCTTCCCATTAAAAACAAAATATTGTGAAGGTAGTTCTGCAAATCAAATCTCCCTTTCTCCCCAAACCATATTTTGGAGTGAAGCTGTTGAACTCCACCCCAATGAAGACTGAAGGGCTACCAGGGGTATTGAGTGAGAGAGCAGGCTAGGCAGATGCTGGTCTAGCATGCTGTATGAATATTTTATATTAAAATATGAATTTATCTGCAGGACACTGGATTTGGGGTTTTTGAGCTCAGTGCACACATTGTATCTCGTATGTTGTGCAGGAGGAGAACAATTGCTGTTGAAAAGTGTGATGGGACAGGATGTTTGGGGGATGGGGGGGCAGTGTAGATGAGAAGGCTCTGAAGTTGTCGAAAGAGAGGACTTGGCCTTCGGGGGAAAGCGACCACTAGAAATAAAAAGCCTCGCCCTGCAGATTGTTGGGGCAAGAGAATGGGTGGCAAATGCACCCTGGAATGGCTGCAGGAGCTGTTTGAAAACAACACTTTTTGGGTTGCCTTTATTTCAGAGGTGGCAGGCAAAGATATCCTGCCCTAGTCAAGCTGAAATTTAGGATCTTTTCATTTATGGGAGGGAGCTATATCCCTCCATTCCTCCCCTCGAAGTGTGTGTATGTGTGTGTGTTTTTTGGGGGGGTATTTAATCTGAATACAAAGGACAGAGGATGGAATTAGGTTTTTTATGACTCTTTAATAAAACAAACATGTCGATTTCAAGGCACCACCAACAAAAAGTGGAGCAGGTGCTTTTCAGACTCAGATTTAGAAGCTGTAAAATATGCCGCTCTTTTAAAACAGATTCTGAAACAGTGGTTAAGCTTCAATGGAATCATTCTTGGATATGCCACTTTAGATGCAGACTCCCCTTGCTGTGGACTTTGGGTTGGAAGCTGATCATGCTCTGGCCCCCGTTGTAAATCAGTGGGACCTCCATGCAACTCATTTGCCCTCTGCATCTAACCATTTGAGCATGAAGGCAGGGGTGGAATGTACTGCAGAGTTTGGAAGAAACAGGCTTTGAGGCAGAGCCACCATGAAAGAAACCTTATTTGCAGGTTCAAGCGTATCAAAAATATTTTTGATTTCTCTCAACCATGATTCCCTGTAAGAGCGTGTAACTTCCTAGAAAGTGCATCTTAGAAGGGTTGTGTGAAATAGGCAGGGTGTGCTGTATCCATGAGCTGCAGCTCCCTTGCATTCATAGCCTTTTCCTGTAGCAGAACAGATCACCTTCAACAGGGAGGTGCTTTGGGTTCAAAGAGCAGCCCATTTCCCCTTTCTCTTTCTGTTCCTGCTACTGAAAGACCAGCCATTGCTCCATGAAGCTGATTTGCTGGAATGAGCCTAGCATGGTCCTTAATATAATCATGTTCACCATTACCTGATTATTTCCCAAACAACTAGTGATCTGAAATTCCGCTTCATATTTTATCAGTGTAAGAGGAGGAATTACCAGAGTTCCTTGCCCCCACCCCGCTCCTGCCAAGGGTCCCATTCCAGACTTAACCACTTGGGGCCAGAAGTAATCAGTCACTTTGGCTGTTCTGCAGGTTTCTGTTGTGCTGGAAGCTATCTCCTATGGGGAGTCTGTTGCTCAGTGTGGTTCCACCCACATAATTGCTACAGAATCAGAAAACACTTGGTGGAATCCAGTCTGTTTGTGTGTGTGTTTATGGGAGGGGTGGAATACTGCAGCAGTAAAGAAATGGCAAGGTTGGGGCGCCTACCGCTGCGAGAAACATTTGCAACCAGTAGGATTGGGAGAGAAGAACCTAGTCTGCATTGACAAGTTTCTTTGGATTGTTACCGGTAATTCTGTCCTAGAGGCTGTAGGGGAGGTTTTCCTATTTCTTCAAGCATGCCTGAGGCTAACTCTCCCTGTTCTGCTCCTGCCATTTCAACATTGCTAAATCTTTTCCAGTATGAGTCAGGATGGATTTAGTGACTCTCCTGTCCACCTTCTCTGGTGAGCCATCTTTGGAAAAGCACCAACTAGTCAGTTTTATTTAACTGTCTTAAAGTGGTTAGAAACTGGTTAAATAAGAAGATAACGATATAGCATGTAGAGTAGCACAATAAGACCATTAATGAACTCGTTACAGCTTATGCATTGAAGAGCAGTACTTTGCGAGGTCAGGTGCTTGATTAACTTGAGTTTTTCCATCCAGATGCCTAGTATGGCTTCAGAGACAACAGGGGAAGTATGTTTTCAGCTCCTGAGGACAGGGGAATAGATCAGCAGTACTAGATTTTAAAGCTTTCATAGTTGTAACTAAATTAACAGAAGATTGACAGTGTAATGCAGAAATTCTCAAACCTAGAACCCAAGATACACACAGGATGAATTAAAGAAGCCGTCCAAATAATTTAGAAAAGGGAAAATAATTTTGTTCAATGCTGGGAAATTCTCAGTGAAAGTAAATGATTTAATTGTGGACATAATTTCTTCTATAATTAAGCTCCCCCCCTTCTTTTTTAAAAGGGAAAGTTGTGCCCATCTGACCTTAGGTCCTGGCTCTCTTGCTGTAAAGGATTGCTTAATTTGTACCATTGGCTTTCAGGGTTACGCACTGAGCCTTAGCTACTACAAACAGGGAATATAATACAGTAACTCTTGAGAAAGGGGCTGTGTGCAGAATTTAAGAGAAAAAGCCTGCAAGTTTTAGCTCTGTTCTGTATACTTGTACAGTCTTAATATGTGCAAAATAAGTTCTTGCAGCATGTCTAACCTGTTAACATCTTCTTTACTTGACTCCTGTGCCATTGCTATACAACCTCTTAAAGCATGGTTTGGATAAGAATAAGGGTAGGAGACAGGCAAGTCATCTATAAATATAGTCCCTTAAGAAAAAAATTAGTTAAGCCTTTAAATTCCAAATGAGTGTCTGGAATACTACATTCCAATGAACCAAGCCTCTGGTGTCCTGTGAAACTGTGGATGTAAAATTCTCCTGTCTACCAAATTCAGAAATGTAACCATTTGTTAACTGTATTTGAAGGTGTATCCTTAAGAAGTGTTCCAAATTAAAGGAGGTAAAAAGTATTTTGTGATCCTTCTCATACTTCCTTTCTGCCCAGGTGAATGTTAGGTCATGAGGCTAGAAAGAGATCCGTGACGCTTTCCTCAAAATGGTCATAGTAGGGGACCAGTCTAATGTTCTGTTCATCACTGAGCCTAAGGATTTGTTTCCATTATTATCCTGTCTTAAATCATCCTTATGACATCATGGCAAGTTCTGACTTGCTTTTATGCGCAGAAGTGAACTGCAGGTTGCAGGGAGGGCAAATTACTGTATTTACTCAAATGTAATGCACACATTTTTTGGCCAAACTACGTCGCAAAAATTAGGGTGCGCATTAAATTTGATGCCACCAGCAAATAGTTTTTTGGTTTCAATGTTTTTGAAAATTGTGGTGCGCAGTAGATTCGATGGCACATTAGATTTGCGTAAATACAGTAAGAACTAGAAAGGCAAGGATTAACATCTGCTTAGAGGTTTTCTGTTCTAGTAAGGAAGGTATAGATTTTCTTTAAAAAGATAAGGGGTAGGGGCTTAATTTGCAAATGGGCAATTGGCAACATGGTTTTTTACTTACTGGACAAGGGGCAGACTTGAATTAAATCGGGAGAAAACATAGGCTGACATTTTGCTGTTACGTTATGTGAATCTTCCAAAAATGCACTGACTCTAATATGGCACCTGCAATATCTAGGGGTAAAACTGTGCTTGTGCTTTCTCCTTTGGTGTGTGGGGAATTAATCAGTTCTGTAAAGAGACTTTCAGAGTAATCCTGGTGATTATGCCCAAGACCTATTGGCAGGATTCTTCCTGTGTTTTGCCTTCTGTAGAAGAAACAGCAGTACATCATACAGCCTAAGCCTAGATTTAGAAGGGAAACGAGCTTTCAAAAAAAGTATTTATTCACAACAGAGATGTTTTATATATAAAAAAATAACACAAGGAACCAACGTATAAAGTAGGAGAAAGGCAGTTTGCGTTCCCTTCATGTTTCACGAGTTTGCTTTACACCATTCATGACGGCTCTAAAAGGTCACATGGTTTCTGACATCATTTATCTGTTTTACCATCGCCTGGATGCGTTCTCCCCTGCATCAGAGAGAGAAAGAGAAAGCACTTCACTGACTTCAGCCATTCTGAGCAGACAAGGCATGAAAAACAGAGTGCAACACACAACTTTCCCAGCTGGGGTTTTCACCTTCACCACTGCAAGTGGCTACACTAGCAAACAAGCCTTTATTAATTTATATACTGCTTCTGGGCACCTTGCCAGTATAAAACCAATTGCCAAAAATACAATTGACGCACATGATAACAATTTAATCTAAGCACGGAAACAACTGCACTTAAAATGTATAACGAAACAAGTAGTGCAACAATTGGAAGAGTGAAGAAGGAGGTTCAAATCAGGTGATAAGGGGAATGTTTGTCTGAGCAGGTGTGCTTTCACAGCTGGCACAGTGCCAATACTGGTGGGACCCTCTTACTTCAGCACCCTCTTACCCCACGTGTACAACCCCTCAACATTACTGCTTCAAAGTACAGCAGCAGCACAACAACTCAGCAGCCAAGAGGTGGGCCTCTTAGACTCGCTCGCTGTTCATTTGCCAAGTGTTTCAAAGTGCACGTGCCCACTTACTCCTCTTTCAGAACTGCTTGGATGCATTTCCTCTGATAGGTGTTAAGGTTGATGCTAGGCTTCCGCGGACTGGTCCCCTTCTCCATTTTTCTCTGCTGATAATCCTTTTTCATTTTAACCTAAAGGCAAGCAGTAAATAGCGCTAGAGACAGATGCTTCAAAAACCCTTGAGAAAGTGTTTCAAATACTGCCTTCCAGCTTCGTGCGCAGTGCCTCAAGCTCCCACCCTCCTCTTCTACTTATTTATTTTTTAAAGGCTTTTTAGATCACTTGATAATCCCGAAGCATTACGTATAGAAAAACAGCCAAACGTTACAAAAACAATGCACATCCACACTTACTTGCCGGATAGCGTTTCCCAAGTGCCGCAGTTGTTCTTCGATTGTCTGTAGTTCCTTCTTCATGTCCTTTTCACTATCCGACAAGACAGGCAGCTGAGAGTGGAAATTACGCAGTACCTTCTTCATCCTTCAGCCCACAAAGACAGTGTCAGTCAATCAATCTTTTTATTATGCAGTCACAGACTAGAACAAGATAAAACCAGCAGCCATGTATATCCACGATACAAGATGCGAGGAAGAGCTGAAGCATGTCTAAAATAAGCTATACAACATTAAAAGTAGATTAAAAAAGAAACAACACAGCCGTTAGAAATTGTAACAGCAGCCAGACAGAAAAAGGTTTAATCAGGGAAAATTTCTTTACATTTTTTTTCAGCCAGGGAAATTTAGTGGCAGTCTAATAATATGATCAAATAATCTAATATGATCAAATAATCTGCCAAAAGGTTTGCCAGATACCAATTATAAATCCTACCTGAAAATTCTGAAAGAATGTGAATCAGACAATATCATACCAAAGGTAGCTGAGGGGGAGGCAAATTAAACCCATGCTTACTGACCATGGATGGCATTCAACAAAGTTTTACTCAGAATACTGAACTGGACCAAATTTAATCATGTTCATTCAACGCAGTGGGTCTATTCCGAGGATAACTTGGTTGACCATCACTTCATATATTACTATACCACCACTGTCAGAGTCAACGGGCTCATTCATATGTTACATTCAACACAGATATAAGAGATCTCTGCACACTGTGAAAGTGTATGCTAGTTCATTTGTGCAGCTCTTCTATTGTGCACAGAGACTATACACTTGTTGAGTAACGTGTGACCATCCCCAACTTGAGGAACAAAGTTAATTGTTTGCAAATTCTGCTTTTAGAACCGAGACAAACTTACATTGTCAAGTGCTAATTAAGCAGGAGCTGAAGAGGGGACTGTCACCCTACACTACAAGCATAATTTCCTAAAGACAAATTCAGTCCTTATTTTCAAAACGCTGAAAGTTGCCATCAAAGCTATATATCAGTGGTACCTCTATTTACTAATTTGTTCTGGAGGTCCGTTCTTAACTAGAGGTGTGCTTTCGCTAACTGGGCCTCTTGCTGCTGCTGTGCTGCTGGCACACGATTTCCGTTCTAATCCTGGGGCAAAGTTCTCAACTCGAGGTAACTCTTCCAGGTTAGCGGAGTTTGTAACCTGAGCCGTTTGTAACTCGAGGTACCATTGTATTCCCAAGCAGGTCCAAAAACTAGTAATAATAATAATAATTTATTATTTATACCCCGCCCCTCTTGCTGGGTTTCCTCAGTCACTCTGGGCAGCTCCCAACTGAATATTAAACTGCATATACAAACTGCATACCACCCATTTTCTAATCAATGTTGTGCAAAATTATGCACATTAATTGTGGTACCCCTACTTTCAAAGCGCTCCCAACCCTCCTTTATTAAGTTGGCTTCTGTCAACTGCTTTTCAGAAAGAATGGGACCAATTAACTTCACACACAATCCACTTGCAACTGTGTTGCTCACCTATTCTCTCTCGGCTAATACTCTGAGACGACTCAGGCACACATCAGGGGGTGCAAGTTTGGCTAGATAATGCCAATTCCAAACAGCTTGCCCTTCCAAAGACAACAGCATTGTTTGGGAGCATCTCTGCCATTTTAAACACGGGTTTAAAGGCTTTAGTCAGTGAATAAACTTGCACGAAGCTGTTAGCAGCAGCTTAAGTTGTAGGTTTAGTTCAGCTGGCTGCCAAGCTGCATGCTGCTCAGCTGAAATGCCTCTCCACAACCTGGCTTTCTTTATCATTAATTCAGGCCCAGCAATTCCGAAGGGTGCACATCTTAAGGACAAGGCTTTAGCACAAGCCCAAGGCATACTTGGCATCAGACAGGCATGGGCACTTTCTTGCTCCAGCCCCCAGCAAGAGAGCCTTGTGAAGAGTGTGCCCTTTTACCTGTTCACAATGTCTTCCTGCTTCTCTTTGGCTTCCTCGTACTTGTCAGCTAATCGCTCTGCCATCTCCCGCAAGCTTTTCCTTTGGGTGAAGAGGAAATGTTATTCTGGGATAGTGGTGCACATTTGTCTCATAAAACAGAACAAGTGGGGTCTATTTGTTGTTTCTTATGAAACAAAGCAGTTCTAAAGGGCAGTGCGCCCTTCTCTTTCCATGTCTCCCAACAGCAGCTGGCATGTCTACATGAGGCTGCAAGGGTGAATTTTTAGGAAATTTTGACTCTCATCCAAATCCTGGACACCAGTTACTATAACTTCGCCGGTGGTGTGCTTTATGTGTGCCTTTTAAAAACTGCTCATAAAGGGATTGGCTGTCTGAACTTGACAGGTCTGTTATTGACATGGAATGCATTTTCATGCCAACCGGATGGAAAACATAGAAATGACAGGCAGCAGAAGAGCAGCTGGGTCTCCCATAGACATCAATGGCGAAAGAAAACTCATAGCAAAGCAAATGAGACTTTCTCTAACAAACAAATAAGCAGAGAATTTTCTTCCACACCTTTATATTTGGGATAGATGTGGAAGTAGAGATTTTATGAGTACAGTGAAATAAGACAACTGAAAGTAATTGAATCCATGTTCCTGTATAACTGAAGTGCCCCACTGAACCCCAAACCCCAAAACTTCCACCACTGAAATCCCAGTAATGTCCAGGAAATCCCAGCAGCACTACCCACTGGTAACTTCTATGTCCCATTAAAAGACAATGCCAACCGATGTTGTTTGAGACATGTTATAAAAAACAGCCAGAAGCAAATAAAAGCCACAAACTATTTCTAGCCTACTATATGTTTTGGAAAGTGGTCCACCTGTATGTTCTCTAGGCATTCTTAAGATGTCATTGCCAAACTTGGTACAACAGTACATGAGGCCAAGGAGCCAGTTTCTTCAGGTTTCAACCTGGGGTAAAACGCTTGTATCTAATATCGGACCTTGGTGGACGTCTCTGGAAAGGATGTTCTGAAAAGTATCTTACAGATCCTTCTAGGCTCAGTGATGCCTATTCTGGCTGGTAGCAGCTCTTTAAGGTTTTGCACAGGAGGGCTTTCCCAGCCCTAATACCCACAATCGTTTTTCATTAGCGATGGATGGGGTTAAACCAGAGATTTTTGACATGCAAGGCACGTTCTCTACCACTGAGTTCTGAGCTGCTCCCACGGGGCGACCCAGTTCTTTTAAACTACCAGCCAAGCAAGCTTAAAAAGCAAAGAGACAGTCACCTCACCTTTCCTCTCGACAGTAGGCAAGATCTTCCAGCTGCTTCTTTTTCTGTTCCCGAAGCAATTTCACTCTGAGGAGCAAGGGTTGAAGGGATAGCCAAACAGTTAGGTTTTTTGACACAACCTGTCTGCCTGGTTTGCTTTTCTGCTCTCCCCGTACACCTCTAACCCATTGTTCAATGAGAAAAATAAATTATGAGGACAAGGGGGTTAACCGGGGGTGGAGACATTTAAAGACACACATACTACAGAAAGAGGAATTGTGCTATTAACTGCTCTGTTCCGAAAACGAGAGAAAGGGGGAGGATGACTACCTAGCTATAAAACAGACGTGGGCAACCTTTTTCCTGTGGGGGGCACATTCCCTTGATACTCTGTTAGGGGCTGCATTCTCTGGTGGGCAGGCCAACCCCTTTCCCCACCCCAATCCAGAGGGCTGCTGGAGGAGGTGCATTACACCCTCGCTCTCCTTTCCCAGAGGACAGAATTGACAGCTTGCAGAAGGCTTTTGGAATTAAGCCAAACGTTGCCACCGATTGTCTTGCCTCTGGAGCAGGGGTTGGGGGCAAACAAGGCAGGGATTCCCACCCAGTTATGCCACTCTTTCGATGAGCCCAATGATAAAGCAAATCAGGGATATGCTCTTCACAAAAATGTAAATAATTCCCAAGGGCAGGAAAGCTATTCGCTAGAGATTCTTGTCCCTATTGCATTACATCTGATGAAGTTGGCAGGTAATACGATTGCAGGATCAAGATCAGAAAATGGCCAATTGTTGCTGCAACAGGAGGGAAGAAGAGCAAGGAGTTAGAAGCCAAGGGCCCATTTTACCTTCGCTGGATCTCCTCTCGGGCCAAGTCCTGTTTCAGAATGTATTCCTCCCTGAACACCTGAGTCGCTCTGCTGAGAAGCTGAAGGCATTCTTCAGGGGGAGGGGAAACTTCTTTATCTGCAGACCTGGAAGACAAACACAACACCATCTTGGTCATTATACTGTACTGCCCAGAGTTGTTGACCTTTTTTTTTAGAGGGAGTTTGCCAAACATTGCTCACCCGCCTGCCCTGCAACTCACACGCATCGCTAAAGCCATCAGTCACCCACACAATTGCCGCAGCCACAAATAACACAACCAATAGCCGCTGACAATCTCTGGCTCCCAGCAGCAAACAATCCCACATACCCCCTGTGCCCTATCTGTGTATAAGGCACCCCCTAATTTTTAATCTACTTTTTAAGGAAAAAAGCTCGTCTTATACATGGAAAACTACGGTACATGCTCTGATAAAGAGCATGTAGAACCACAGAATTATAGAGTTGGAAGGGATCCGAGGGTCATCTACTTCAACCCCCTGCGATGCAGGAATCTCTTGCCCAGTGTGGGGCTTGAACCTACGACCCTGATACTAGGAGTCTCATGCTCTACCGACTGAGCTATCCCAGGCTGCTTTGCCACACAAATGCTTCTGGCACCATATGCCCTAAGGCTGTGTGCATCAAGAAGCTTGAACTGGAGAGGGGTCCAGTTATTTAGGGAAGATTTCTAAGTGGCCTCAAACTGAGGGTTCAGCTCAGATAAGGACATTACAATCAAATTGCATTTGACAAAGCCTTCGTGTCGGATGCTCATCAACACACCAGAAAGCCAATCTATTTTAAATGTCCAGAAACACTTATAGTAAAGAGAAGCCAAGAAGCCCTGCTCATCGCTGTAGCCCACCGACCCTGCTAGATTCATGTCCCATGAGCCTAACAACCCAGCCAGAACCCCAAAGCGACTGTGCCATGACTGAGCCGCAGGATATGCTGGTGCAGAAAAGAGCAGCAAGAAATTTATGGTGGCACCAGTGAAGTTGCAAGAGCTGTCAAGTGTGGGAGAAGGGGAGCTGAGATCGGCCAGAACGAAAGCCCACTGTGCATAAGACCATCCTGAAGATGGAGGTGGTGGAACAGCAAGTGTAGACCTTATGCAGGATTATAACAATGAGAAGGGTGAATCCTGTCAGAGGGAAAGGAAAGGGGCTGAGAACACCAGATGATGGAACCCCCTCTTCCGAACAGCACCAAAGGCCAAGGTGTGCCTTTGCCTTTTGGGGATACAAGAGTGATGGGGGATGGCGAAAGCCTTTTGCCTCCAGAAAGATTTCATACTTCAATAGGAGAGGGTTAGCAGAATTGCGATCCAGGATATTTCGGATGTGTCGCTCAAAGGAATCCTGTGATTCGGCCAGGATGCGGAGAGGCGAGACTGTAACCGGCGAATCTTGCTTGGTGCACAGAAGCGGAGGGCATGGTGGGTGGATGGCAGAACTGTCAATACAAGTGTCAGGCATTAGTTAAGACGTTTCCAAAGACACTCCCCACTTGCTTTCATGAAGTTCTTTAGAGGTTTTTAATTCTTTTACACCCTCCCCCCCCAAAAAAAGTTTGCAGGCCTTTGCAAAGAGCAGGCATGAAATGCTGGATAAGAAACTTCAGAGAATTATTAACACAAGCCTAGTTAGGAATAAAGGAAAGGCAAGTGTACCAATCAAGGTAATGAAGGGGTATGTCAGGGATTACCAGGAGAACCAACAGTCATGAATTCAAGGTCAGCAGAGCCTGGTGCCATGGAATCTTGCAGGAGTTACCTAGGCAATTCAGGAGTCCTAGCAACTATATAAGGGAAATATACTGTGTCCTTGGAAGCATGCCTACCATATTTCAGCATTAAATAGGTAAATGTGGCTCAGTACATACAGAAGAGGTTTGGTGACACATTCGTAGCTCCTGGTGATGCAGACCATTGTGGGACCCAGAATGTCTGAGACGATCCAAAACCCTATAATTGAGGCCGCTTGGCTGAAGGAACAGAACAGAAAAAAATGTCAAGCTATCCCAGAAAACATTGGCAACCCCAAGAACAGAAGAGCAGAAGCCACTTGCTGTCTTCAGACTAACACAACAAAGAATCCACCGCAGAATCTAGCAAATCTTTTAAGTGCCTCTTATCATATTCTTCCTTCATTGTAGCCACATTTACAACCTCATACTGATTTGGTTTCCTAGACTTTTTGATGCTTAGTGTCTCTCCTGGTCAGTCTTCTGCAAAAACTGAGCAAGAATAGAGGTCATCCCCACCGTTGTTCTCAGATCTATAATTACCAGAGATAACCCCTCCAGCTCATTATCGTCTGTTTAGGCCCTATTCCTATATTTTGACCCAATTTGGCTCTGCCTCTTCATCTGGAGGCTGAATGCAAGATTTATAAGTCTTTAAATATCCAGGAGCTGCAGTGGACCCTATGCTGGTGTCTTGCAGAGATTCTACCCATCACATCTATAAGACCACTAGGTAGGTCTTGAAATGTCACAGCAGGCAGAAATGCCTGGATAGTTCAGTTGGTTAAAGAATGGTGTTGATAATGCCAAGGCTGCAGGCTTGATCCCCGTATCAGAAAACTGCATATTCCTGCATTGCAGGGGGTTTGACGATATGATCTTTGGGGTCTCTTCCAACTCTACAATTTTATGATTCTGTGTTTCAGTTTTCCGCCAGTATCACCAATGTGCTGCCTTTACTGCAGTACAGCCTCAACTGGGGCTCTGTTCCAACACCTTGAAAAACCAGTTCAAAGTCGTGCGTCTGTCACATTTACTAGAAGAAAGCTGAAATTTCCACTGGCCCATCCATGCATGTCTTGCTAGTTAAGAAAGTCTCCTTCTCTGCTGAACCCACCTGGGATGCAGATGTTTCCAACCTGGGATCTACACAAGATTCTGAGAGTACTCACTAAGGAAGTGCTGAGTGTGTCTCACATCAGTAAAGCTTTCTGTTTCATTACATCTCCCTGCCCATCTCTGGGTAATGGGGCTTAACCTTTTGCTCATTGAAGGCCTCCTGCAAATCCCCAGAATAAGCATTCATGCCTTGTTCTCTCATGTTCTCCAAAAAAGGCCCTTTTCCAGCCAACATCCTTACCCAGACCAAGAAAAAGGGGCACCCCAAAAACAGTC
The DNA here is from genome assembly GCA_034642415.1 of Podarcis siculus. Classification (NCBI taxonomy): domain Eukaryota; kingdom Metazoa; phylum Chordata; class Lepidosauria; order Squamata; family Lacertidae; genus Podarcis; species Podarcis siculus. The sequence goes on from JAXCMG010000018.1 coordinate 12,185,762, forward strand.
AAGAGCCTTGTCTTTACCACAGAGAGAAACAAGCACAGTTCTCCTTCCCTGTCCACCCTGCTTGCTCATCCAAATCTTAACACAAACAACACCATTCAATGCTTGATTTTTCAGAAACTGAGTTGTGTATAGCTGTTCTCGGCCTGGATTCTCCAGCAGTAAGCAGCTGCAAGAAGAATATGGATTTGGGAAGAAGTAGACTCTTACCTGCATGGCAGAGGTTTTGTGCAAAGGATGTGCTCTACGATGCATTTCTGTTCTGCTCCAAGTTCTTGCAAACGGTCCTTGTCTTCTTCATCTGAAAAAGCAAGTAAACATGCTGGTTACTGGGGAGTCACACCTATCACCCCACAGAACAGTAATGAGGAAATCAGAACTCCTAGCCAAATGCCATGTGTGGGGGCAGGGGGGGTGGTAATCTGGAGGGGAAAGGGGATTGGTAGGGGGAGGGAGCCGAACTGGACTGAGTAACAGAAGATGCAGGTGATCATTTCAGATCTCTGACAAAAGCCACCTGTCCCTTTCCTGGCAGCCCAATGGGAGGTGGAGGAAGAGAAAAGGAGGTGGTCCTGACCATTGGGAGGACGCAGATACTGACAAGTTTGCTCTGGCCCTACCAGTTTTGGATCACATTTTTTAATGGGTTGCGCCAGCAATATATGGGTTCAGTTCACATCATGGCTGTGTTGTGAGTGTCATGCCTTAGACTCTGGTTCTCCCTCCTCTCTGCACGTGCTCTGATGCCCTTCATTATTTCTGGCTCAGTCAAATCTTAGTTGGAGTTGACCTCCAAATCTGAATTGGAAACTACAGTTTGAAGTAGGTTTTCAGTTCTAACTGGAGGTAAACTATGGTCTGCCAGATTCAGATGTCTCACTAAACTGTACCACTGTCTACTCTATTTATATCCCACCTTTCCACACTACTGGTACACACTACTCAAGACAAGTTGCATCTGTGAGAAACAAGGCTTAGGAATGCAACATTCCAAGTCAGGAAGGTTTCACTACTACCTGAGTCAAGGAACTTTTGAAGTTTGTTGATCCAGGTGACTCCAATGCTGTGCACCCCAGCGTCATGTGTACAGTGATATCGAGAGGGACATTTGGGATCTGAAAATGCAAGTGAGATATTTATGCATTCATGGAGAGCCAACAAAGACACAGGAATGTTTTAGTCCACATATGATAGCGGCAATGTGGAACTGCATGAAAATGGAACTGTGCCGAACCGGTTTATGTAAAGCAGTTCCATGAACTCCCAGCAATGACCCACATTGTTGCCACCCTCTCATTTATTGATGGGCAATGCTTGTGGGCTGCCTCAAGATGGCAAAGCAACTCAGACCACCAAGAGCTGCAGAAGGAGACAGTAAACAGCTTGCTCGGACAGCTGGGTGATGCTATCCTGTGACATAAAGCTACGTGCAAATTAAGGGACAGGTAGCATGGCATTTATTAATTTTTGTATTTACCTGAAAGGTCACTTTAATTGGATGCCAAGTGAGCAGAGCAAGGGGAAAGCAAGAGAGGTAACTGACTTGTGCTCCTACCTCTATGCAATTTGATTGGGCAGGAGAAGTCCGACTCCAGGGGTTCCTCCCCTTCCCTTGAAGCCAGTTTCAGTGCAAGCTCCAGTTCAACACATTCGAACACGTAGAGCGACGGAATGAGGTCAGTTCTTGAATCCCAGGATTTGACAGACTGCAGGGATGATTTGGTTAACACTTCTAAATTTGTCCTCCCTTGAGATAATAGCTCAAGGGATTAAATTCACTTAGGAAGCACCTCCCTCCCCACCACAAAAAAGGGGTTTGTATTTTAATTGGGAAACCCAGCATTTGATAAAGTGTGGGCTGTAAGTACAAATAATAAATAAATATAAATAGAGAACCCTCAATTGTCTCCTAGTGAGCTGGTGGGGAGGGGAAACAATATCTACTTCTTACTCTTTTGTGTGTTTATGCTTTTAAGGTCCAAATGCAGATCAATATTGTGCATTTCTGAGATGCACAGGGTTTTAAAAATAGCTCCTCAATACAAGAGGAATGTGAAATATAAGACACCCGGCTGTATTTAGTCATGTCCATTAATTCCCAAGGGGTTGAGTATTACTTACTGCATTTATACCTCATCTTTTTCTCCAAGGAGTTAAAGATGGTGTACATGGCTCTCCCCCTCCTCAATTAATCTCCACAAGAACCCTGTGAGGTAGGTTAGGCCAAGAGGCAGTGACTGGCCCAAGGCCACCCAGTGAGCTACATGGCTGAGTGGGAACTTGAACCTCTCCCGGGTCCTAATCTGACACTCTAACTACTATACCATGGTGGCTGCTATGAATAGCATGTATGACTATCTTAGGTCCACTAATTTCATTGAGTCTACTCTGGATACAACTGAGATGGGTGCAACCTCCTTGCAAAACCTCCAAAATTGTTTATGGCTGCAGAGATGCAAAGATGTTGATCAGGGGAAAACTAAACCAACTTCCATAATTAAGATGAGCCACAGTTTTAGGGTTTAGGAACTGCAAATCATCAGCTGGGCAGAGGGCCATCATGCTTCTGTGGGGACAGATTGCTGGAGAGGGAGCCACCTTGAGCTCCTTGGAGGAAAAGTGGGATATCAGTACAACAAATAAATTTAGAAAAAGGATAAGAATGTGCAACAGCACTGCACTATTGGTCACATGCTCAGTAAACACATGTCATAATGTGAAAAACCTGTTACAAAAATGGGGAGGACTGCAAAGATAGCAAGCTAAAAATGAATACCCAGGATGGGGATACACTTGAAAACAACCTTATGCCAAGTCCACGGGTCTATCTTGCCCAATATTAGGACAGGCAGCAGCTTTCTGTGATCTCTGGAAGAGGCTTCTCCTACCATTTGCTACCCAGTCCTTTTCATTGGAAAAGCCGGAGTTTGAGTGTGGGACCTTTTCAGTGCAAAGTACTACAGTCCCTCCTCATATAACAGGAGTGGGGGCTGGGGAAGCTCTCCTGAAAACTCCAAGTAGTAACAGGCAAACATACCATCTGTTCATCATCTTCTTCTCCCTCCAGTACCACACAGTGATAAAGCAGCCCCGACTCCATGGCAATCACCAAGATGTTGGGAACGCATGAAAGGCAGAGAACCGCACAAGCGTCGTACCCGTAGTTGTCTTCAGCTGCAGGATGCATTGGCAGTGGGCCCAAGAGCCGACCAAGGTTTCCACTGCTACAAAAAAGAAATGGGGGGGGGGGGTCAAAGGAAGCCTACTGGGAAGAGCCCAAACTTCTAGGGCAGTTTGCTGCTGCCGCCACCCCCCCAAAAAAAACTCCAAACAAGTCATGGCCAAATACCTGGAACAGCAAAGTTTTGCAGCCAACCAAGGCACCAAACTGACCTTGCCAGCCTCAGAGCAGAAAGGCTAGGATATGCTAATCAGACACCAACCAAATCACCTCAACCATACAAGGAGATAATACAGGCAAGCGTTGATTCTTGAACCCTGGGTTTCCATTCAGAGTTGAACTAGGAGCAACTGTTTTGGTGTTCAAATCAGTACCCTCCTACCGCCCAGCCATCTATGAGGTCTGGTCAAGCACTGCCCAGTGCAAAAAATGAAGGTGAAAAGGGGATCATGAATCTGGGTTAGACCTTTACCTGTGCTGCAGACTAATGTAGGTCAGAAAAGTCTCCCCATTTTCATACAAGATGTAGAGAGGATACGCTAGCACTTCTTCCTTCTCTCGCTGCCCAGCAATGTTCTTGGGGACTGCTGCCAGGGGCCCAAAGTCGAATGCTACTGCCGTTTCTCCTATCAATGCTGTGTAGGCTCTCCTAAGGGAGGGAGCAGTCAGTTGAGTTTGTAGCAGTTCTCTGCACACATTCAGTTTGCCCAACAAAAAGTGGCCGCTGGGGTGTGTTTGGAGGGGCAACTATGAGGGAAGCTTCAGACCTCACCCCTTATTGAGCCTCAGAGTCTCCTCATCAGCTTCTGAAAGATGAATCACTTTCACGGGTGTCTGGGGTGAATTCAGGCTGTAAATCCTTTAAAGCAAAATATGACATTTTAAAAAATGAGAAGTACATCCCAGATAATAGCTTCTATAAACCCAGCCTCTATTAGCTGAATACCTTTACAATTTTCAGTACTGCACCCAACATTATTACACTGGCAGAAGCTGGTGCAGTATCACTTCACCTGAAGAGCTGCCCTGGTGTCAGACCAAGACCAGAGAGACCCAATTCAAAGCCCTGCATAGCCCTCAGCCTCGCTGGGTAGTCCTGGCCTTGTCACTCCCTCCAGGTCTGACATACCTACTACACAGGGTTGCTATGAGGATAAAATAAGAGGACAGAGCATACATGCTACCCTGAGCTCCTTGGAAAAAGAGTGGGAGAAAACTGTAATAAGTATTGCTTAAACAATTGCACTGTGGGTCTCTAAGCATGTGGTTCCAAATGACCCCATCAAATAAATATTTAAAGGAGGCTACATTAGCCTCTGAAAGCATTTATACTCTGCTAATTAGCTGGAAAAGGTCCTAGGATAATGCTGTGAGCCCCTCCATTTGATGCTTGGATTGTACATATGATTTTTATAAAACCATATCTCAAAGAGACACCAGTCTCCATTGACATTTATTGCAAGGGAACCAAACCCAGGGAAGCACTGGAATCCCTTGGAGGCTCTCACCACTCAGAGATTGGGGGGGGGGGGGGGCAGGCATGCAACAGAACAATGATACAGCATGTGCAGAGCACAGAAAATATTTCAGACATTTTATTGTCCCCCCTAAAGTCAACGAGACAGCTGAAGTAAGAAAGATTGCCCAAGATCATTGAGTGAGTCTGCGGCTGAGCAAAGATTTGAACCAGAAAACTAAAAGCCTGTGGCTTACACTCTTCACCACTATATTCCACTAAATTTCATATATAGAAAAAGATGAAATATATATTGGATACCAGCACCACCTTTTTAAACAGTCAGGGAAACCAGGCTCCTTGGATTTCTCAAAGCCTGCTCAAAAGCAAACCATTCAGAGCAATAAAGTTACCTTATCGTGTTGTCAGATGTTAAGAGCACAATGTGAGGGTCCAGTGTCTCACTGGGGTACCAGGCGGAATGCTTCAGGGTCAGGGATGGTGAACTAGTGAAGAACCTTTCAGCAATAGGGATGGTGCTGCAAGAAGACAGGTCTCCATCATGAAAGGCACTATGTTCCAACCCAACAGAGGGCTGCCAACTGTTTGACCGTTGCTGTGCCTTTGACCAGCAGCTTGGGCTACAGATATTCATGCCTGTATCCTCTGCCAATTTCTGCAAATCAAGCTGGTGTCAAGAGCACAAGAACAGGCCAGGCTTTTCCTCCCCAAATGGTTGGCAAACCTATCAAAAGCAAAAAAGCGCAAGGGATAGACATAGGCTTGTAGCAGTCCTTTTTTACTTCCTAACTCGATGTGTTACATGAACACCACCCTTTTTTAAACTCTAGGTACTAAATGATTAGCTGTCATTGGTCCTAAAGAAGAAATTCAACAGCCTTTACTCTTTTCTCCAGCCTCGCAGTGATCTGTCAAACGTTAACTGTGAGCAATTTGAGCAAATGGATGGTACTACTTCCATTGTGAAGAAAAGCTGCCTTACCCTCCACTTGATACAGCAAAGCAAATGTGCCATCAGCAAGATGGACTGCTTCAGAACTTTGCTCAGAAGCAATCACATTTAATGGAAAAGCAAGGAACTGAACCTGGAACCTCAGGCCTACAAAGCCTGTATCCTAAACCTGCACCATAAAGCACCTCAGCCACCCTTCTAAAAAAGTTTGAAAAGAGACTGCCTCTCTATACTGTAGTAGTGGACCATATGCAGCTGAAACAAAGTCCCTCCAAATATACAGTGGTACCTCGGGTTAAGTACTTAATTCGTTCTGGAGGTCCGTTCTTAACCTGAAACTGTTCTTAACCTGAAGCACCACTTTAGCTAATGGGGCCTCCTGCTGCTGCCGCACCGCCGGAGCACGATTTCTGTTTTCATCCTGAAGCAAAGTTCTTAACCTGAAGCACTATTTCTAGGTTAGCGGAGTCTGTAATCTGAAGCGTATGTAACCTGAAGTGTATGTAACCTGAGGTATCACTGTAATGCCTGAGAACTTCAGTAAAAACAGTCATCAAATGAGATTGACACAATGTACCCAGAACTGCTTTCTTTACAGACCCAGATGATAATGAAGTAGCAACTGTCCCTAGTTCTAGAGCTGCAAAGCAATTATGAGAAATGGAGAGCCTACATACCTACAATTAACCACTGGTTTTCCACCTTCAAACTCAGAGTTCTTTCCCCAGCGTTTAGGTAACTCCAGCACCATCAGGCCTTTTGTTCCTATCAGAGCTACATGCTCCTGTGTAGGACTCAGTGCAGTTTGATACACCTCAAAAAAGGGTGAATTTATGCAGAGCAGGGTCTGGAAATCAAAGCGGCAATTGGTTAATGCTTAAATATTTGAACTTTGTACAGAACAAAATCTTAAAAACTAGTGCAAGATGCGTGTGTGTTACTCAATTACACATTTGGCTGCAAGCAAACTGCACCTGTCGCTTCCGAGCATTTCATCTGTGCTCACTTTCAGGCATGATCTGATATGGATGCCGAGCGATGAAGACTACCTATATTATTCTTATGCTTCATGCAAGGCACTGGTAGCCGCTACTTGTCTTCTAAGCCAAGAGACCACTAAACCCACAGGGTCTGCCTTGGACAAAAGCTTGGAGAAACCAGCAGTCGTGTTCCTTCAAGCATTCTCTCCCAATGCTCGGACATCAATTAAAAACACAGCTGCAGTGTAGTAGTTATCTAGACTAGAACACCAGAGACCTGGGCATAGCCCTCCTAAATCAATAAAATCAATAAAAATACATAGCTTAACTGAGGTTCTGCCCCCCTAACAAAAGACCTGCCCCCTTCCAAAAATTCTGGGACCTGCGTTCAAATCCCTGCTCAGCCACAAAACTCACTGGGTGTGACCTTAGGGGTCAGTCACTGCCTCTCAGCCAAACACACCTCACAGGATTGTTGTGTGTGTGTGTGGTGGTGGGGTTAATTGGGGAAGAATGCACAGTGGTACCTCGGGTTAAGTACTTAACTTGTTCCAGAGGTCTGTACTTAACCTGAAACTGTTCTTAACCTGAAGCACTTTAGCTAATGGGGCCTCCTGCTGCCGCTGTGCCGCCAGAGCCCGATTTCTGTTCTTATCCTGAAGCAAAGTTCTTAACCTGAAGCACTATTTCTGGGTTAGTGGAGTCTGTAACCTGAAGCGTATGTAACCTGAAGCGTATGTAACCCGAGGTACCACTGTATGCCACCTTGAGCTCCTTGGGAGCAAAAAACCGCAATATGCCATTCATTATTATCGCTACTGATAATGAAAGCCTATAGTCTTATGTGGAGGGGCTTTCCACAGATGAGCCGCCACCACCTTGAGGCCCGAAGCGGCGGCGCCCCAAACACAGGTTGGCCACCTCAGTGAGGGCCGAGCCCTATCGGGGCGAAAGGCCGCACCTGGTACTGGCCCAGCCTGCCGGGCTCGTCGCCCAGGCCCCTCAGGCTGAGGGCGTAGAAGGCGGCGCGCTCGGCGTCCCACAGGAAGAGCTCCCCGCCGAGGCCGAACAACAGGTCCCGCGGGAGGGACGGGCGCGACGCCTCGGGCCCCGGCTCCGGCCCGGCCTCCTTGTCGGCCTGCTCCCGCAAGCGGCACAGCACGGCGTGGTGAGGCAGCTCCGCCCACCAGCGCTCTCCCAAGCCCGGCGCCACGGCCGCCGCCGCCGCCGCCATCGTCGCCGGTCGATGAAGCCGGTCGGGGCCTCGCCGCCTCAGGAGCGCGGGACTACGAGCCCCAGAGTGCACCGCGGGCGGTGACGTAGGCGTCCCGGCGGACCGATAAAGATGGTTGAGCCCAGCGGTTCAAGATGCATCTTCGCCACGGGAAGGAGCGAGGGAAGGACGAGACCCAGAGTGCACCGCGGCCTGCTGACGCAAGCGGTCTCTGGACCGCAGACTTGTGAAAAGTTTAGACGTGAAAACTGCGCGGGGCTTGGGGGTTTTCCATAGACACTCTCATTATCCTGGGCTGCTTGCGTCGAAAGAACATCCCGCCCGTTCAAATCTTGGCAGTATTTTTGGCAATATTGTATTGGCTAGGCGGGGCGAAAAAAAGCGGGAAAGGATCTCCGGGATTTCATCTATTAATTTAGCATCATTTTTGTCTTTTGCGAATATTGTGTTAGTTACACATAGAGATAGGGATTGCTACATTCATGTGTCTTATCATTCCAAACGTCCTCTTTTACTGTTGCCTAACTAATATTTCTTTCTTTTGTGCTTCATGATTCTAACATTTTCTACAATTGTTCAGCCACAATGGCATTTCAGTATTTTGTTCGATCATTTTAGATTTTTAAAGTCACCCTTGTTTTATCAATATATCTCTACCGTTTGTCCACACTATTCTTCCGCACGGTATTAAAAATATTGTATATCACACTTTCATTTTTCTTTATTGCTTTATCACTCTTACATCCCCATCTCTTTGTCTTTAAGAGGCTTGGCTTGTTTACTTCGCCTTCTTCCTCCTCCCACCGCCAAAACCCGGGAAGGGACGTTTGAACGCCGAGAACGTCTTCCTTCCGGACTACAATTCCCATCAAGTGCCTGACTGATCCCTCAAGATGCAAGGTGCGAGGCGTTTCCCAGCATGCACCGGAGTCCTTTGCCGAACTCCATTTCCCAGGGTTCCTTGGGCGGGTGGAGGGCGGTTAAAGGAAGGCGGTAAAGTCTGCCGTGTAAACGCAGCTGCCGGGTCCGGGTCTCGTGCTTCGCGAAGGGGATGGAAGGGCAGGTTCAGCGGCACCAGGCTCTTTACAAGGGCGCCCGGACCCCGCCTTGGAAGGAGACCTTCAGGCAGGTAAGGCGGCGGCGCGGGGTCCGCCCGAAACTCCCGTGGAACGCGGCGGCTGCGAACGTTCCATGACTTCCGCGGAACGCGGCGACTGCGAACGTTCCATGATTAATGTGAACGTTCCATGACTACTGTGAACGTTCCATGTCTGGATACATTTCAAGGAGCCCTGCCGGCTCTGCGCGTTGCTAAAGGGCAGATTTGACCGCCGTCCTACCTGGATGGCCGTTTCCGTAGGAGCCCAACCCCTAGGGACCGAGCGTATACCTAAACTCCCTCCCACAAGAAGGTAGCGACGGCCACCACCTTGGATGGCTTTTAAAAGAGGAATGGACAAATTCATAGAGGCGGCGGCTGTTGATGGCTACTAGCTGTGACGGCTGTGCTAACAAACCATGTGTTTTTATAACATCCCGGAACTTCGTTGATGTTGTGGGTACTTGCTTGTCTGTGCTCTGCAAGAGGGTAGTTCCCTTTTCTCCTTCCGCAGTCAGGCACCGATACTATGGAACTACCCTCTTGCAGAGCACAGACAAGCAAGCACCTAAGTTCCTAAGACGCTCCTGCAGTCGATCGGAAGCCGCAGACGCCCCATCAGACGGTTGACTTCCAAAAATAGTTCACAAATTCGAACAGTAACTTCTGGGTTTGTGGCGTTCAGGAACTAAAACGTTTGATAACTGCTAAAACGTTTGAAAACCAAGGTACGACTGTACACTGTATCAGCAAAGGGTACGCAGGGCATATATGAAATAATAAATAAAAAAGTATTGTCAATAGTACAGTATCTCAGAGTGGAGAATGACACAATTTAGCAGGAAGAAATCCCAATGAAAAATCCTCATTATTACATATTTTTAATGGCTGTTTATTTGTATATATTTTAAAATGCTATATGTGGATGTTTTATGACGTTTTATGATGGCCTATACTTGTAAAACCTATTAAAGGTTTGGCTAAGTAAGTAATAAAATGAAGTCAAATACACTGAATCTGATCAGTTTCTAGTGAATGAAGAACACTTTTCTCCCCCTCTCCCCCCCCAAATATTCCAAGAATATTGAAAACCTACATCACTCTAGTCATATCAGGTGAATCTTTAAAAAAACAATTTTTCAGAAAGCATTTCATCTTCCTAAGTAGGGGATTGTGGGGGGAAAGTCAGAGAAATGGTTTTGCCATGCTGGTGTCTCCATTGCAAGTCTTTATTCTCTCTGTTCACCGCCTTCCAGCGCTGCGTGGAGAGGCTGAAGAGCAGCCGTGCCAGACTCTTGGACAGATACCGCCATGTGGGAGAAGACACAGCGCATCAAGCGAGCAAAGCCCTCTTGGTCCAGGAAGTGATGGAAATGGAATGGCAGGCTCTGCAGCCTCTGGATTTCCAGCTGCCCTTCCCCAGGAAACAAGAAACTTCCCCTCAGGTCTCTGCGGTAAGAAGCAGCTACTGTACTGTGTTCTTTGTGGGCGGCTGTCCATGTCGCGAGGGGGGGGTGTCAACATGCAGAGGGCTGCAAGACCAGCTGGCTAGCCCCAGCTGGGCCGTCTCCTTCCAGCCGTCCGCTGCGAAGACCCATCGGCCTCTGCTCCGACGTAAATCAGCGACCCGGGCTTCAAAGCCAGGGCACGCTATCAGCAGATCAAACTGCACACACAGAATAGGCGTGAGGCTTGTGAAAGCATGCTATGACTACAGATTTATTAATCATAAATCAGGACAAAGAAACATGTTGTCTCTCTCTCTCTTCATCCTCTCAGAGAGACAGGGAAAAACAAAAGCAATACACACAACGGAAGTTCCCAGCAAACTGCTGGAATGTAAACAGCCATGTGACACGCAACAGTTCCTCACACCTACTCCTTAAGGTGGAATGGAAATCTCAACAGTGTGTGTGTGGATTGTCAGCATAATGTCCTGGTGCCCACACACCTCACGGCCGCATGAAGTACCCTTGGCGACCAGAGAGGTGACCTTTCGTTCCCTCGGAAAATACATACAGCCAAAGGAGGAAGTTGGAAGAGTGGCACTCTTTCACACTTCCTCTTTCATCTCTATGTGCTTCTCAAGGCTCAGATTAATTCTAGTGGATCTGCCTTCTAGCCAGGTCCCTTGGAAGAGCAACGTAAGTGTGTCTGTGTCTGTCCAGCACTCTCTGGGGGTGGGTGGCTGGACTGATCCCAGGGGTGAAAGGTGAGAAATGCCCAAACAGCACTTAAAAATGCCCAAAGGGCACCTGCAGTACCGGTTCAATCCAAATGTGCCCATGAGCCTAAAAAGGTTGGCACCTCTGTAACTTAGATGGCTGGCATCCCTCTGGCTGTATACAAATTTAACTATTATTAATAATAATTCAAAATTCTGGTTTAGGCCTATGAAGCCTTATACAGTGGTACCTTGGTTGTCGAACGGCTTAGTTGTCGAACAAATCAGCCCCTGAACGCAGCAAACCCGGAAGTGGGTGTTCTGGTTTGCGAACATTTTTTGGAAGTCGAACGTCCGACGCAGCTTACGATTGAGTGCAGGAAGCTCCTGCAGCCAATCAGAAGCCGTGCCTCGGTCTTCAAATAGTTCTGGGAGTCAAACAGACTCCTGGAACGGATTAAGTTAGACAAGCAAAGTACCACTGCACAGGTTAGGTCTAGGCTATCAGAAGGACTGTATTCTTCCACACAACCTTGCTCGGGCTCTGAGATATTTTGGGGTAGGCCCTTCTCCCAGCCCCACCATCCTCGCAGGCGTTCTCGGTGGGGATGTAGGACAGGGCCTTCTCGGTGGCAGCTCCCATATTTTGGAGCTCCCTTCCTAGAGAGGCTAGACTGGCTCTCTCCATATTGTCCTTCTGCTGGCAGCTGACGTGTTTTTATTCTGTGGAGCTAATACCAGCTTACTGTGCGGTTCCCTTTAGATGCTGGACGTTTTGGAGGAAATCCAGGAGGAGCTGATCTTGCAAGGTACTTGATTCTCCTTTGATTCTGATAGCCGCGGCTTTAATTTCTGTTGGCACAGCCTGTGACGCAGGGGACGGGGCTTTCTCCCTTGCAGAACAGCTGGCCGTGGAAGAGTACGAACAAAGCCTGCGCTTTGATGAGGAGTGTCTGAATGCTATCCTGGATGGCTTGGATGCAGAGCGCAAGGTCATCTGCCCGGTTTGCAGAAGGTGAGGCGAACACATACAATGCTTTAGGTCAGGCCTTTCCTCGGCCTCATCCCAGTTAGATGATGTGGAGAAATAGCTAGCAGGTGGCCGAAGTTCGCCAGCGTAAGACTTAATAAAGGAAACAAAAAGGAATTCATCTCTGTTGAAGTTTCACCCCTGATCGCTTCTCCACCTTGCATTAATTCATGGCTGCGTTCTTCCTAGGAACAATCTCTGTGTGATGAGTCACTCGGTTGTGTGTCCGTGTGGGCTTTCCATCAGCACGCAGGTAAGCAGGTGCTCAAAAATCATTTGCGCCGTCTGGGGTAAAGGAACATGGCTCAGCAGCAGGGTGCACCAGATTTGTACGCAAAAGGTCTGGGTATGTTAAAACCAAGGGGGCAGAGAAATGCATCAGAAATATCCCACCCACCTCTAAAAGGCCATAGGTGGTTAAGGGCCAAGGCCTTTAGATAGGTGTTTCCCAAACGTGGGTGTCCAGCTGTTTTGGGACTACAACTCCCATCATCCCTTGCTAGCAAGACCAGTGGTCAGGGATGGTGGGAATTGTAGTTTTAAAAAAACCCAACCCCATCCAGAGACCCAAGTTTGGGAAACACTGTATTAGAGGAAAGTTTTTACCTGGACCCTATAGATATGTAGCGAAGGTGCCAGGCAAACTTCCCTGGAGAGAGCATTCCACAAATGAGAAGACACAGCAGAAAAGGCCCATTGAGTTAAACAGCTGAGCAGCTTTCCCGGGCTGGATTTCACTATTAATTTTGTAAAGTAGTTGTTGTGATTTATTACCCACTTTTCACTTCAGGGTCCTAGGGTGAGACCCCTGGACGATTAAGTCCAGTCAAAGGCGACCATGGGGTTGTGGCGCTCATCTTGCTTTTCAGGCCAAGGGAGCCGGCATTTGTCCACAGACAGCTTTCCGGGTCATGTGGCCAGCATGACTAAACTGCTTCTGGTGCAACGGAACACTGGCGAGTGCCAAAGCGTACGGAAGCGCCGTTTACCTTCCCGCTGCAGCAATATCTATTTACTAGCACTGGCGTGCTTTCGAGCTGCTAGGTTGGCAGGAGCTGGGACAGAGCAATTTAGCTCACTCCATCACGGGGATTCGAACCACTGACCTTCTGATCAGTAAGCCCAAGAGGCTCAGTGGTTTAGACCACAGCGCCAGACCCCACCGCGGGGAAGGGAAGCGGTTGGCAAGCGAGGTGTACATGTGTGGAATGGGGAGGACTGGGTTGCCTGCTCCACCAAAAGGGTTTGATTCCTTCTCTCTGTAAGGGGATGACCAAAGAGAAACTCTGCTCCTCGCTGGAAGACAGCGTGACGGAACATGGCCGCCGCTGTCAATGCTGGCCTGAATTTGCTGTAACCAGCTGGGCGGAAGGCGAAGCACATCTCCTCATGAGCTGTCGGGTAAGAGCCTCATTTTGTGACAGCAATAGTGGGATGTGCCTGTCCGCTGGAGAGGCAGTGTGGTGTAGTGGTTAGCATGACAGGACTAGGACTGAGAAGGCCCTTGTCTTTGTTTGGGAGAAGCTCAGGGGATATCCCTGGGTGTAGCCCCTATAGCACTGCCAGTTGATGGGAAGTGATGAAAGAAGTCTTTTGATCTCCATAGGGCTGCACAGTATGAAGAAACTGCACACGGCAGGCAATTATTATCTTTCTTTTTGTGTTCTTAGGTTTGCGATTCGTGGACGGTTATTTTGTAGCCGTGGCTCCATTTGCAGCACTTTCCAGGAAAGCAGAGAACTCTCGAGTCTTTCCTGCCCCGTCCCCTTCTGAGAAGCGTCTTATCTACGTGTGGGTTTAATACACACAAATGTACATGATGTCAAAAAGTGCCCTTTATTGATTCCTTGATGCATGTTGTTTACAGTGGTTCTCGGTTGAACAACCTTTCAGTGTTGAGAGAGGGTGGGTCTTGGTGCACATGGAACAAATGGGATATTTTGTTTTCCTGTTTTGTAACGTTACGTGGGGCACAGCTGCTTTGAAATGTTTATCTAGATTTCACTGATCCTGCTATCAGAGCAGGGAGTGTTGCTTTTCCTGCTTAAAAAGTGCAATGTTCACTGAAAGGAAGGTAGGATGACATGAGATCATGAAAACCCGCTGGGTTGATGTGTCAGAACCCCCCTCTAAGGCAGAGTCGTGTCACGTACATCCTTTTAATAAATTCTTTGCGAATAAAGTTGGACTGCAACTGTCACCATTCAGTTTTCTCTGAAGGAACCAGACTAATCTTGAATTAGAACAAGCACTATTGCCGCCTCTTGTCATTCAGGGAACCACTAAACTAAATTCCAAAACCGGCATTTGCAACAAAAGTATCTGAAGATCTTTAGTACACCATTTGCACTACAAACTCCCTAATGTCCAGCAGTTTTTGAAGGCAAGAGCTTTTATAGGATATACTACACTGTTTATTTCTTTTATTATCAAGTGTCCCAGCGTACAAGTGCAAGTATACTTGGACCTGAGACATTCAAGGAAGCCTTCAGACCATCCAAGAAAGACATTCTGTAGTGAGCTTTCCATCAAGAGGCCTGTTTCAAGCAGAAGAAACACCGGTGAACCAATAGTTCAAAAGAGTTGCATAAGGGGAAAAAAAACTTGAATTTTTCGGTATAACCGGAGGACACTCAGAGAAAAAGGAGGATGAACTCTCCCAATATCTGAGGATGGTTAGGGTGGCTGTGGTACAAACGTAGATTAAACACCCCAATACGGGTTGGGAAAGATCAAATGTTTTTATTCTGGGTGTTTCAGTAGGGTAATTTGGCTCACCCATCAGCGTTTAAACGAAATAATTGATTGCTTACTGGTGTCTACAAAAGGAAGCATGAAGCAAAAGCTATTAAGTGTGGAAGAAAATCTCCAGGTGTGGCACACCCCTAGCGTATGTGGCAATCCACATTCACAAAATACTCTTAAAAGTGCTATGATACTTTAAGCAGTCATGGCTTCCCCCAAAGAATTTAAGGCCGGAGTTTAAGGGTGCTCAGAGTTGTTAGGGGAACCCTGTATCCCCTTTTCCAGACCTACAATTCCCAGGGTTTCCTGTGAAGAGGGATTGGTGGTTCAACCACCCGGAGAACTGTAGTTCTGTGACGGGACTAGGGGCTTCCCAACAACTCTTGTCACCCATTAAACAAACTACAGCTCCCAGGATTCCTTGGGAGATGCTGTGACTGTTTATAAAGTAGTATCATAGTGCTTTAAATGTATGGGGTGAGTGTGGCCTTAGTCTCTGCTCTAGGGGTGGGGAACAGGATCAGGCCAGCAGGTCAGATCTTTTTCTCCTCCACCTCCTGTGGGATGCAGCTTGCAAAATGGGATGTGCCTGCCCTCCCTGCTTTCAGCCAAGGTGTGCAGCAGCCCACGCCTGATAACATCTGTGACACCATGTGTAGGCCAGGTGGCTTGGGCCAGACTGAGGCCTGCAGGCTGAGCTTGCAGATAGCTCTGCTCTAACAGCAGTTTGAACACTATTCGGTTGTTTTTTTACCTTTCTGAGATTATTGTATCCCTTTTTGTGCTTCTGCTTTATTTAATTTGCTATTTTATTGCGTTGTTTGTGTTTCTGATTTGTGGCTTAAGTGACAAGGTTACTAGTAACAAATATGAAACGTGTAATAAAAGCATCTGCCACCGATTATAGGCTCTTTTGACAATACATGGAAACTTTGAAGCTTTGGGTGAGATTTCAACCCCAATTAAAGGAGCAGGCAGCCCTTTGGTTGTGTAGTACAACTTCCTATGGTCTGAAAATGTTTCTATTTGTCTACATTTATAAACTCAGCAATGCTTCAACATTGCATCAGTGTTATTTTCCACCTCCAGTATTCTCGTATTAAAAAGTACAATGAAAAGATAATCATCTTTGCATAGATGGGATTCCAGTGTTGTTTATAACTTGAAATGCAAAGGAAATTGTTGGGAGTTTTATTTGAACAGACAGACAGACACACACACACTCTAAAAGCATGATATATTCCTTAGCCACAATCCTAGGCACTGTTTGTTGTTGTTTAGTCGTATCCGACTCTTCGTGACCCCATGGACCAGACCACACCAGGCACTGTTACACAGGAGTAATTACAGTGACAGCAGTAGCAGGAAGGTCTCAGATTTAATCCCTGAAATCCCCAATTGGAGCTGGGAAGTGAGGGCTGAAACCCTGGAGAGCTGCTACCTGTCATTGTGGACAATCCTGAAATCCTTTCCTTTGGTTTTTTCCTCTTCCAGGTTACCAGCTTGCTCCCCAATTGCTGTTCTTTTCCCTCCTGTTTCTTGTTCTCCAGGGCTTCCCATATGTGCTAGACAGCAATGAGCTAGATGGACCACAGGTGTAAGCAAGTATTCAGCTCACTAGTCACCTATCACACAAGCAAAGAATCAGAGTTGGAAGGGATCCCGTGGGTCATCTAGTCCAGGCATAGGCAAACTCAGTCCTCCAGATGTTTTGGGACTACAGCTCTCATCCTCCCTAGCTATCCGGATCAGTGGTCAGGGATGATGAGAATTGTAGTCTCAAAACATCTGGAGGGCCAAGTTTGCCTATGCCTGATCTAGTCCATTCCCCTGCAATGCAGGAATCTCAACTAGATCATACACGAAAAATGGCCATCCAACCTCTGCTTAAAAACCTCTAAGGAAGAAGAGCCCACTACCTCTTGTAGGAGTCTGTTCCACTGTCTAACAGTCCTTAAAGGTGGGCAGTGCCACAGGGTGGAATGTTTTCCAAAATGAAGACCTCCAGGGTTTACTTTTTCATTGGAAACCATCCCATTTCATAAGTTCATCAGCAATAAACCGACACAATACAGGCAGCCATGGCTGTTTCAAAGTGATGCATTTATTTATGTGTATTTGGTAAACCAACCAAACACCCTGAAACACCTTACTCTAGGGAATATTTACATTTAAAGCTGGAAATTTTGCAATGCAAGTTTAACAATTTCCCAGTTCAAAGCATTGCTGGAAAACACACATCACTTGAAGGCACATTGTCGATAAGCACACTTGAGAAACTAAATAAAGGTATCGGCGCAGCTAAGAGCTGAAAACATTTTTACCCTGCGCTAGCCAAGAAGCAGCTTATAAATAACAAGGTAAAATGATAAACTATGAGGGCAGGGGTCTGAAAGACAGGAGACACAAAGAAAAATGTGCCCATTCTTAAAAATTTCAGAGTTAAGAGTGTAATTATATAGTTCTGCATACATACAAGGTGGCCCAAAAGTTGATCTACAGAAGTAGGTATACAGCTGAATCAAAGAACAGTCAAGAAGAAAAAAAGTGGATTCTAAAGCAGTATAGCTACTTTTGGGCCACCCTGTAGATTCCAGCTGCCTGAAGGAGCAATTCCTCCCCAGAAGAGGTCCTGCAATATATTGGGGAGTAGTGTCCATGGCAGGGTTGCTCCTATAACAGAGCTCTTCATTAAAGGTGTGTGGGTGAGAATAGATGTGTCACAAGAGAGTAGCTGCCCAGTTTTGACCAACAGCTAGCGAGTGGGACCACGAGGCCATCTCCAGATGGAAAAAGCTTCTTGCCATACTTTTAAGGCGGAACAGCAACACTGATCCAATGGATCCCATTTTATTTGCCACTAGGGGTGAGGAACATGTGGCCGGACTACAAGCTCCACCAGACCATTGGCTACGCTGGGTCTGATGGGAGCGATAGAGTTCAAGAACATTTGAAGGCTCTCCATCCCCACCTTTACACAATCACTTCAGCTTGTTCATTTTCTCTTCCACCTCCTGCACGACACTCTGGAGTTTGACAGTTGTTTTTGTCAAGGCGGAAAAGCTTTCTTTCAGGTTGCCGACCCCCTCTTCTCTGCCTACGTTTTCAAGGACATCAAACCACTGGAGGATCCCTTCAAGGTGCGCTTGGACAATCTTTTGCTCTTCCAGCTCCGCTAGAAGAGCCTGTTCAGCTGAGCTTTCGGCCTTGAGTTGTCGTTCCAGCTGGTCAATCTCATCCTGGAGCTCCTGAAACTGTTCTGGAGTGTAGCGGAATTCCTCTTGGCCTTTGTCTTCCGGAAGCAAAACATTTGGGGGGATGCTCAACACCGTTTTCAGAAGGGTGTCTTCCATTTTGCCAAAGAGGTTGTTGAAAATCTTCTTCATTAAAGAGAAGAACTGCTCTGTGCTCCTCCGGATTAGGGAAGGCGTGAGCTTATTGGGACGGATGCACTCCATTTTATTGAGAATCGTGTCCTCCACCACAAGCATTATGTGAGCAAGGTGGTCCTGGAAGGCTACATATATCCGCAACATGAACGTTTGAGGAGTAAAGCCGAAGAACTGGGCCTCATAGGCCATGGGATTTACTGACATTTTTGCAAAATTAGCTACACAAACACAGCATGGAAGTCTGCGAAATAGAAAAAAAGGACAGTGTTATAAGAGGTAAAAAAAAAACTGGACGACCCCATTGGCAAAACCAGATACTGCCTGTTAGCTATTATTATTATTATTATTATAGCTCAGCAAAGGGAGCTATTTTTATTATTATTGCTTGCAGCAATTATAATACTACAGTAAAACATCAAACATTAAAAACTTCCCTATACAGGGCTGCTTTCAGATATCTTCTAAAAGTCAAATAGTTGTTTATTTCCTACTGTAATTTCCTACATTCTGACATGACACAACATGGTAAACCTAGGAGAACAGGTCCAGAGGTGAATTTTTAGAAAAACAATGACAATTTCATGAGGGAAGAGGGATGTAGTGGGGGGAGAGTCTCCTGTGAACAAAATATGATCTAAACATCTGCTAGCTAAGACGTTTCTATTCATCTTACTCCTGCATTCTTGCGTTGTTCACTATGTGTCAATATATACATATAAATAAATGTGTTAGCTGCTACTGTGAGTTTATGGTCTTACTGGTTTAGATTTCACCCACTAAGGTGTAATCCAGGTTAACAGTAACTTTATAATATTTTTCCTGGCGTTTACAAGCCCCTCAAAGGCTGCAGTGCTAAAGATAAACTGAGAAAACGTTCAGTCTGGGAGAATGGTTTTTAACCATTATTGTTAATTAAATTTATTAGTCATTGGTTTTTAAGCAAAATAATCTCAAAGCAATTTATAACAGCGGGCAAACTCATTCAAACCAGCAAAAACCAAAGAGACAGTCTAAAAGAAACTTATATTTTTTTTTAAAAAAAGCAGGATTAAAACATCAAGAAGGCCACAGATAGTTATGTCTGTGATTGAATCCATAATGATTTCCTATAGAAATACAGTACCAGACAGTTGGGGCAAGTTCCCGTTTCGAGATCTGGAGCTCCTGACCCGAGTTCAGGTCTTTTTACCTTTCCAAGCGGGGATTCGAACCCACAACCACGGCAGCCTCTCCGGTGCAGCGCCGACCTGGAAGCCCTTTGCTTCCCGCCACTTTTTAGCCTTTCACCTCCTCGGTCCCGCCCACCGCTCCTCTCACGCCCTCCTTCCCAGATCCGATCATAGAGATGGAGGCAGGCAAGAGCGACACCGTGGTTTCCAGTAAGCCGCCGTGATGGCGAACACGGAGCAATGAAAAGGTAAGAGGGGATCGTTTCATTGGTATACTTTTTGCGATTTAGGAGGAAGGAACCGTCGTGGCCAGCAGCCATTAACACTCCTGCGGTGTAAGCATCCCTATTGCAGGTTGCAGACTGGGATGAGGCTGAGAGAATCGCTGCCAGCCAGAAATTAAATAATAGAATAATATATAATAGAATAATAATCTAATAATCTAATCTAACAAATCTAGGATGCGTGTGACGCTGTAGGTTAAACCACAGAGCCTAGGATTTGCCGATCAGAAGGTCGGTGGTTCAAATCCCTGTGATGGGGTGAGCTCCCATTGCTTGGTCCCTGCTCCTGCCAACCTAGCAGTTTGAAAGCAGACAAAGTGCAAGTAGATAAATAGATACCGCTCTGGTGGGAAGGTAAATGGCGTTTCCGTGCGCTGCTCTGGTTCGCCAGAAGCGGCTTAGTCATGCTGGCCACATGACCTGCAAGCTGTACTCCGGCTCCCTCGGCCAATAAAGCGAGATGAGCGCCGCAACCCCAGAGTCGGCCACGACTTGGACCTAATGGTCAGGGGTCCCTTTACCTTTGCCTTTAACGAATCTGCAGTTGCAGGGGGGAGAGGTCCAGCTGAAGGGGTTGCCATCCCTACAGAGCTGTGTAGTGGAAATGCAGAAGACAATTGTATTTCGAGGAGTTAGGTGGCATGTCCCTTTCCCTTTAACATCCCCAGTTGGATTCTTGTGTTTTACACACCTGTCGGGAGTTTCTTCTGTGTTGCAAGTGCTGGCTGGATGCCGGCTGCAGGTAGTGGGAGACACT
Organism: Podarcis siculus; assembly: GCA_034642415.1. Lineage (NCBI taxonomy): Eukaryota > Metazoa > Chordata > Lepidosauria > Squamata > Lacertidae > Podarcis > Podarcis siculus. Next base: position 12,206,223 of record JAXCMG010000018.1, read on the forward strand.
CAGCCACTCTGTGTTAATCCTGAGTAATGCCAGGTGCAAGGGACATGGGTGGCGCTGTGGGTTAAACCACAGAGCCTAGGATTTGCCGATCAGAAGGTCGGTGGTTCGAATCCCCATGACAGTGAGCTCCCGTTGCTCGGTCCCTGCTCCTGCCAACCTAGCAGTTCGAAAGCACGTCAAAGTGCTAGTAGATAAATAGGTACCGCTCCGGCGGGAAGGTAAACGGCGTTTCCGTGCGCAGCTCTGGTTTGCCAGAAGAGGCTTAGTCATGCTGGCCGCATGACCTGGAAGCTGTATGCCAGCTCCCTCGGCCAGTAGAGCTAGATGAGCACCGCAACCCCAGAGTCAGTCACAACTGGACCTAATGGTCAGGGGTACCTTTACCTTTACCTAATGCCAGGTGCACTTGATTACATCAAAGCAGGCTATAAAAGCCATAGGTGGGAGGGACCCGGGGAGCTTCTGCCCAGATCAAAGGCCCTGATGCTGGGAGACCAACGGTCGGGGTCTTTCTCCTGCTGCTCTATCTGGAGCTCCGGGCAGCTGAAGGGGAGATTGGATGGTCCCTGTTGGGTATATTTCATGTTATGCTTTGTATGTTTGTTTCTTAATAAAACTGTCTTGGTTCCCCTCCCACCTCCTCACTCCTTTTGTCCTGATATTCTTGGAAACAAATGCTGCATTTGGCAGCACTAGCTGCCATCCCTACAATTGCCGATCTACGTTGCAGATTAGGGATTGGGTGGAGTTAATTTACAACATCCTTGCAGTGTTGCCCGTGGTTGTCAGCTGTACGTCGCATGGAGCTGAAGTTGACGCTTATGCAACCCTGCAGGGCTGTTCATTCTTGGCGTCAATGGGCTGAAAGAGGAACTTTGACAACCCTTCGGTGTGTTGACTGAGGGGAGGTGGAGATCCAGCCCAAAGTCCCCTCCGACTGCAGCAAAGGCCAGTGGGCTCTTCTTCCTCCCTCTCAAACCGCGGACTCCACTGAGGCATAGGAACATAACAGGAAGCTGCCATACAGGGAGCCAAACCGTCAGGTCATCTATACTGTAGCTCAGTATTGTCTGCACTGACTGGCAGCGGCTCTCCACGAGAAGCAGATATTCTGCTGCCACTGAGCTACCACTGATATCCCCGCAACAAGAATCAAGTGTGTTCCTTAGGCTTAGACTCGCAGCCTTTCTCAACCTGTGGGTCCCCAGATGTAGTTGAACTACAACTCCCATCACCCCTAGCTAGCAAGGCCAGAGCTCAGGAATGATGGGAGTTGTAGTCCAGCAACATCTGGGGACCCACAAGTTGAGAACCGCTGAATGGATCACTCTTACGCTTATTCGCCTGCCTCTATTCTTAAGGAGACACGACATTCCCCGTCTCCTCTGCAGCATGACTCTATAATTTATTTAATCTATGGGCTCGAGGTCTCCGATTCCGATTAGCCTTGCGAAGGCGAAGGAAGACGGCGCTGATTTGCCGGAGCGGAGACAGAGGGCGGGCAATAGCGAGGGCGGGGAAGGCTCTTGATTGGCCAATCGTCGCGGCCACGGATTGGTCGAGGCTGAGGGGACGCCAAGAGGCGAGGGAAGTGCTTAGGCGGCGCCGGCGCCAAGATGGCGTACCAGACCTTCCGCCAGGAATACCTGCAGGTGCCTCCCGTCACCCGGGCCTACACCACCGCCTGCGTCCTCACCACCGCCGCCGTGGTGAGTAAGGGGAGGAGGGAGGGAGGCTTCGGCCTACCCGCCGGGCCCCTGTCTTCGGAGGGGGCGGGGCGAAGGGCCGAGGCTCATTAGCATAGCCCCGCCCACGCCCCGCCTCCAGCATGAGGTCGCCCATGACTCTTGGTGCCAGGCCATGAGCGTAATGAATGGCCTGCTTTAAGCTGCTAATTAAACCCACAGTTCATCCCGCTCTTCCTTCTTCTAGACATTCATAATACCCTTTTCAATATCCTCCCAGCCGCCCTGCGAGGTAGGCCAGCTCATTGAAAGAGAGAAACCTAGGAAGCTGCCTTATAATAATAATAATTTTATTTATATCCCACCCTCCCCAGCCGAAGCCAGGCTCAGAGCGGCTAACAACAGTAAAGTAATACAGCATTCTAAAATCATTTCATTCTAAAATCAGTTCAAAATCAAATTAATGGCAACCATTGGGCTAGAGTTCTGTGAGGATGACCAAAGTCGGGGGTCAGGCTGTGCCTTGGCTAAAGGCCTGGTGGAACAGCTCTGTCTTGCAGGCCCTGCGGAAAGATGTCATGTCCCGCAGGGCCCTAGTCTCTTGTGACAGAGCGTTCCACCAGATTGGAGCCGCGGCCGAGAAGGCCCTGGCTCTGGTTAAGGCCAGCCTAACCTCTCTGTGGCTCGGGACCTCCAAGGTGTTTTTGTTTGAAGACCTTAAGGTCCTCCGTGGGACATACCAGGAGAGGTGATACCATAGGTACGAGGGTCCTAGGCCATATAGGGCTTTAAAGGTTAAAACCAGCATCTTAAACCTGATCCTGTACTCCACCGGGAGCCGCTGCATTCTGCACCCGCTGAAGTTTCTGGGTCAGTCTCAAGGGCAGCCCCACGTAGAGCGAGTTACAATAATCCAATCTGGAGTTGACCATTATACTAAGTCGGACTATGGTCCATCTAGATCAGCACTGGCTGGCAGTGGCACTCCCAACGTTTCACACCCCAACCTTACTTGGAGATGCCATCAGGCGCTGGACCTGGTCTCCTTCCCTTGCAAGCTGGGCGCTCTACCACTGAGTTATGACCCTTCTCCAAAGACTGGCTTTTTCATTTACAATCAAGGTGAGAGAACTGTGGCCCTCCATCTGATGTTGGAGCATGGCCAGGGGTTGGTTATGGTGGGAGCCCCAATGAGCCGCTGGCTAATGCCCTGCAAGCCTATGCTGTTGGGATTACGGGTTCAAGACCCACCCACGCTCCTGGAGTAGTGGTACAGCACCTGCTTTGCCTGCACGGTGGGTGGCATCTCCAGGAAAGGCTAGGAAAGACTCCTGCCTGAGATCATGGAGAGCTGCTGCCAGTCTGATGACTAAGTTCTTCAGCGACGAAACGTCGGATTACCGGAACGACATCTGAGCACTGAACCACTGGTATATCACAAGTGGACACTTTTTTACTGTGTTTGCAAGTGTTTAAGAAAAAAAATATTTTGGAAAGAGAAGATATGAGCACTGAACCACTGATATATTACAAATGAACTCTTTAGTTACTGCATTTGTTGTTGTTTAAGATAAAACCTCTTTGGGAAATAAACTACTTTTGCCCTTTTTATAGACATTTACTGTTTGTTTGCAGATAGTTGCCTTGGTGATATTATCTTGTGCTGTTTGCAGTAGTCATCGTATCACCACCCTGTTTATTGTTTTATTGCCAGTCGGCAATACTAAGCTGGTTAGACCAGTGGCCTGATTCAGTATAAGGCAGCTTTCTGTGTCCCCTCCATCTTTAGAGCTAGCCTAGTGTAGTGGTTAGGCTTTTAGACCAACAATAGGAAGCAACTGGGTCCACTGGCCATGCAGCTTTCACTGGGGTCTCAATTCAACTTCATTTTTCAGCCTAACCTACCACCAGGAATGTTGTGGAAGTTAAAGTTGGCTCAGAAGAACAGCGTACACTGCCTTGAGCTCCTAAGGTAGTTGGGTAGGAGGAAAATTTATTGAACCTGAACTTGGGGCCACCTGTAATCAAAGCACAGGCTCTGTGCCTGAGCTCAACAGTATTTTCCGAAACCAGAAGATCATTGAGAATTGGCTGCTCCAGTTAGCAGAGGCTCTCAGTGGCCTTTTTCCGGTTCTGCTGTCTTGAGAATCTTTAATTGGCTATGCCAGCAATTGTTCCTTTGACATGTGCTCTACCAATGAAGTACTCCACCCCTTCCAGCATATGAGCCTTTCATTTTTCTATTTGTCTTGTACTCCCATTTACCAGTGGCGCCTGGAGTGACACACATAGCTATGATTAATCAAGTCCAATATTGCCCAAACTGTGGTTAACCCAAACTATGCTTTACAAAAGTACCTGGGTTTCTTTTTTGTTCCTTTATTTGGTATATTTTTATTTACTTTCAAGAATAATATCTAGGCATAGAATAATAAAAATGTCCACAACGGTACAGGTGCTTGTCATTTTTAAGTCAGTAACAGCTTTTGCAAATGTTGATGAATTCAGTACATTAAGTAACAATATAACAAATAACTATTACACACCCACTCCAATAAAATTGGGACGCTGGCCTGAATCAACATGCTCTTCTTAGGTTCTTGAGTGGAAAGATCTGAGAATTGGAATACAAGGCAGAGTTGATTGACATACTAGCTCAGCCTTCACAAAACTGGTGACCTCCAAATGTTTGGAGGGCAGTTCCCATCAGGCCCAGCCAGCATGGCTATAGATGGTGAGTTGTAGTTCAATAATGTCTGAGGGACCCAGGTTGGCGAAAGCTGTATTGGCACCCAGTGGTTTCATTTGTAAGTTACATTACCGCACTGAAATAATTCTAAGCTCTTTGCATTCTCCTTTGTTTCAGCAATTAGAATTAATTACGCCGTTTCAGCTGTACTTCAACCCTGAATTAATATTTAAACACTTTCAAGTAAGTAAATTTTGCTTTGGGGTTATTTTTGCACGTCAGTGGCTTTTAAAGGCAGTTGTTAAAGCCGTGTTTCCACAACTGAAAAATCACTGCCATTTTCACACTAGTGGAATGAAGCAGATGAGCAAAGTACCTCTCCAACTGTTTTGGGGTTGCTGCAGGTGGAATTTGAGGGTTTGGGTGGGACAGACACAAGTGCTTCTGTGATGGCTCCAGGCAATGGTTCCGTGCATGTTAATACCATTGAGCGGTAATAGAATGATTGTCCTCTTTTGAGTGGAAGACTAAATGCGGCCTGATTACATCATGCTATGATGGGAATGGAAGCCTGTGTTATGTGGTCTGATTACATCATATTGTGGTGGAACGGAAGCCACAGCTGGATCTGCTGTGATTTTGTTTTCCTCTTGTCTTTAAGACACCAATAGAGAAAAGAGGGGTTGAAAGGCAGAAGACTCAAATCTGGTAGAGTAGTTCAGGAGATTTAATGGATGAGGTTTGGGTCCACCCATTTAAATCTTTCATCTCTGGTCAATCTCTGTTCTTCCTCTTCTGCATTCTAAAACCTGGACCCATTATGAGAAAACATCAGAACCAGCCCTAACTCTGTGTTGCCCAGAACTGCCATTTTTTTAGTGGAAAAGTGACTTCTTTTCTAATGTTATTTAACATTTTAAAAAGTATTCAGATCTCCACTTTCACTTTTTTATACAATGTAAGCATTCTGGGTCCTGTCAAATTTGAGTTCTAGTCAGAGAGTTGACCCATGGAAATTAATGAAGCTTTCACTTAGTGATAACGAAAAGGTGCTCTATGCAAACTCAGATGTTAATTATTTAATTTCTGTCTGATTAAAGAAAGGGAAGAAAATATGTTTTCTGTGCGATGTGGACTTAACTTGTGCATTTAATTCATAAGCCAGGGGTCTGATCACCCAAGACCCCACTGTTTTCTGGTGGCAGTGGCAAAAAAATAAATTAAAAAGTAGACAGGGCGCAGGACTGGACCTTGTGCTTTTACTCCTATCAGATTGATTGTTTGGTAAGCAAAGAGTGAATGAGGCCGTCAGTCTAAAAGGTTAGATGATTTAAAGCAAATTGAGATTTCTTCTAATTAAAGCAGGGGTCAGCAACCTTTTTCAGCCGTGGGCCAGTCCACCGTCCCTCAGACCATGTGGTGGGCCGGACTATATTTTTTGGGGGGTGGGATGAACGAATTCCTATGCCCCACAAACAACCCAGAGATGCATTTTAAATAAAAGGACACATTCTACTCATGTAAAAACATGCTGATTCCTGGACTGTCCGTGGGTCGGATTGAGAAGGCGATTGGGCCGGATCCGGCCACCGGGCCTTAGGTTGCCTACCCCTGAATTAAAGCAATGAGACATTTCCTGAGAGCATGCGGGTAACTAACATCTGCTCCCTCATCTGTTTTGCAGGTATGGAGGCTCGTAACAAACTACCTTTTCTTTGGACCAGTTGGATTTAATTTTTTATTTAATATGATATTTTTGTATCCTTTGGCCTAAAATTCCTCGGAGCGCAAAAATAATTATCGAAGGTTTGTAGGAGCCTCTCTGGGAAGGCATCAATACAAAGTTGGCAGGAGCTGCTTCTCTCAAGTTCAGCCTTTAGCAATGACCAGTTCATTCAAGGGTAGGTGGCTGGTTTGTTTCTGGCCCTCGAGGGCTGCTTGCTTATAGTGGAAAGATTTGCGCTGGCTTCACACTTACATAGCCCACCTTGTATAGGCTGGTTTTAAAATATTTTTTGACACTGTTCCCAGTGCCCCATCTTTGGGTATGACTGCCAAGGGAGGAGGCCTTTTGTGTGTTGGCACCCAACTTTTGAACACCCAGTGGAGGCAGGAACATTGCACTAGGTGCCCCACACTTTACCTCAAGACATTCCATGGGATTAGAGTAGTTACAGTAGTAACTGCAGTAGTTACAGACACATAAATTGTAGCTCATCCGCGATGTTTTCATTACTAATATTTCTAATGGTTTGTTCTGTAAGTTGCATGAGGTATATGAAACGAGAGGGAAAGCAATGTTTTGAATAAATATATTTGTAGTCCTTCGCAGCGGATGAACTTTGGTACAGTAGCCCTATTGCTAAATATAAATACACCTCTACAAGGACAGAACCCTGAAGTGAAAATATGTTGGCTATGATCTGATTGTGATCTGCTTGTCACATACAAAACAGTCCTATTTGCTAAAGCCGCTAAAAGTATTAATGCTACCTATATAAAAGACAATGTTGTAGACTGCACAGGTGATTCACTAATTTGACTTATTGTAAGTGAATGTATGGTACGCGGGTGGCGCTGTGGGTAAAAGCCTCAGCTCCTAGGGCTTGCCGATCGAAAGGTCGGCGGTTCGAATCCCCGCGGCGGGGTGCGCTCCCGCTGCTCGGTCCCAGCGCCTGCCAACCTAGCAGTTCGAAAGCACCCCCGGGTGCAAGTAGATAAATAGGGACCGCTTTCTAGCGGAAAGGTAAACGGCGTTTCCGTGTGCGGCTCTGGCTCGCCAGAGCAGCGATGTCACGCTGGCCACGTGACCCGGAAGTGTCTCTGGACAGCGCTGGCCCCCGGCCTATAGAGTGAGATGGGCGCACCAACCCCAGAGTCTGTCAAGACTGGCCCGTACGGGCAGGGGTACCTTTACCTTTACCTTTAAGTGAATGTATATTTCTGGATTTCTTTTATCATGTTTTAATTGACTTGCTGGATCTGTAATTGAATTTGAATTGGCTTTTAGTCAGACACAATAAATGATTGACTGACTAAACATAAATGCATATTCTTTAGAAAGTCCTGTGCTTAGTTGAAGGCCACAGCTACAAAAACAAACTCTACAAATTTGCATAAGGGTCAGGATTCCTCTGTTGCAAGACTCACATTGAGATCAGCTGGTTTTTTGTTGAGTTTTGTTACACCTTTAAGTGGGTTTGGGTATTCTGCAGAAAAGCAGCTTGTGAATTTATCGGTAGAAGGAAACCTTGTTGGCTGAAATGCAGCCACTTTGGACAGGAAACTCCCTCTCCCCTCCTCCATTTTAATGCTGGTGGCTACTGAGTTCTGGGAAAAGTGAGATGGCCCTTGCCATAGTAAGTTGGCAGGGTTGCCCTGGCAACCATATTGCTTGGCTAGATGGGGAATGAGGCAGGTTGAGAGACTGATCTTTGCTAAGATTCCCTAGAGTTATTTTCATTTTAACAGGCGCTCCTGATGTATGAGTTATGGAGCCTTGCCTGTCCATTTGCTTCACTTCTGCTAAGAATGTTGGCACATTTTGTGGCCACTTGTATGAAATCAGACTGCATATGCCTCTCTTTGCTGGCTTCAAATCCTTTTTTCCCCACCCACCTACCCAAATCCCTTCTGATACCCAGAGACTGGTTTCAGGAACTCTTTGAAACTCAAATGCAGAATGTATTTTTTTTTCTTCAAAATTTTTATTAATTTTCCCAATTTATAACAAACATATCAACAAACATAAAAAGAAAACATCAGAAAAAACATACATACATATATACATCCTAACTGTAATAATTCCACTTTTGTTGACATTGTTGGGTGACTTTCTCAAATCCCCCTGGCTGAGTTTCTATATATATCATTGTTGCAGTTTTCCAAATCTATTTTCACATATAATTTACTTAGTCCATTAACAGCTTTCTTTCATTTCATTTTAGCTTTTAATATAGTATTCTACAGCATCACATGTTTTAATCCTAGGCCTATCTGATACTCGCAAGTAATTCTATTTAAGTGCAGAATGTATTTTTCATTTCCCTGCAAAGATAAAAATGGTAAATTCATGCCTGTTATCGAGCGCTTTTCCTGACCTTAATAACTTCAGATACCGCTACTGCCGAATGCTTGAGGAAGGATCATTCCGGGGCCGCACAGCAGACTTTGTATTTATGTTCCTTTTTGGTGGACTATTAATGACTGTATCCTTTTTGGTGTTGAGATAAAGATACTGTGAGACTGAAAAGAGCTGAATAAATCATTATAGCAAAGTGGTTCTCCAGTTTTGCAGCAATCCTTTTAGGGTAGGTTAAGCCGAGTATGGATGACAGGCCCAGGTGGACTTTGTGGCTTGAGTGGTGACCAGGACCTGGAGCTCCCTAGTCCTAGTGAAGCGTTCCCCAACATGGTGCCCTCCAGATGTTTAGGATTCCAACATCCATCAACCCCAAGCAGCAAGGTCTGTGCTCCCGGATGGTGGATGTAAAGGTAAAGGAACCCCCTGACCATTAGGTCCAGTTGTGACCGACTCTGGGGTTGCGGCGCTCATCTCGCTTTATTGGCCGAGGGAGCCGGCGTACAGCTTCCAGGTCATGTGGCCAGCATGACTAAGCTGCTTCTGGCGAATCAGAGCAGTGCACGGAAACGCCGTTTACCTTCCCGCCAGAGCGGTACCTATTTATCTACTTGCACTTTGACGTGCTTTCGAACTGCTAGGTTGGCAGGAGCTGGGACCAAGCGACGGGGATTCAAACTGCCAACCTTCTGATCGGCTCTGTGGTTTAACCCACAGCGCCACCCACGTCCCTTATGGTGGATGTAAAAGGTAAAGGTAAAGGTACCCCTGCCCGTACGGGCCAGTCTTGCCAGACTCTAGGGTTGTGCGCTCATCTCACTCTATAGGCCGGGAGCCAGTGCTGTCCGCAGACACTTCCGGGTCACGTGGCCAGCGTGACATCGCTGCTCTGGCAAGCCAGCGCAGCACACGGAACACCGTTTACCTTCCCGCTAGTAAGCAGTCCCTATTTATCTACTTGCACCCGAAGGTGCTTTCGAACTGCTAGGTTGGCAGGCGCTGGGACCGAACGACAGGAGCGCACCCCGCCGCAGGGATTCGAACCGCCGACCTTTCGATCGGCAAGTCCTAGGTGCTGAGGCTTTAACCCACAGCGCCACCTGCGTCCCACCTGGTGGATGTAGTGTGGCGTAAATTAGATTGTTGGACTATGACTTGGGAGACCAGGATTCAGATCCCACTGAGCCATGACGTTCACTGGGTGACCTTGGGCCAGTCACCATTTCTCAGCCTAACCTACCTCACAGGGTTGTTGTGAGGGTGAAATGGGGAGGAGAACTACATGCACCACCTTCGAGCTCTCTGGAAGAAAAAGGTGGTATATAAATAATAACCCAAAATGTCTTGGAGAGCACTAGATTTCAGAAGGCTCCTCTGTGCAAACACACTAATCAGAACGGAAGCAGTAGCTCCAAACCATGTTTTCCCTGTTGTATGTTTGGAAGCTCAAACTGTAGTGGGGATTCTAAACAATGGCTAGCACAAACCATAGCTTGGCATGATATCTTAAATTTTTGTTTCGGCTTTTGTGATGGGCAGAAAAGGAAGTTGATAAATCTTGTTTATTCATCGGCTTATTTTGCGGGGGTGTGTGTGTCAAGATTTGGATTTTTTTAAAAGAAAGAACTGAACAAGAAGCACATCCTGCAGTATTGCACCCTTGGTCTTCCTGCTGTTTGTTTTTAAATGGTTATGTTTTCTTGACATGGGTGCAGCCGCTCTTTCTTTAACCACTCCTCCACCAGCTTTTTGGCTTGTTCGTCAACTTGGTCTTCCTAGGGCAGGCGTTTACGATCATGTTGGTTTACGTCTGGAGTCGCAGGAACCCTTTCGTCCGCATGAACTTCTTTGGGCTTCTCATCTTCCAGGCTCCCTTTCTCCCCTGGGTCCTCATGGGATTTTCACTCTTACTGGGAAACTCTATTATTGTTGACCTTCTAGGTAAGGCGATGATGGTCATTCAATAATAATAATAATAATAATAATTATTATTATTATTAACCATCCTTCACTCTAAGGTCACAGAACTTTGGTGAAAGTCTGGCCTTTTTAAAATAAATAAAATGTGTTTATTGAGTTTCCAGAAACAGCAGCATACAGACAATAAGCCAAGATTGAGGACTGTGTGGAGCACATTTAGAAGGTTCTGAATATTTCCCCTTGACTTTAGGTATTGCTGTTGGTCATATATATTTCTTCTTGGAAGATGTCTTTCCAAATCAGCCTGGGGGAGGAAGGCTTTTGAAAACACCATCAATTCTGTAAGTGTCTTCCTGTGTAGTGTTGTGTTATTATTATTATTGGGTGGGGAGACACTGTCCCAAAACCAGTTCAGAGAGGAAATTCTAAAACTAGAGTGTCACCAGGAGAGATGGGGTCTGATTGGCAGAGATGCCTTGACCTATCTCTCATCTTTTAGTATTGTTGCCTTTATTTCCGGGACCATGAAGGCTAAACACCTGTCTTTTGAAAAAGCTGAAATTCTACCAAAGTCTCCCTGACCACACACAAGAGCTAGATGGAACCTTCTACACTGAAGGCAGTATATCTCACTGATAGAGCGGATGCCTTGCATGGAGAAATTCTCAGGCACCATCCCCTAGCTCAAAGGATCCGTAACAGGTGCTGAGATCTGTCTGAAACCCTGGAGATGTGTTGCCGGTCAGAGTAGACAATAATGGGCTAGATGGACCAGCGGTTTGACTCTGGATAAGGCAACCACATATGTATCGTATTTTTTGCTCTATAAGACGCACCAGACCACAAGACGCACCTAGTTTTTAGAGGAGGAAAACAAGAAAAAAAAATATTCTGAATCTCAGAAGCCAGAACAGCAAGAGGGATCGCTGCGCAGTGAAAGCAGCAATCCCTCTTGCTGTTCTGGCTTCTGGGATAGCTGCACAGCCTGCATTCGCTACATAAGACGCACACACTTTCCCCCTTACTTGTTAGGAGGGGAAAAGTGAGTCTTATAAAGCAAAAAAATACGGTAATTGCAAAGCTCTAGATGCCAAGGGCTGCTGCCAGGTCAAACTTCATGCTTTTGAGTGTAAAATAACACTGAATCTCAAATGGATGAGAGAAGCCAAGTTGTCACAATCATACCACACCTCCACAGAAGGAGTGATCTAGTTCATAACCAGAGAGGAGAAAATAAGCTGTACCAATCCATGTTCTTTTCAAACAAGGATTTTTAATTCACGTTCAAGAAAATTGCACTGGATGTGGTACATAATACACAAGACATACGGCAATCAAGTAGCAGCAGCACATCAGCGTTAATTCCATAATGATATTCCAGTGAATAACAATTCAGACAAGCAGAGTGCCAAAGCAGTATTCCTGATATTCTGGCCTAGAAATGGATGGCTCTTCTTTAGGACAAAATTTGACCCACCACACTTGCCAGCCGCAGAGTGAAGGGTTCACATGGGCAGTGGGCCACAGTAGGGTTTGGGGGGCCTGGCTCCTTTCTTATAATAGCCCTCAAGGCAAAAGTAGTTGCCAACCAGGTTACAGAGAGCTTTCTGTACTTGATGACATGTGAACTTAAAATTTATTATTATTATTGTTATTTTGCTTTAACAGGAAAGCCATATTTGATACACCTGAAGAGGATCCCAATTACAACCCTCTGCCCGAAGAACGGCCTGGAGGCTTTGCCTGGGGTGAAGGCCAGCGCTTGGGAGGCTGAACAGAAGACAGACGGGCAGATGTCCAAGACACAGGGACCTTTCCAGAGACACTGGCCTGGAGAACTTTCCCGGAGATTTATTTGCTCTCTTGTGGATAAAGGAAGTTTCAATAGCTTTACTAGTCTGAACAATATGATGCACTTTTTTCTTTTTTTAAGGAAGGGGTTGGTGGGAAGGTGCTCTAATCAAAAGACCTTTTCCAGGAAATTGACAGTAACTGCAAACCCTCACCGGGGCTTTAGTTGCATTCCTGGGTTCAGGTGTGGATAATCTACTCCAAGCCAAGACAAACTGGAAGTGGAACATTCGCAGCTCATTTAATGAGATCATCAGTTCTTGTGTAAAAACAAAATATATTTCTAAGGCATTCTCCATCCCCATTTATTTGATACAGAGACTGGAGAACTTCAAAAGATGATTAAAACTTTTTGACTTTAGTTTTTCATTTGTGCTTGATTACATTCCAAACAACTGATGTCACTTTGATTTTTGGATGTGGCAAAAATGCTCCTGAAACAAACCAGCAAAGAGGAGTTGGTTTCTGTCTTCAAAGACTTGGGCGGATCCTGTAGGTAAAGTAACACTCAGAAGCTTTAGTGCTTTACAGAACTTGGCCTGCTGTCATGCCTGTGATGTGAGGCTTATTCTGGGCAGGGATTGGCGCATCTGAATAATTAACATTGTGTGTACGTATTGCGTAAAATGTGGAATTTGGACCCAGCAGTTGAACACATTTTGGCTTCGGTTTATCTTAAAAGAGAACGTTTCTACTTTGTTGTGCTGGTAGTGGGAGGGAAACTTGTATACTGTTGTTATACACTGATGCTCTGAAGGAAGAGATATTTTTCTGCAGGTGAGTGCTGTCCTCCGGGACACAGTTATTTACATCTGAATTTAAGCAGGATCAGGATCACAAGCTAGTGCAGATGCTGAAGTTATCTTTGGCTTAACAGCACAATTCTAACCATGTCTGCTCAGAAGAAAATCCTATTGAATTCAGTGGGGCTTAGTTCCAGGTCAGGCTTCCTCAACCTCAGCCCTCCAGATGTTTTGAGACTACAATTCCCATCATCCCTGACCAATGGTCCTGCTAGCTAGGGATCATGGGACTTGTAGGCCAAAAGCATCTGGAGGGCCGAGGTTGAGGAAGCCTGTTCCAGGTAAAAGGAGTTGGAACTGCAGCCTGAGATCATGACCACACTTACTAGAGAATTAAAAGTAAATCCTCATGGATGATGAGGCTTACAATGGTTACTAGCTATGATGACTATGCTCTGACTCCTGGTTGGAGGCAGTAGTACTTCTGTGTATCAGTTAATGGAAGCCATGGGAAGGGAGTGCTTTTGTGCTTGCAACTTTCTCGCAGACTAGATGGGCCATGGGCTTGATCCAACAGGGTTCTTATGTTCTTATACCCCAATGAATGCATACCATTCCACTATTAAGTCCTAAAACCAATGGAACAAATTAAATGATACATAACTGGAGACCTGCTGCATTCAGTGGGATGTTGGCAGGACTCACTCTAGCTGGATTGGGTCCCCAGCCATGCAGCAAAATCATGGAGGGATGGTGGTGAGGTCACCGGCATGATCCAGCAGACTCTTATATAGCTCCTTCCTTACGCTTCCATCACTTTGGCCCTATCCACGCTGCATTTGAACCAAAATGCTTGTTTACAAAGCTGTGTGTACTACCAAACTTACTGTATGCTTGTGAAACATGGACCACTTATAAACGCCATCTCCAACTCCTTGAAAATTCCATCAACTGTGAAAATTTTTACACAACACTTGGGAAGACAGGCAAACAACACCAGTGTACTGGAAGAAGCAAAGATCACCAGTGTCAAAGCAATGATTCTTCAACATCAACTTTGTTGGCCTGGTCATGTTGTGCCGATGTCTGATTATCGTCTTCCAAAGCAACTACTCTATTCCGAACTTAAAAATGGAAAGCGTAATGCTGGTGGTCAACAAAAGAGGTTCAGAGACTCTCTCAAGGCAAATCTAAAAAAAGTAGTATAAACACCGACAACTGGGAAACACTGGCCTGCGAGCGCTCCAATTGGAGAACAGCCTTTACCAAAGGTGTTGTAGACTCTGAAAACACTCAAAATCAGGACAAAAGGGAGAAACATGCTAAGAGGAAGGCACGCTTGGCAAACCCTCACCGTCATCAACTCCCAGAAACCTATGTCCCCACTGTGGAAGGACGTGTGGTTCCAGAATTGGCCTCCACAGTCACTTACGGACTGTTGAGACCAGGCATCCCCAAACTTGGTGCTCCAGCTGTTTTCGGACTCCAACTCCCATGATCCCTAGCTAACAGGACCAGTGGTCATGGATGATGGGAATTGTAGTCCCAAAACAGCTGGGTGGCCGAGGTTGGGGATGCCTGGTTAAGACCGTGTTTATGGAAGATAATCTTACTCGACTATCAAGACTGTGTTCATGGAAGATAATCTTACTCGACTACCAGTGATCGCCCAAAAAGTAGATTTAAACCACGTGGGTTCCCCCAAAGAATCCCGGGAGCTCTAGTTTACCACTGGCAGATACAATTTCCAGCATCCTTAGATTCAGGGAGGGGAGCGGTATGTGCTTTAAAGGTTCTTCCGTTGCTATGCAACGGCGGCTACTTCCTTCCGCTTCCATCACTTGCGCTCTTAACTGCCTGTAAGTGGCGCTGCCTTCGTGGAGTCTCAAGTGCGCATGCTCGTCTTAGCGAACCGCCCCTCCACACTACAACTCCCGGCAGGCACTGGGCCGCTGCTGCTGAGGCTGGCGCCAGGACGCGGGGCCCGGTCATCACGTCATCCGGCGCGAGGCATGCTGGGAAACGTAGTCCTTCCGGCCCTGAGGCGAGGGCAGAGAGGCGGGCCCGGCGAAGCATGTTCCCTGTCGCCGGCGAGGAGGGCGGCAGCGGCAGCAGCAGCCCTGTTTTTGCCGGGAGGTGAGGATGCCTCAGGGAGGCGGCCCGCTGCCCCCGCCCAAGAGACCGAAGCTGGCCTCCGCCACGGCGCCCCTCGGCTCGGCCCCGCGCAGAGCGATGTTGCTGGCGGCGCCCGGACCCAAGCGCCACACGGCGCCCGCCTCCTCCGCCGGCTCCTCCTCGGGGCTCGACAGCCAGCGACGCAGCCTGCCCATCTTCCAGGCGCGGGGGACTCTGCTGGGGCAGCTCCGGAGCTTGGACTGCGCCATCCTCATCGGTGAGGGAAGGGTTAAAAATAAGAAGCAAACCGCCGTTATTCTCCCCCTCCCTCTAAAAGGAGGGGGAGGGGTTTGTGGAGGCCACGCCCCTCCCCGAGAGGGTGCGGGGAAAGGGGCCGGCTGGGGAATTATCTGCGACAAGCCCCTCCTTTTCCATTGTGCAGGGGAGGGGCCTGTGGAACTCCGCCTCCTTTCCACGCTTGAGAGGCGGGGCTGAAGCAAGCACCTCCCTTTGTGGTTATTGCAGGGAGGGGGGACTTGTGTGCGTCTTCCTCCTCCCCAGGTTGTTAGGGAAGGGTTGTAGCCCAGTGGTTAGAGCACCTGTCTTGTCTGCAGAAGGTCCAGGGTTCGAACCCCCAAGTTCAGGAACATCCGGAGGACAATCTCTGTTTTGCGGAACTGGGGGAGCACTCCTCCCTGTTCTGCAGTGGGGCTGAGGCTTACCTGATTCTGCCTCTCCTTCTTGCTTTCCGTGGGCCAATGTAGGGCCAACTTAAAGTGACTTAGCGTTGTCCTCATTCCGCTGGTGAGATGAATGGAAGAAAGCACACACCTGTCAGGCGGGAGACGTCCCATCAAATTTGTTGGGCTCACTCTTGAGTAGATACCTCCACTTGCGTTAACTGTTTGAATTTGGGAAGCCACTTGCTTTTGTTTTCCATTCAGGAGAATGCTGTAGACATGTACAGTGGTACCTCGGGTTACATACACTTCAGGTTACAGACTCCGCTAACCCAGAAATAGTACCTTGGGTTAAGAACTTTGCTTTAGGATGAGAACAGAAATCGTGCTCCGGTGGCACGGCAGCAGCAGGAGGCCCCATTAGCTAAAGTGGTGCTTCAGGTTAAGAACAGTTTCAGGTTAAGAGTGGACCTCCGGAACGAATTAAGTACTTAACCCGAGGTACCACTGTAATTGGGAACTGACCTTAATGTATCTAACATGTGTATCTGCTGGAGACCACAGGCAATAACTTCCCAATGCCATTTGTTTAATGCTCTGCAGGGGAAACAGGCTCAGGCAAGACGACTCAGATCCCGCAGTACCTCTATGAAGGAGGGATTGGGCGCCAAGGCATCGTTGCTGTGACCCAGCCTCGCCGTGTGGCTGCTATATCCTTAGCCACCAGAGTCTCGGATGAGAAGAAAACAGAGCTGGGGAAACTGGTATGATCCTGGTATTTTCCTGCGTGGAGCTGAAGGAATCATAGAGTTGGAAGGGACCATGAGAGTCATCTAGTCTAACCCCCTGCATGCAAGAATCTTTTGCCCAATGTGGGGCTTGAACCCACAGCCCTCCGAGTAAGAGTCGCATGCTCCACCGACTGAGCTATCCAGCTTCAGAAGTTGAAAAAGTGACACGCTTCCCCACTTCCTCTCTCTGCTCTATGTACTTTTTAATTTGTTAATTAATTAATTAATTAATTAATTGAATTTATATATTGCCTTTCTCCAAGTGCAGGACCCAAGGTGGCTGACAACCTAAGTTAAACAATGCAACTAAAACCACGCAATAAATATAAATATTAAAAACAGTTTAGTAACTTAAAACCATTGAAAAGCACAAAAGACATACAACGCCCACTAGTGAAAACATCCTGCCACAATAGCCAGTTTAGTGGCCAAAGGCCTGTTGGAGCAAAAAAATTATATCACCTTGTATGTTAATGTGTTGTTATATTGATATTTCACTTTTTCATGAAGCATAGCTGGTGAAAAATATGTGCCACCTTCTTATTTCTGTGCCCCCCCCCATGACTCCTACGTTCAGGTTGGTTACACAGTACGCTTTGAGGACCTCACTTCTGAGGAGACGAAAATCAAGTTCCTGACCGATGGGATGCTGCTGCGAGAAGCCATTGGGGACCCCCTCATGGCCAAGTACAGCGTCGTCATTTTGGACGAAGCGCATGAGAGGACAATCCACACAGATGTGCTATTTGGAGTGGTGAAAGCAGCACAGAAGAGGCGGAAGGAACTGGGGAAGTCGCCACTGAAAGTAAGTGGTTAAAAGTGGTGGGCAGGAGGTTGCCAGTTGAGAGAGATATATATGTGTGTGTGTGTGTGTGTGTGTGTGTGTGTGTGTGTGTGTGCGTGCACACGCTTGCACATAAAACTATACCAAAAAAAATTGTATGAAAAGTTAAAATCAGACATTAATTAACTATTGTGGAAATATCTATTTTCAGTTGCCTGCATAAGCCTGATAGAATAGAAAAGTTTTCAGCAGGTGTTAAGACACTAAAGGCTGTGTTTCTTCTTCTTGTCAAATTTGCCTCACCAACTCAGGGAACGACCAGTGATGCTTCTGCAAATGATGTCAGCGATAGAGCTGAAATAAAAGGGTTCAGGCGCTCCCTGTGGTACCCTGGACTTAATCTTGATCTCTTATACTACTTATCAAGCACAATTCTCAGTAACAAGGTTGGGTTGTTATTGTTTGTTGTTTTCTTACAGATAATCATAATGTCAGCTACTATGGATGTTGACCTGTTTTCCCAGTACTTCAATGGCGCTCCCGTCCTTTACCTAGAAGGCAGGCAACATCCCATCCAGATCTTCTACGCTAAGCAATCTCAAAGCGATTACCTCCAAGCAGCTCTAGTGACAGTTTTCCAAATCCACCAGGTACCACATTAGTTTCAATATTTTTGAATATTTATAGTACAGAATTAACTACATTTTTTATCCTGACCTTTCTCAGGAACCATCGCGCAAACTTTGGTTCTAATACCTTAAGAGGTATTCAAATGAGTGCAGTTTTGAAAGGTTTGGTATGCCATCTTTATTCAAAATGACATTCAATTGTATGCAAAATTTGGCTTTGATATATTAAGAGGTGTCGAGACACATAGCAATCGGACAAGTTTACAAATCAGAGAGCAGATAAAGTATTAATATAGATCTTCATTTTTCTGTATGTGCATCCAATTTAAATAGAATCCTGCCTGCTAGTCCGATTAGCCTCTTCTGACTGCTAAGTGGATTTCCAAGGGCTCAGGCAGAGCAAACTTAACCCGTTTTGCAACCTGATAATTTTAAAGGGCAGTGCCAGGGATTCAACCTGGGACCTTTTGCCTGCACTGCAGGGGGTTGGACTAGATGACCACTGGGGACCCTTCCAGCTCAACAATTCTATGAAAGCATGTGCCCTACCATTAAGCTATGACCACTTTCCAATCATATGTGTCTCATTTCTTTAAAGGAAGCTCCTCCTCCTCAGGATATCCTGGTGTTTCTGACAGGTCAGGAAGAGATCGAAGCAATGACCAAAACCTGTCGGGACATTGCAAAGCATCTTCCTGACGGTTGCCCTCAGATGGTGGTGATGCCTCTCTATGCTTCTCTGCCTTATTCGCAACAGCTCCGGGTCTTCCAGACTGCACCCAAAGTAAGTACAGTGGCACCTCGGATTACATACGCTTCAGGTTACAGACTCCACTAACCCATAAATAGTACCTTGGGTTAAGAACTTTGCTTCAGGATGAGAACAGAAATCGCGTGGCAGCAGCGGGAGGCCCCATTAGCTAAAGTGGTGCTTCAGGTTAAGAACAGTTTCAGGTTAAGAACAGACCTCCGGAACGAATTAAATACGTAACCAGAGGTACCACTGTAATTGATGGTAGAAGTGGTTTGATTACTCGGAAGCTTTCTTTTTTTAAAAAAAACCTACTAAACTGCTCAAGATTGACTGTTTCCCTGTAGCATCTAAAATAGACAAAAGGCGTGGTTCATAAAAACCCAAGAAGAGCCCTGCTGGATCAGGCCAAAGGGGGCCCATGTAGTCCAGCATCCTGTTCTCACAGTGGCCAGCCAGATGTCTCTGCGAAGCCCGCAAGCAGAACCTGAGTGTAACAGCGCTCTCTCCACTTGTGATTTCCTGTAACTGGCATTCATTGGCTCTGACAGTGGAGGCCAAACATCGTCTTCATGGCCAGTGGCCACTGATAAGCTTATCTTCCATGAGTTAAGTCTAATCCTCTTTTACAGCCACCCAGGTGGGTGGCGATCACTAGGTCTCCCCAGGGAGGTTTGTCTGGCGTCTTCATGGGATGCGGGTGGCGCTGTGGGTTAAACCACAGAGCCTAGGACTTGCCGATCAGAAGGTGGGCGGTTCGAATCCCCGCAAGGGGGTGAGCTCCCGTTGCTCGGTCCCTGCTCCTGCCAACCTAGCAGTTCGAAAGCACCTCAAAGTGTAAGTAGATAAATAGGTACCACTCTGGCGGGAAGGTAAACGGCGTTTCCGTGTGCTGCTCTGGTTCGCCAGAAGCGGCTTAGTCATGCTGGCCACATGACCTGGAAGCTGTATGCCAGCTCCCTCGGCCAATAAAGCGAGATGAGCGCCGCAACCCCAGAGTCGGCCACGACTGGACCTAATGGTCAGGGGTCCCTTTACCCTTTACCTTTAAGTTGGTGGTGATCACTAGGTCTCCCCAGGGAGGTTTGTCTGGCGTCTTCATTATACATTTTTAGACCCTACCCAGGATCCAAATCCTGTTCTGTTGATTCCTCCCTGGTAGGCCCGCTGTCTCTCTTGGCCCTGATGCCATTCTCGGTCCCTCCCCAGGTTGTCTGTGGGCAACTCCTCCCATCCCTCATCCTGCTCCAACTAGTGCCTCCAAGACATCTCCTTGGGGCTCATGACACCTTTCCCAGAAGGCTATTCCTGAGCTGGTGGCTCCCACAGCTGAAAAGCCCCCCTCCAGGATATCCACTTGCCGTACATCCAGTAACAAACAGGGCAACTTGAAGGAGGGCCTCTGATGAAATTACTCCTGCTTTGTTGTTTTTGATATGTTATTTCTTGCCTGTCTTTAAGGCTTTTATCTTTTCATTGTGTGGAGATGGCTTGAACCTTTTAAAAATAAACTTTTACGGCAAAGTACAAACTTAGAATGAACACTGATAAGGCTTTCTTCTTCTTCTCCTCTCCCAGGGTTATCGCAAAGTAGTTCTTTCTACCAACATTGCTGAGACCTCCATCACCATTGCAGGCATTAAATATGTTGTGGACACAGGCATGGTTAAAGCGAAGAAGTACAGTCCCGGTATGTGTGTATTGGACAGAGTCATGCCAGGAGATAAGAGTTGAGAGACTAGCTGAGGTAGAGGGTCCTGGGAACACAGGAAGCTGGCTAGTTGTGAGTCAGACCATTGGTCAGTCTAGCTAAGAAGTGTCTAAACCAGGTGTGGGGAGCCCTTGGCCCTCCAGAGGTTGCTGAACTACAACTCCCATCATCCCGGGCCAGTCACCAATATCAGCTGACATCACAACATCAGCTGACATCACCCTGTTGACAGGTGAGTGTGGTTTTGAAAAAATGGCCTCGCAGGCCATATTTGACCCTCCTGTTGGGCTAAGATCAGGCTATAGCCAGAGGTTCCCCACTCCTATTCTAGCCCAAAGGAAGCTGTGCTAGTTTTCTTCTGGCACAGCACCCCCTGCCTGCAGCATGAAATGGTATAAACATTCACAGTTCCACTGTTTTATTCTCACCTCATTCTGCTGCATATGTGCACCAGGCCAGATGTCAAACAAACTGAGCAACAAAACTGGAAAACAGTTGATTGCTCCTAAGTAGACATAAGTCAAGTTAAATCCTTGAGAGCCGTATCTGTTCTTTAATGGCTGTTGGTCTCTCCTGTAAGGGAGTTCCTGTTTCATAGAATTCTAGAGTTGGAAAGGAAGTTCAGCTCCAAATTCCTATCAGTGCAACAAAACCTCCAGCATCCCAGATTAGTGGTGAGGCAGCCTCTGCGTAGATACTCCTGAAGTCAACCACCTTCTAAGGCATACTTTGTCATAATCAAAGGCTCTGGCTAATGCTTATTTATTTATTAATTTCAGAAGATACACACACCACTTTAAAAAAAAACCCTCAAATGGTTTACATGGAGAGTAAAACAATAAAAGTATCGGTAAAAACAGTTAAAAACAACTCCTTAAAACATTTTAAAAAAAACCCTAAAATCAGCAATAAACTAAAACCAGATTAAAACACACAATAACATTAGACTTGTCCAAACAAAAATGTTTTTAGTGGGCTCAGCAAAGAGAACAGTGAAACTGATGTCAATAGGCTGGGAGTTCCAAAGTGTAGGTGCTGCCCCGCTAAAAGACTGATTTCTTACAAATGCAAAAACAGATATTTTGCGGTGCTTGTAATAGTGCCAGTTCTGTTTAGTCAAAACCACCTTGTGATTTTAGCCTATTGGTTTGGTTCCTTTCCTCTGGAGCCACAGAAAGCCAGATTTGCTCCATGAGAAATGATCTGGTTAATGGTGGATGTTTTCTGCTCCTCCCAGAAAGTGGTTTGGAAGTGCTAGCGGTCCAGCGGGTGTCAAAGGCCCAGGCTTGGCAGCGGGCAGGTCGGGCCGGGCGAGAAGACAGTGGACTTTGCTACCGCCTCTACACCGAAGATGAGTTTGAGAAGTTTGACAAAATGACGATACCAGAGATCCAAAGGTGAGGCTGCTCTTCGCGTGGAGAAGTGTTCACTGCTCTGTGAAGTAAATTTCACATTGAGTGGAGAAGTGCTGCCTCTTCTAATCCATCCTGAATCTCCTTCAAAACAGTTGCATTGGATCATCCCAAGTTCATAAGAGAGGAAGCTGGGTGGGGAACTTTGAGCCCACAGACCAATCCTGGACTCCAAGGGGCTCCCACTTGGCCCATGAGATTGTTTCCCCGAAGGCACACCCACCTGCCAATCAGCTGCCATCACTGGGTGATGTCAGCTGCTCCAAGGGTGGGCAAGATTCAGTCCTGTTTGGTATCACAGAATCACAGCAGAGGGGATGTGGGAGTGTTCAATTATATATATATGGGAGGCCACAAAAAAAGAATTTTCATCACAGCAAGGGACTCAAGGAAGCTGTCAGTAAAAGGAAATATGTAACTCATTTAAAAATATATATTTATTTATACAAATATTTATTTGCCGCTGTATTATAAAAGTGTATCACCACAGTTCATTACAGCATAAAAACATAAAATCAGACTGTAAAATGATATTTAAAAACAAGGTGTTTGAGGCTTAGAAGGAGCCACTAGGTGCAATTGGGGTAGGGTGGGCTCACTTGCTTCAGCAAAAGTTCAGGCTCTTTGTGAGATGGCTCTCCTTTCACAGGTGCAACCTAGCTGGTGTGATGCTCCACCTCTTGGCTTTGAGAATCCCGAACGTCCTCACCTTTGACTTCATGTCAAAACCATCTCCAGGTAACTCAAGCTGTTTGATATTATTCTATCTATACCAGGGGTTGGCAAGGTTTACTGGCCATGGGCTGGATCACTCCCACGGAGATCATCCATGAGCCGGAGTGGCGCAGCACAATGCTGGAAATCGCGCCTAGACATGTGCAGACACGATTTCCGGTATCTGCGTGTGCACAGGCGTGATTTCTGGCGCCTCTCGGCGAGTCCCCGCACTGCGCTGTGCCAGTTTAGCGCAGCGGGTGGGGGACGGACTCACTGAGCGGGTGGCTCGGGGGCCGGTAAAACGGTCTTCATGGGCCGCATCCGGCCCATGGGCCGCACGTTGCCGACCCCTGATCTATAGTCAGCAAACCAGTTACATGAAGTCTAGAGCTAACCTGAGGAACGTGCCTGCTTCTAGTGTTTAATCGTATGTAGTGATTATCTATATACTGCTGTTGGATTGCTGTGCACGTTGAGCTGGGTTCCCTTGCACAGGTGGGGCTAGGGCTCTTGTGCCTGGGTCCTGCTTGTGAGTTTCCCACAGGCATCTGGTTGGCCTCTGTGAGAACAAGATGCTAGACTGGATGGGCCATTGGCCTGATCCAGCAGACTCCTCTTATCAGCGGTTCTCAACCTGTTGGTCCCCATATGTTGTTGGACTACAACTCCCATCATCCCTGAGCTCTGGCCTTGTTAGCTAGGGGTGATGGGAGTTGTAGTTCAACAACATCTGGGGACCCACAGGTTGAGAAAGGCTGTCTTATGTTCTTATGCAACTTCTGACACCTGTGGCTTGTGACCAGCTGTGTGAGCTTCACCCCGTCTCCTTCGTCTCAACAGAAGCGCTCCAGGCAGCCGTGGAGCAACTGGCCCTCCTTGGCGCAGTGGAAAGGAAAGACGACCAGCTGATCCTCACCCCACTGGGAAGGAAGATGGCTGCATTTCCTCTGGAGCCCAAGTTCTCCAAAGTAAGGAAGTCACCTGCGTTTTGTTTCCCTCGAGACAAATTAGATCCTTCTGCTTGCTTCTGTTTTCTTGTTCTTCACTAGCAAAACAGAAGAAAAGCACAGCCACGTCTTCCTCTGTTTTGCTTTTCTGCCTTCTTTACAGTTGAGAAAGTGTTAACTGACTTTGGTTCTGCTCCCCTAGGGAGTCCAGTACTATGTGGAAAGGAAGGAGTTGGTGTTTGAGCCCAGCTATCCAGCCTGGGAGGTAGGGTCGGTGCCACTCCTGGGCTGGCGTTCTGCACCACTGCCAGATGTACATGTAGCAAATCTCTAGCTGTGTTAGGATTTCATCGCCTGGAAACCCCTTCTGAACTCCACAAGCCACAATACTGCCTAGCATTCCTCAGTCTTAGCTGTCACAGAGGTGGTGACCCTGCTGTTTCTGGGCTCTTCCATCTTAGGCTGCCATGATGGAAGAATTCCCAGCACGTAGGACAACGGCATATCAGGAAGAAGTCCACTCATCTATGTGCAGAAACATATTCTTTAAATAGAAAGGATCATTGTGTCATGCTAGTCTGCACCTGTAATCTGAAATGGTCCAGGCCAGTCACAAGTTTATCACTTCCACGGTGTGGCTCTTCTCATACCTGACCTATAACCTTCCAGTTTGGCATCCTATACAATTCCTCCTTGCCTGGCCATTGGCTCACTTGCTGAATCTCATCGTTTTTAAAAGCAACCTCTTTCTACCTGTGTTTGGCAGACCATCCTGATGGCCCCCAAGTTCCACTGCACAGAGGAGATCCTCACCATTGTCTCCCTGCTCTCCGTGGACAGTGTCCTCTACAACCCCCCTTCGCGGCGGGATGAAGTACAAGCTGTCCGGAAGAAATTCATCTCAAGTGAAGGGGATCACATCACGCTGCTGAACATCTACCGAGCTTTCAAAAACATCAGTGGCAATCGGGTAAGTGCTCAGGGCAGGTTTGATTGGGCAGGTTTTGGGTGCTCCTCCTTAAAACCCCATCTTCTGTAACACTTAATTTGCAGGGGGCTTCCTTACCTGTGTTCTGACAAGGATGCTTTGATACTTAATTCCTACGTGTTCAGAGCAGTCATTTTAAACAGAACGTTTTGAAAAAAGGAAATCCATTAAGAGTCACTGATGCTTCCCTTATACGTGTAATGGCAGACATTAAGTAATGACAGGTGCCGTTAAGTAATTAGTTGATGTTGTTGAACTCATAAAAGTGCTCAAAGTTTTATAAGCACTATACAGATATTAAAGGATAAGATTGTGAGCCTGCAGGCAGGGACAGCACAAAAGGAAAAAGAAATGGGGAGGGAAGAGGAGAGCAAGCGAGTTCAGAAAGTCAGAGCAAAGTACTCTTTTCTCTCAAGAAAAGATAGCATGATCCTGCAACTATATATATTTTTTAAAATCAAGATTATCTCTGAGCATGCACTTCCTTCAGTACCAGGTAGCCAACATTCAGCCTTTGGTATCTGTGGCTAGGCGTCAAGTACAGGAAAACATTAATTTCCTTTCTTTTTTTAAGTATTATTATTTAGTGACTTATCTCTGGCTTGTTACTGGATTTTGTTGTTGGGGGAGCACTGCTCCATGTTCTTAATGCTACTGCTAGTGTACACATCTACATCTGTCTGTCAATAGGTAGATACAATGTGTGTTCGTTCGTGTATGAAAATTGCAAGGTGAGGTATTTGGAGCTAATGCTTGACCCGAGCAATTAGCCTTCTAGTTTCTCCTCTCGCACTTTCTCCTTTTCCTCAGGAATGGTGCAAAGAAAACTTTGTGAACAGCAGGAATATGATGCTGGTCTCAGACGTCAGAGCTCAGCTCAGGGACATTTGTATCAAGGTAACTATAGGGAGGCTGCAAAATGGTTCAGCATGTGCCGTTTTTAATGAGACCCAAGTTGTTATTTTAGATGCCAGTCGGGGTGGGACAAAAACGGGAGGGAAGCGATAAAAGTGCAAAGAGAACAAAAGAAGAAGCAACTCCTCCAGTTAGTACTGAAACATTAATCTGAATCATACAAGAATAATAGTCAGCCAGTGTTTTCGACTAGAACTCCTATCAGCCATGGCAGCATGGCACAACTCAAAAACCCAACTAAAATAGTGGTACCTCGGGTTAAGTACTTACCGTATTTTTCCCTCTATTACACGCAGATTTTTTCTCCTAAAAAGGAAGGGGAAATGTCTGTGCGTGTTATAGAGCGAATGTGTGGTCCCTGGAGCCAAAAAATCAGGCAAAAATCAAACCGCGCTTCACGGAGAAGGGAAACCTGAAAAGAGGAAGCGGCTGCTTTCTTGCATTCTGCCTCAGGGTCTTACTGCCCACCCTGCTCTGTTTCGTTGCTGTGTTTGCTCAAACGGAACAAAGAGCAGGGAAAGCCCCTCCCCTCCAGGCAAGCAGAGTGCCGTTCTTTCTAATTCCTCTCTGTGCTCCGGTACTGCTGGGGGAGAGGGAGAGAGAGTGGGGGAGGGAGAGGGAGGGGGGGAGGGAGAGAGAGAAGGGGGGAGGGAGAGAGAGAGAGAGAGAGAGAGAGAGAGAGAGAGAGAGAGAGAGA